>JAEQBH010000021.1:1805795-2407727 GCA_016808115.1 Tetrastigma voinierianum
ATTGCTGGTTTGGGGGCCAGAGAGAAATTTTCCTTCTCTCTAGAAATACGATCCGACCGCGGCGCCCCGGACAAGAAGGAGAGCCATCTACGGGAGAGGCTTCAAGGTGGTACCGATTTAGGAGTTTCCTCAACTCCGAGAGGTAGGGCTTCTCCCTACTGGGTTTTATTTTTGGCAATTATGTTAATGTTTCGGTTGCTGAGGCCTTGAACGAACAGTTGATCGGTCCCCCAAACTCAGACCGACCGATATAATTTTAACACCAAATGGAGCAAATGCGGAACCGATACTGATCGCTTCAAGCAATGGATGATGAATTGTTCAATAAATCATGTATTGGCTTATTTGAGGTCGGAAATGGCTGTGGAAACCCGTTCACCAAGGAACTGATACCAGCGCTTTGAAAGAACAGAATCCAAGGGCTTTACTGTTCTCGGATCACAAAATAATTTTTGCGAAAAATATGCGTTTGGTCAGCTTATTTAAATCAATCATTACAGATGACATAAATTTCAAGCGAGCTAATTTTGATGTATGAAATGAGAATTTACATGACATGATTGTGGAATTGTAATGTTTTGTAAATATATGGCTGCTTATATATTTACATGTGAATTAGACTGTATTGGAATTAGCATATATGCATTCCATATGCACTGGGCACCCTTTGTAGAGATAGAGTGAGTGCATGAGAGGTAGTTTCTAAGAGAATCGTTTCGGAGGGTGTAATTAACAAATGTAATATATCTCGGAGGGTTGGCTAAAAATAATAATAATAATCGGGGAGTAGTCCATACTAAAAATATCAATCATCGGAGACGGCCCAATTGATATACATCGGAGGGTAGTCCACATATAAAATATCAATCGTCGGAGACGGCCCAATTGATATATCTTAGAGGGTAGTCCACTAAATATAACATCGGAGACAGTCCATTACTTAGATCGGAGGGTAGACCACAAACATAAACAAATAATTTTGTTCGAAACTAGTTTTCTCATACATGGCTTAGGCAGGTGTGAGAGAGTCGGTGAAGACTCGGGATATGAGTTGAGCAGTTAGACATTCAAGTAGGATCATGAATTTGCTTGAATGTGTGTTTATTTTCTGAAAGATCAGATACGCACTTTGTGCTAAGAGTAACCCACTTAAGTGCGATTCCACCATCGAGCATTAGCTCACCTTGTCGAGGGAACATATTTTCGTGCATACAAGTGGAGTCAAGACGAGTGAGATGACTTTCTTAGAGACCGATTTTGAAGAAAGCCGTTATGACTTTGATGGTTTTTGACAATATGCATTAGGAACTGTAACCTTAATACGCATTCAGATTAAGAGAAATGCATAACCTCGGACTATTGTGAACATAGTTGTGATATTTATTTTGTGAGTATTTGCTTACGCCCAAGAGCCATTTTATCAGATGCCTCGATACGAGACGAGTAGAATTTCCGTAGGTCGACTGGTACCAACCCGACCCTCGGTCTTTGGGCGTCACAGAGACACCGCTAATCGGGCTCGAAACCGGCAACAACCGAAGAGTCATCGCCTATACGCAGAGAAAAAGAACGACCCGGACCCATGATGAAAATAAAATTTGGCCAACCTAACCCTAGCGCCTCGTCGTATTACTCGAAAAAAGACCAAGGAGACAGAGACGCAGCAAACCCAAGAATACAACAAAAAAGGCTATCCCAAGAAAGACGCCAGAGAAAGACTCTGCACAAAAGGGCTCAGACAGAAGACTAAGAGAGAAGGAAGTCCGAGCTCGCTAAAGGCAAAGAAAAGGTCTTAGGATCAGAGGCACACAAGACAGAGGATGTCTACAAAAGAAATAAAATGAAACTGAAAGAAGTGGGAGATATGAGCGCGAAAACCGAAGAGTCATCATTATCACAAGACAAATGATAACGACCAAGTCCTAACTAATCCAACTCCAGCGTACACGTGAAACCGCACCCGATGCGAGAACGCATGTACCCTTGCCCAGCCGCACAATCGCACACAAGGGCCGGGGCAACCGATAGGTTTAAAATAAGGCTCACAGGCCCACTCGCCAGACCCAAGAAAGAGGCCAGCCCAACGAAACACGCAGGCCCACTCGCTAAACCTTGAAGGAGAGACATGCCCATTGAAGATCTGTGCCTTTACGCCAAAGATTCAAGCCTTTGGTGCCACTTCGTAATGAAGGTCCAATCCGCTTGGCCTAAAGGCCGATTATGGGAAGTCTCCCAAAGATAAGGGAAATAGAATAATCCCCAATATTATATTATCCTGCAAATCCAACCAAATCTCATCAATAAGGAAAGAAAGATAATAACAACTCATCATCAAACCGGATCCCCCAATAAGGAAGGAAAATTATCCCAAATAAATTGCTCTTTCTATATCCTTACCATCCATAATCATACACAGTGAAATCAATCCACGGTTTAACCAATCAACATCCAATCGCAATATCTGGTTATAAATAAGGTTGTCACCCCATCGGGCGGCAGCGTACGCATACCACACGTTGCATACACGCACACATCTCGCCCTCTCCGCGCCCATCTTTCCTTTAAAGAAACTGACTTAGGTATCGGAAAGGCTGCCACCTGCAAGCCTCGCCGAATCCCTTCTTCTTTCTTTATTTTCAGAGGAGTGTCACGTCTAAAGCCCGCACCAAAGATCGGCAAATGATCCTACTAAACTCCGACGATCCAGAGCTCTGCACCACCCACAAAGAAATTCGGGTTCCGCCTCAACGACCTCAACACGCTCCAACTGGGTCCTATGAAAGCATCATCAACAATAATTTATAATTAAAAACTATTTCAATAAATTTTTTGAGTAATTTATTAAATAATTATAAATTTAAAAATTATAATTTATAGTGTATCATTGAATATTTTTTTATAAAAATAGTAAATATATTATTAAAGAAAATATTAAATGTATTATTAAAAATTAAATACTTATTTGATAATATCTTTATTCAATATATTGTTTATATAACTATTTTGATTTTTAGAAATGTTTCCTAGATTATCATAGAGATTTTAGGAAATTTGAATCTTTAAATATAAAAATTACGTATACTTTTTAACTATATTTGAATTTTTTTTAAGATATAATATTTGAGGTGCTTTATTCTCTAACAAAACTACATTAAAAAAATCAAAAGGAAAAGAAGTTCCCAAAAATCCTCTAACAAAACTGCTTTAAAATAATCAAAGGAAAGTCTGCAGCGATTTGTCGACTATTGTGATATATTGAAGATAAAATGGTTAAAATATTGGTGATATCAACTATTTGCTTTATTCGGTTTTTCCTTCTCTTCCGCGCGTTCCACACACTTAACCGATTTTTTTGCCGAAATATCGTCTTCACACTGATATATTATCAATATTATTCGATTTTTTGATATCAAAACCCTATATCGTATCGACCGAAATCCGATATATCGGGCTTTTTAAACAGTAGTTATTAGTATTTGTCTGAACAAAAATGGGAATCAAACGATGTTGTTCATGTTTTCCTTACTGTTGGGAATAAAAAACAAATTTAAAAAATTGTAACCTAAGATTTAATTTCGGTCAGTGGTTGCACCACACATGGTACTGGGTACAGATACGAATAAAGGGTGGTTGGCCAGAGCAGGAGCATTGATTCACTCTCCTGCAAAAACAATAAATGGCGCAGTTTTCATTTTCAGTAACTGTATTCTGTTCCCTACCCTTTGGATCATTTGTTCCGAAATTATCTTATTTTAATTGATTAATTCAATTAATTTCCTTCGCCTCAACGTCTCCAATAAAAATGCTCATACGTTGAGTGAGTTGTTTATCATTATTCCAAATGTGAGGGCCCCCCACCCATGAAAGAAGCTGTGATCTCGTAGCTTCCTTCCTCATTCATTGTTATCTCCCATGAAAAAAAACCGCAGTGAATATATATTTAACATAATAAACACCTACTGAAAAAGACTTCAATTTTATTTATTTATTTATGAAAGCTAGCCAGGAATGGCTGTATTACAAGGTAACTCTAGCTTTACCATATAGCCACATAAATACTATATACTAAGAGACATTCCCACAGGGAAAGGCAACTAGGCCCCCTTTATTTAGTGGATAGTAGAAATAGAAAGCCGATGCTGACAATTGACCTGTTTGTTACTGGAACATAATCACTGGCTCTGCAAAGAGAGAAAATGTAGAAGAGGTTAGCAAATTAGGCCTGTTTAGTTCCTGTTTTTTAAAACAGTTATTGAGAGCAATTTTTGAAAACATAGATAACAAACACCAATTTAGTGTTTCTGAATTTACTCCTCGATTTCCTAATTTAATGTTTTCTGAATTCTTCGTGTTTTTCATGATTAAAAAAAGACTCTGTTATCCTTGTTTTTAAGAATAAAAAATAGTTTTAAAAAACTGTAACCAAATAGACTCTATATATATATATATATAAATTGTTTGCAGGCACAGAAACAGATTATTAAACCAGATTGCTATAGAAGTACTATTACCAGAAACGCATCTTGTAAAATTCAACAAGTTCTTTTGGATCACATTTTGTTCGCTTATAACTATCAATCTTGTTCAGCTCCTGCAAAAGAATGTGATTGGCCAAGATGATCATTGAGGAACCAAAAGACTAGTTACTATAAAACCTCACTCTTTTATATAGCACTTCCTCTGAACTAACATTATGTTTGACAGTGTTACTATTTGCCAACTTCCGTGAATTTTTTTTTCTTAAAAGCGTTTTAACATAACCGTTTATCAAGTGTTTTCAAGAAGTACCCTCTACAAGTGATTTTTCAACTCTCTAAAAGGGCAACCTAGCTAAACTTTTCCAAATGCTCGGTTTTTCTCCAATAGCATTTTTTTTTTGTGTTAAAATATGCTCTCTGAAAATACTACCAAACATATGCTAAGCATACACAAAAATTTCAGGCAGGATCAATACTAGAAGTGTCCCAAGGAGGCTTGTTCATCATGGAGAAAAGTTACTTCCAAAACTACATTCCTATCTCCATATTAACCTTGTGTGATTTTTTAATATTTTTGATCGTTAACCTTGTGTGATTTTTTAATATACCTCAATCCATGTAGCTAGTTTAGGCCTGCCAGCTGAAATGTCATACTTCCACACTTCGGATAAGAATATCTGGAATCTTTCAACAAATGGAATGTAGGCTATGTCCACCTGAAAATATAATTTACTTGTTAATGCTAGATGAGAAAGTACTCAACCCAAAACCAACAAGAGGCATGCAACTCAGCATTAAGGGAGATCTTTAACATGAATGATAAGTATACCTACCGAACTGAATTGGCCAAGGAAGAAAGGCCCGTCATCAAATTTATGAAGAGCAGTTTCTAGATGATCAAAAGCAACACCTATTACAGATAAATAGCTTCCATCACTCTCCTGCATAAAATAATGTGTAATAATAAAAATTCCACAAGTATCAAGGCAAACAACTCACCGACTTCTTTTGTTGGGTCTCCTTTATTAAATGAACCATATACAATTCTGTTTAATGTATCAGTGTAGGAGAGCAACTCTTCAGCAAATTCCTGTTTGGCAGGATCCTAAAATGTCATCACAGCATCAGTTTTGTTAGAAAGGCAGAGGCAGAGGGGAGGGAGGGGGGGCCCGCGTGGGGCCGGCATGCAGCCGGTCAACAGCACAAACAAATTTTACAAAAATCTTACATTAGGCCAAAGTGAAGGCCCTCCAAAGTTGCTATCAACATATTTAATCAAATCAAGACTCTCTCCAATGACTTTGTTATTGTGTTCCAGTGCCGGCACCTATACAAGGGTAACTTCTTAATTAATGAAAAAAAAGATATACTTTATTAAATTGATGTAAGACATGTATGAAATAAATGATCCATGAATTTGTCTTCCATAAGCACAAAATTTCAGAAAACCAATGATCTCAGCAGGCGTCCAAACCAACAAAAACAGAATAAATAAATGAATAAGAGCATGTCCTTTTCAAAGAACATTACCTTATTTTCAGGGTAGACTTTTTCCTTATACCATGCAGGCCTGTTCTGAAGGTTAAGAGGAACCAATTTAATCTGTTCTTGTAAACCCTGAAATAAAATTTTTAGAGATAACCAAAGATCAAAACGTGGAGTTTGAAATCTAATACCACACCATACAAGCTTGCATTACACAACCTAAGAACAACAAAAACATAGTTTATAAGGAAATCAAGAGTCCTTGTTCCTGTTTTTGAAAACTGTTATTGAGAAAGGTGTTTAGTGTTCTTTAAAAACTATTATTGTTCTCTGAATTTAATATTTTTATATTCTTTGTGTTTTCATAACAAAAAAAAAAAAAACAAAAAACAAAAGAATCAAATCGTTTTTCAAAACAAAATACAATTTTCAAAAACTGTAACTAAACAGACCCTAGAGACCAACCAACCTTGTAATTCCTGGTAATCCACACCCGCTGGGCAAAGGGGCAAGCATATGCAATATACAACCTTCAAGAAACAAACCCATTTTTATAAACCGAAAGAGAAATCCAAATTGCAAAAAATAAAGAATCGCCCGCCGTTTGGTTGCCAAGAAAACTCAGTAAGTGGAATCCAAAGGCCCAGACAACAAAATTTAGATAACCCAATCAAACAGTATCACAACAAATAATTGAGACGATCATTCCGTTTCCCAAAAACAACAGAATTTTCTTTCCTTCTTACAGGCCTTGAGAGTTGAGAGTTCATTACCAACCAAACAGATCTAAATAAAACAGAGTGGAAATGAAAGAACCTCGTGGCCCCATCAAAGAGAGGAGGTTGATCAGAAGTAGAATCCAACACGGGAGGCAGAACCTCTTCGACACATCTAAGAATTCAAAACAAAACTTCATTAATTCAAAGAAATAGGATTCCAATTCAGGAGTAAATGCTCAAAAACCATACGTAGTAGTGGCCATGTCTGCTGTCTGAGAGGGAGTGAATGAGAAGCTTAGGGATACTGGGAGATCGCAATTCTGAGTACTTTTATAGGAGAAATTGATCTGGGGCGATCGCGAGCAGTGACGCTATGTGGAAGTCAGCATCCGGATGAAGAGAAAGGGCGAAATCATGGGGTCTTCTCTCAGCCGTTGGATTCAACAACTTTCTCTGATCTTTAAAATTACTGTCCTGATTCTTGCGAAATATACAGAAAGCCGCTATTATTGATCAACATTCCAGAGTTCGTTTATTAGTGGATATTATATTACAGGGTAAATCACTGCTTTTCAATTTTTAATATTTTTGACAATTCAGTCCAGCTCAATTCGTTTAAATCGCCAAGTCAGGTCAAGGGAAGGACTAGGTTCAAAACTGGTTGAGAGTAGGATTTCAACTATTCCAAGTGAATAATTGTTAAAAAAAGTTTTAGAATATTTTTAGCTAGTAGGAAAATTAATAAAAAATAAATAAAAACTGTAATTTGCAGATACCTAAATCAATGAGCGATCTACAATACTACGTTTGATAAAATTGTTTTAAAAAAACTGCATGAGTTTAGGAAAAAAAAATTATTTTTTTCGATTTTTAGGGGCAAGACGTGATTTTCAGATTTCTTAGTGGGTATTTGTTGAGCGTGATATTCGTAATGGCCGAATCACTCGAGCAGGCTTTTAGGAGAGTTGGTCATTTAACGTGGTATCGGGCTTGGTTTAGCGGGAGGTCGCAGGTTGAATCACTCTTTATGATTTAATCACGTGTTTGTTGAAGGTGTGTGGACTCGGCTCTCCACGTGCGGGTATGGGGTAGTATGCGCGTGAGGGAGGTGTTGAAACATGATATTCATGTGAAGCCGAATCCTCTGAGCAGAACTTGGGAGGTTATTCGTTGCGATTATTTCTTATATCTGAGCCGAGAAAATGAATCTTATTTCACTATGGAGAGGTAGAGAGAATATTCTCATCGACTTAGCCTTTTCCACAAAGATCCATTGCAGTACTTAGACAATTTTCTCATTTTAGTTCTTCAAGTCAGTGGCACCGTCACAATTAATTAACTGCCAAACATCGGCAGATGATAAAAGAATCTGAGAATACTTGGAAGGAAAGATTTCTTATTGGTGGAAGAAGCTCTTACAATGCTTGGAATGCTCTCAACTCTTGACTGGTTAGGAGGTGCCTTGGTCAAATGAGGCCTTCACCTATTTATAAGCACCTTAGGAATTCTCTAAAACCTTGATTGGTTCCTTACAATTCATGAGAAATCTAGAATACTTTACTATGTACAAGTTATGTACAAGAGATCCATGGAAGACTATAGCTAAGTCTCTCATCTTCCATACAACTCCATAGCCTTCTACTTATTTGTGAACTCTTCTAAAATCTTCTACACTAACTCTATATACAAGGTATTTTCAAGACTTCTTTAGAATACTCAAGGTGACTCTCCTGCAATACCGAGTCTTGCATGTATAGAAGTGTGAACTTTTGATGCTTCATAAGTTGAGCTCTTGTAGAGGAGAGTGCTACATAAGTCTAGATTCTTTCTTAGGTAGAGTCTTGGGGGCTCAACATTGCCCGTGGAGGATCTTTGTAGTGGTGGACTGAAAGAATAAGCTCGTGGCACTCTCCCGGAGCCCACGTGTCATCGGCGACCGGGTGCGTGCAGTCTCACATTCTCTAGTTCAATCTTCGAGACTTGCAATGACGCATCCTCATGCTCCTAGTGGCCTTTACCTCAGTGGGCTGCTTTTCCATCAGACAAGTACTCTCATACTGGACCCATTGTCTCTTGAAGTGACACCTTCCCGGTAGATAGTCTCCATTCAGCACCCTGAGCTTTAACACTATTGGTATTCATCTTCCCCGAGGCACAGGTGTTGTCCCCTCTTGACTTTTCCTTGCTTTTTAAGGATTACGTCCCACGTGTGGGTTTGTTTACCTCGGCCTCCCCTGCCTCAATTCCTTGTGAGCTAGCCTTGGAGCCTTGGACTTGAATGGGAGGGCACCTAACATCTGCATCAAGCCTAGGCGTGCCTTCTCATTTTCGCTTTTCTTGATTAGGGTATTGAGTACTTCCCTCTTAGGGCATTCCCTTGCCAAATGGATGTGCATGAAGCACCTCGACCTTGGCGCGGGACTTTTCTTACCCTTGCCACATACGATTTTGGGCACCTTGCCCTTATCTCGTCTTGCAGCATTGGGAGGTACCTCTTCTCCCCCACCCATGGTGTGGCTATCCTTTGAGCCCTCATGAGTAGCCATAACCTAAGCTGATACCACGACCTTATAGATGGCTAACTCACGCCTCAGCTATCACGAGCTTCAGCGTTGTAAAGGCATCCTCCGCCGCTTGACTCGACCTAGTGAGCACATTCGAGACTTTGTCTTGAAAAGCCATGAACTCCTTGTGTGACAGGTGGTGAATTGGTGAGCCCCTTGCGTCTCCGCACCCCAAGGTCTCGATTTGCCCCGCAGTCTCCATGGCCTCCTCGATATGTTGCTCCAGGTGCCACCTTTGGTGTCTGCACACTAACTATGGCTTCTGATCAGCCCTCAAAGCTAGAAATGGCTTCATGGACTTGTCCTTCCTACCCCGTGTAGGAGGGCCAGGGTCCCTACCCCAGTCTTGCTCACTAACATCCTCCACTTGAGAGCCCAACATTGCTTCCTTCAAGCACACCCACATGTCACAACCAAGCTCTAATATCAACTCCTCCCTTGAGGTGACACCAACCAAAGCTTAGATACCAACTGTCACAGACTTAGCCTTTTCCACTAAAGATCAGTGTACTTGAAATGACTTTCCCGCTCGAGTTGCTGATCATCACTGCTGATACTGAAGTAGCGATTCTTAAAAAACATCAACGACTTGGATGCTAAAAGCGAAGAGAACACTTGCCCAGAAGGAAGAGTCTGTATTGATAGAAAAAGATTTTACAATGCTTGGAATGCTCTTAACTCTTGATTGGTTGGGTGGTGCCTTGGCCAAATGAAGCCTTCACCTATTTATAGGCACCTTAAGAATTCTCTAGAACCTTAGTTGGTTCCTTATAAATCATGAGAAATTTAGAATACTCTACTATGTACAGGTTATATACAAGAGATCCATGGAAGACTTTAGATAACTCTCTCATATTAAATACAGCTCCATGTATACTTATTTGTGAAGCTATAGGATCTTAGAATCTTCTACGCTAGGAATTATTTTCAAGACTTATCTAAATTCTCAAGGTGACTATCCTTGCTTCTCAAGTCTTCTACACATGTATAAGTGTGTGAACCCTGCAGGCGCTATAGAAGTTTCAGCTCTTGTAAATTTAAGGTCTTGTGATCTTTCAGATTCTTCCACCATCCTTATGTATGGGCCTTGAGGGCTGTTGTGTATGAAAGGATCTTTCCCATATGATGACGAGGCCTTGAGAATGAGCCCGTGACAATATGGATGATGGTTAAGAGCACATTTCAATTTTTTAAGGGATGATCAATCACATATGACTGAATAGTGAAAAAATAGGAGGCCTTTAAGCATTATGTAGTATTTTGATGTGATAATTGATATCTACATTTATTGTTAAGCTGGACTTCAATCTCTGTATTAATAGACAGATATAGCTTACAGATTTCTTGAGCGTCAAGAGTGTCTAACAATCAAGTTGGCAAAAATGGAGAACAAATGGAGAATACATACTTAAATACAACACTCGCATGTGGACATATCACATGTCTACATGCATTACCAGCAAATATTGCTTTTATTATGGTTCTTTCCGACAACGTAGTGGTTTTCACACACATGCAACGTAAGTGAAAGTGTCATCATAGATTCATATGAATAGAGAATTATTATTTATTAATATTTATGACCATGCCATGCGTTACAAACAATCTAACGCATTGCTTTTGCACATACAACGGGAGTGCATTAGAACCACCATAGAATGCACAAAATTAGGCATCAATCTTGATAGGGCTGGTGAAATTTGTACCATCCGTAAACTCGACAAGAACACAACACATTTTCAACGGATTTGGGTTGAGTTTGCGTTAGGAGTCGTAGTGATCAGCATAATGTTAATAAATGGTATATTTGTATCGTCCCAACAACCTGAGAATTATTTTGAATCGATCAGTTTAATTGTATGTAACATTTAACTCAAATTAACTTATTTAATAGATTATTTATGTTGTCTTCGATTGGTTAATTATAGTGTGTATTAAATATATTGATCTTAACGAGATCTAGTTGATTGATTAAAAGCTCAAATTTGTTATAAGAAAAGAGAGTCACAGATTGAGTCTCAGTAGGATAAACGCTATAACGTAACGCAAAGCCGAATTATTATAAAAAATTAACTAAATTAATAAACGAGTTATACATGTTACCCAATTACCAATTGGGTCATGTTTGAATTTGATATTCTTAATTCATTTATTATTCGTGTCATGTTAAAGTTAACGAATAATGTAGAATACTTGAATATTGACATGACCATATTTTTGTTACTTAGGTTATTAACAAAATAACACATTTCCAAGACCTTTCATTCCCTTTTTTTTTTTTCTTAAAAGCATAAAATACATTAAATTTAAAGAATAAAAACAATTTTCAAAGAACATAAAAATAATATTTTTTATATTTATAAAAACTTTCGTCTATAATAGTTTTCAAAAATAGGAACTAATGACCCTTAACCTTTTCTCAAATGACATTTTAACCTTTACCTTAATGCTCTCCTCCCAACCTCTTTCTTTTAGGGTCAAAGGCATGGAAAACAATCAACTAAAAGTCTATTCCAAGACACAAATGGGTCAAATATGTTATTGCCATCAAAACCAGATTAAATATAAGTTTCATGGTTGCTGGTTAATTGTAAAATTAATGGACCGGAGCAGAAAAAGAGAAACAATGTGACTGCCGATTGGAAATTTTTGGAAGTAATTAATCAACCCTTTCCGGCTCTTAAAATTAGCTCCTTTGGCTAGTCAGATTTCATCATTAGACTCAACACCACCCTGAAGGTCCGTAGCCTAGCGGGATTAACTGCTAATCCAAAGGCTATCAAATTTCAAAATCTTATTTTTCCTTTTTAGTCTTGGTCCTTAACTTCGGGCTTGATCCTAAATTTATAGGGGTTTAGGGGTTGCTATGTGTCGCTGTGTGTTTTGGCTGGTGTTGAACTTTTTTTGGTTCATCATTGTCCTAGCAGTTGGGTCCACTGGTTCCACTTGTCAGGCGGTTAGGCAGATTCTCGAGCGACTCTCTTTTCGGCTATCAATTTGTTTTGGGCAGCCTTTCGATGGGCGCCCCTTGGATGCATGTCATGTTGGGTGGCTATGAATCTATGATGGATGCTTTTTGGCAACACCGTTTGTCAGATGATGGTGACTACCCATCGAACTTGAAATGCACTACTTTCCGAGGTCCCAAGTCAAGATTATCCCTAGGTTGTAGCATCCCGTTTTCATAAAGGTAGAACGTTTTGTTGTGGGAGCTAAAATGCTTACTTTATTTGTATTACCTTTTAAGTTTTATTTTTAGGTCAGCTCCCTCCGTAGTCGGGTCCTTCTTGGGGGCCTAAGCTTTAAGCGAGCGGACATCACAGGCTTTAGAGTGATCGCCTCTTTTGATTGGGCATTTGTTTTGGGCCTATTGCAGTCGGGCCCCTTCATTTGTCCCTTGACCACGTACACAGGTTTTCCTGTTTAGCAGGATCAATTTTTTTTTTTAGGTGTATATTTGAAAATGGCTCAATTGCAGATTCACCCGAGACCAAGCTGGTACGGGGGTGATTTTCAATGGCTCTATACCTGTGAGTCGATATTGGTGAGCGAGAAGTTATAGGAGAGGTTGCTCGGGATCCCGGGAAATGAGTGGCTCGGGCCTCCCGAGACGTCAAGTGTTTATCGCTAAAGCAAAAACATCTGGCTCGACCTGACATATCTGGCATCTCGATGCGCCGATATATCTGGACATATCTGGAGATATATCGCCGATATACTGCTACGAATATCGATATATCGAAAAATTAACAAAAATACTTCAAATTGCGAAAAATATTTCTTTGTAAAGTGTAAAATGATATTAATAACGAATATATACATCGATATTACATCAGAACCCGCATTTCAAAACCAAAATGAAAATCGACGCGCCAATCGGCAACATTCGACGCGATTTCATCTTCGGCTAAAACAATACCATACCAAGACATACCGTTCGAGCACATTATAAGATCGAACACGCCATGCATAAACGCCTGACTTCACCTACAACCTCTCACCCGATAAGAAATTTAGCCACCCACATGTTTACTTGAATTTATTGCATTCGACATGCAAGTCGGAATCGACATTTGTCGATCACGGTATCAGCTTAATTATTTCATATTCACCACGCAACCCGGCGACGCTGGGCGTCGACCATAACTCATCAGGTAAGGAGGAAACGTTGGCATCAATGGATGAATCACCCTGACAGCAGCCAATGCTCACAGTCAAAACTAACCGAGAACTAATCCTCATTACGTTGTGTCATCCTTCTTCGCCGAATCTCTTATACGGGTTTTCTTTCAAATTTGCTCCTATACCGACCACCTCCCAGACCCGCGGTCTTCATCTTCGTGGTTAGAAGATGCGCTGAAATCATCTTCACCACTGAATGGACTCAATAGATATTCACTTTGTTGTCGACCAAGATTATCCCACCATCATTTCCAAGATCCCTACTATCACGGTCCCTCTCCTCAAGCTATCATAGCTTGTAGTAGAAGTACGACACAACTAGGTCTACTACTATGCCAAGACTTGAATCAAAAGAGGTCGAGTAGTCGACAATCCGTCGGTAACGTAGTCTTGTAGTTAAAAAATACCCCTGTAATTTTATAATAAAAATTATTATATATTCCAGATAATGTTCCAACTCGTAGATTTTCCCAGAATCGTTAAATGAATATCGTGATAATGATTATATGGCTAAGAGCCAAATACAAAGATTCATAAGCAATTAAATGAGAATTGATTACACCCGAAAATTCTACTCCAAGTGAAAATGACAAATTTGAATGTGGAAAATGAGGACCTAAGGGTCAATTGTAAACAAGTTTTATATGTCTAAGTGTAAATATGAGGATTTAAGTAAATAGAATAAGTGTGAGCTAGATTGCCATTTGAAAGAACTTAACCCAAAATGCATTTTCGTAGCCAAACAAGGCCTCGAGGAAATGGAGGATATTTAAAAAACCAAATAAGAGGAAAAAATGAGTAAATTTATAATGGCATAGCGCCAAACACGACCTACACTTAGTCGAGTTTAAAAGACCTCAAAAGTGGTCTTTCGAGCTCATTCTTGAGCAATCACGTTTTTGAGAGGGGGAGTGAGAAGAGAAGAGCTAGGGTTGAGGAATATCCAGATTTTGGTGGGAGATCATCCCCATTTTTGGTCTCCAAGTGATCAAAGAGGAAGAAGGGAGCTAAAGCATAGGGTTCCAAGAGATTTGAGGTAAGAAATAAACCTAAACCCTCGTTCTTATGTTGAGTTGAGGAAAACCCCAAATGTGGATAAAAAGAGTTTTGTTTTGGTTGTAAATGAGTTTTTGGATTGTGTTGAAGTTGTTTTGTATTATTGGTTGGGATTGGTTTTGTGTAGTGTTTGTAAAAAGGGAAAATGTTGAGTTTTCAAAAGAAATGCTGTCAAAATTTTGTAAAAACCCTCTTGTTCTTGTTTTGGCTATAGATTAAGTTATAGTCATCCAAATGAAGTGATTCCAATTGGTAAAGAACCATAAGAGATAGGGCTACAAATGTATAGAAGAGACTAGGAGCAAATTGTAGCTCTAAGGCTCCCAAATACTGGCTTAAAGGTGAGCTAGGGTAGCTAACTGGTTATGCTCTGTTTTGGATATTGTTATAGTGTTTTGGCCATACGTTGAGTTTCACTCATCCAAATTGAGTGATTCAAAATTTGCAAATAGATTAGGAATACTTTACTTGAAGGAAGTGTAAGAAAAATTGTTACCCTAAAGTGCCCAGAAATTTTTCAAAGTGGAGCTATGTGTAAGAACGGGCCGATTCTCGTCACGAGTAAGATGCATGTAAAATGGAATAACTTCGAAATTCTATCGATCCAAATTGGATGATTCTAATTGGAGAAGAAACCTTAGAACCATAGATTCAAATGAGTAGAAGGGATCATTACCACTTATGGAATTTAAGACCCTTGATATTGAGAAAAACAAGAGGGGTAACCGAGTGAGTTTTTGCAGCATACCGATCGCTTGGCATAAAGATGCCATAACTTGTGTTTGGGTGATCCAAATGAGATGATTCAAATTCCTAATAAAAATAGACTCACAGAGATATAATTTTCGTGGAGGATGTATGAGCAAAATATGGCTCAATTGTCCCCATAAAATTTGGAAAGTGAGGTGTATTGGGTAGACATCAACCCTAACCAAAAATCCTAGAATGCACAAATGACTTTTCTTTGGTTATTCTTTGATTGTGAAATATGTGTGATGGATTAGGGGTTAACGAGGAGGAAAGTCCGAGTTGAGATCGAGATTCCGAGGACAGGAATTAAAGGAAGACAATATTTTTGGTATGTTCTAAGTCTCTTTTTCCTATTTCAAGTATTGGTTTGTTCTCCATATCTCTAACCTCATTTCGCGATTGCTTGTGAAATGTTTATTATTTAAGTGAAAGCTACATATTGATTTGAACTGATTGGTTAGAAAGTTTGTCAAATATTTGCATGTATGCATTATTTGAACTATAAATGAAAACGATATGCTTTGTTCCTCGCATTTTACTCCTATTCTTGTTTAAGATTTGAAATATTTGTTCTAAATGTTTTAGAAAAGCATATCGGGTTTGTTTCTGATCGATTTAAGACAAGCTTGATTTGCATATGAAAATTTCATTTATTATCGAAAAATTTAATTTCATTTGTACAAACATACATACTATACCGTATTTTGCTATGAGTGATTTGAAAGCCCTTAATAGAATGATTAACCTTTAATTCGCATAAAGGATAGATTGGTATACTAATAGCGGTCAAATTAGCAGTATTGTAAACGAACAGATGGATTTGTCACTCGATCCGTAGCTCCGACAAGATTCAGAAGTGTTCACGTAATTGATTATTAATAACTAGTCGCCAGCCTCTAGCGGACCGCATCGTGTTATAAAAAACAAATATTTTTATACCGCCTCGTTCTGGGCCGACCATGCCTAAGATTCCGATATCCTACATACCGAAAATATAGGTTAAATTCGTTAAGGGCATAACCAAAATGACTTTGAGATTTTTTTTGACATATTGGAATTGAAATGCATGATTGCAAATTGAATGATAAGAAAGTTATGAAATGCATGATTTGTGATTTGAATGATTTATTGCATAAGAAAGTGCATATTTTGAATGATCAATGAACCGTAAATGAATGTATATGAAATAAATATATGTATTGTATTTGCATGAATCATTCAAAAAGATTCAAAAGCATTGTTTAGAAAAAAAAATTTGCATGCTTTGACTTAAACTGAAATGGAAGAGAGAACTGTATAGAACCACTAAGTATGAAAATGCTTAACGTATTTTTTTACCAATGTGCAGGTACCAAGTGATATATAGTGATCGAAAGCGGATCCAAGATCGAGGAGAGTCGAGTCATAAAGAAGGAATTTCGAAGATTCGACTACAGATCTACGCTACGTTCAACTCGATATTTTGTAAAACATTTTGAACTTTGAATATCTTTTGTAAACCATTTGAAAAGGCATAGAATGCCTTCATTGTAAATGCATTTTGTTAAATGTAAATGTTTATGGGCTCGCCCTAAATTGAAATCGCTTCCGCAAAGATTTAAGAATGAAATGTATTTGATAAACGGATTTGGTTAATGGCTTCGGTCGAGCATCCCCGGGGTTTCGGTTCGGATCCGCCAATTGGGTCGGGCCGGGTTTGGAGGTTGCCACAAGTCTCTATTGTCTTAACTGAAACTTTCACTATGAACTTATTAAGATAAAACCCGTTCAACATCAACACCTGCTTCTCAAACATGTGCAGCAATTCATGGATCAGGATTTCCATTTTCATCATCTAAATGGAGAGGTCTAACCCATTGGAATAATTAATTATACTCTTCTTCACCAAACTCGGCTGAAATGCCAAGTAAATCAAGGTAATCTTTTTCAGCAACTTTATCTGCCTCTCGCGTATTATGTCGTATCTTTAGTTTTTACGTTGTGGTAACAAAAACTAATTGTCGAGCCGAGGGTAAGCTGCTTCCATTTATTTGTTTTGTATGGACCAAAGCAAATGTGCTCCAATTTCTCTCATATGCTGAAGATGATGAAGTTTGAAAAAGAACCTTAAGGGCCAAATTCCTCAATGTGGGAGCGTGGTTTCCATACATAAACCACCATTCAGCTACAATAAAAATTATTAACATTCAAAATCTAATAATAACATGGTAATGGACTTTACTTTTAAACTTTTAATGAGAAACAACTGTAAAACATGGGAAAAATACAATTTTTCTAAAGGGGGTAAAACGGTAATTTAAGTTGAAAATATGGAGTTTTTCTAGATCTCAGATGATGAAACGGACTTTACCGTTGGGATAGTCTCGTTAACCAGATACCACGCCGACTCTCGCCGATCAAAACAATGAAATTTCACGCTGAGGCACGGAGAGTCACTTGCGACACTTCAAGACAAAGCCGATGGCTCACATTGAGCCATGTGTCGATAGGAGAGCAAGTCAAACACAAGCCTAAGTGGGACTATGTAGACATGTCACCACATGATAGGAGAGAAATCCAAAGTTATGGATAAGTGGATAAGGGAAATCCAACAAGAGCCAATGGTGTGTTGACATGTGGCAATGAGAACATCCCACTTGACTTTGGACCAAACAATTCGTTGGGGGGAAGGAAAAAGAAAGGAAAAAGAAAGAGAGAGAGGAAGAAGGAAGAAAAAAGGATTTTAGAGAGAGAAGCTCCACATTATCTCTAGATTTCTCGGCGATCGGACAATCGATTCTCATCGGAGTAAGAGACAAAGTCGATCCCTGCAGTGAGAGCTACGCGTGGGTACCGGAATCGAGGAGTTTCGACAAACTCCAAGAGGTAGGGGTTTATCTCCTACTCGGTTTATTCCTTGTTTAAGAGCCATTTGATGGCATGGTTTGTTTTGAGGCTGTGAGTGGCCGTGGTTAGTTCAAAAAATTTGGGATTTAATGTTGGAAATTCAGACTATTTTTCAAATCAAAATTCAGAATGTGTGTGAAGATGATTTATCCCCGTGATCGAGGGGTCTAAGCGGGTTTTGTTGTGTGTTTGGTGCTCGGGGGCTGTTTTGCCTGCTTGAAATGGCAAATGAACGGGAACTGTGACTGGTTCGTGGGGTGTCGAGGCTGGATAATGCCCTGTTGGATCGAGGTCCTAAATTAAGGATCTTTTGTGTGTTATTACTTGGTAGTTGAATAACATGCAAGTGTGTGAGAAAGATTATGTTGATATGTGCTTATTAATGTATTAACATGGTGAATTTTGATGGATGCAAATTATATGTAGAAAATATAATTATCTATGAATTGTTAATGTTGCATGTAGTACACCATTTATACATGTGACATGAAGTAAAATGCATTGGCATCATGCATTTCATATGCACAAAAACATCGCATGACATGGGTGTGAGTGCATGGTTGTGATCAACATTGTATTTCCTGGGTGTTCGAGCAGGCCGCAAAAGATGGAGCCAGCAAACTCAACACCCGCGTATGGTGCTGATCGGGTGGCTCTAAGCACGGCCAACGCTTCAAAACAGAGCTGCACAGTTGTATGAAACCAGAAGAATAATTATGTGTCAGTATCACTGAAGTCGCATAGATTCCCCCCAGGGTGAAAGACCCATCAATTATGGTCAGACATAGTCCCAAGCGGTGAAAGGCCGTAAAAGTGTCTAGGTTTGTGGAGCCTACGGTGTGACACCAAAAATCCACTTCCCACAAAAAGGCGCATGGTTGTAAATGAAAATATGAAATGATTAAGAATTAATCTTTATTATCATCTGAAATGATCAAAGGTTATTATATGACGGCAGCCAGATGCAAAACAAAGGAGCTGATAGACACTGTGGACATGGAGTAAATGCAGCCACATTCTCATCCATGACATGTAGACATTCGAGTAGGAATATGCATACTTTGCTTGAATGTGTGTATGTTTGCCATTGCATGGACACTTAGGTGGGGAGT
Organism: Tetrastigma voinierianum; assembly: GCA_016808115.1. Lineage (NCBI taxonomy): Eukaryota > Viridiplantae > Streptophyta > Magnoliopsida > Vitales > Vitaceae > Tetrastigma > Tetrastigma voinierianum. Next base: position 1,825,028 of record JAEQBH010000021.1, read on the forward strand.
AGCCCTTGTAGGAGAATTCATCTACTAGGCATTGCTCACCCTGTCGTGGGAAAACATTTTCAATGCTAAAGGTACACCCGGAGGTGGACACGTATGAGGAATTAGTTTAGTATGGCTATCAAGATTAGAAGATTTTTGTACTTAGTAAACCCAAGTTTCAGATATGTGTAAGAAGAACAAGGTAATTTAAACCTCGTTAGTATGAGATTTAGAGATTGAAGTGGTGTCCTGTTTCCTATTGTCTTTGTAATAAAAAGGATCAAGTCAGGTTAGACCTACTGCTTCTGGAAAGGAAAGGAAAGAAAAGTAGGTAAGAGGAATGAAGTAAACGTAAGAGGCTGAATGGCACAATTATTTGAGGGTCCTCGGACACAGCAGTAGTGCCCATCGCAAACAGCAGTTCCCAGGCCTTTCATCGCAGGATAGGGTGGCGCGAACGGCACACCTAGCGCGTCCGACAGTGAGCGCTGCGCTCTGCAGCGCTGTACCACTACAAGGCCCAACAAGCATCAGCCGCTGGGCAGGCGCGACGTACACTTCGTCACGATAGTGGAATTCTCTTATCGCTGATAGGGAATTTCATATCGCGATAGGAAATTCTCCGTCACGATAGTAAATTCTTGTCGCCATTGCACTTCGTGAGTGTTTGAAAGTCGAGAAGAAAATTTCATCGCATAGATTATCTCGAAGCTTCGCCGTGCTTATGAGATTTCTCGCCCGGCGATAGTCTCACCATGTTGTGCTAAGAACCACGTGTCACAGAGGCACTCGGGATGGGTCAAAGCACGCGCGATAGAGCACCTCTTCTGGCGTGCATCACGGGCAACTGCTCGTGCAAAAGAACGCAACAACCGGTGCACGCCGATGCGTCCCGCATTGCATCGTGTCGCACTGTTTGGGTCATCGCTCAAAAAAAAAAAAAAAAAAAGACCCCGTAATTAGGCGCGCCACAACAACACCTCACCGTGAACCACAAATTGATACGTTTGGTTGTTGTCATCACCAACTTCTTTTGACATCTCGAAACATTATAAGTTGTGAATTAAAAATAAACTTGTCAAATCAATATATGTGTAAGTATAACCAAATAAATTGAATCAATTAATTAGAAATATAGCCTATTGATGTACCTTATTTCCAATATTACCAAGACCTACAGTAGTAGAAGATAGTTTTCCAAATACTTCATGAACAGCTTGGAGTAGCTCAGGGTCACTACTAATTCCAGGTCTATATTGAAATCTGATTTCCAGAGAATATACAAAAAATGATTTAGAATTAAGATAAGATAAAAAGGAAAATAATATGCATTAAAAGTGATTATGATATTGAATAGTTACCCTCATATAGTAAAAGATGATGTTTGAAGGTTTTATCCTAACATCAATATAGATTAATTCATTCTTAGCTTTGAATGCAGGTAAATTTTCGTCATCACTGAATCAACTCATACACAAATAGATGATATAGACTTTGATTTTGGAATCAACAAGGCGAAGAACTATAGTGCTCTAGATGACACTAGGTTAGAAACTTCCTCCTATCATGGAATGATTAAACATTCAGTCCTTGAACTCATTCAACGGTCTGACTTAAGCTCTGGTAGAAGCTTCCATCTCATCACCAATAAAGATCTTCTTCAAATCAACCCTCTTAGAAGACTCTAGGCGATGTAATCTCGTCGCAAATTCAAGTTGCCCCCGACGCATAATATCTCCACCACAAACCTTTCTCATTGTTGCAACCAACCAACCATGATTATAGATGAAGTTGGTGATTTTTGCGTATCGGGTGAATCAAGCCGAAAACACTTTCTTCTATATATCAATATCTTCAAACATGGGCATCGATGCAATGTGCCGCATTACGAAGTCTCAATATAAATTGTACTCTTCATTAATCTTCCAACTTCATCAAATATGATCCATTGTTTGTAACAATTTGCACAAATACGGTTTCCGCCAACTTCCTTTATCACGTCCTTCCACAACTAAAGTAAATTTGGTGAGCCTTGCTTTGGCCTGAGGTTTGAACCCACAAGGGATCAACAGACTAAAAACGTGTTCTTTATAATATCACTGTAAACAACTATGCCACTCGAGACAAACCCATCCACTTCATAAGATACCAAAACCCATAGGTCTTCCATTCCCTCCCTTTGAGATCTATAATTCTTCATATGTCTTTATACCCATCTAAAGATTTGTTTTTGGGACTTCATGAGGTATTCATTCCATGCCAGCAAGTAAAGTACATCATATGGCTCAGAACTAGTAATAAGATAATAATGTTATTAGAAATTGAAACGGATTTTCACATACCTCAACAAAACAACAATCCATAGTGTGTTTCTGAAGTGGGCAGAAAGTCTGCTTCGCAGGAGCTTTAATGCTCATGATATAAAACATTCATTCATTAATCCTCATCACCTGCTTTTCATCAGACCCTTTAAAAAGATGCCTAAATTTGTCTGTCTGAGATTTATAATGATATAAAGAGGTGTGATGAACTGAATGTCTCAATATTCTCTGAATCTCATGTTTTGGCTAAAATCCAAATGATAATATCAGAATGTAGTCAATTCATTAGTACTATAAGAGATAAATGTTAAAACCCAGTTATAATTACAATAATGAATTCAAGTTAAAAGATCACCAATTTTTTCTTTTATTTCACATAAACCTTCCTTCTTTGCTACAAGCTCAGATCATCCTCATTAGCTTCTCGACACCAAGATGTCGCCCAGACAGAGTCACAACCTATCACAGCAGGCTGAAAATACCCACTCTATACATTATGCAGAATGTATCATCATCTCCTCTCCCCTATTCTTCCTGCCATCCTTCTCACCACACACCATCCAATATCAAAAAGTTTCTGATGTTCAAGCACTGTCAATCCATCATCGAATTCTCTATATTTCCAAAATCCCTTTGCTTAAAAGCCTATTCATTTCCAACCAAAAAGTTAGTCCCATTTATTTTCAACTGGAGGCACATTGAAGACACCCCGGTTATTTGAGCAAGGACCATGACAAGTAAAACGAACCAGACCCAACAGAATTCTAATCACTCACATCACGCACCATGAATACCATTTCATCCTCTCAATAGGAAAATAATGATTTGTAAAACAGACTCAATGACCTCCGGGATACCTCCAATTTCAATCCATCCGTAAACTTCAATGTAACATAATCTAATCATATCTTAATTCAATCCAAATATAAAGTCATGATTAATCATTGCATTAAATTAACAACTTCATTACGCTTCCATTCATACAATCGAATTCGTTCACAGTTATATTAAATAATTCAACATACATAACATATGTTCATAATTCACACATTTTACACCTAACAAAATTTATATCTTAGATTCAGTAATCAATCTAAATATAAGCCACACACACTCATCATATGCCAAAATGAAAAACAAAGTTTTGTATGATTGATATCAATTGGTCTTGTTTACATATTTCACATTCATAATCTAATCTAAGTCCAAAGTTATATCAACATCAAATATACATACTATATGAACTATGATTTCATACTAAGAATACAATAATGCAAAGTTTCATATCCATAATCAACTAATTATAGAAAAGCTTAACACCATCATAAGTTAAAGAAAAATATGTTTTTATACACACTAACAATTTTATATTTATATCATATATTCATATAACGTAATTCATGTCAAATATGATAAACATTCCAATACATAATATTCATATCAGATTGATCAATAATTCTATACTACTTCTAATATCCACAATCCCTAATCCAAACATAACCTGGGTACTGAATTTGTGTCTGTAGTTACAAAAACAGTAAAACATTTCATATCAATGAAACACATATATCACGGGATTCATGAATCTAATCTCAAGCCTTAAAGTTTATATTTAAATATCTAAATTGACAATATAAACATATATCCACACTCTTCCACAAATATTTAATTCCAATTCCTTTATTTATATTTATAATCCAACTAAATGATGTCACATCATCTAAGTTAAAGAAAATATGTTTTTAAGATTTATTTGAACATCCAGATTATTATATGTTTCCCATCCTATTAATCGTAACTAAGTCTATGTTAAAGTTATATTAAATATCTAAATATACATAATATATGTTAAGTTCTATATCATAAAATAATTAACAAATTTATATTTCATATTCATAATCTCAATCTAAATATAAAGTTGCATTACTCATCATAAGTTAAAGAAAATGTGTTTTTACATTAATTAACAATTTATTATATTTCATATTCATAATCGTAATTCCAAGTATAAAGTTATATTAACATATACCTAAATATATATATAATAAATATTCATATTTTCATACATTAATTGGCTCAATTTTTTATATTTCCTTTGTTATCTATAATCTCAATCTTAAATATAAAGTGCATTAATTATCATAAGTTAAAAGAAAATGTTTTACATTAATTATTAATTATTATATATTTCATATTCATAATCGTATTTAAGTTTAAAGTTATATGAAATATATAAATATATATAATATATGTTCATATTTTATACAATAAGTTAACAAATTTCTATTTCATATTCATAATCAAATCTAAATGATAAAGTTGCATTTAATTAAGTTAAAGAAAATATGTTTTTACATCAATTAATAATTTATTATATTTCTATATTCAAATTCAAGAATCTAAGTCTAAATATATATTAAAATATCTAAATATATATAATATATTCATATTTCATACATTAATAATACAATTTTATATTTCATATTCATAATCTCAATCTAAATATAAATTTGTATTAATTATCATAAGTTAAAGAAAATGTATTTTTATATTAATTAACAATTTATTATATTTCATATTCATAATTGTAATCTAAGTATAAAGTTATATTAAATATCTAAATATACATAATATTTACTCATATTTCATACATTAATTAACAAATTTTTATATTTCATATTCATAATCTTAATCTAAATATAAAGTTGCATTAATTATCATAAGTAAAGAAAATGTGTTTTTACATTAATTAACAATTTATTATATTTCATATTCATAATCATAATCTAAGTATAAAGTTATATTAAATATCTAAATATATATAATATATATTCATATTTCATACATTACTACCAATTTTTTATATATTTTATATTCATAATCTCAATCTTAAATATAAAGTTGCATTAATTATCATAAGTTAAAGAAAATGCTTTTTACATTAATTAACATAAAATATAATATATATTCATATTTCATATTCATAATCTTAATCTAAATATAGACTTAAATTAAACCTTAATTTAAATATAACCAAAATTAAATCTTAATCTAAATATAAAACAATCTAATCTTAATCTAAATATAAACTTAAATTAATTACTAAATTGCACAAATGTAAAACAAAAATTAATTAACATGGAAACATACTCTGTTACAAATTATGTATTGAATGGAAGACTTGAACTCCAAAAATTGACAAAAATATTATTCTCCAAGACTTTGCACAAATCAAGAATTGTTTGAGAAAGAATTGATGAGTTTGATATGAAAACTAGTGATTTTAGGGCTATTTATATATTTTTCAAAGTCAAAATAGCCGTTTTTTTTTGGTAAAAAACCCTTTAAAAATGAATTGTGGTGGCCCGTGCCGTCGTACCTGACTCGACCCAGAGGCCGAACCCGATCCGGGACACGGTCCTCTTTTCGAATACAATTCCTTTTTCTTTTGTTATTAAAACGCAATTCCAATGATCATTTTGTAAAATATATTTATCTTTATAAAAATATATTTGTATATACTAATTCAACTTAAAGGGACCCCATCATTTTGTTTTCAATACACATTTTCCACTAAGTATGACATTATATGCCAATTTGGTCCATTTACCATCTTTATACATTATGACATTATAAGCCATTTTCAATACCAAAATATTTACAAAACAAAATAAGAGTTTGTACAAAAAGTGTCAAATATATTTCATGTAATGCAATATTCTTGTTTTACTTCAACTCCATGAGGCTTGACGTTGACTCGAATCATCGTGCCTTTTCCTTCATATAAATTGCTCATTCTGGCATTCCACGCGATGATAAAAACAACGCTACATTTTTCATGCATACTGCTTCTATACAAATAGTTTCTTCATTTCAGTTTAAGTAAATCATAAATTTTTCTAAATCGATGCCTTTGTATGATTTTGTCAATGACTAATGCGGTACAGTACATATATGTATATTTTCATTTCGTATACATTCAAATTACAATTCATTGGTCATTTCAATCATGTAGTTTTATATGCAATAAATCATTCAAACACAAATCATGCATTTCACAATTTTCTTTTCATTTCGCTTCCCCCTTAAGCGAATTTAACCTATGCTTTCTAAGGCATGTGATAACGACCACCAACACAAATCTCCCACTGGCCGCAGCCGATATATAAAAGGTTTTATAACATAGCATGTTCCATCGGGCCGGGCCGAATGGGTTATTAAAAGTCATTTCGTGAATACTATCGATACTGTCCCGCTGGGCTACGGATCGGAGTGACACATCATTATGTTCGGTGCAGTATTGCTCATTTGACCCTTACAATAGTGTATATACATTTATATCAAAATACTTGGTTTTCAATACTCATGTAAATTTTCATGTGCAATTCATTTCTACAATCGGTCCAGTCAAACCATCTAAAACAATCCATTAAAGTAGTTCTGAGTCCAATCATTCAATAAATCCAATTTATTCATAATCCTTCAAACATTTAAATAGAGAGCAGGTTTTTAACAAACCAATTCCTATTTATACTAAACAGTAACACACATGCATATTCATATAAAACCTTTTATATTTATTTTGTCAAACAAAACACAAAACCGAAACAAGGAAGGAAGTGTGAAGAACAAACCCAAAAAGATTCTCGCTCTTCGATTCCTATTCTTAGAATTCCGTTCTTGGGTCGAGCTTCCTCGTCACCAACCCCTAATCCATCACAAATATGTCACTATCAAAGAACAACCCAAGAAAAAAATCATTTGAGCATTCTAGGATTTTTGGTTAGGGTTGATGTCTACCAAATACACATTCACTTGAAAAATTTTCTAGGGACATATGAGCCATATTTTGCTCATGCTTCCTTTAAGAAAATGATATCTCTATGAGTTTATTTTTAGTAGGAATTGGAATCATCTCATTTGGATCACTCAAACTCAAGTTACGACATTTTAATACCAAACTGGTCGGTATGCCTAGCTCACTCAATTACCTACTGTTATTCTCGATTTCAGGGGTCTTAAATACATAAATTGATAATAGTTCCTTCTACTCATTTGAATATATGGTTATATTGTTTCTTCTCCAATTGGAATCATCCAATTTGGATCACCAAAACTCAAGTTATTGCATTTTACATCCAAACTACTTTAATTTGCAAAGCAGAATCAGATTGTTCTTGCACATAGCTCTACTTTGACGGATTTCTGGGCACTTTAGGTTTTCAAATTGAATACACTTTCTTCAAGTAAATTATTTCCCTAGAAGTATAGTTTACCCATAATTTTTAATTACTCAATTTGGATGAGTGAAACTCAACTTACGGCCAAAACACCACAACTACACTCAAAACAGAGCATACCCGTTAGCTACCCGAAACTTACCTTTAAGCCCATATTCGGGAGCCTTAGAGCTATAATTTGCTCTTGGTCTCTTCTATAAATTTGTAGCTCTAGCTTTTATGGTTCTTTATCAATTAGAATCACTCAATTTTGATGATTATAACTTAACTTATAGCCAAAACAAAAACAGGGGTTTTGAAAATTTTTTGACAGCCACTCCTTTGAAACTTCATCATTTCCTTTATACAAAAATTCATCAACAACAATCCAAACCACAATACACCATAAAATCTTACCCAATACAACCCCAAAACGAACTACAACCTTTCAAAATACTTTTATACCACATTTGGGGTTTTATTAAACCCAAACACAAGTAGCAAAGGGTTTAGGGTTTGGTTTTTCATACCTTAAATCTTGATTATCTTTCATTTCTTCTTCCTCCTTCTTGATCAACTTGTCCTTTGATTACATGGAGAAAAAATCACAAATCCCTCTCTTCTTCTCTCAACCGGAATGTGCCCTAGCCTTTCTCCCTCTTTCCTTTTTTGCCAAATGTGAGAAATGGCATTTACAAGACCACCTGTCTTAAGCCTTAAGTCTTCATAAGGCCTTGTCTGGGCCTGGCAATATGTAAATTCCTCCTATTTTCCCATTTTTCTTATTTTAACTCCTCATTTCACTTTCATTTTCACTTCATATCATTTCATTTTCATTTGAACATTTATACTCCTCATTTATGACCCTTAGGTCCTCATTTGACATTTTTACCAAATTTATTTGGCTCCTATAAAATTTCTGGGTTTTTATAATTTTTTGTTTTTAGCCAATTCAACACCGGAAAAATATAATATAATTTATTTTACTCCTTGAACATGTTATAAAACTGTTAGGGTATTTTCAGGGCGTTACATGAATTCTGGCAATTTGATTTGATTTTGGATCAAATCTGATTGTTAGATCTTGATCTAGCCGTTATAAATCAATTATGGCCATTAGATCAAGTCAAATATTCAAAATCCACCGTCAGATAAAAAATATAGCCATTGGAATCAAAGGGATCGAAATCTGGCCATTGGATCAACACGGATTGAACTCTGGCCGTCAGATCCACAGGTAGCCGTTGGAGATTTTGAATTTTTGAGACGAAATCTCAGCCTTCCATGTGTCCAACAATTATGGCTGTTAGATATGGCCGATTTTTTGGTCGATATATCGGCGATAATCGCCGATATTTGCTGATATATCGGCGATAATCGCCGATATTTGCTGATATATCGGTAAAATTGCAAAAATCTGAACCAACAAGCGTGTTTGTTCCACGCGCTGTTTTGTATCTGATATTTGATTCGTGCCACAGTAGGTATGCGGAATCAACAATATTTATATCCTAAATCCTACTGACGTAGCAAAAACTACTGCAGTATAGCGGCTCTAGGGTCGAACACAGGATGGGTTTTTCACATTGTGATTTGCGTTGATTCAAAAAATTGGTGAATTTGGTTTTGATTTGCTAGTTTGATGAAACAGGGGGGTGTTGATAGTGTGCAAATTAAAATTAAAATGAAGAAAATAAGAAAAAGAAAACTTTGAAGTCTCTAGCCACCGAGCTTAGTGTTCTAGGTTAACCAACATGTACTCTGCCCATATCCTCACATTTGGGAGCATGACATATAGTCATTTCTCGAATCGGATCTTCATTTAGCTTTAAAACCTAGACCCTTAGATTTTCCTTTTGAAAGATGACATTTAATTAGGCATAAATATCCCTAGCAGTGAAAACACATCTCAAAAACCCTACCCCACGATAACTAGCAGGAGACAACTAACTGGGCATCAGTGGATCTAATGAAAGTATCCACTGAACCCAAAAAGCTTGCCAAATACACATTAAGGAGGGCATGCTTAAGAGATTTTAACCTATGGTGAGAAACAGGAGCACAAATACCCTTAAACACCAACATGAAGAGCATGAGAACATGCAGCTTACCTCAAAACCGGCACCCAGTGGCCTTCCCCTTCAAGGATGGGGGAGGTTTAGCCGAACATCCTTTGATTTGTCATCATCAAAGGGTGTTTGGCAGCCGAGAAAATGGAAAAGAAAACAAAAGAAAGTGAAACAGAGGAGAGGAAGGAGAAGCCCGGGAGAGCTGGAAGCTTCCCCCGTCACTTTATTGATTGAAGCTGACATTTTTACAAACCTTTAGGACTCTAGCCATACGGCTCGTAGCAAGGGAACATGCTGAAAAACTGGAAACTAAAGCTATTACAAGGGTTAAAATAGGAAAAAACCAAAAACTCGTAACAAACAACAAAAGCGGTAATCTGCCAGAACTGGCAAATAGAAGACAGCCGTTAGGAACCAATTTCAAATGTGCTCCAATTTCCTCTGTTTTATGCTATTCTTTCTTCTTGGTTTTTGATCTACAATGCTGAGTTTGACTCTAATTCTTCATGCTTGGATCGACTCAACAATTTCGGCATAATTAGCTCGCAAAAACTGAAAAATTTGCCACAAAATGCGATCAGTAGAATAGTAGGGACCTTAATGTGCAAATCGGGTTAATCAGAATGATTAGTAGACAAAAAGCACTCAAAACCTATAATAAATAGGGCTCAAAATAGCACTTTTTGGCACTAATCAATATTGTGCCCGATATATTGGTATATAACCGATATATCGACGATATTGGCTAATATTTTTCGATTTTTCCTTCAATCAACTTTTGTTTGCTGATACTATGTCAGGAAGGCTCGACACGCGAAATGTCTACGATATATCGCGACATTTCCATCCTTAGTTGTCGCTACTTGGTGGTGGGCCTTCGATTTCCTCTTCCAAATTTCTTCATCAGTTTTTCTATTATACCTGTATCCATCCGGTCGATACGCATGCTGACGCTATCCGTTTACTGCTAAGGGTCTTAGCTCTTAATTTTCTTCATCGACTGCGTTTATGGCTTGAAGAGATTTTCTTCTTATATAATATGAAACGGATCGAGAAGGGGAAACTTTTCTTTATTGTTAAAAAGAGTACCCTGCAACTTGTTATCTCTTTCCCGAATACTCATAAGGGTGATCCTCCCGGGAATGTTATAGTCAGAGGGATTAGGGTTGTCCTTCTTATCCGAAACTTTCCTAATATCCTATTAATCTTACCTTGGAGCAACCAGGTACCCTTCCTCCCAACTGCTCTACCTCATTTCTTTCTTTACTTTTTCTTTTTTAACATTTTATGGCCTTTTTTTTCTTTTCAAACAAAGGTGATAAATGGAGGAGGGTAGAGTGGTTGTGTGACGCCCTATCCCCCCCTAGGTGGATGAAGGGATTTTTCAACATGAGACCGAAACTCCTAACTTGATCTTTGACACAGGCCCATTTCAAAATATAAATACATATATCAGATAAAACTTGTAATACTACCACCGTAGTGGTATTTAAAAGTTCTTGTACATAAATTCCTGAGTCCTATTTACTTGTACTTACAAAATTCCACTATTAAAAAAATTTACATTTACATTTCAAAAACAAGATCAAAAACCTATATATGGTGGACTCTTAATGTTTTATTGGCCTTGTCGAATGCGGGATGTCTCTGACGACCTCTTTAGTATCTACACGGATAAAACACCTGTGCTAAGCTTATAGCTTAGTCGAAAAATAGATAACATATATGACCACTTGTAGTGGTCCTCAATTACAACATACATGTAAAATAATACGCATATCAGAATATCCATATCTCTTGTAGGAGTACATAATAGAAATCTTGTAACAGAAGGTACCTGTTCATTTTCATGTTCTTGTTGTTCATTACTCAAAATACATACATACACACACACACACACACACACACACACACACACACACACACACACACACACACACACACACACACACACACACACACACACACACACACACACACACACACATATATATATATATATATATATATTATTTTTTTATTTTTATAACCGAAGCCTTATGCCTGCATTTTCCAATGGAAATGGATAACGGGAAACAAAACAATAAGTACCCGTAGGTACATCACTGTACAAGACAGTGGTAACAGAGCAGAGTATGACCTAAACGGGGCTTACAGAACGGTAAGCTACAGCATCAGAGATCCCTATAGGCATGCCTATCTATCCACTACTTGAACATAAGCAAACATTTAGTTATTTATGTTTATAGATTAGTCATACCAGTATCCTTAACATAGGTTCTTTCACATATTTATCATGATTGTTTTAATGGGCTTGCACTAATTCATGTAATATTAATGCCTTAATTTACATTAGGCATCATCTAAGAAGGTTAGGCAAATGCCTACATTATAAACCAATTATGCTTGAACAGTATAAGGCGAATCCCAAGTTCATTTTCAACTACAATTTCGACCCAGGAAATGAGGTTTTTAGATAAAGTGATCTTCTTAAAAAATGTTCATCTATGTCTTAAGTTTCCAAAGGCTCATGAATCAGGTCATTTGGACCTTTAAATTAGGAAGTATGGCCTAAACATTCCGTACTACTCTTGGATATTTTCTAGGAACAGAATATGGATTTGTGTCTTGTATTTAACAATTTTCTGGGAACTATAAGGATATAATTTGACCATACTTTCTTCATGAAAGTTACTGTTCTAGGCGTATAGTCTAAGTAATTTTGATTCACCTCGTTTAGACCAGTATAACTGAAGATATGGTGCAAACAACATGAACTACTCCTATAGTAGAAGCAGAATCTGTATCTTAACATCAGACTCAGTTTCAAGGGTCTTAGAGCAAGATTCAGTTCTTAGTCTCTTCTAAACATTTGTAGCCCTGGGTCTTAACTTTCATCTTCAATTGGAATCATCCAATTTGGAGGCTTATAGGCCAAATTATGGCCAAAACACAGTCACATGTCTAATGAAATTTTGATAGAGTTTCCCCTTAAACACCTCTACACCAATTCACACATCTTTATAATGGCCACAACCAAATCATATCACAATTACACCACCAATTCAACATCATAACCAAAACGAGATCAAAACAAATATTAAGCCCCAATTAAAACCAACAAAAAGGTCCCAAACATGGGAAGAGTTAGGGTTTTTCCTAACTAACAAATGGGAGATTTCCATACTTTCCATACTTTCCATACTTTCCATACATCAAATGAGAGATTTCCATACCTTAATCTTCTTGAAACCTTCAAAACCTAGTTTTCTTTTTCCTTTTCTTCTTCCTTCCTTCCTTCCCACTTGAACAAGGAAAACCAAGAAATGAAGAACTCAACCCTAAAATCTTGCTCTTCTCCCAAACCGTGCCCTAGCTCTCCCAAAACCCAAAATGAGAACTTCCTCTATCTAATAAGGCCATGTTTGGCTTTAAGGCATTTGGCCCTAAATTTATTCTTTTCCCTTCCTTGAGCATAGAGAGCCAAAACAATGGAGAGAATTCCACCAAGAATTACTTCTCCTCCAAATCGTAACCTTAGCCTCCTTAAGCCAAAATGAGAAATGTTTATCCTAGAAGATATTTTGGTGTCTTAAAGGGTTTTGACTTCACTTATTCCTTTTTGCATTTTAGTCCCTCTTCTTCATTCTATTTGCATTCCAAGTTATCAAAATTCTATATTGGCATATAATCTTCTTAACTTATGTCTTTGAGTTCGAATTTGCCTCAACTACCATTTTAATTCCCTTTTATTCACCCCAAGACTTAACTTTCGAAAAAATTAGCAATTTTGACTTTTATTATACCACTAAATTGTAATAAACTACTAGGGTATAATTTAGGGTGTTACAACTCTCCCCCCCTTAAAAGAATTTCGTCTTCGAAATTAATACCTGAATTGAAGAGTTGTGGGTACTGTGCCCTCATTGTTGATTCTGGTTCCCAAGTTGCTTCTTCCATACCATGGTGTTGCCAAAGCACCTTTACTAGATGGACTTACTTGTTCCGCAATTTTTTTACTTCACGATCTAGAATAGATTTTGGCTTTTCATCAAAAGTGAAGTTTGATTGCACTTATATATCTTGTACGAGAAAAATATGAGATTCATCATAACGGTATCTTCGAAGCATGGAGACATGGAACACATTATGTACTTCCACACCGCAGAGGGCCAAACGATGTTATCGGTCCAATTCTTTCTAATATCTCATAAGGTTCGATAAACCTTGGACTCAGTTGTCATTTCTTTTCGAATCGAAGTATCTTTCTTTACGGGGATACTTTCAAGAAGGCTTTTTCTTCGACTTTGTACTCTATGTCCTTTCTTTTTAGACCTGCATACGACTTTTGTCTATCACTAGCAGCGTTTAATCTTTGCTGAATGACGCGAACTTTCTCTTTTGTCTCTCTCACAATGGCAGGACCAATTACTTTATGCTCATTGAAGTCTATCCAGCATACAGAAGTTCTACATTTCTTGCCATACAAAGCTTCATAAGGGGCCATACCAATACTTGACCGATAATTGTTGTTATAGGCAAATTCAATAAGGGGAATATACTTATCCCAACTTCTAGGAAAATCTAGTACACAACCCTGAAGCATGTCCTCTAACACTTGAATCACTCTTTTAGATTGTCCATCTGTTTGTGGATGAAAGGCTATACTAAAATTCAGTCGAGTACCCAATGCTGATTGTAATTCTTCCCAAAATCTTGACGTAAACCGTGGATTGCAGTTATACACTATTGACAATGGAATCCCATGCAATCGGACAATCTCATTCACATACAGTTTCTCTAACCGATCCATGGAATAGTCCAGTCGGACTGGTAAGAAGTGAGCAGACTTTGTAAGTCTGTCAACGATTACCCAAAATGAATCATGTTTCCTTTAGGTGAGGGGAAAACCGGACACAAAATCCATAGTAATATTGTTTACTTCCATTGTGGAATTGGGACGAGATTTAACAGGTCGGATGGTACTTGATGTGAAGCTTTTACTTGCTGACAAGTCAGACATTTGGACACATACTCTAGTATATCCCTTTTCATCCCTCGCCATAAATAGTAATGTTTCAAATCCTAGTACATCTTGTTACCTCTAGGATGCATGGTGAATATGGTATTGTGGCTTTCATACATCAACTTCTTTTTCAATTCCTGGACATTTGGTACACATAATCTGCTCTTGTAATAGAAACCTCCCTCAATAGTCATTCTTGTCTCCATTTCTGACTAATTGTACCCTTTGTTGTAACTTGACATCATTTTTCTGAGCATCAATCATCATTTGCCTCAACTCAAGCATAGCTCTTAATTGAGTTAACAAGGCTCCTTCAGATACAAATCTCCATGCACAGTGTTTCAGGGACAAAATAGAGATTGTTTTTCTACTTAAGGCGTCCACCACCACATTAACTTTTCCTGAGTGGTAATCAACTATGCAATCATAGTCTTTGAACAACTCTAGTCATCGACATTGCCTCAAGTTTAGTTCTTTCTGAGTTAACAGATACTTAAGACTCTTATGATATGTAAATATTCTACATTTTTTCACCATATAAGTAGTTTCGCCATATTTTCAAAGCGAATACTGCATTTGCAAATTCGGATCATGTGTGGGATGAATTACTTGCTCATCTGATTTCAATGTCTTGAGGCATACCACATACCATCTTGCATCAATACACATCCCAAATCAATCAGCGAAGCATCATATACATGGCATATTCTGCTGAGTAGAATTGAGTCCAACGCTGAGTGCTTGACGGTATTTTCCTTTATGATCAAAACTTGGTGAGGCAGCAATATCTATTCAAACTTCACCCCTTTAGGATCTTGGTGAGTGAAGAGGCTGTAATGGAAAATCTAGATAGTCGGTAATGGAGCGATTAACTTGAAACTACCTTGCTATCACATTTGAAACGGTTTCAACTAAGTATTTGGTCTTAGAGGTCAACCTAGCCTACTATCTGAACCATGATATGACCTAGAATGACATCCTTAGCAAAATCACGCCACTTAACTGCAAACAATTGTTTTCTCTCGGGATATATAATCTTTTAATGCTAAATTTTTATAATATTTAAATATATATTACAGGTATGAATTATATAAGATTCAAACTTGACTTTAAGGTAATTTGATAAAATTGTGAAAAGTAGAAAATTTAAATTAAGAGCATATAGATTGAATTATTATATGCTAAATTGAAAATGGATTAAGACCTAGAAATAAACCCAAGTGAAAAGGGAAAAATGCAGGAAAATTGTAAATAGGACCTAAGGTCAATGATAGCTTAAATGCTAATGGGAAAATAAATGATAAATATTAAGAAAGTGAAATAAAAGGTTAGAATGTAAATGGAAGAATTTGGATTTATTGAAGAATCAAGAAATTGGAATAATGGAGACTTAAATGAAATAATGAGGTTTAGACAGAAACATGGCCTTAAGAGAATAAGTGATTTAAAAAAGGAAAAAGAACAAAATGATAAAAGGTCTTCTTTTAGGCTAAACAGGCCTTACATGATGAACTATAAAGACTGAACTTGGTCTTGGGGAGCTCATTTTTTGAGCCAGCTCCAGTTTTGGAGAAGGGAGAGAAATGGAGGAGAAGGAACTAGGGGTTTATAGCAGAGATCAAGCTTTGGGTGAGTCTTTCCCCCTTCTTGCTCATAAAGATGACATCATAGAAGAGATTTGAAGAGAGGTTCAAAGAAAGGTAAGAAAAATCAAAACCTAACTCATATTTTGGTTTGGATTTGGAGTGAAAACCCCAGCAGGAAAATGGATTTTTATGGAGTCTAAACCACATTAGGTTGTTTTTGGGTAGATTTCATGGTGGATTTTTGAGATGGGACGAATTGGAGAAGGATTGTGGATGAAAATGTGGCAAAATGCAAATCCAGCACATTTATGGGCTTAAAAACCCGTGGGTTAATAAGTCTGAGGTGACTGTCTGATGCAATTATGCGATGGGTAACTGTCTGCATTGGTGAGATAAATGCGTGTGTCTAAAAAGGAGTAGCACAGTGCCGGTACAAGTCGAAAGATTATAGAGTGAGGTTCAACTAATTTTGCATATTTTAAATATTGATGAAGTCAGTGATATCTGGAGTAATCTAGGGACCTAAGAAATTAATGGGGGTTGATTAAGGTTAGAGCTAGGTGAAAAATGTGCAGTACCTCATTGCCTCGAAATGAGCTTCGCGGCCGCCTCGACGAGAGAGTTCGTCTTTGAATGAGACTTAGTGTCTTAACTTGAGAGTATTAACAAAATAAATTTGTAATTCCTCTAGGTGTTTAACAATTGTTTATCCACTAAGAGTGGCATGAATATTTATTCGACTAGGGACAGGTGTGCTTTAACTAGGGCCAGGAATAGAAGTGAAGGAAGCTAGATTAATGACTTAGGTTTAATTCTCCGACTATTCTTATTTCAAGTATTATGGTAGTTTACCAAGTAACTATGAAATGAGTACATGAATGAGTGTATGAAACGAGTATGTAAATGAGTATATGAAATAAGTACATAGATTGAGTATATCTTCGAAAAGATAATACGAAAGTGAATATGGAATTGAAATGTGATGTTTGAAAACCAAATGAATGTGAATGATGATAAAGACGGGATTCATTAAACGGAATCCGTCATAAATGTGAATTGGTTGATATATCAAATGAACCGCTTGACGGGATGCACAAATCGGCATTCGTCACGAAGGCACCCCGAAATTGTCCAATGTCCCACTTGGCGGGATGCACCAATCGACATCTGTCATGATGGCGTATGGCATTGAAGAAATGTTCCCACTTGGCGGGATGCACCAATCGGCATCAGATCTTGATGGCGATATGGCATTTAATTGATACCACATGTCGGGGTGCAACTGACATCCGTTATGATGGAGACCGAATAAAGTGATACCACATGTCAGGTGCACCAAGCGGCTATCGCCGTGATGGGAACGAGATTGTTAAATGTGTAAGTACATTACCGAATGATAATAAGGGTCAGATTCATCAAACGGAATCCATCGAAAATGTAAATTGAATAGTGTCGAATTGAAAGAACCAACGTGCGGGGGAGTGCTCCAGATGCAGTTCTTATGTATATGCTTAAATCTCATAAATTGAATGGTGAAATGAATTATTGCATTGGAAATGCATGTTAAGATATGGTAAATGATTTGTATATTGAAAGCATGCGGAAATGAATAGCATGAGTATATGTTGATATATTAGGCATGGTTTAATGTTAAATGCATGCCGAGTTAAATTGAATATTGAAATAGAACTGTATAGAACCACTAAGCATGAAAATAGCAGCTGATTTATCTATCTCGCGGGTCTCAAGTAAGCAAAGAAAAGAAGAGGCAGATGGGTGCAGCGTAGAGTCATAGAAATCTGGCGTATAAAAATTAGTATACTCAGTAAATTTTGCGTATCATCTCTTTTGAACAAGTATTTTGTAAACAAAGGTTAAACTCGAACATGATTTTGTGTATCATTTTGAAAAAGGCATGAATACCTTCTTTGTAAATGTATTTTGTTAAATGTTTGCTAGGCCTTCAGATTGCATGGTGAAAATGATTATGGGGCTTGCCCAAAACTAAGAAACCGCCATGACTAAGCGAATTAATAAAATGTTTTTTGATGAGATAAATAAAACGTCGAAGTAAGCAGACTCAGGCTCGGATCGCTATTGGTGAACCGGGATTAGTCGCGACATTTTGAAAAAGAAAACGTAATAAAATGCAAATAAAAAGAAATTAAGCGAGGCGTCCGGGGAGTTTTGGTTCGGACTACCATTCGAATTGAGGCTGAGACCGAGGAATCCTTCTGATAATACTGTATTATCTTAAATTCTTTGTTCATGTTCTTGTGAATCCTTAGAATACACCAAGACGTCATCGATGAATACCTTTACAAGCGGTCTAAATAAGGGTGGAATACACTTATTCATCAAGTCTATGAATCTTTGTAGATGCATTAGTGACCAATGTTATTACTAAAAACTCATACTGACCATATCGGGTTTTAAAGGCTGTTTTCGGAACATCAACATCTTTCACCCGAAGTTGATAATATCCTGATCGCAGGTCTATCTTTGAAAAGACACTTGCTCCTTTCAATTGATCGAAAAGATCTTCTATTCTCGACAACGGATATTTATTTTCATTGTTACCTTATTTATTTGCCGATAATCAATGCACATTCGGAGAGTGCTATCTTTCTTTTTAATAAACATAATAGGTGCACTCCAAGGAGAAACACTAGGTCGAATAAATCCCTTGTCCAGGAGCTCCTGTAAATGAATCTTTAACTCTTTTAGTTTAGTTGGAGCCATACGGTAAGGTTCCCTAGAAATAAGAGCCATCCTCGGTAAAATTTCAATGGACAGGTCTACTTCCCTTTCATGTGGAAGACCCAGTAGCTCTTCAGGAAAAACATCCGAAAATTCTTTTACCACCCGAATATTTTCTAGTTTTACTTGACCCCTCTTAGAGTCAAGTATCAATGCTAAAATCCCTCCACTTGCCAAGAAATGTTTGGGCTTGCATAGCTGAAATTATTAGACAATACATTGAGGATGGGATGCCAGATGGGTCGAGGAAATTTAAGCCTTCTGTTTTTCATATCACGGTCGTTGCTCTTGGAGTGTTTGGTTAACTTAATCCATCCCAATCCAAGTCAGACTCATGAAAAGGCAATGTGATCAGGTCCAGAGAACTTTCTATCATGGAATCATTATTGGGCAATTCTTACCATACTTGGCCAACATTAACACTATACTTAGAGTTGATTACATGCATAATATATTCCAATTGCTCTATTGATGACATTTTATCAAACAAATGCTCGATGAAAACATAGGAATAAGTAGAACCAAGATCTATTAAAGCATGGATTTCAATGTCATAGAGAGAGAAAATACCAGCTATAACTTTTGGATCATCTGGATCTTCACGAGCCTTTATCGCATAGGCTTGTGCTGGGGTTGTAGAAATAGGGTGATCTGCTGTCTCTGATACAATACTTCCTCGCCCTCTTTTTTGTGTCAAAACACCTCGACCTTCACCTCGATCACGAGTCGTTGAAGGTGCATTTGATCCTCCTCGACTATTGCCTTGAGGATTCCTAAATTCTCCATATTCTCTTGGACAATTTGCCAAGATATGGTATGTGCTTCCACATCTGAAGCATCCTCTAGTCAGCCATCTGCAAATACCCAAATGCCGTTAATGAGGGCATTCCAGGATGTCACCTTGTCCGGTTGAAGTGCCTCTATTGAAACTAGGTGCTACTGTAGGCCCTTGCCTTCTTCCCCTAGCAGCAGAGTTATACACTGATTCAACTTGAGACTCTCTGATTCTTTTACACGAGGAAGAGCCTCCCCTTGCAAACTTTCTCTTATGATTTCTTTCTTGATTACTCATTTCAGACTTTTCCACCTTCATAGCTGCTTGCACCAGTTGATAGAAATTCACCTGTTGTAGAGAAGTAACTAGTGTTAGATACCTTTTTATGGATTCATTTAAACCATCCTTAAACTGTCTACACACTAGATCAGTCCGACAAGGACTACTTAGGCACATGACTGCAAAGTGGCTAAACTCCTTCTCATATTCAGCTCTTGACAAATTTCTACGCGAGTCGAAATTGCTTACTTGACCTCTTTATATACATACTCCAGTAACATACTTTGCCCGATTCTGGACAAAGAAATCCCGAGGCATCAGACTGCAGGAAACCATGGGCGCCTTAGGACAAGCTTCCACCAATCATAGGCCACACTTTGCAAAAGTGAGACCGCCACGGCTGAAACCGCTATATTCGAGAGGACATCTCACTTCATCGCACCCTCTTGTGGCTTCTCTATCCAAACTTCGACCGCTAGGATTCTTAAACTTGTTCCATGAAATTCTTGACTCCATGTATTCTCGCTATATCAATTAGAGCTTTTGGGGCTGTCAATCACTCTAAAACCTGAGCTATATCATGTGAAATCTTAATGACTTCATTTAGCTCGTTAGAATATCCACAGTCACTAGGTCCGAAGGATTAGAGGCTGATGGACCTTGTTCCCCTAGGGATTGACACCTGCAAACTTCTTGGCGTTGTCTCGGGTTCGGTCCATCTATTCGAGAAAACAAGGACATCCGCATTGACGACCACATTGCTATACATATGCATTTCTAACCCATAGGCTAACCGGAATCGCTTAAAACTAGGCTCTGATACCACCCTAGTGTGACGACCATCCCGGCCTAAAGCCGAGGATGGAAGGGACGTCCATAGAGGGATGAGACTTTACCAACCTGATATTTCAGACATTGTTGGGCCCATTTCAAAATATAAATACATATATCATATAAAACTTGTAATACTACCCACTTAGTAAGGTATTTAAAAGTTATTGTACATAAATTCCTGAGTCCCATTTACTTGTACTTACAAAATTCTGCTATTACAAAATTTTACATTTACATTTAAAAAACAAGATAAAAAACCTACATATGGTGGACTCCTAATGCTGTGTTGGCCTTGTCGAATGCGAGATGTCTATAGCGACCTCTTCAGTACCTACATGGATAAAACACTCGTGCTAAGTTTATAGCTTAGTGAGAAAACAGATAACATATATGACCACTTGTAGTGGTCCTCAATTACAGTATACATGTAAAATAATTCGCATATCAGAATATCCATATCTCATGTAGGAATACATAACAGAAATCTAGTAATAGAAGGTACCCGTTCGGCCGTTCCTTTTCATGTTCTTGTTGTTCATTACTCATAACACATATATATTTTTTATTTTTATAACCAAAGCCTTATGTCTTCATTTTCCGATGGAAATGGATAATGGGAAATAGTGTTATAAGTACCCATAAGTACATCATTGTACAGGATAATGATAACAGTAGAGTATATTAAACGGGGCTGAGTAATGACAAGCGGGACTATAGAGCGATATTTGCATCATCGAGATCCACATAGGAATGCTATCTATCCACCGCACACAGGACATAAGCGAACATTCGATTATTTATGTTTTCAGATTAGTCATACTGGTATCTTTAACATAGGTTCTTTCACATATTTATCATGATTGTTTTAATGGACTTGCACAAATTCATGTAACATTAATGCTTAATTCACATCAAGCATCATTTAAGAAGGTTAGGCAAATGCCTACATTATAAACCAATTCTGCCTGAACAGTACAAGGCAAATACCAAGTTCATTTTTAACAACAATTTCGACCTAGGAAATGAGGTTTTTAGACAAAGTGATCCTCTTAAAAAATGTTCACCTATGTCTTAAGTTCCAAAGGCTCATGAATTTGGTCATTTGGACCTTTAAATTAGGAGGTATGACCTAAACATTTTGAACTGCTCTTGGACATTTTCTAGGAACAAAATCTGGAATTGTGTTATGTATTTAACAATTTTCTGGGAACTATAGGGATATAATTTGACCATACTTTCTTCATGAAAGTTATTGTCCTAGGTTTCTAGTTTAATTATAATTTTGATTCATCTCATTTGGATCAGTATAACTCAATATATTGTGCAAACAACATGAACTACTCCTGCAATAGAAACAAAATCTGTATCTTATCATTAGACTTAGTTTTAAGGGTCTTAAAGTAGGAATTAGTTCTCAGTCTCTTCTAAACATTTGTAGCCCTGGGTCGTAACTTTCATCTCCAATTGGATTCATCCAATTTGGAGGTCTGTAGGCCAAATTATGGCCAAAACACAGTCACAAGTCTAATGAAATTTTGATAGAGTTTCCCCTTAAACACCTCTACACCAATTCACACATCTTTACAATGGTCACAACCAAATCATATCATAATTACACCATCAATTCAACATCATAAACAAAACAAAAATCAAGCCCCAATTAAAACCAACAAAAAGGTCCCAAACATGGGAAGAGTTAGGGTTTTTCCTAACTAACAAATGGGAGATTTCCATACTTTCCATACATCAAATGAGAGAATTCCATATTTTAATCTTCTTGAAACCTTCAAAACCTAGATTTCTTTTTCCTTTCTTCTTCCTTCCTTCCCACTTGAACAAGGAAAACCAAGAAATGGAAAGCTCAACCCCAAAATCTTGCTCTTTTCTTAAACCGTGTCGTAGCTCTTCCAAAACCCAAAATGAGAACTTCCTCTATCTAACAAGGCCATGTTTGGTTTTAAGGCATTTGGCCCTAAATTTCTTCTTTTCCTTTTCTTGAGGCGAAGAGAGCCAAAACAATGGAGAGAATTCCACAGAAATGGCTTCTCCTCAAATCGTAACTAGTCTCCTTAGCCCAGTAAGAAATATTTATCTAGAAGATATTTTGGTGTCTTAAGGAGTTTTAGCTTCACTTATTCCTTTGCATTTAGTCCACTTTTCTTCATTTCTATTTGCACTTCAAGTTATAAAGTCTATATTGGCATATCATTTTCTTGCTTATGTCCCATTTGAATCTGAATTTGTCAATTACCATTTACCTTATTGCTTATGTGAGTTAACTTTTGAAAAATACAATTCTGACTTTTATTATACCACTAAATTGTAATAAACTATTAGAACAATTTGGGAGTTCTGAGCATGGTTCAAGTCTGGTGTGGGATGAACTGGACAGATAGAGACGTAGCGATAAATGGTGTATCGGTCGAGCGTATCGGTAGTCACCTTAAATCAAACAATTAAAATATTTAAAATTATTAAAATATTATATATAAATTATTAGAAAAATATATATAATTAAGGAAGCTAAAGAATTTAATAATTTTTCTATATTTAAATTATTTAAATAGTTAATGACGGTCGATTAGAAGATATGTATGCTAATGTTAACAAAAAGAAATTATTTTATATCAAATATAACAAAATGTCACCAAATACATCAATGATACCATATTTGAATCTTGGGGGCTCAAAATCATCATCATCATTGTGGTCTAAGATGAAACGCTACAAATCGGGACGATAATTTGCATAGTGAAGTATGGTTGAAAGAATTGTTCATCACTTGAATGTGATTGATGAGATGATTGGGTTGATGATCCATAATTAGGAAAATATATGGCCTTGGAGGCGCTCGGGCTCCAACACCATGCGATAGTATCCAAAACTTAGATAAGCAAACGCTCACGCTATCGAGAGAAGATTGGTCATATCCATAGGAACCACTAGCTCTTGTTCAGGTGGTTGAATACGAATTAAAGTATACTCCTTGAAGCATTGGAAGGAATTATCACTACTTCAAAGTTATGATAGGATCTATCTCCTCTCCTGAAATGAGATGCGTCCTAGGCAAGGATTGGAAGTGCTCATCAATCGGTTACAGATTCGTCTATAATCATGCCCATGGAATAGTCATGATCACCCAGGAAATGTGGTCAGTTCAGCGAGAGTGCTTTCATTGTTCTGAACACATCCCGACAAAGAGTGCGACCAGGCTCTGACCTGATTCACAGCGGGCTTAACGGTCCGCGTCTTGGGCCGTGCGGCCGCAAAGCGGGCGTGGCCGCCCATAGACGCTCAGTGATTGTTGTGGCCCATAAACTGTGGGCTAAGCGGAAATCTTAGGCGCGTGCGAAGCGGGTGCGCATGCCCAGAAGATGCACAAAGTGTCGTGAGCCGTCTTGCGTTGAAACGTCTTGGCGGGCGTGCCAGCGGGCGTGCGGCGAACTTGTAACCGATTTTGTTTTGTAATTAAATCAAATTTTTAAAAAAATTTTATATAATTTGTGGGAAATGCTAATTTTTATTTTAAAATGAAAATATATATATATTTGTTTGTTTTTTCAAAATAACAAAAATTTGAAATATTAGAAGATAAAGAAAATATAAAAAAATACGATTCTTTTATTCAAAATTTCAACAAACTACAAGAAAAAAGTTGAGAATTGCATCACTATAGTTTGAGTACATCCAAGCTAGGTTGAAAACACCTAACTATCAATCCTTACATTACTCAGCCTTTAAAAATGAGTCACATTTAATACATTTAAATAAAAAAAACAACGTATAGTTCTTCAAATTTTCATAACATTCTTCATTAATCTCTTCAACGTCTTGGTCTTGATTGATATCAAACGCTCGAGTTCATGTCTTATAATCATCTACCCAACTTTGGGTCCATATTGTGCTTTCTTCCCAATCCTTCAAACACGTCAAGGCTTCAAGCATTTCTGGTGTGAGGCATGTCCTCCTATCTCCAATCATATTTCTTTTGCAATAGAAAAAGGCGATTCGATGCTGATGGGCAGGCGGGGTTAGTAGATCGCGTGCCATTTTAAGATATACGAGTAATGGATTCATGAGATTTCCACCCTTCATAATATCAAAATTTTTTATTTCATCATGCGATAAGTAAGACAAGTAATCAGTATCTAAATATTTTAAAAGATCAGCCATACTTGAAGAACCAACTTGTTGCTTTCCTTTAGCTAATTGCATGAAGAATGGATCATTTCCAAATGTAAATGAAGTTGTAGTACTTGAAGAGGCACTACCATATTTAGACTCATAATATTTATATATGGTGCTTAATTGTTCATATACTAAGCCTTATGGTTTAGGTGGTTGGTTCATACACTCAGCTATAAATTTTAAAATGTTTTCTACACCTTCAACTTTAACCCTTGGATCCATACAAGCAGCTAAACAAAAAAATGGTGGAATATTTTTCCAGTATTTCAAAAATTTATTTCATTTTTCACATATTTCAACAAAAAAATGGTTCATCTCTATATTGTTTAAACACAATACTTATATTGCAAATACACCTAAGTGCTATACAAGATGTAGGTACATATACAACAGAACATAAGTTAGTAGAATCATAAAAAACTTTTAAGAAATTTAAAAAAGCAAAACCTTTCTCCCAATCATATGAAGTTATTTTAATTTCACCTAGCTTACCATTGACATAATCTGATAATAGGTTGCTTATCGCATGCCCTACACCAAGATTTTAACATTAGATAGCTAGAATTCCAATGATGGCGTATCACGATGGAATTTCTTTTCTTTAAACCAAACATTTACACAAGGCATAAAATTCTTGTAATTCTACTAGATTGCATAAGAAATTATAAATCATACCGAATATTCTCTATTGAGGGACTTATTAATGTTAAATCATCTTGTACTATTAAATTTATTATATGACAAACACATCTCACATGGAATATTTCATTTAGTGGGCCTCCTCTAACTGTTCTTGTAAATAAATCTATGGCACTTGTATTGTTTGAACCATTATCAAAAGAAGTAATACTAAAAATTTTGTTTTATCACGTTATATATAAAAACATCATAGATTCATATATGGAGGCCCATCATGCGGATGATATATTATACGAAAACCTAATACTTTCTTTTAATTTGTTGAATGTATAATGTGATGTCACATGTGAAAGGATCATTACTTTGATTAGTCCATATATCAAGGGTCAACGATATAATTCATTATGCTCATTAAGTTCTTAGTTATTAATTGTTTTATTAGTTTTATAATTGTTAATTATATCATTACGCATAGTAGTCCTAGGAATTCTTTGAAGGCTGGTTGGACAAACTTTTGGGATGAAATTTTACAGAGGTGGATCTTGCAAAAATGTCATTGGTAGGTTCATACTAGCTACTACCATATTCGCAAACCCATTTCTCACGACTTTTGATCATATATAAATTAGCCGGTTAGAATGATTAGATCCTATCTTACTTGGATTTAATTGGGATTGTGTAAGGATCTATTTGCACCATGTTTTGGTACATTGTTCGGCATGTCTTTTAAGGTGACCTGTGCCAGCACTAGCTTTGCAACTATATGTTTTTTTACAATATTTACATTATGCTAGATCTTCTACCCCTCCTCTTATATATATTTTTATTTACTATACTAAAGTGCTTCCATACTATGGATGTATGTCTACTAGTCCTAGGTCTTTTGCCTATAGGATCGGGTTGGGGAATGTTAGAGGGTTGGTTAGAGGAAGGGGCACTAATTAGAGTGGGATGATGCTTCAAAGTTAAAATTCATTATAAATCATGATACCATAGTTAAGGTTTTCAACATCTAGGTAATGAGGATCCATATTTAATTCTAGGAAAAAATGAAGAAATGTAGAAGAGAAAGAGAAGAACAATTAAATTAAAATATAGAATTAAAACTAAATGAATTAACTAAATTATAAATACCTCAACCTTGTGATGATGAAGATGAACAATTCTACACTTGGTAGTAGATATCTTGATGAAACTTTCAATTCTGAACTTGTAGAATTTTAGCAGAAATTGTAGAAGGAGAGATTAGATAGAATTGTAAGGATGAAGATTAAAAAATGTAGGTATTTATAGAAAATCATTTGTAAGTCATTTGCTTATTTACCCTTAAAAGTAGCTTGTTATATAGTTGTTGAAATGGGTATTATAGGTATTAGACATGAAAAGTAGTAATAGTGAGTGATTTACTTATTTATCCTTCAAACTAGTCGTTTATATAGTTATTGGGAGAATTTATTATAGACATTTTATATGAAAAGACATACCCCTCCAAACTAGCGGATTTATATAGTTGTTGGGGTATTGATATTCATATGAAGGCGGGAATTGAGGTATAGTGGGTGGGCGTGCGGTGAAGGGCGGGCGCACGGTGGGCGGCAGCGGTGGGCTTGCACGGTGGTAGGCACGTTGGGGCGACATGGTGGGTGGGCACGGTGAGGTGGCCTGTGTTTGGCCGGTGGGCCGACCCGCTTTATCTTCTGTGGTGACGCCGCACACTGACACGGCTCGCTCCTTTTGGGCGGTCTTTGCCACTGCCACCTTTCACGGTACTAGGCGTGCAGAGCCGACTAATTTTTCGGGTCGGGCTACAGGCCCGAATGGTGGCGACCTGTTGGACGGAGGCTCTACCTATATCTGTAGTCGATTATCTTGTGTGGCATAATAATTTTCATTTTCCACTGCGCCGACATACCATGATGGCAGTTGACATAACCACTATCAACATCAGCTTGCTCGATGCCCTGCTGCTCATTGTCATGGGGTGTCTTCACTATCTTCCTTTGTCTGTGTGTTGCTGCCACCTCTATTGGCTCTATCTCACCTTATTGACTAAGTATTTGAAACAATTATTTGAGGAGCCTTACCTTTACAAGAAGAACAATTTCTGCTGTTATATGATACTTTGGCTACCCTTCTTACCACGGTAGCGTGCCTATCAGTATAGCTTATTGCCTCATATTACCTACAAAGGGAAGGTCTTGATCCAACCGACCAGGAGTAATACAAGATGATGAATACGGTTCTGTACTACCTTCTTGTATCCGCTCATCTAATATATCATCCATCATTTAAAAATATGATTCGGTCCCGGACTGGATTATAGATATTTAGTGACATTAGTTCTGCATCAAATTCTTAATCGAAATTCGCACATTGTAATGGACATAAACTAACTTATGTAACTTTTTCATTCTTGTTTGACAGATTCTGCAACTTTGTGAATCAATAGCCATGTCTCATTTCTTTCTGAAAACCAGATGAAGAACATGTTTGACTTAGAACTTTGACAACAATCTTTTGAAGATGTGGAACTTCATCACCATAATTGTTCCACCATTAAGCTGTTACATTCAAGAAAAAAACATATTAAAAGCCTTTGAAATATATATTATAATATGAAAAATGATGACAATTTGTATTTAAAAAAAAAAAAAATATATAGTGACTTTGCCTAGAAGAGGGTGATTTTATTGCTTTTACGGTTAGTGCACTTCAATTCTCCTTTGGCCTTCAACAAATAATTTCACCTACATTGTGTTCTTCACTTTATTGTGCACATTATAAATACAAAATATATTATAAAATAACATGAGTTATTGTTATACACACTTGTTCTATATTTTGCACACATCTATCAAATCTGGCTCCAATATCTTGGAGTAACCTCTTTTAGTCCAAAGTTTTGAACTTGGATGGTGGGAAAATTGAAAACACAGATATTGAAGCATTGGATTTTAAAAATAAGTGACATAAGTAACATTATTGGATTTATATCAATACTTTGCCTTTAATAAGATAATAATATTGTATAAGGAATTTTTTGCATTACACATGAGTGCAAATGTCTATACGGGTGATTTGCCCACCTTATGTCAGCGAAGCTTTAATACCTTTCCCAATAATTTCATGGAAATGCCTTTATCTTGATTTTGGCTCTATCCATTGCTTCATAAATGATTGTGATCTTAAGGCTTTTATCTTGATAAAGCCGAAATTTGAAAAATTTGCCAGGAGGTTAGTGATGATTTGGACTTCTTTGCAGCCTTCTTTTAAAATCGATCGGTTAAGATAGTTCGGATCTGTATTATCTAACCAAGCTCTTTGCAACCTCGATCTTTTTGGTGCGCCACTCATTTGTTGTGCACATCATCTTCATCGCCTCCATAAGCGTATAAAAGCCTGAAGTGAAATAAATTCGGTGGCAAATCGGTTGATAAGGCGCGAGAATCTCTATCATGGTGAACACTTTTGATCAAGTCTTCACTTTTGAGCTATTATAAATAAAGCTTGTGATCATCTTTTATGATCTCATGATCTCATTAATATGCTTGTGTTTCCAATATCTTCAACATTCAAATGTCTGATATTTTCTTTTGAGAAAGCCAAGAACAAATGCTTCACGCCGCTTCTCATCAAACAACCATCACGAAATTTTACTTGTAAAACTGCTCCATTATCATTGACTACTTGTACAATGTTTTCCTCCCCAAACCTCCTCAGCAATCTATCATAAAGGGGAAAAGATGTAATCCTATGATCTTAAGAGTATGTTTAGTGAAGTGTCAAATTGAAGAAAGGTATATCATGCTTGTTTCTGTCACAATGAGCTGACAGAATTACAGTGATAAGGCTTTTTCTGAACCTAGAATACAACTATGTTTACTGTGATGGTGCATCCATATACAGGCCATGTGACCTTCGATGTGTGTTCATATATACCTCGGCTGCCCTCCCTCAACATTTAGATGCTTCACATTGCCAATTTGGCATCTGTTGGACCATGACGATACCGGGGACACCTTACATTCATGGTAATAATCATAGATTGATCATTAGGCCCCACTATCAGCTACATTGAAAAATTATTCCATTAAAAGAAGAAAAAAAAAAATTTAGAGATGGCTTTACCTTCTTTGCACCTTATTGGAAAACATACTTTGTGATTGTTTTTATTTGGAAGGAAACATGTAGGAGTCAATCACGCTTTGGGGGTATGTTAGCTCCATTCTCTTATCTTGGGAAGCTTCGTGTGGGCCAGCAATCAGGCACCCGAGAAGGTTGTGAGAAGTACCACCCCTCTCATGCCCGTGTCTCCTTATTTAGTCAGCAGACCTGTCTCTCATTACGCCTTCATTTGTGGCCTGGCACCGAATGGGGATCATTCTCGAGCTTCCTCAGCTTATCGGAATGGCCCAAAACCGGGATTAAGATTGACTACAGATCAGCTGCGGAATACAGAGTCGGATCGGGTTACCACGAGCTCCCACCTCTTCAGAAATCGGGAGGGATCTCCACCAGTGGGACCTCCTACTGATCCTAATTACCTGTATCTTTGTCACGAACGAGTCAATATAATACAATATCATCATCCAATATATGATATCTGATAACGGGCGCATAAATACTCAATGCCATACCACTACGATCCAACTTCTCTGTCTCATGATGACAAGGATTACAATATTTGCTCTTTAAACAAACTGTAACACATTAAAATTAGGGATTCTAATACATGTATACACATCAAGCCACAACTTAGGCTTTTCTTCTAAGCTTGACCCTCAGGACCAGGCAGTCTCTACCTCATGCAGCTCCACTGACTGCTTGTAAAGGGATCAGCGGCAGGGTGAGCTAAAGCTCGGTAGGAGAATGCGCCACCGTGAGTACACTCATATTTAAGTGCGGTCTGATGTTAAAATAACCAACGTTAAGCCAATGCGTGATCGTGTTGAATATCTCTGCTGAATAACTCAAGATCCTGGGTCCTCACCGACTCTCTCACGCTGCGCCTAAGCCTCGTGTAGGAGATATTCGTTTTATTAGTGGGCAGTACTCAGATGAATATATCAGATGGTGACTCCGGCGATTGATATATATTATTTGTTTGTGTGGTTTACCCTCCAGATGAATGTATCAATGGAGCGTGACCAGTTGATATATTATTGAATTCATGGACTACCCTCCGATGAATGTATATCAAACGGGCCGCTCGGAAGCCGGTGATATATTATTTAGTTTGGACTACGCTCTGATAATTAACAACTTTGGAGCTATCCTCAGAATAATTTTCTCTAGACTCATCTGTGCCCCTTTCGCATATTCTAGGATGTTCCGGTCTCATTATCAGTCATGTATGCCATCATGCAAATATATAACATGAATATACTTTTGCATAAGGCTTAAATCACACAAACATGTTATGTAATTATCATTTTCAAACATCAAATTATTTCGGCAGGCTGAAATGTTTTTAAAAATCTTCTTAAATAATTCGATTCAGAATTCATAAGCAAACACTTGTATAATTTCCACGAAAATTATATTTTAGAACATTCGGGAGCTAATGAGTGAAACCTGGTTACTATTCTACAGGAGAAAATCACACAAACATCGGTTCACTTAGTGAACTCGGATTTCTCGACCATTTAAAATTATCATACCAAGCACATTAATATTGTAAATCCCAACACATAATCCAACCCCAACCAGCCCCTCACAGTGGGACTGTGAAACGGCCTCTCAGTTTCTAAAAAATTTTTTGATAATTCGGTCCCGTGTTTTGGGACGATCCAGCGTCAACCCCTCATGGCACCGTTCAGCCGGCATTAGTAAAACACTTAAATGAATTAAACTCGATGGGAGAATATCTTGGGTTTGAGGAAACTCCACAAATCCGAGGTCATGCGTGGCTGCTTTTCCGTGATGAGTGTTCCAGCCTTCTTGCTCCCGATCGAAATCCAGTGGTCGATTCGAATCTTGAGAGAAAGCGAAAATCTCTCTCACAAAGCTACCGAAAATGGCAACTCACTGCATCAAAATGATAGATCTTACGTTTTTGCTTGGGCCTTTGAAGGAGATGAAGGCCATTTCTTCTTCATTTCTAGTGACTTAAAGTGATCAATAATGAGCCATTAATGTCCTATTGCATACGGACACGTGCATTCAGTATTTATCTCGGTAGTCGTTTTAATGATTCCTCTACTTTCTGTACCATGTATGGCACATGGTACTTGTTATGTCTTGTTTCGTCTGCTCGAAAATACGTTTTTACGACACCCCGAAATACGATCTTTTAAGCGTGTCATTTCAGTTGTCTGCCGGACTTTGCAATTGTGCATTGCTAGAGCTGGATTTATTGAGCTGATTCTCACGACGGGGTGCAAATTCGTTGTCAATAAGAGATCAGGGAATAAATTCACGGTTTTTGAAGCAGTAACAATTTTGTAAGTGAGTACGATTTTCTTAGTTTTAAATTGAATTTCTGGAATTTCTTGTTCTCTGCATTAAAGGGTCATCAATTAGAGACAATTACAATACAACTTACATACCTGTCTGCGTCACTCTGCAGGAAATGCAGTAACAAGCTAGTCATTAAATATTAAACGACTATCCTCACATTATAGCTAAATCCTAAACAAGAAGGGAGTTGAAAAATTTGGCGCGGCATTGTGTCCTCGCTCCCACGTTCTGACTCCTCAACTCCCGAAACCAGTGACTATAGCACTCTCACTAGCCTCAGCCTGGTCTGGCTTACTTCAAGGCGATCCATGACTATGAAAATGCATACTGGTCATCCTCGAGAAGGTCCATCGGTGTCAACCTCAATCTATCCCCAATCCTTTCCACATGGTGGATGGAATATTTCGAGCATGTGGACGGCTGAAACACCTCGTGGACACGACATGTCGCTGAGCGTCATGCGGGTATGCTGATTGCCTATCCTCGCTGAGGAGTATCTCGAAAATTGATAAACCTGGGATTGGCTTCCGCTTCTTGGGCCGATCTTTTCTCTTGAAATGCCTTGGCGTGATCCGCTGCCCTGAAACTCTGGGGGTCGGCGTGTTTGCTCTGCATAGCTGCCCGCCGACACGAGGGCGGTGAGGCCTGGGCTGCAATAAGCTCACCTTCGAATTGTCTACAAATCTTTATCGAGGACGTGTTGGGCTCTCTTCCACCTGGATCTGGCTTTAACGGTGACTGCATGGCCCTCCCCGTCTGATTTGCCTCATACGAGTACCATTCGTATACTACTTTGATATGAGCCATTGTTGTAGGCGGAATTCCACTAAGGCAAATGCTCTTCCGGCTGCCCTTATGATCCGGGCCAGCATGCTCGTAGCATGCCTCCTGTTTCTTATCATATAATCCGTACACTTTAACCACACAACCTGCCTTACTTGGCGTCTGGCTTCGACCTTCCTAAGGTCACAATCATTGACAATCAATGGACATCAGCCCCAGGTCATATATCATGAATACTTGGAAATCCATATCACGAGGTACCTCGCGTAGATCGACAACATTCAGCAGCGATTTCCGTGGGTAACCCCGAATCTCGAGTCCTCCCCAGACTCATGTTTGTAACTCAAGTCTGGTGATAGCATGAGTGTCTTCAAATACCGAGGTCACATAACTCTTGTTTTTGCTTGGAGGACCTCTTATTCTCCGAGAGATTTCGGATAACCTCTCCACAGGTCTCATACACCATATTCCTGGGATTCTCACCAGTAGACGGGAATCCTGGAGACCCTCCTCCGTTCATAATCCTGAGCCTATCGGGTCCAGCTCACCCTCCATCCTGGGGAGAACATCCTATACTTGGCTTCTCTAAAGGCATAACGCCTCTAAGCCCAAATCAATGCCGTGTCAGTACTTGACAGCCAGTAGATCGTTCTCAGATCTCATGACCAACATAGTTTGTCAATTCCTCCAATGTCAAGCGACAATCCCTGACAAATAGATTACATTTCGCTCTGGGTCCACGCTTATTTGCGCCAAATATGTTCAGTTCACGGCAGGCGCACACTGCGGCCCTTTGGCCAATCTCTGTCTGTTAAAGTGCTTATATAGCACCCTAAGCTGAAACTAGTTCTCTAACCCTTACTGGTGGCTGTGGAGGAATGAACCTGCTCTCTCTGTGTACTTCTGACTGGCGGGATTTGCATTGTCAAAAGTCTTGGACTCTACATCTTTGGGCAATCAGTCACTCATGCTAATCACGACATGAGTCAGAAACTAGAAGTGTGAAGCTGAGGAAGTCGCTTCTGCCCTCTTTCAGGAACTAGTGGTCTCCCTCTGTATACCAACATTGTCAGAATGTTTCGAGAATCATAATTTCTCTCTGTAATTCGGGCAGGTCCCAACCAATGGGTCATATCAGCTGGGGTGAAGATCTATGAGATCTCACATCCCCGGGAATGGACAACTTCAGCCATTCGTGTCTCTCGTAATACCCGGTAATCGAGAACTACGTATCTCGAAAGATTGACCTTGAGTCTCTCCCGACTCATCAATGCCTCGACCTTTCTAAGTAGTGATTCGCACTCAGTCTTGACACCATGAGTCCCAAAAGAAACCTCCTTGATAAAGCTAAAAACTAAGCGTATATGAACTTAGTGTAACTTATGGTCTCATGCGGTGTAAAACAATCCTCGGGATACTCTGCTCCCACTCGACGAGAGTGTCAGATGTCATTCCGCAAGACTGCCCGACAATGCGATCTAGAATGGGATTTTGGACACCCATATGTGCATGAGGTCTATGAATCTTCTTCAAAAAACGTTTCTCCTCAATCCCAAAGAGCATCCATAGTAAAACTCAAAGTGCATAACTTCTTATATTGCCATAGCAGTCACAATGCGTCTTGGATCATCTGTCATACTAGCCTTAGGCGATGGTAACCGGTCTGAAGATATCTTCTGGAGTAGACTGAGGCTCCCTCCTCAAAAATTTGGTCAAAATAAATCCGTCAGCGAATCCCTCGATGATAGATGCAGATTAAGTCCTCTTATGTCATTGCACATTAGTCGATACGGTCGAAGGGTCTTGCCGCTTACATAAATAAAGCAGGAGCGCCCCATGTTTAGAAGTGCTCAGATCACAGTAACCCACATCCGATAGATCTGTAGCTGGACTCTGAGTTCCTACAACTCATGGGTGCCATCTATCTTGAATCATAGAGATGATTTAAAGTACCCGAGGGTGTGAACCTAAATCACCCAGAGTCTACATCCACTATGTGTGGATGAATGATATGCTCATACGGGAAAAAACTTATTCGCGTGCCGCCGACCACTCGAGGTGAATCTAAGTGCGGTCTCGCCTAAGTCTCTCTAGGAGTAAGGCTCGCTAAACCAATTGCCCTTATTGTGTCTAACACTTGGACTCATATGCTATGCCGGGAGCAAAATGTCATCAGCGCCTCTGAATTACATTGATGCAGATCCTCTGGCGTATGGCGGTGGCCACCTCTGCGCTCGTGATGGAGTAACGATCACATGGCTATCGATAAATCCATCTCGGGATGACCTCGAACTCTAGCATGTCCATAATCCTCAGGTCCACGTAGTGGGGGTCCTCGAGAGATCAGCACCAGCAACCTCGAACCATCTGTTCTTGACCTCTGGCCCCTAATCACACAGGAGGAGACTCCGCATCAGCTTGACTCCTCCGGAGTTCTATGAAGGTCCTTGCCTATTTTCCATCATATTTGGGCCTCGTTACTCTGGCTGAGCGGCCTGATCTAATCTTCCGGTTGTGCGGAAATTGTCTCCATAGCCTTTAACACTTTCTCGATGCGCAAGACAATGGTCTACCACCATCGGGATCTCTTCCCACCTGAATGTCGGAGGGATGATCTGTCATTCGAGACGCCCTCTGGGACACAATAAGGATCTTCTACATCCTCCTGCCCTATACCAGCACAGTACTATAGCATTTTCTTTAGTAATACCTCTGACCCTCGGCAAAGTCTGGCGATCAAACCGCGATTGGCTTGCGAGCCGGAGTACCGTGGAAGCGTCTTCTCTAAGTCTCGTCCTCTGCAACCATTTACCGCAGTGTATGGCAGAGCAGGGAATATTACAATTTTCACTTAGTCTAACCTGTGTCACGGATGTTGATTACTAATAGACCTTGACCTCGTGACTTGGGTTCATTTCCCGATGGCGCTGACTCCAACCGCTCGGTTCGTTTATTTCAATAAGAAATTCAGTTTTCTTGTTCATTTCATTATCGATCCACAGGTCATAAGTTCATAACATAGCATTTCTTAGTGCTTCCATATACATTATACCATGCATATAATTTCTGTAACAATCGGCGCAATCACAATTTCCAATGATGAGACCTGACCTTGTCTGATATCTCTAAGGCATACAAAACACAGTCCCGAGACGCTATTTATACACATAAGCAGTGTATACACATTGTCCCTTACATTCTAAATGTCTAAAAGCAAATTAATTAACCCATTTAAAACATTTTTATCAACAAAATTTTATTTTTGAAAATTTTAAATACTTCCTAAAATTTTGTCCTATTTTTATTGATCATTGTGCTAAAAAAAAAAAAAAAAGTATTTTTCAAGAGTTACCTATTATTCACGAGTTTGGCCCAGGTCAAGCGTTTCTTATTTCACGGATTATATTTTCACGGTTTCATATTCATGGATTTACCCTATTCTTCATGGATCTCACTGATTCATTGATTCACTTTATTCCAGGGTCACAATATTAAAAATTGTATTGTAACACACTTCTGACCCTTGACATCAGCTGTGATCTGATTTGTCTTTTCCATCCTTGAAGTCACAGATACCAATTCAGCCCTTTGCACTCTCTTTAAGATTCATGATACACTTTGTTGTAATTCCTGCCAAATACAATCCCATAGCTTCCAGCCTTCTTGCTCTCACCACAAATATTTTGAACTAACAGCCTAAGGTGCACAAATGTTCAATTATAGAAATGTAAAATTTTCTCCCATAACACATTTAAATGGCATACCTCCTGTATTCACTTTCTTCCCAATAACTACATCTTTCAATGTGAATCTCATAGCTGTGGTGCAGTACAAGTTTCAATCCTCCAGAAGCCAGCTATCATGTATAAAGAAGTAAGTCGCTGCAAATACAAGATGTTTGTAATCTGAGTCACACTTTTCTTCTCTGAGGTGAAATAAACATACTCTCTCTTGAAATACAATTTACCAAGGCTTGCAACTCCCTAAATTCTATGATATTTCTGTTTGAGCGAGTAGCCCAAAGCAGTTTCTACCTTGATTTTTTTTTCATTTATAATATATATTTATATATTTTCCATTATTTCGACCAATTGAAAAAATCACTAAAAATCACTAAAAATCCATTTTTTCATTTTTCTTAACATAAATAAATCTACCAAAAAATTATTTTCTTCATTTTCTTAGGTTTACCGTATAAAACCTTAGAAAATTATTTTTAATATACATTGAACAAAATAAATTTATAAAATTTATTTTCTTTGCACTAAGTGCACCTTTTTTCCATTTTTAAGCAACCCAATAAAATTTAGTAAAATTTATTTTTGTTTAATTTCTTAGTTTACCTTTGACCTTAAATTAAATTTCTTCACCTCTAAACCAAATATTTCTTAAAAATTTATTTTCTTTCTCGATTTCATGCCTAAAAAATTTCTCACCTTTCATTCTTTTAAATAAATTTACTTCAGGAATTTATATTTCTTACTACTTTGTTTCAAAAGTTTACCTTTGTAAACTACAGAATGTCCTAACACCTTAAAATTTTGTGGTACTTCTATTTTGTCATCCAATAAACCAAATAAATTGATTTCAATTTATTTCATTTCCGATTGTCTTGTAAAACTCCGAAACAAAATTTCAATACCTTCCTAATAACATTTAATCATAACCTTTAAATATTCGACACACATAAAACCTGGCATGCCCACCATCATACAATAATTCACACGTTCAATAACATTCACATGTTCACACATCAATTATCAAATAACACAAAACACACATCAACACACGTGCATGTAGTGTCCTAGTTTTGTCAAGTGATTTTCTAAGAGTAATCCCATACCTAAACTCAACATCAAACCACACCTAGTGGTGATGCTCAACCTCCAACCATGGCTAAGCCCAAATCCTCAATCTATAGGTTCTATATACCTATGCTCCACGTGGAAACCACCTAGTGGTGATGGATACCCAACCCGGCTCCCTGGTATTCGTATACCTAAGCTCGATGCCAAGGCTGTGACCTTGAGCAGGGTCCGTTGACTGCAGATCAACCCGCGGAGTGCAAGTGGATGTGGGTTTTGCAGACTCAGCTAGAAAATGTGGGAGCGAGTTTCCTTTTGTGCAGAACTCTACCCAAATAAAGCATGCTGCCTCACATCCTGTCCCAAAACAATCGATATGTCTGAGGTGCATCAAATCATATGATCAGACATCCTGGCCGCGGGCTATCATATACTCTTAATATGCAGCCACTCGATCGACTATATGTCTAGATTACAAGAGTTACAATATTTGCTCTTAAACAATACATACATTAAAATTAGAATTCTAGTCTTGTATGTTGCTTTATCAAAACTACTAACTTAGGCTTTTCTTCTTTCTGACCTCGAGATGAGGCAAAATCTATGGCCTTTCACTGTGCACTGGGGATCACGACAGAGGGGTGAGCTAAAGCT
This sequence comes from Tetrastigma voinierianum, assembly GCA_016808115.1. Lineage (NCBI taxonomy): Eukaryota > Viridiplantae > Streptophyta > Magnoliopsida > Vitales > Vitaceae > Tetrastigma > Tetrastigma voinierianum. The sequence continues at coordinate 1,863,404 of JAEQBH010000021.1, forward strand.
CGATGGGAGAATCGCCCTAAGTGGAAATTTGCCTCCACCACCCTAAGTGCTTGAGTGCAATGTTCCCAAAATAAACACATTGGCAATCATGGATGTGCTAGCCAGATGCTTCTACGCGCGACTCCAGCTTCGGATCTCGAGTCCTCGCGGAGCTCTCTCACGGCTCTTTGGCCTGCATTGTGGGGCTGTCGTTTTATTAGTGGGTGACCCTCCTGTTGAATATATATCAATTGGGCGCTCAGAAGCGATTGATATATATTATTTGTTTGTGGACTACCCTCAGATGAATGTATATCAATGGAAGGTAGCTCAGACGATTTGATATATTATTTAGTTGTGGACTACCCTCCGATGGTGTATATCAAGCGGGCGCTCAGACGGTTGATATAATGTGGTTGGACTGCCCTCCGATAGTTAAACATTTTTAAGGCTATCCTCCAGATGCATTTCCTCCTAGACTCGTCTCATTGCACTAACTCCATATTCCAGGGATGTTCAGTGCAATATCTGAATACATGTATACCAGAAGAATTCCATCTGAGTCCCAATCACATGCAAATATATAACATGGACATACTTGCTGTAAAAATTAAATCCACACAAACATGTTATGTAATTATCATTTCAAACATCAAGTGCTTTCATGGGCTAATGTTCGATCATGTTTCAAATTGAGTTAAATTGCCAACCAAACATATAATTTCTATGAAAAAATTATATTTTAGAACACTAATTAGAATAAGTGAGCCCCTCGTTACTATTCCGGAAATCACACAAACATGTCGGTTCACTTAGTGAACTGGATTTCTCGACTCATTCCTGGAGGCCCCTATACATGCAAAGCACAAAGTCAAACACGCATAGTCAACATAATAAACTGAGCAGCCCCTAGTGGGTACAAATGCAGAAACGACCTCTCCAAAGTTTCTAAAGTTGCTAATAATTAGGTCCATGTTTGGGACCGATCAGCAACACACTCGTAGGCGCAATTCAGCCAGAAGCATTAGTAAAGAAGCAGCTTAGATAAAATTAGAGCTGATGAGGAAAATCCTACATCTTGGGTTTGAGGAAACTCCACAAATCCGGGTTGCAGCGTGGCGGCATAACTCCAGCGTAAAGAAAGTTTCCTTCTTGCTCGTCGATCAGCGGTCCAGGTTACGGATGTGTCAGGAGAGAGCCCGTCTCTCTACAGAAAGACTTCTTTCAAAAATGGCAAGCTCCTGTAAAAATGAATCTTACGTTTTACCTTGGGCGCTGAAGGGGAGATGAAGGTATTTATTTATTTGTCCTTTTAGTGACTTAAAATCAAGTCAGTAATGACTATTATGTATATTTTCTGGGATTTGATGTTCGACATTTATCTCGGCCGTCCATTTTCATCATTTCTCTATTTATCTGAAAACATGTAGCGAAGTATAATATATCTTGACTTTCGTCATGCGAAAATCGTTTCTGACATTGAAATAAATGCACTGAAAAGCGTCATCGGCTGACGATCTCGAATTTTCACGAATTTTACGTGCTAGCTAGATTTCATGAGGCGATTCATGAAGTGCAATTAGTTTGTCATCGATCAGAACAGATGCGGTTACAACGGAAATTAACAATTTTGTAATTCGTTCTTGTTTTTGTTTACTCGAGAGAATTGAATTTCTTGGTCTTCCTGAGAATCGCGCAATCAATTTCATGAAAATGTTCCTTCATTTAAAAAGACTTTATTCGTTCCTTCTTTTTTTCATTCGAATTATTTCGTGCGAGAGCGTAGACATATACAATCCTAATGCTTTGTGACATATGAATTGCCCGACATCCTTCTACTTGTCAGAATATAAATGTGTTCTTTAATCTTGTTATCTTATGAATAACATTTCCCTAATTTACTTACATTTGGGGTTTTTCTATTACCACCTAATGGTTCTGCATCTTTCGACCGATATGTCGTGTTTTTGAGGCGAATTCCGAAATGTTAAACTAATAAGCCAATGTAAGAAGTAAAAACAAAATATCAGAAACAATTAAAGCTTATTTTAATATAGAGAATTAATTTATTTTAAACGAGTGATTTCCTACCAGAAATTGTTAATCTTTGTTTCATTTTGAATTAAATGAAATTAAAGTGTTATTTATAATATATATAATTAATATTAATATCAAATTCAAATTCAAATTATTCTTCTATTTGTGCTTAATTTTCCGTAAGAAATAAATAAATTTCAAGCTTGTATTTATGTTGGTCAAATAAATAAATAATAAAGAAATATATTTTGTAATTTTCATATTTGCACCAAAAAAGAAATAAGTTTTATGGTTTGTTAATTTATTCTATTCTCTTATTTATTATTTATAATATATCATTACCATATTAATAGTTAATAAGCTATTTAATTAGATTAATTATTCTTATTTATGCTTGTTTTCATAAATTATTAATTTTGAATTAATCTTATTTGTTTTGATGGAAAATAAATAAAATAATAAAAGCATGTTATATTTATCTTCTTCTTTAAAATAGATTTATGGTTTGTTAATTTGTATTATTATTTATTTATAATATATTACCATATGCATTGCCAATAGTAATACAGGTGAAGATTAATTATTCTTGTTTTGTGCTTGTTTTTCATAAATTCTGTTAATTTTGAATTAATCTTATCTATGTTTGGTAAAATAAATAAAATAATAAATAATATTTAAATTTTATATTGTTCACAAAAATATGATTTATGGTTTTGTTCATTTATTATTCTTATTTTATTTATAATATATTACCATACTAATTTAATATGAATACAATTAGATTAATTATTCTTGTTTTCATAAATTATTAATTTTAAATTAATCATTATTTATGTTTAGTAAATAGACTCTGAATAATATTTATTATTTATATAATTTATATTGTTCACAAAAATACAATTTATGGTTTTGTTAATTTTGGTGATATTATATCTTATTTATTATTATATTTTTGGTAAATATATTTTATTTATTTATATTTATAGTGATATATTTTTGATTTGAAAGATATAGGCAAAATGTGGTTTAAGGTGATAAAAGCGGCGTCATTTGGCCTTTTTAGAGCCAAAACGACGTCGTTTTATGGATGCAATTTTTTAAAATTCTGCATATCAAAACGACGTCGTTTTGCATTGCGCGGGTTCAAAACGGTGTCGTTTTGGATTAGTTGTCATATATTTAAAACGGCGTCGTTTTGGTTTTACGATACCACCCTGAAACCAGCGTCGTTTTATTTTCCATTTAAAAAAATTAATAAACAATGAAGCGGGCGTGTTTATCTTACGTAGGAAGAAACGGCGTCGTTTGGCTCTTCTTCAAATGCACCAAAGAGGAACTTGTTCACTGTTTGTTTCAATGTCGGGGGGAGGGGAAGGGGAGGAGGGGGGCGGGGAGAAGTGGACCTCACCTGATGCCGTAACATGGATGACGGCCGGCGGCCGGCTGACAGCGGCGAGGCTTTTTGGAGTGGTTCAGGGACGGCCGAGGTCGAGGAGGAAAATCCAGTTTCGATCAAGAGGATTGGAGCGGCGGCAGCGAAGTAGGTTTTCTTTTCCTCCCTCTCTTTACCCCAAGCTCTTCGTTTCTTGAAATTTAGTCATCAAGACTCAGGATCTAAGAACCGTTTCTTTGTTCTTAAGTTTTACGTAACTCACATTCTTAGGCTTTGCATTTTGCTATTCATGTTGTTGGTTAATAATAACTGGTTCACGGGTTTTTGACCTTGGGATATGGAAGATGGAATATTTCAGTTTTGGTTGAGTACAAGCGAGGATCAGTTTTTGTCTTCTGTAGAAATTAAGTCATCTGGGAACTTCTGACCGAGTTAACTTTCCAGTTCATGGAGTTATACCGGGTTCCACCGATTCAGTGCCATGGACCGTGTTTGAGTGTCGGTGTCATTCCGGTTAGAGCAGAAGCGTTACGACTCACGGCAAGTCGTGTCGGACTCGGCGATTTTTGAACCAGTTACTCTATGGTTGCCCCTCCTCATAAGTTCAAACATGTTTGGCTTGCTTCATTGCTCCCAGCTTCTTCTCGTCAGTACAAGGTTCTCTTGATATAAGAGAATTTGACGGGCATTTACAAGCTTCTCAACAAGTTTCATCGACATGTGCTTCCTCGGATCAAGGCTGAGAGCGGTGGTTACAGTCGCAAGACGCATAAGTTGTATAAGCATCTTGACGGCGTTCTAAGGGAAGCCGAGAGCCTATCAAAGCGAAAATGGTTGGGTGAGGGCCCTTTTGAGAAGGGCATCGTGAGCGGTATTAAGAAACATAAGAGAAGAGGGATGGAGGGAGAGAAGGACAAAAAGGATATTGGCATGGGAAGGAAACGTGTCCTTAAGCTGGTACACTTTGAGTCTGAGTTTCTAATGGAGGATGCTTTGCCGGCACTCGCTTGGAAGTGGCTGCCGCTAAGCGAGCTAGGTGGGAAGGCCTGACTAGAGAGACTTGGTCGAAGTTGTTCCCCTATTTCTGAAGGAGCCTGGGTTGCTGTTTGGTCTTGGTAAGGGGGTTGCTCCGACTATTACTGGTGGGACGATTGGTCCTTCCGCTATCGGTACTTCTGTGGTCATTCTGAGGGGGTTTCCCTGTATTAATCCTTTGGCCCGGACATGTTACCCCTTTTGTTTAGCTTTGAGGCGGAACAAAGACGGGTGGAGAAGGCTGTGGTTGCTGTGACTGACATGGGCCTTTAGGAATTCAAGTCATGGTTCAGTGTCATCTTTCTATTTCTTCTGTTTTGCTATATATATTTTTTCGTTGCTATTTGTTTGCTCGTTTGCAGTCTATGGCGACTTTTGAGAAGATGTGGAACAAGATTGATATTGGCCGTCGTGCTAGGCGAGAAGTTTTAATGCTTCGTGACAAGCTTCAAGAGAGCGAAAGCTTGATGGCGATTACTACCGAAGCTGTCAGCGCTGAGGCTCACAAGCTTAGGGATCAGCTGAAGGGTTCGTCCCAACTGTTGGCCGAGGCGTGGAAGGACTTACAGCTGCAGCGTTCTTTAGTTGAGAAACGATGGGAGGAGGCCGAACTATTGGTCGGGGAGCTAGCTGCAACTCGGGAGGAAGGGTAGAAGGCCCTTGAGAATCTCCGTGCCCAGCTCACGATCGAGCATGAAAAGAAGATAGAAGAGGCCCATGAGGAGTTCTAGACTCAGTCAGATGCATTATGTAAACATGCTTTCTGCAAGGGGGTCACTTTGACCAAGGAGAAGATGGGTAAATGGCGCAAGTGTGGCTCAGCATTTGGCGGCTCTACCTCTAGCCAGACGATTGGAGGGGATAAAGACGATGGAGATGGTGCCGGAGATGTTATTGGGGTTGAGGGACGCGACGAGACTAAGCCCTCCCCCCTTCACCCCCACTTTTTTTTTTTCTTTGGTCTTTGACTCCTGTAAACTTTTGTCGTTTCGTGGCTCTTAATGAAGACATACACATTTTTTTTTGTTTAAGCTTATCTTAATTTATTTTGTGAAGCCATCTCTGCTTTTGTATTTTGAACTTGTCTGTGGGTTTTGCGGTTGGATCCATGACCTTTTTAATTGCTGCCTTGGCAGACTAGTTTGGCCCACACTCTCTGTTTAGGTTTTTGACATTCTCGGGCTTGCCGCCTATGTCACGACTTACGTAGTGGCATCCCGCTGACTGCAGCTTGGAAGACTGACCTTAATAAGATCGTTACTGGGATTGGCTGACCCGTGACTATGCGGGAGAGCGCCCAGATGGTGCAAGTGGATCGCGTGAAGCTTCTTCGGGGTCCGCATGCCGACCCAAGCAGCCGTGAGTTTCATACTGTCTCGGACCACTACGAAGTGGTGTTACTCCACTCCCGTGACAACCGGGCCTGGGATCGGAGCCGCTCTCCCCCGATGAGCCCAAGGCGTGGCAAACCAAGCAAGATAAACGCAGCATTGCAGGCGCAGCTTCGGGTCTCAAGAGTGTCTATAGAGATCATCGTCATCAACGCCACACAAGAACGAAAGTGCAGCTCAGTGGACAAATGGTATTGTGAGCAGTGACGGTTCTTCACCAAAGATGGTGTCAGTTTTCGTCGATCTCGCGGCCGAAAGCTCGCTTTCCGTGCAAGCCACACGTGAACTCACGGGGCTTCATGGTGCCCTGCTTCCTGAATGAACTGGCGTAGGACGGGCGCTCCTCCATTGCAAGGTGCTCGCTGTCGCCTAGTGTTAACGCATCCGTGCCCGCCTCAATTAGGCCGGAAGTCCAATCAGGTGTCAAGCCGTGGAAGTGACAAGGTGCTCCTTCCATGGTCAGGATGTCGTGGTCTCAAGATATGGACGCCCTCTTTCGGGCCCGGGGTATCGAATTACGATGATGGCTCCAGGGAGCAACAAAGTGAACATGAGCGCAGATCTAGGTGCCTCGCACGAGGGCGCAAGATATCGGGTGGAGACCGTCACGTGACTTATCAGGTGGGCGTCAGACCGCAAATAAGACCTTATATCAAGACTGCCATAGCCTGGCGGCTTTTGGTTTCTAATGGTGAGCGTCGCCCGTGATAGTGCGTGCAAGTGGATCGAGGTGAAGCTGCAGTCCAAGCATGCCACCGATTAAGTTCGGGAGTCGTCACCGGTCTTCGACCGACTAAGGGAAGAAGGGTGTCGCCTACCTTTACAACCGCCCGAGTTGAGCCGCCTACCGGAGCCTGGGCGGTGTTAAACCACGCGATAAGGCAAGATGTGTGGCGGGCGCATCGGCCTTGGGCGAAAGGTCGAGTGGCCGACGCCAGACGCCGCGCTGCCGTGGAACGAGTAGGGCTCAGTGGACACTTTTAGCAAGCTTAGTTTGGGTCAGATCCCTTTCAAGATTTTTAGGTTTTTTTTTTACCTTAGCGGGCTTATTGTCTTAGCAGACTGGTTTAGGTCCGTGACCCCTCCGCTTAGGTTCTGACCTTTATGGGCTTATTGATACTATGTCTCCTTTTATCAAAATGGCTACTGACATTTTATCATAGTGATTTTCTGGGCGGGCTACATTCTAAAGAAGGTTCTAGGATTGACGGTCGTTTGAGTTTATACTTTCATATTCTATGAGGTGATTTGAAATGGGCCTTCCAATTTAGGTCTTAATTTTCTCTAAAAAGGTTAGACACCAGTTCCCAAATCTAAAAATCCAGTTTCTAATGACTTAGTTCTTTACGAGACGACCCTCATCATGAGTGGCACAATTTGATGGCAAACATTCTTGCATTCTCGAGGGTCATCGTGGCCTTTAGTATTGCCTTGTCACCGGCCAGATTACTGATGGGCAGATGCCTTGCTTCCTACCGATCACCAGGTCTCCATCCCGTATGCAAGGGAGAAAGCGGGCTTCAGATCATGTGGCAAGACGAAGGTGCCCAAAGTGATGTCGACAACTCTTCGGCACATTTGCCCCTTAAGTCTATTCGCTTCTTTAAATACGATATGAGTATTTTGTTTGTGATCTCCGGTCATTCCCATTGATCAAGGTGCATTTTGTGCACAGAGAAGCTGTTTTCGATCCCATTTTTGGCAAAAGTACTCAAAGCTGCCACATAAATCGTGAGCCGCTTACTTCCGAGACGACAGAAAGTTTTTAGATCAATTGGGTGGATTATTCTACCATACTAATCCCCACGCGGCCTGGGATTCAAATAAGGTTTCGCTCACTTTAATTTCTCGTAGTTAGCTCCGCCGCTAGTTTAGTAGAAACTCTTCAGCCGCAGGTGGAGGTATGGTCCACTTGAGGTAGATTCATCCATATCTAAAACCACCAATGCGCAGTATCTGGTTTAGTACAATGGATATGTATGGCTTTTCTTAATTATTGTGTGATCACAAGACTCATGCATGTCCTCGCCATCAAAGATCTAAGGTAATAATAGTAACTTGATGATTTAGGTGCCAGGTCCCTTTCATTATGTCATCTGCCCATATCGCAAACGGCACACAACAGTTGACTTATTGCTTAGATGTTAACTGGACATGCATGATGTCTCTAAAATGTTAAAACACAAGATCTGCATGTGTCTGCGTTTATTTAAGGTGAGCAGCTCTGTGATGATTCTTCTCTGTGGTGCCAAAATCCATTTTGTCAGTTACACCTCACTATGGAAAAGTCCTCTCTCTGACTTATGGGAGCTAAATAACTTGTTGGAGGCTGTTACAGTGGAGGTGAAGATTCTAGACTTATAGACTTCCCTTTTACAAGAATGCATAGTTCTTGAAGATTCCGAGGGTCTGGGTCACTGTTATGGGAAGAGTATGGGCTGGAAGGGGAGGATTATTTTAGATTCTTCTAGAGACCTCTGTAAAATATGCATAGTGGCAGAACACAATTAAAATTCTCCTGCCTGTAGAAAACCTCCAAAGGTTCTACACACCTGTTATGTGCATATAAGGAGGGGTGGGCCCCATTTGCAAACCACTCAAGTTGAGAGCTTCTTCAATAGTAAAGACTTCTTCAATAGAGAATTTCTTTCTCTTCAAAGGTTCTCGAGTCTATTCCGCTTCCATGCGGTAGAAGCTCAGCATGGGAAGTGCTAAGGTAAGCAGGAGGCCGACTTTAGCAAGATCCGAGGGTGGAGTTTGTCTGTTTGGGTCGCAAGTGGGAGCCAATGGAAGACTAAGTCCGCACAGGCTGGTCGAGCCTGGTCACATTTGGGAGCAACTCGATAGGGAGCAAGGTGGCGGAGCTCTCATGGAGGAAGGCCAGCAAGTTCGGCAAGGACCCCTGAATTCCTCCCTAAGGTAAGGGAGCATGACAAGTCTCGCCGCAGATCCTCCTCAGCGTTGACTAGAATGATCTCTGAATATTCATAGCCTCTGGCTCAGAATATAAGTTTAGTAAGTAAGAATAGTTAAATGGAATTTTTCAAAATTAAACTGAGAGACCCACCAAATAATATGTTCATAAGAAAAAGTGGTCTTTAACACTTTGAGGACATAAAAGCAATGACAAAACAATAAGTTTTATACAACATGAAATTTGAGAAAGAAGAAATAAATAAACATGATCTTAAACTAAAAAGATGTAGATATAGTTTAATTGGTCTCTATTTCCTTAGAGATTTAAAAAATGTAAAACAAGGATCCAATAGAATTACAAAGTTAAAACTGATAGCTAATGAAATATAGACAGAGTGTGATGCAAATAGAAGAGAGGAAATAAATTAAAATAGAAAATTAAACCAAGCTAAAAAAAATTATTCTTCCAAACGCAGCTCCATAAAGTGGATAGATAGGACCACAAATTTGGCGTCTTATGAGATTTTCAATTCCAGTGGTAGAGTTAGGCCCTAATGCTAAAGAGGAGTAGAGAAAGTAAAGAGAAGGAAAGAAGAAGAAAGAGAGCAATGTCAAAGAGACATGAATCTCACACTGTATTTAATTTCCCACAATTAAAATGATTAGTAGCTCGCCTCAAACTGTGGTTTGAGGGGTGCCTCATCCCCAACATAGTTTTGTCAGTATCATGATTTTCTATGCCTGATCGGATTCATCCCAACCCAAAACATTGAGAGTAAAGTGGTAACCTCAAATGTATGAAGAAAACATGGAATCCTCCCCTTTGAGGTTGATTCCTGGTTGAATGGGTGCAAAGAGCTCTCAGTTAGAACAAACCCTAACAAAATCCCAGATTTATTTATGTATAAGGTGACCATTATGCAGATTTGTCTGGGAGTAATTCATGAAAAGCTTTTAAATAAGATATGTAATGAAAGATGAATTTGAGTAAATTGATTACAAGATGAATTTATGGCTCTTGGTGCCATGGAGTATTGTTGATTCGTATCAACTACAGAAAGTGAAGAAAAACCACATTCTCGGGCAAAATTTCATAAATGGTAATTCAAGAGAGATGTCAGAGTCAGATCACAAAGAGCACCTCAAGTTTTCATTTTGACCGTTGTCTCTTTATCTTCACATAACTTGCCTATTCTTATCCCGGGATTGAGTGATCCGCTGATAAGAGTTTAAAACAGGACTTCCAAGGAAAACAAAACAGCCTCTACATAGTTACCTTCAAATTCCAGACCCCACAGCCCCAAAATCACCCAAAGGGCTTTGTTCCCGGTCTCACCGTTTATGTTCAACATAGAGTAGCCTCCAGTTGTTTAGGACACAATCCAGAGTTTCTTATGTCCGATTGGTGATTCCAGTTGGAGAAGAAACCCCTTAGTAATCTTAGCTTTAAAGTAGTATAAAATAATATAAAACAGTCAAAGCATAAGATCCCCGAAAATGACAAAGACGGTGGCTATCAACATGCTGTGTGCAATATTACTGATTTTATCTCACCGCTTTGCAACCCTGCATAACTCGTTAAACCCATTATAGTATTCTGACTGTATGAGTTTGTTGAGTCTAGAATCTAACCATATTCTATTGAATTTGGCATTCATGACCGTATCTCGTCTGAAAATTGAGTTGTTAAAAGGCGGTAATTAATCTCAAGCTAAAGTTAATTAAATACATGTAAGAAATGATGTAAGATATGAATGAAACAATATATAGGTGCATTCACTGAAACATGAATGTGATATAAAATGAAAACTTGACTCCAAACATGAATGAAATTATGAAAGGCAATATGTCATGAACAGAGATACATATTGTGTGGTTAAGGATATACATTATTATCACACATAACCGTAAAAGATAATAAATGATAGTAAATGATGGAATGAAACAAGCGATAGCCAATTGTATATTATGAATAGAGATAGAAGACTGTGAGATCTACATAAAATGATATGGAAGACGTAATGTGATTATGGATCTGCTTATGAATGCTATTTGTAAAATATATATAGTATATATATATATATATATATATATATATATATTGATTTGAATTATCGTTATTCGAAAATGCTTCATCAAGTACATGAATGATATGAAGCATGTAATGTGATTATGATCGATTATGAGTTCTTTTTTGTGAAATATATATATGTATATATATATCGATTTGAATTATTTCAGCACTGGAATGTTTCCTTGGCTATACATATGCATGTATGTGTATTTGAACCATAAGTGAAACTATCGTATAAAAGTAAATTGTTTGAAATGTATCATTGAATGACCAACATGACGGATTCACCAAACTGAATTTCATTAAAGGTGAACGAATATTGAACGTGAAATCACATTTTATTGATCGACCAACATGACTCGGGATTCACCAACCGACCACAGCAGTGGTAACTCGCACAGACCGAATGTGGAGATCACATCGCTACCGAATGAAAAATGCGACGTGATTCACCAATCGATCTGCTAGAATAACTTCTATAACCATACGTGAGATGGAGCAATTGATTAGTACCCAAAAGTGCTATTTTGAACCGGTCGCAGATGTTTTGAGCATCTCTTTCTTTGCATACTAATCATATTAATTGCCGATTGACATGTGTAGGTCCATTAGTATTACCGGATTTTGCTCGAGGCTCGTTTTCGTGCCTTGCGTGCTCTGTAAACCCCTCCATCGTGAAACGGCGCTGATTCGGTGGTCGAGGTTCAACACTGATGATTTCATCAAGCCCGGACGTACATATATCAAGTCAAAGCAGGAGAAGACAAGCCGGAGGATGCGTGATGGCCGGGCAATTTCGCTACGGCATAGCGAAAATTTTTGGTAATGATAGTTTGTAAATTTTCGTAATCGCGCAGTGGTGGCTCGCAGCCATACGCCAAAATTTCGATACTACCTCGCTTATGATAGCTTAAATTCTCTATCATAAGCGGAATCTGAACAACATAGCTAGTAGTTTCACTGTGCATAGCGAAATTCTGAAATTCTCGCTTATGCCTGTGATTCTCGCCATGATAGCGAATTCGTTTATCATAGCGAATTTTCTATCATAGCCGAATTAATTCTTCATGCATAGCGAAAATTCTTACTCTTGAGTTTATGGATCCAAAACTGATCTGCTTGCTTAATTCCTCTTTCGCCTCACCGTAATCACATTATTTTTGGTATTTTCACACAAGTTCTCGGGAGGGTATATGCTTCTCATGTTATGAACATTTGTGAACCTAACTATCTTGCTTCCATGTTTCACAGCCTTTCACACGCCCTGCTTTTGGTTCCCATTTTCCCTCCCTCTCTCTTTCTCTCATTTTCTGTAATGCCACCCTCCTGAAGATGACAACCTCAAAGGATGTCAGTTGTTTCCTCAAACCTCAAGAGAGGCTGTTAAAGGATTCGCTGACAAGAGGTGAGCTAGAATCAACAAAAATTTGTTTCCTTCGATAGCTCCTTCCCATCAGTCAAGCTACTGCAGCATAATGGCTCTAGTATCGAACACTGGGATGTAAGTTTTTCATCCCAGGAATGATTTACCGCTGTTGAAAATGGTGAGGTTTTTAATTTGAGATTTTTTGATTTGTTTCAAAACAAATGGGAAGCTGCTCGGGATGTCGATTTGACTCTGTAAACAAAGTGGAAGTGAAATGAAACTTTGAAGGTTTAGGTTACTTGAAATATTAAAACAAGTGTCCCTGTTATCCTCAGACATGGCAAGCAACCTATAGTCCAAGCCATAACCTGACTGCTTAACTTCTTAAAACCTAACCCTAAAAACTAATTCCTATTTGAGTCAACACAGCAACATGCATCCATAGCCCCTTTAGTGTTCTAAAAACCCTAGCACTCAACCTCTCATTTCGGCTCAGAAGACCATCTAGAATCACAAAGGCATCTAACAATAAGTATGCACCCACCTCTTAAAGCTTTATGGTATGACACAAAGTAAAGGATATTAAAATGATATTCAACCTCTAGTTTGGAAGATATGGAGCCATAAATACAAGATCAGAAGATAAAAACATGAGGACAACCCGTAATCGCCACAAAAACTACAAGCTAGCAACCTCATTAAAGCTGAGGTGGCTCAGCCAGCATCTCTTGAGTCTGTCATCCTCAAGAGGGGTGTCGGGCAATGAAAATGAAAGAAAGAGGAGAGAGAAAAGCAGAACCCTAAAACCAAGTCATGAGATATTTACATAAAAATGAAAAAGTTGCCAAAGATCGCTTAGGTTACAAAAATACGCGAGAGAGGCCACCCAATGCGTGGAAACCTACAAGAAAACCGTGTTATCAAGCAGAAGAAGTGGGACAAGGAGGTAATACACCAAACGGGTCAAGCCAGCATTAGTCACACAAAATTAACAGGCAAGAATCCTCACTATGCAAGGAAAATTTCAATAGGTGAGATAAAATTCCTCACAATTTACTTAAAATTCGCCAGCCTACAATGAATCTAAATGCGTAGATAATGAATGAGAATCTCCATTGAGCGCACGCATGAATCTTTCATTATTTGAAGTAAATTTCGCCAGCCTATTTAAAATTTGAGAGACAGCCTAAAATGAAGACCCCTGGGCTTAGGCACAAAGTTGATTTTTCGCTTATATAGTCACCGCCAGCCCACGCACCCTCACCAAGCAGATTGCATAAATTTTCGCTATGGTCATGAATTTTAAATCCTCAGCCAAATTTCCCGGAATTATCGTTTTTCTACCATGGTTCTAATATGACTCTACCGTGATCCCTCCCATTCTACTTTGCCTTCATTTCATCACTGAATTTTGATATGTTGATACAGAAATAGTTTCACCTTCATGGTTCAAACATCTCGATATCAAATTAATTTTTTAATGGACGAGGTACACAAAACTCGTAAAATAACCACAAATAACCTCGAAATGGCATAAGTGATACCAGACCTCGAACACCCCACCGCTTAATTGATATTGATTATACGCAGTTAATCAAAACTCTGAACGAATAGGGCTCAAAAATAGCACTTTTCAAGTACTAATCAGTTAGGTTGGTTGGATGTTGGTTTATATGTGTTCCTCTCAGTTTCTTCTGATAGCTATGTGCACGTATTTTTTGTGTTTCAAACTTTCCAAACTAATAGGTTGAAATGCTATTTGAATGGTCTTCTTTGGTTTACTTGGTATGCTTTAGGGTTCATGTATTCTTAATGGTAGATAAACTAACATTCATTAGATGTGTCATTATTGTTTTAATTTGAGCAATGTTAAAATGTCAAGAGTTTTCTCCAAACTGCCAAACATTAAAATGCTCGTAAATGCTTGGTTTAAATAGAAGGTTACTTTATGGGTTGGTTTTTAAAGTTAAACAAAGATTGGCTTCTGGAAATGCATCATGCTGTCATTTGCCCTAATGCGAGAAATAACCCGAGACACCCTGGCTGAACCATCATATCAAACTAAATTCAAAACTTAGTGTTTTTTTCTTACATCTCATTTTAAACTGCTTTCACTTAGTTTTCTAGTGATTATCACCTCCAATTACCTTTTTGGTAATGCAAATCAAAATCCAAATGAAAGTTCTACCATTTGAATCATGATACGAAATATCAGGACAGAAAAACCCATCCGAAGCTCCACTTAGAACCGCTTATACCGCTAGTAGTTTGATCGCATTTACAAATAGAAGAAAATTTAGATACAAATATTGTTGATTCCCATCACCCCATCAGCAAGAATCAAAACAGAGCCAAGGTTTGGGATGCAGCCAAACTGATGAATGATATTATGTACTTAAAATCTTCATTATAAAGTAAGCAGGACCTTTTTAAACTCCTTTTTGAATCTTCATTGTTTTTAGAATTATCGTTTTTTACTTCAGCAGCTTCATCGCTAGCGCGCTTATCATTATACTATTTTGTCGTCATTTAGCTAACACTAATCTTTGGCAAGTTTATTGTTCCTGTTTCGGCTCCTCTTTTTTGGTCACAAAAGCATGACTACTCGTACAGGACAGTGACTTAGCAAAGAGTTAGTGCACCAATTGAGCAAAGTCAGGAAGTCGCAGCACAAGTGAACAAATGGATCCTCTACCCCAGTAATGCAGAAGTCAAACAAGGTACTCTAATGAATCCAACAGCATATTGTGTCAATGAGGGGATCATATACACTCCTAGGAGTGAAAAGTTCTTCCGCACATGCTACCACTCCGTTGAGGATGTGTGTTAAGACCTCTATCTGTGCCCTTCTCCCTCAACCTCATGGTATGGAAAATGAAAACCATACACACACATTCTTCTGAGAAGTATGCATAACTTTTAAGGAGGGTATAACCGACAAAGGGATTTGTCAAGTTGAAGTGAATTCCATTAACCCTCATGACAGCCAAAATATGACCAATTCATCGAGAGCCAGAAACAATTAGAAATTAATGATCTTCGTCACTTCTCGAAGGTAAACTTAGTACAACCAAGACCAACAAATAGTGAGGGCAAATCTATTATTCGCATTCCTGGGCCATGACAATGAGAATAGATCGTTGTTCGGGAGAGGTTCCATGGAGGACTTATCACATGTCCACGCCCATAAATAGTTTTGATACATGGATGTCGGTGAATCATTTCTATGATGGTATGTCAAAATTAAGGAAGCAATCATTGAAACCATGCGCAAAGACTTCTGAGCAAAAAACCCGGGATAGCTATGACTTTTTGAATTTGCCATGTACGAAACTCCAAGGCATGTGATGAACCGAATCCAAGCCGAAAGACGAGGCCTTCAATCACCACTGGAGTACGTTTATGCACTTTCAAGACATGGTGATGAAAGCAACCTCACTTCACCAAGGTCGGAGGAAATGAAAACGAAATCAACACCATTGAAGTGCAATGATAATGAATTGCCTGGTATCCCCACCCATCCCGCGACCAAATGCCGAAGCCACTTGGGAGCACCATCCTAGGGGCTCTTCCGGTAGTGAATTAACGCAAGAGCATCATGTACTGGGTCAAACAGTTTGCTCACAAATGCCCTTGCAACAACTATAACCCCAATTGGAGGAATCCATCCATCCCATTTTCATGGAAGCTAAATCAGATATGCCCCAGAGCACGCAAAGAGCGCCATTCACCAAAGAGAACAAAGAGCTATGTTAAGATCTCCACCTTCTCTCCGCGAGGCCATCTCGACCAGCAAGGTGGCGGGAAATTTCGTAGGTGTTGCAGTTTACCACTGTCCAAACCAGATCCAAAATCGAAAGGGCCTAAAGCTCACTCAACAAGAAGTTAGACAGTATGCATTTTGAGTTGCAAAGTTCCACACAGTGTTGTCTAACCAGAACAGGTCGTGAAAAAGTGCAGTTCCCTTCTCAAACACAAAACAAAACCCTAGGGGAATACACGAGATAGTCAACAAGGATCCAAATGCAAGAATCACAAGTCGTGCAGAGGTGACTTTGAGAAGTGGTAAAGAACCGAGATCACCTGAACACTAAATCAAGACAGCCCACAAGGTCGATCCGCCCCGAGGAAGAACAATCAACAAAGAGGCTGAAGCCCCAAGAAATCCCTCCTTTCATACAGACTTGAAAAGAAAATTCGCCAACTAAACCAGCCTTTGGTATGCCAAAGTGAGAAAGTTAACATTCTTCTTGACATGATCAACAAAACCAAAATTTGAAGACCCGTGTATTAATTAAAAGAGGGTCAAGACTAAAAGAGCTCTTCCACAGAGCGTCGCCATCATTCGCAGCAAGACCCCGTGAAGCATATGATCCATGATCCCGTTAATATCGGGCTAACATTGAGTGACTCGACAGCAATCGCGGACTCGGAAGCCAATGTAAACTCGGGTCACGCGACAGATACGTTGAAAACGGTTTAGTGAGTTAAACCATCCACATCACTCATCCCCACCACTTAAAATTGTGCGGGATAGTGCTGAGGATGTTTTGGCAAGGTGGACAAATCTCTACTATCCGTGGATTTTGAGCGCCGAAGGACCGGTAATCCATCGCAGATGGCCTTAATCATAAACAATCATCCCGGGAAGTCACATCAATGCGATAATCAATTGTCTATAATGGAGTCATTTCCTATTTGGCAACATGAAACTAGGAACCTGATGATTTTTCCATACTTGAAAGAACATACGTTTAAAAGGTCAGGCAATTTATGAAGTTTGCTCTAATTGGTCCAAGAAACCAAAAGTGTCAAATCCTGCAGACTGAGAATAAAGAGAATGACCTATCAGCCCCTTCTCCAGAGCCCAATGATCCTCCATTCATAGAAAAGAACAACACAAAGGAGTTGATAAGCGGCTGAAGTCAACACAACACCTGGAGGCCAGAAGGAGCCCTCCTCCTTAATCCTCCGAGCCAGTCCTTAGTGATAATATGATCTGCTTGGTCCCAATCTATGATCAAACCTACCAAAAAATTTGATTTAGTTTAATATGATCAATTTTTAGTTTATTCTGTTTTCAATTTTCTTATTTTAATTTAATCTAACATGTACTCTAATTTTTAGTAATCTTATTTTTACTTTATTTAATTTAATTTATTTAATTTCTATCTAAATTAATTTCTTGGCTTATTCTCAAAGCAGTGATGGTGCCAGGTGATGATAAAACTTCACATACCAATAATGAAATTCATTTCTAGCCTCAAGCATTCTCCTGGGGGACCTTTCACGACCTTAACGCATTATAAAAAGGTTTTTCCCTATTTATTCCATCTCCCAGTCCCAGAGTCTCATGTTCTGAGTTTCACCTCAAGGGCCGCCACACATCTAAGATCCATCTGCCCGGAGAAGCCGTCATCAGTCACCACCACGGCGTCGCCGGGCCGGCTCTGAGTTGTCACGAACCCTGCCACTTGAGCCACCATCTCGCGACAAGACCCCAAGCCACGCTCACCCCTCTGGCCTCCATTTGCTTCAAGACGCCTCGTCAGCCCTGAGTTTGTCGCGCCACCGGGCAAGATCCCCAGTGGTCGTGCTCTCACACTGGCGTCCCTACCGCCTCCAATGGTCACAAACAGCTTCCTCATTAATATCTGGAATTTCTCCTCAAATGGCTGGTTCTGCACTCCTGCGGAGCCTGATCATATGTGCCTAAAGGTCCTGTCACACCTGAGAGACTTTGTAGGCAACATCTGTGAGTCATAGACGTTCTCACTCTCCTAATTGTGCTTGCGCAGGACACCACCCCATGATTCGCTCCCTTCACAGATAATTCCATGAGGAGTTCAAAAAGCCATTCCAGTCCGCATTCACAGATAGATGAGATCCCGAAGTAGACCCTGCCCCTCCCAAAGCGGCATCCGAGACCGAGGGCTCCCGCCTGAGGGTCCAACATCGTGCCCGTGAGTCATTCCCTGCGAGCTCGAGCCGGCCACTTCCCCCCGCCGGGACGTGGTTCATCGCCCCGCTTATCCGGCCAGGATCGGGCGATCGATGTTTAAGGTCATACTGATCCTCCAGTGTAAACGACTGTGTCTGGATTTTATATGGGAGTCATTACGACATACCGGCATTGACCGCGAACCAGCGATTAAGGGATTCACGCGTTGATCCCGCAGATTCATCGGCTTCCATTCACATTGGCTCAGCAGCTCTCATCTCCCTGAAGTGGAAGTCAGAGTCGGCTCACACTCACACATCCCTGGGAGGCTGATCCGGCTCGAGATCCCGGTCAAATATTGATGGCCACCTCTGGGAATCCCAGTCATGGATACACAAACAAGATCGGGTCTCTCACTTAATCCCGAGAATTCCACTAGACTATCACTAGTGGTATCTTAGCCATCACAGAGACTTCAAGCCCGCCTCTCGCCGTGAGATACCACTACTGGCCTACATCTTTTCCGCTTACAACTTTCCCCACGTATGTTCCTAGTGGACCACGCACTCCGACCGGCCTTATTCCCCACCCACAAGATCACATGAACTTAGGAGCCATACTTTGAGGCCCACAGATGTCCCGAGGGATTCGGGGGCCTAGTCCAGCCTCGGGCCAGCAGACTGTGCCGGCTACACTTATATATTAGTCCATCATGACCTGGCTCGCGAGCTCCCTTGTTACGCCGAGGTTGGCCCAGCCTAGGTCTTTAGAGTATCTCGTTCCCGAGGAGCCGGGCCACGATGGGAAATGCGGTGTGGAGTTTGCCCCTGTGTTTCACATCCAAGAATCAGCGCTTCCTTCCCCTTATGCCACTCCCTTACTATTTCTAGAGCAGCGAGAGGAGGCGCTGACGGATGTTTACAGAGGGACTCGGCCGAGGGATGAGCAGCTCTGGTCTCCCAGAAAGTGAGGTGGGAGAGGACCCCATCCGGTCATCCTCTCAGCTCACCCCCTACCGCCTTGGGCTCCCTCCTTAAGATCTCTGCCTGGCTCCATCCTCCCATGATCAAATAGCCTATCAGCCTCATCCCTGTCCCAGCCCAGGTGGGAATTATCTGGTCAAGTTATGGATGTCGTCCCGCACACTTGCTACTGCATTCCATAACAGAGATCGAGGATGGTTCCTGCCTCCCCGCCATGATGGATAGAGCCTACATAGCCTTACCACTCAGATCGGGTCGTCAGGATCCCGGGTTCAATTCTCTCGATATGTCAGATACCGCAGCCAGCGCAGCCTTCCGCATCAACCACGCCGCACCACCACGAGAGAGGTGGTCAAGATCTTTCCATCCATCCTTTATCCCAGTGGAGACATGGCGTACTGGGTTGCAAAGTAGCAATAGCCTGGAAGTCTTTCATCATTTTGTTTGTTTTAGCTTTATTAACCGTCACTATTTTGCATGCATTGTAGCGTAGATTTGCATTGGTATTAATTCGATAGTGTTAATAAGATTCTTATTTGTGTTTAGCTATGTTAAGCTTGTATTTAGCTACTTAAGTTATAATGTTTCACACATCATTTACATTTTTCTAAATTGCAAACCATTCTGCGCCATATTGTTATATGTCTATCTTGAGTTGAAAATCAAGCACTATATGCTACCATACTAGAATAACTGCCCAGTACAATGATGAAGTTTTTGGCTCATTGAGGTTCCATGCTCAACCCCAGACGTCCGCCTTAGCTAATCACACATACAAGACACGCTCATCAATAGGTCGAGAAGTCGAGTACCTCCTTTTACTCAAAACCCCATTTTATTAGTTTCGATTTCAATCTTATGGCAGGGGTTTTTGTTACCCACAAAAGAAGACCACAATGAAGTCTTCCCAACAGTAAGAGCAAGCAAGCAAGAAAAGAAAGAAGAAAAGAATTGAAAGCCGTGACACTCATTTAAAACCAACACAAATCGGTGGGTATACTTATATTTCAACAAAGCCCTATGCTCCAACCCATTCGTCGGGAGCTCACCCATCATGGGTTCGCATTTCATGGCAGATAGGTGTGATCAGAAGGTCAGGTAGAGCTAAATTCTCGAAATCATTCAAAGTCCCGGGGTGAAGCCCGAAGAGTTTCAGGGTCGACGTATCCTTTTCGACTCATGCCCTAAACCCGACACGAGTCACTGTGAGTCCCGCAGGCCTCGACTTTGGGTGGAAGCTCGAAGTCAGCGATCAAGACCCTGGCAAGCACAGGTTTAAAGAAATAAGAGTGTAAAACCAATCTGATTTAGGCACACATCGCTTAAGGTCCGATATAGCCCTCGTCAGTGGCTTGCAACCTATCGAATTCAACCGGTTACCTAAAAACACTTAGATTTGTGTGTGGAAGTTTAGGTTGACTTCCTGAATTACGCGTTCAAACTTGTTTCTATATGGTAATTGTTCTCTCATGACTCGCTTTGGTACAAGTTCTAACTTTTTCATCAAGGTAAAGCCTCACTTGTACACACTTTTTTGAATAGAATACTTTTTTTTAAAAGCATACTTCATACCTTTATTATTTTGTGCAATAAGTAAGGGACTACAACGTTCACGTAGGTGGATTTAAGACTCAAAAAGTAGTATTTTGAGTCTTATTTAAGATAGTTTTGAGTAATTTTTCTTCGCTATACTCTAATCGTTCAGCACATCAGTTTCATTGACATGCGCAGTCCAATAAGTATTTATCATTTTGTTTCGAGGTTGTTTTTTGTAGTTCATGTGCTCAAACCCTCCATTTCCACTTGAGTAGTCATTTTGTGGCCAGCCTCGTATGAATTCTCATGATCACATCGCTTCTCGATTAGCAGATATATCAAGCTTCGGAATATGAGGTGGGCACAAAGCTTGAGACAGAGATTATCGGGCAATTTCGTCAGGGGCAGCTAAACACGACATAGCTGGAAAATTCTCGTTAGCTACAACATAGCTTAAAATTCCTCGCTATGGCCAAATTTTCGCTATGATATTTAGCCCCTCGCTTATCATAGTTTAAAATCTGCCATCATAGAGAAAATTACTCAAAAGAGCAAAGGCACTTCCAGACCCTCATGTCAGATTTTCACTAATATAGCTTAATTCTCGCAGCTATCATGTTTTAAATTCACTCATGGCATTGTTAAAATCTACTCCTTTGTTTTTAGATCAAAACCTATTCCGCTTTGTTTAATTTCTTTCGCCTCAATAACCTTCCATATTTATTTAGGTTAGCCTTGGTATTTTCACAGCTGCTCAGAGGGTATATAAGCCATGTTAAGAACATTCCAACTATTCATTTCACAGCCTTCACACAAATTCCCCGTTGTCTACTTTTCTTTCCTCTGACAGTCAGTGCCGCTGTAAACACACCCTGAGGATGACAACTCAAAGGATGTCAGCGGCTTCCTCAAAACCTTTGAAGATGAGGGTCGCTAGGTCGCTGATGTCGGGTTTGGCAAACTTTCTCTCGCGAACAGGTAACAGATTTTTGTGTTTCCTAAAATCCTCAAACTAGGTTTAAATGCTATCGGCGTAATGCGTATTTTCTGGTCTATTATTTTGTGGTGATGCTTTAGGGTTCAGTGGCTCTAGGTCGTAGATACACTACATTAGATGTCATCATGAAACATCAGAAAAGACGTTAAAGCTCAGATTTTTTAATTTGTCAAACATTAATATAAATGTCAAAGAATGTTTATCTCAATATGGAAGGTTACGGCGGTTGGTTTTTAAAGTTAAACAAAAGACTTAGATTGAAATGACTATATGTCATTTGCCCTAATGCGAGGAAATAACTGGTGATCTCTAAGGAACTCATCATATCAAACTGAGCACCAAAAACTTCAAGGTGCCTTTTTTCTTACATCTCATTTAAACTCAAGCTTTCACTTAGTTTTATGACACCAATCACATCTGTACACTTTTTAATGCAAATCCGAAAATCCAAATGAAAGCCTCACTATTTTGAAATCATGATACGAGTCATTTGTAAGAGATGAAACCCACTGAAGTTCGAATTTAGAACCCGCTATGCACGCAGTGAGTTTACATCGCAATAAGAAGAGGAAATTTAGGATACAAATATTGTTGATTCCGATCACCCTACCGTGGCATCAATCAATAATCGAATGCAAATACATCGTACCGAATGACAAACGGTAACAAGATTTCCACTAAATCAATTCGCCGTGAATGTCGAATTTTTATAGCCGGTATGTGAGATGGTGAGAATTTGAACGTGAAAATCACATTGTTATCAATGATAACAAGACAGATCAATTAACCGACCGTCGAATGTCGACTTCTATAGCCATATGTGATGGTAATATTGAATGCAAAATCTACAATACATCTTAATTGACATCGTGACAGATCACCAACCTAATCGTCGTGAATTGTTAACTTCATGATTCATAAGCGTAGAGATGGTGATATTGAATGCGAAAATCACATTGCTATCGAATTTTATCAGGATGTAGATTCACCAACCTAACTGGCTGCGGAATGTTAAACTTCTATGTTCGGCGAGATGCTATTAAATCGTGAAACCATCATATCAACGATGTCAAGACATGATTCACCAATCGACCATTGTCAATGTCGACTTGTAAATATATGTGGAAACATAAACCGGGTATGAAATGACATTAAAATCAGATTGTTTGGCATTTTGCATTATACGCATATTACAGACATTATTTTGTAAATGCATTTTGTTAAATGTGGAAATGTTGGTGTGGGCTTTTGAATTTGTAAATGTTTACGTGGGCTTAGCCTAAACGAAGCCCGTAATTTAAAAAGTCTAAAATGGAATAAATATAAAAACAATATGTTTTGAAGATAATTGAAAATGCCCCAGCAAACCGGGCTCCAGCCTTGATCCAACCTGCCGAGTCAGGGATTTGGGCCGCGACACTTTTGAAAACAAAAATTTAATGGTCCGCCAACCAGGATATGGGTTTCGCACCCTGGAATCGTTTTGATCCACCTATCTGGGCCTGACCGAATCTGGCGTGACAAGTTGGTATCAGAGCCTAGGTTTAGGCGTTTCTGGAAAAGCCTATGTTTAAGTGATTCTAGATAGAGTATAAGATAGAAAAGATAGAAAAGTATATGTATAGAAACAAAAAGTTGGCCTCAGGTGAATGTCCTCTCATGGCTCAGATAGACGGATTGTCTTCCTCCGAATCCAAATGAAGATATATCACTGGAAAAGTGTTAACCCTAAGGAACAAGGGTTACCGCCTTCTAATCCCAGGAACTAGTCTAAGTGAGAGTCACGCTTCAAATAAATTTAGTAGCTTAAGAAAAGAAAGGATTTTGACATAGAACAGTTAAACAGACAGTAAGAATTTTTATGATTTAAATTTATAAAGGTGCAAAGTTGTAACACCCTCAAATATGCCCTGTATGTCCCGTGTTTGCTTTAGTATATAAAAGCTAAATGAATTTTTTGAAAAATAAAACGAGAGACCCGCACTACAATAAAAGCTGCTGGGTAAAGTGGCTCCTACCACTTGAGACATAAAAGGCATACAAACAATAAGTTTATATGCAAATATGAAATTTGAGAAAAGAATTTAAAGTAAAAGGCCAAACATGGCCTAACTTTCAAAAGATGATGTTAATTGGTCTCTCATTTTTTTGAGAGACCAAAATGTAAAAAGGAAGGATCCAGGTTTAATATAAACATAGCTTGATAGGCTGAATAGAATATAGGACGAGTGTGATGCAAATAGGGAAGAGAATTGGAATAAATAGCAAAATGGGGAAACCAAGCCATGTACCTGCTTTCCAAACGTGGCCTTGATGCATATAAGACAAGAGGGGAGAACAACTTGAAGTCCCTTAAGGAGTGATTTTTCTCTACTTGGAAAGGAGTTAGGGCTCCCACATAAGAGGAGAGAAGTGAGAAGGTAAGAATAAGTAGGTAGAAGAAGAACAAAGTTAAGAGAAGAGAAGAAGAAGAAGAAAGTAAAGAAATGGTAAGAGAGATATAAGGTATGAAACTTATAAATCTTTGTAAGAATTTCACATGAATCAGTATTGAGTTTGGTAGTCACTCAAACCTGTGGTTTGATGTAAAATTTCATTCCAACATGGGTTTTAGTCGATTTCCTGATTTTTTGTGGCTTTGATCGGATTTCATCCTAACCTAAAAAATTATTGAGAGCAAGGTGGGTAAAACCCCAAATGTACAAGAAAACATGGAATCTCTCAGGTTGATTCGGTTTAATTGCAAAGTAAAGGGGAGTTCGCAAAAACCCTACAAATCCTTGCACTATTATAAAGTGGGTTATGACCCATTATAGATTTGTTTGGGGAGTAATTCGCAAGCCTTTAAAGAAAGATATGTAATGAAAGATGAATTGAGTAAAATTGAGATTACAAGATGAATTTGGAGTGGCTTTGAAGCATATAGAGTAATAGAGTCTGATCTGGGTAGCACCATGAAAAAGTGAAGAAAACCCACATTCGGGCAAACTGAGGTCAGACCAGCATGTCGAGTCGTACCTATGACAATAGTGTTCTTCTATTTTGACCAGTGTTCGTATTTTAGTCATAACTTGCTCATTTATTATCCGATTTTAGTGATTCAAGTAGATAGTTAAAATAGACTTCAAGGAGAATAAAACACCCTCAAATAGTTACCTTCAAATTCTGACTCTAATGGGCCCAAAAATTCACTCAGTGGGTCATGTTCACCTGGGTTATGTTTTGAACATAGAGTAGTCCGGGTTGCCAGAATGGGTTCTTGTGAATTCTAGGGTGATTTCAGCTTGGAGAAGAACTCCTTATCACCTTTAGCTTCAAATTAGTACAAAATACCAGTAAGCCAAAGTTAAGATCCCCGAAATGACAAAATACGGTGGTCGCCAGTGCTACGAAGTTGCTGATTTTTGGTCACTATTGCAACTTCAGATAACTCTTCATAGGGTCTCCACAGTGGTATTATTGACCCTATGGAAAGATCATTGAGTCTAGAATCTAAATCCATACCTATTTAATGGCATTTGCAGCCTACATCTTGTCTGAAAATTGAGCTGCTAAAAACAATGTACGACCTGGTTAAAGCTACACTTTCAGAACACATGGTAAGAAATGATGACAAGGAACAAGAAAATGCAATGTATATAAGAATCATGAAATGTGATATGGAAAATGAAAACTGACCGAAACATGAATATGAATATGAAAGACAATATGTCGCTATGGAACACATAATGTGGTTAAGTGGATATGATTATTATCACATATAATCAGGAAAAAGATAACAAATTTATAGAGTCACGTGAATGAACGTTTATAATAATTAAGAAGGCAGGAATAGATAAAGACCGGTAGATCTATGATAAATGATAAGGGCGAAGACGTAATGTGATTAAGGATCGGTTATGAATGCTATACGTGAAATATATATATATATATATATTGATTTGAATTATTTGGTTATTTTAAATGTATTGGTTTCATGATATTTAAAATGATGATGGAAAATATCGTACGTGATTATGATCATTCACAGTTCTATTTAGAAATATATATATGTATATATATATATATATATATATATATCGATTTGAATTATTATTATATTCGAATGTTTGTCATACATATGCATGTATATTGAAATTATAAGTGAAACTATCGCATAAAAGTAAATTGATTGAAAGGATCGACCAACATGACTGTGGATTCTGTCTAACTAATTGGCCATGAGCGTAATAGTAAATATTAACGCGGAAATCACATTTTATTGGACGCATCAACATGACCCGGATCGCATCAACCTAATTCGCCATGAAGGCAACTAATCGTTTAATATGAGATCATATCGTTCATCAATGACAAATAACGTAGATCTCACCAACCCAATCACAGCAGAATGTCGACTTGGCGCCGCTGGCGTAGATGGAACGCAAAATCATCGCGGCTGAACGACAAATGTGACAAGATTCACCAACCTAATCTCACAGAATGTTTAATTTACAGCTATGCGCAGATGTGTACAATTGAATACAAAATCATTGTTACCGAATGACAAACAAGAGAAGCACATGATTCACTAACCGACCGGTCGTGAGGCCGTCACTTTTATAAATGGTATGTGGAGATGGTAATATTGGAATAAAACCACATTGCTATCAATGACAAATGCATGTGATTCAACCTAACTGGCCGTGAATGTTAACTTGCAGCTTATGTGAAGGTGAAGAGTAAGAGTTATTGAATGCAAACTATCGAATGACAAACGCAGACGCATCTCAAATCAATCAGGGAACGTTAACTCTATAGCCATATGTGAGATGGTGGATATTAAATGTGAAACCATTGCTATTAATGACAAACAAGATGATTCACCTAACCGAATCCGTCCCAATGCCGACTTATGCCGCGTGAAATCACGAAACCAAAAGCGGAAATGACATTAAAATCAGATTTGCTTGGTGCATTTTACATTACAATGACATTATATAAAGACAACGAAATGGAACGTATTTTGTTAAACGTGAATGCCAAAGAGTCTTGTAAATGGCGGGCTAGCCTTAAATTAAAGTGTCGCAATTTAAACAAAATGGAATAACATAAACAATATGTTTTTGAGAAGATAATTGAAAATGCCTGAGTAAACCCAAGCCCAAACATGATCCGCCACCGGGTCGTAGTCGGCAGGGATTGGGTCGTGACACTTTTTGAAAAACAAAAATTTAATGGTTCACAACCGGATATATGTCTCTCGCACCGAAACAAAATTCTTATCCTCCAACGGCCCGACCAGAACTGAAGCGGTCATGATAGTCATATCCTCGGGATTGAAGGCCTGGTTATGGCGGCACCGCGAGAGGCCGAACTTAGTCATTGGGCAAGCATGGAGAAGGCCGGAGGACTTTGCTAAAAAAGTATCAAAGATAGTGATCGGGATGGATTTCCTTCACTGTGTGTGTTTCATTCAGACTTTTTCTTTAATGCTCTGATATATCTAGAAGAGAGTAAACATGCAATATTCCTGATAACACCTGGTTATAAAAGCTAAGACCCCATGCCGTCACATGCAATTGGAGCAATATAAATTAGAATAGAGGCGACTACTCGCGCACTCTTAAGGAAGACCGTTGATCCACTGGAGAACCCGCGGCCCAGGCGGAAGTCAAGAAGGTATTAGATGATTCCAAAGATGTAATGCCAACGAGCTGGCTTCAGTTCACCTGTGACTTGAGGAAGACTATGTTATCGAAGGGAGCCGGAAACCGCCACGGCCCTGCCAGATGGCACCTTAATCGAGAGCGAAGACAAATCAAGGTTACTGACGGTTGTCCAATCATCTAAGGTTCCATATAATTAGTTTATTCCAAAAGAAGCAACATGTAAATTATTGATGTGCATCGACTAATGGGCTCAACAAAATATTGTTAGCAATGGCATCCTCATTTCTTTATTGCTCGTACTTATTTGATCAACTCGTAGCAAGGTACTAATTTAGTCGACTTAAGACGGATACTACCGCGCAAGGATAGCTAAAGGATGATTCGGCTGAATTACTTCAGGTGACTTATATGACTCCTATGAGTTCCTGGCAACGCCCTTGGTCTTACTAATGTCCGCTATGTTCTGCGACTTTTAATGTAATGTTGACAGGCCCACTCATTTTCCTAGATAAAAATCGTGGTGCATATAGATGATATTATATAGGCAGAAACTCTTTTCGAAAGGAGCATGTTTAATCGGTTTTATATGTTTTCGCTATTAAGGCAGAATGAGTTATATGGAGTTATGAGAAATGCTCCTTGTCAAATAAACGCTTTTGTAGACATCGATAAGATGGCAAGCTCACACATAGAGAGCAAGATCAGCCTCATTCAGGAATGGATCCTGGTCTGGGGCTATTAATCCAAGGGTCTTTCTCAGGTCTGCTGAATCACTATCTATGTCTCATTGTTGGTACCAACAAGAGCAAATGAACAACTAATCGCCATTCTCTCTTTCGATCAGAAAATCGCCTCATATGAAGAGTGGCAATGACGGATGATATGCCAAACACAAGCCTCAAGATCAAGAATACATAAATCTTAGAGTCTATGGTCATGACTACCATCCATACTGGGAAGGTGATATTCTGAGGCACACACTACTTAATTTTTCTATCGTGGGTTCTTGTGTTAGAGAGATTTGTCCTGGCTAGCTTTGAAAGCCAGCAAGCCTAATGACACAGGAGGCTGCACACTCCGGCCCAAGAGTGAAGGAGATGACTGGTGATCTGTCCATTGCTTCACAACTGGAGGCACTATCCTGCTGGGGTCACACTTTGCAGCGAAGACAGACATGTTGCCATTAGCTTACTTCCAAACCCGTAAGAAGCCAACCCTGCTAAAAGGTGGTGGAAGATCTCCCGGTCAGTTTCACCACATCTGGAGGCTTCGTGCATAGCTAATCACGTGGGCTCGATGCTCTTGAAGCTCATATGGGCAGAAGCCAGCATCCATGACAGCCACCAAGGACAGGAGTGGGAACTTTACAGGCTGAGGGGCTGCAACATGGGATCCAGCGGGGCCGTGAGTCTCATCACATTGGCTTATGAGGGAAAGATACAAATAGCTCAGTAGAGGATACTCTACACAAAGTGGGGAAGCGACCTATGTGCCTATGGGGAAGCATCGATAATCTTCAAGGAGTGTCACTGACTTTAAATCGGGTCGACATCTGAAGTGAATTGATCAATGAGGGTGCCCTACTAGAGTCTGGCTTCACTACTAGCTACAAATACTGGATGATGTGGAGGATTGGGTGAGGACTGGTCTTATGTGCCAACAAGACAAAGTGGAGCAAACATCACCTGTGGGGATTGGCCGGAGCCACTACCTATAGCAGAGCGGGAGCAGTGTCACCATGGACCCATCATCTACCTACCCAAGTCCGGGAGTGGATGACCCATCATAGTGGGCGGTGGAACCTGGCTTAAGCAGCTACTTTTATACACCCCCAAGGATTGCACTGAGGAGACACCAGCTATTCTCAAGAATGTGGTGAAGTATTGGGGTCACGCCAAAGTTCCCATCACTTCGCGATCGGACTCCATGCTCTACTGGAGTTTCAGAGAGCTCAAGCCTACGGGTACCAGGTTCACTCTCTTACTGCCACCTCGACTGATGGGTGACTTTAACTGGCAGAGCACTGATCATCGGAGCTTTATACTTTGAGGCACCCTCAGAGCGCTTAATCGACCGACCGGCTAAGCTGCTAGATGTGGCTCAGCTTCTCCTACACCCATGCAGGAGTGAGGCAACCAGAGGAGTCCGTCGAGATAACACTGGCAACAACCGACGACCACAATCTCTCACCAGTGGTGATACGTGGAAAGTCCACGTTTCTACAAATTTGTTATGGATGGCATGAGAAGGTTGGACATAGGGTACCATACTTTAGAGGAATAATTTCGCGGCGAAGACAATGGCTGGCCGATTAAAAGAGAAGACATGTAGTTCTAAGTCGAGGACTCAGCGACGGCCAAGCCTCCATACTATTAGATCAGCCTCAAGTCCTTTCAAAAGGAAAGTACAAAGGACTTTGGTAAGGTATGAAGGTCCTTCCCCATATCAGGAAGGGTTGGTAAGGTGTCCTATAAGGTTGAGTTGCCACCAAGGCTAAAGATTCATCATGTCTTCCATGTTAGCAATCTAAAGCCATACCATGAAGATAAGGAGTATCCTGTTCGAGGAGACGGAGGGCAACTACAAAGAAAGGGTTACATCTTATGATAAGGAGGTGGATTACATCATGGAAAACCGAGTCATGAGGAAGAATAACCTTACTCTCTACACCTAATACTTGTCGGGAAGGACTACCGTAGAGGAAGCTAACTGGAGCCAAGAATACTAGAAGTCTAGAAATAGATCGAAAGGGGGCCTGCTGTGAGGATCGACGAGGATGTTCATGGGCTTTATGGGGAGAATGTCACAATCACTCACGGAGTCCCGTCTTGATCATACGGGAGCAAATGACCATTAAATAGTGAGGAGGCAAGATTCTTAGACTGAGACCTTCCTTTGTAAGAATGCAAAAGGTCTTTAAAAGATTCCAGTAAGTCCAACACTTATAAAGAATATGGAAGGAAGAAAGATTATCCGATCTCTTCTCAGACCTCTCTTGTAAATATATGCACATGGTATTTACCCTAGAATTCCTCTAGTTTCAGAGAACCTAAAGGTTCTCAAACACCTCCCATATACGTATATAAAGAGGGAGGACCCCATTTTCAACCCATCGAACGAGAGCTTCTCTTCCTGAAGCATTCAAAAAGTCTTTCTAGCCAGAGAGTGTCTTTCTTCCAAGTGTTCTCAGTTCTATTCGGCTCCAAGATGTGGGCAAGATTGAAAGCATATAAGCAAGACAAGTAGAGGTCAGACTTAGCAACATCCGAGGGGCGAAGTTGTTCAAGTGCCGCACTGGAGCTTTTGAGCGGGAAGACTAGTCCGTGACCGTTTTTGTCCGGTGTGATTGCCACATGTTCCTTCTCGTGGATTCAGAGGACTCTGGCCGCCTCGTCTGGGCTCGGGCAAGCAAAGTGCGTCCATAAGCTCCTCGTTCAGATAGTCACATCCATTAAGTTGTAGTGGGCAGATCAGTTTATATTTTTCAGTAGGCTCATTTTCGCTTCTAGAGATAGTCATTTTGGTAAGTAAAGGTGGTGGATCTGTTGTCCATGTTTCACGGCTACGGATCGTAGCCCACCGGTGCTTAAAGTGTGTGACTGCGTTCTAGACCTCGAGTCTATACAGGTATGCAGGTATGGCTGGTGTTGTTGATGCAAGACGCACTATGGAACTTCACTTAAACTCATTTTCCTTTAGGAATTTCGAGTATTTTAAAGTTCAAAACTTTGTCGCTAAAGCTCTAATGGCAAGGAGGTATTTCAACATTCTCTCCTCTGTGGCTTCGTACTCACCTTTCACTTGAGAGACTACAAGTTGAGAGTCACTTCATTACCTGAGACGCATCTTTACCATTCATACGTAGCTCTGGAGGCTTGGGCATGAGCTCAGATTTTTGCTTTATTTATCGATGTCAAGAATTATGAATTCCATCACGGCAATAACAACCTTTATGTGAGATCAAAGATTACCCCACTTTAGCACTTCGACTTTCGCGCCAACCCATTAGTCTTCAACTGCCATCATTCGTCTTGATCTGCTTGTGATCTCATAGAGCCGAGTTCAATAACGAAGTCAGCAAGGTCTTATGCCTTAATGGTAGTCCTTGGTTTATATTGTATTATGTATTCACTAAGCTCGACTGCCCACTTCAACAACTTACCAAACAAATCGGGCTTCTGGAAAACTGTTTTTATTGGGTAGCTTGCGAGGACGGTGATTTGATGGGCTTGGAAGTAGGGGAGCAGCTTCTTGGAGGCTACTTGGTTGGCTTAAGACAAGTGGGGAGGAAAAGTATTCCTTGATCTTTTGAAGGGCGTGGTCGCACTCGACACCCCATTCCTTTATTCGCCTCTTTGGTAAGTGGGAGAAAGGCAGCAATAATCGACTGTGCTGATCCCGATAACCTGGCCATGCGATGAATTCTTCTCCACAACTTCAGATTTTGCTTTTAGTTTTTGGAGTTGACGCCGACTATGGATACGGTCAGACGAGCGCACTTCGATTCATCGCTCAGAAACCAAAATGGCCAAGGAATTTCTAGAGCCAATCCAAAGACTTCAGCAGGGCTAAGTTTTTTAACCGATGTTACCTTATCAGACCCTAAGCTCAAGATCTATACTACGCTGTATAGGAAATCAGCTTGTTCACCGGCTGCTTTAAGACTTGAAATATGAAGTAAGTTCGATTCGAAGGGTTACCAGACTTTAAAGATCCATTCTTTATCGTCCCTTTAAGGCAAGAAAACGCGAATGAGGACCTTTGGCAGATAAATATGTTTAAGGTGGCTAATTTTCCCGTCGAGGCTTGTATTTTCCTTGTAGTTTTGGAGCCGATTCGCTTCGACTATGGATTACGGTTTGTATCGAAAGTAGATTTCGATTCCATCTCTTGTAAACTAAATGGCCAAATTGGGACCGTGTTTTTAGAGTCGTATGATCCCCTTTTTTCTTAGGATTTTACTAGCATATCGTCGATGTAGGCTTCCATTGTTTTGTCGAGAAGTGGCTAAAACACCCTTGTCATCATCCTTTGATGTGTTGATCCCGTATTCTTCAAATCGAACACCATGACCTTGTAGTAAAACATGTCTTTCGTCGTGATGACTTTTGTTTTTATCGCGACAGACAGGAACATGGGTATTTGGTTGAACCCAGAGCAAGCATCCATGAATTCTCGTAGGTCGTTGCCACAGGCATCTCCAATTTGTTATACAAAGTGTGGTTTCCAGCTAAATATTTTGAGCACACTTCACTGAGTAGTGTATGAAGCACTTCCATTTGGTTTTTTGAACCATCACGACATTTTGCAACTACTTGGGCACCACCCTCTGCATGAACCCGCCGATTGTGGATAAATTTTCAATCTACTGACGATCATGTGTGGTTTTAGCATGAAAGCTTAATGTTTTGCTTAACCCGGCTGCACTAAGTGGCAACGCCCTCGATGGTGTCATCAGACGAGTCTACCCAGCGCAGAGACCCCCTGTTAAAGCAAATGATGTGACACGGTTAACCTGAATTTGGGATCTCTGATGACAAACGCAGCCATACCGCCAGTCCGTCTCAATAAATCTGGGCGCATAGCCGACTCCCCGGGTCGACCCAGAAGTTCGTGGAATTGCACGTATTTTGGAGACAAACGATAAATGGAGAGAGGCATGACTTTTACATGGAGATTGTTGCCTGTGGTACCCGAGGACACTCGCACTGGTAGCCATGTCACACTTCTATCTTCGCATGAGAGGATAGTGGTGGGTGCGGGGCACAGAATGACATGTGGGATGCTATGTATCATGAAGAGAAAGAAGAGGTGTTCTAAACCTCTAGATATATTCTCCACCAAAGCAATTTGTTCTTGGTGAAAGAGGGAGAGAAAAAAAGGGAAAAAGAAAAGAGAGAAGAAAGAGAAAAGAAAAAGAAAAGAAAGAAGAAAGACAACTGAAGAAAGAGAACTCAAAGATTTCTCCTGATTAACAACAGAGGAGTTGCGAGGAACTGGATCTGGCACTCAAGAGGTGTGGGCTCTCTCCTACTCGTTAGGTCTTTCTTTGTTTAAGAGCGTTTAAATGGCTATAACAAGCAGAATCGAGTAAGGTTTGGCTTTTAGCTATCACTGGGAGTAGAAATTATTTGCTTGGCTTGGACCGATTGGTCCTGAGTAGTTTTCAAAATTGCAAGCCTGAACCTCCATCAGGGTACTATAGTTTGGGATCCGAGTGTGATGATCTCGCTGTGTGTCAGAGAGTGCCGTTTCTCTCAGGATTTGAGATTGAAATCCACAAAGTTATTACTTGTTCGAATAACATGCAGATTGTGTGAGGTAGAAAATGATGTTAATATATATGCATGCTTGAAATATATTAACGTGATGTGAAGCATGTATTATGAGTGTTGCATGCAATTCCCATCATGCATGTAATATTATATATTATGCTGACATTATCATTGCACGTGCACGGTCATCATGTGAATCGGTGAGTGCATGAATAAAATGGGTATTCGGAGGGTTGTCCAGTGACAATGATTCGGAGGGTTGTCCAATAAATTATACCTGGAGGTCATCCGTAATGAACCCATCTGAGGGTCATTCAACAAGGGGTTCTCGTGAGATGGTCCAAGAACACTCTGAGGGCTGCCCGCGTGCGTAAAAATATCTCGAGGGCTGTCCATCGGTGGTTGTTCAATGGGCTCCCAAAATAAAAAGCTTTTGTTTTGAAACTAGTTTTCATACATGGCAAATTGAAATGTACGAGAGTTAGTGAAGATCAAGATGACATAGACATTCATATAGAGATATGGCTATTTTATATGAATGGAGTGTGAATGATTTCAGGATTATGCCATATCGCACAGAATCCCCAGTGGGAGTAGCCCGTAGGAAAGAAAGTTTTCAACATAGCTCACCCCATTGTGGGAAAAATATTTCAGTACCTGGAGAAAATACCAAGAGAAGGCAATTTCCATGAGGTCTTAGTCGAGAGGAAGATCTAAGATGGCCTATCATGTTCTTTGTGTACTTCGGGTAGAAACCATTTTTTTTGTTTAAACCGAATCATGTCAAAATTTAGTATCAGGATGTAAATAAAATTAGAATTAAACTCAAATTATGCGAATACAATTCGGTAAGGGCTCAGGTCTTGCCTCGATGGAATATTTCCGTTGGGGGTTCAACCATATAAGTCCGCCTATTTTAACTTCATGTAATAGCTTAAACTTTTTAAGACTGAATTTTGTTGGGAAGCAAAGGGAATTTTCAACTTGTTTCTGAGCACAGCCCCATCATAAGCTTGATGTAAAGCCGAATCACCCAATTAGGACCTCACAAATTCTGCCTCATACGGCCTACCTGGCGGTCCCAGAGGCAGCGCGGGCCGAGCCTTCGAGCCGAATCCGACTTTCAGCGTAGAGCCGAGCCTCCGGGATGGCCGACCTCGGCGAGCTGAGATGGACCCTTCGTCGAGCCGAGCTCTCCCCGGGATGAGCCGACCTTCGCGCAGAGTCAGCCGACTTTCGGGTCAGCCGAGCCTTCCCGATGAGTCACCTCATACAGAAATGGGAATGACCTTTACCGAAATGAAGCCTCCGACACCTCTTCGGGGTAGAGCCGAGCCGACTCTCGGGGCAAAGCCGAGCCTCCCGACGACCTACCTCTTCGGGTCGGGAGTGAGTCGACCTTTCTGCGTAGAGCCGAACTCCTTCCGCCGAGCCGACCTCTTTTCGTAGAGCCCAGCTCTTCGGGTCGAGCCTGGGAGGATGAGCCTGCAGGCGGGCCAGGCCCGAGGGATGAGCCGTGTGAGGCCGAGCTGACCCTTGGTCGACCCTCTCCGGGTCGGAAGTTCGGCAGTGGAATGAGTTTCTGTCAGGCAACTTCCTGACGGTCATAACTTTCTCGTCCGGTGTCCGTCGTATCCACTCAATGGAAAGCCCTTTTGAGTCTGTATCCATCCATATATGGCCCAATACAATCTGAGCCTATTGTATTCAAAAGAGAAGAAGGACCGAGGGTAATCGTCGTTCGGGCATGTCATCGTCGTCAGCAAGCGGAAGTTCGGGCCAACTTCGATGACCATAACTTCCCCGTCCGAATTTCTGTCAAAGAGTCCAGGATCTATGGAAAGATTCTGAGTCTAGAATCGTCCACATGCTCGTGGACGGTATTTGGTGCCAAATATAGCCGAGCTGACCTCTTCCTCGCCCGAGTCGATCTTCTTGGTCGAAATGATCCTCGCCTAGGGAATTAGCTCGGCAAATACAACTCGATGACCATAACTTTCGCCCTAAGTTTGTTTTTATGCGTGTGATTCTCGACTTTGGCGCAAATTTCCAGTCTAGAATCTGAACCATGTTTGTGATGTCATTTGGTGCTCACTATATTTCTTGTAATTGATCATTGCAATTGGCGCAACAATTAATAGAATCTTTGAATGAGAGGGACTGCGGTGTGTCGGCTGTTTAATAATTGAGTGACAATGTGTGAATATGAATGAGGCTATTATATAGCTTGTTACGTTACCAGAAAAAAAGACCACTGTGATTTATGGTGTCACAACCCGGTCAAGGTCACATGATTCCTTTCGTGCTAAGAGCATCTCCAAAGAAGGGAGCAAAGGCAAAAATACGCCTGCAAACAAAAAATCTGCCTCCAGCAAATGGGAAAGAATCCTTCAAGCAAAAGGATTGCTAGTGAACAGTTGCCATCAATATTTGGGCACATGTCATGAAGAACCATTCACGCGTTATTGGTAGAAAGATGGAAATTTCTATTTTGGGTATGGTTAGATATAGATGAATGAAGGGTATAGTGATGTAATTATTAAGGAAATATAAATGGTGGAAAATTGGAATAGATTTAGAATAGCTAAAGTTTTAGATGCTCACTTATTTGAGTTCATAGTTCTTTCTTTAATGTATTTAAATCTCAAAATCGCTGGTACAAAATATACCTTTGGGGACAGCCCATACTGAACCGGAGATGCTCTAAGATGTCTACATTGCTCCTAATTATTGCTAGGATATCTTCGGCTTCCTTATCCGTCAATTCAGCTCCCAAAAAGACAGCATGTTCTCCCTATAATAAATGCTCTTTAAGAGGCTCCGTGACTCAGGATTCTTCCTCGTCGGCCTCCGCTCAGATGGTTATTTATTCCAAGGTCGCTGGGCTGCTCTTGTATCATGTGTGTTAGCACAGCTGGATATCTCCTCGCTTCCCCTTAAATTCACTTGATCGTGAGGCGTCAGGAAGCTCAGCATTTAATGGTAAGTTGAAGGAATGACCTTCATGGCATGAATCCATGACCTCCCGAGTATGATGTTGAATGAGCAGGGCTCTTCAATGACGTAGAATAGGACAAACATGGTGGTTGGGCCTGTAGTGATCGGGAGAGCAATCTCGTCCAGCGATGCCATCCGAGATCCGTTGAATCTTGTAAGGATTCTACTGGGCGAATGCAGCGCTGCTGTTTGGTATCCCATTTGTATAAGTACCGATTGATGCATCAAGTCCACTACACTACTGGT
Source organism: Tetrastigma voinierianum (assembly GCA_016808115.1). NCBI lineage: Eukaryota > Viridiplantae > Streptophyta > Magnoliopsida > Vitales > Vitaceae > Tetrastigma > Tetrastigma voinierianum. The sequence continues at coordinate 1,900,221 of JAEQBH010000021.1, forward strand.
GTCAATCATCATCCGATTGATCGAGAAATTCCCGAGGTCAAGGGATAAGATGAGGGCATCCTCGTGGGGTGATCCAGTTCTCGGCTGTCCTCGTCAAAAAAAGAGATTACCATATCTATCAGTCTCGTGTTGCTGGAGTTGAATGTGTATTGGATCCCGTCTACTAACCCACGTCACATGGGTTCCTGCAACGCCACCATTTTGTGCAGTCTTTTTGAGGACATATTCATGTTAATCAATGGATGGTGGTCGAGATGGGCTCCTCTGGCGCTTCTTCTTCGGCCTAGTGCCACAACCGTGCCGTTCGAACGAACTGCTTCATTTTTTTGGCTCGGACCAATGATTCCAACAGGGAACGGAGGTTTCTACATTTGTCAGTGAGGTGGTCGTGCTCCTTGTGATAGTCGCAGAACTTGGTTTTGTCCTTCTTGTCTATTAGCTTTCGCAGCGGGGGTGGCAATTCGAACCCTTCTTCCTTATAGGCTTCGGGTAGGAGTTGGATGAGCGGGAGTGTGAATTTCATCTTTGGCTTGTCCTTCAGCGTTTCCCGTCCACGATGATCACGTCGTGCATTCCTTTTGTCAAGGGAGGATTGGTTGTTGTTGCAGCTTACCCGTCGGTAATGAAGGGTTAGACGAGCGACGTTTTCGGCTAATTGCCATGGCCGGCTTAGATGTTACAGCGAGATCATCCTCATAGGCTGAGTATTTGCTGGCTCGTTGGAAGCGTTCGTCGATCGATGCTGGTGGCTTTAGAGAGATGAAACTAAAGAACTGGGAGTTTGGTCTCACTGCCTACTTCATGGCTTGCATTACCGAGTCCATGCTTACGGCATCCAGCTAATGGATTATCCTGTCGAAACGTTTCATGAAGTCTCACAGGGATTCTCCTCTCTCCATATTGGCCTTGAACAAGTCTACCATGCTTTGTTTTTTTTCTGACGGAGCATAGATACCTCGTGGCTAATGTCTCCGACAGCTCATGGAACGAGGATATCGACCTTAGGGGAAGGCGATGAAACCATGTTAGGGCCGGGCCGCTTAGGCTTGACGAGAATATCTAGCTAATAGTGAGTCGTTCCCTGGCCACTAAAGTGGCCATTACTACTGAAGTGCAAGCTGAGGTGACCCGGAACAGGTCGTCTGGACTTGTCAAACATTTGAAATTTTATGCATGGCAACCTCAGACGAGGTTCTCGCACTAGGATGGAAGCAGAAAACAAGGAAGATTCGCAGTGAAAGACGGCATAGAATCAAACCCACTACTTCCGATAGACCTAACGCCCTGGGCCTGTCGGGTTTCAGCCTCATGAAGGTACCCGATGGCCTATCACAGGAGCCAAGGTAAGAACTAATCAGACGATAGAATCCTAAACCCTATATGAGATCCCGAGTCCCCCAGTCGACCATCCTACCTCATTTGAGAAGTTTGTTATGGATAAATATATTAAAGAGGAAATTACGCGTAGGATATTTATCCACAAATCTCCTAATATCCAACTTATTATCGCTCTTTAAAAAAACATAAATCTTCTTAATGAGGGAAGAATTAGGTCCTTGATAAGGAAAGAGATATCTTATCACCAAAACTCATACATTATCTTTCTAGAGCAATAAATATGAGCAGAGTATAAATGAAAGACCCCTACAGGAAAGGGCAGATGTTAACTCCATCCTGCTGGGCCACTCTCTTCTTTTCTTTCTCCACCATTTTTGTCGACTTATCCATTCGAGAGGCGTCACACAATCGCCATCGGACCCTTTTTCAGTAGAAAGCCGCAGATATCGTGTCGCTGATGTCCCGAGGGTCAGACGACTGTGTAACTACACTGACGCCGTCCTGTGGGAATTGAACAAAGTAAAACAGATCTGACGACACAAATAAGAGGCTTGACCCAATGGCTAGTCCAAGAAATTGTCAATTTAATAGCTCGACTTCAGACTTTCCACATTCGCTTATCCTCGATGCTGCTTGCAATGACTAGCAACCCAGTGATCCAGTCGCCCAAAGATCAATTTGTTCATTAGCATCAAGACATGGAGAAGAAACAGGAGGAGCAAATAAGGCAGATAGGAATTGGCAGGTCGCACAACATCTCGCAGCTGTGAAATGATCAAGTCATGTGTCTGCAGAAAAACCATGTTGCTCCTAGCAAAGATGTGCAAGATACGGCCAAGTAAGGCAATCTGATAACTCACGAAAGGAAAGGGAGCCCATCAGCCCCCGAGGCTGTGATACCCCCGTTAGACGACGAGTTATCTCAAGGTACCACAACCTTCTCCCAAGCAAAAAGCAGAAGGCCAGGTCATGGAGACACTTAGAATCACCCCGTGATTAAATGTTTGATGTAATGACAATGTCTAACGGAAAGAAAAGAAACAAGTCGAGGGCAGAACTAGCCAAACGAAGTGCCCGGGAACTTGTCTGCATTACCCATGAGCATAGTGTCGCCTATACAAACTATACACATCCTCGCTTTGGTACGTGACCTACACTCTACATAATGTGATGTGCAAACGATGAGTCCCTGATTTACATGCTCTCTCGCCTCCTTAGGGCAACACATTCTGCATCTACGAGCAGCCTGGGTTTGATGGCACAGTCTTCACTTGTTGAATTTTCCCATCGACCCCGACTTATCATTCGCTTCCATTACAATCAGTTCATGACCTTAAATGCCTGAATGACTTTAATGCCAGAATGACTTCACTATGCAGTTTTTCCCTTGGCTTAGTTTGCTGCAAGCACCCTTCTCGGTCCACCCGACGTATTCTCGAACTGATTGGAGGCGTATCCAATTCATTTATCAAACATATTTCATCAAGATGAAAACCTTTTTTTCTGGCAATCACAAGTGTTTTTAATCAAGCTTCCTGTAGGGCCCACAATTTATACTTCTAACCAAAATATATTTACAAATGAAAGCATTCCATGTCATTCAAAATAATATACAAAAATCGTTTTCGTGAGTTTGAACTTTTGATCACAAAACATCAATTGTTCAAAAATAGGATTATGCATACGGGCAAGGAGATAAGATTTTATACTCCCCAGCTTTGATGACTCGCTCCTTAGATCTTCAGTCCTACCACAATCACTCATACCGCGCATGGTAAAATAATACGCCAAGCATTTTCATGTTATATGGTCATGGAAATTCTTTTCAGCTTCATTTTAAATCAAATAAATACAATATTTATAAAACAATGCTTTGAGGTCTGTCAATGACCAATGCAAGACAACACAGATCTATATATTTTTTAATTAAATCAATTGCTAATTCACTGGTCATACTGCTTATGTGATTTTTCTATATGCACCCAACCGTCCAAATCACAAACTGCAACATCAACTTATTCATTTTATTTAAATTTTTATCGACTAACCTACAGATTTTGGTACAGATAACAAATCACCGCATCCCATCATTGATAGAGATATGAGCATATATATATATATAGCGTATATACATATATATATATATATGTAATTACTGGTGTACTTGATCGATAATCGCCTCGACTACGATCTATGATGCCATAATAGTAATGCTTGTTCAACTCCTTTATTAGTATAATTAATTTTATCTTGAATTGAAATTTTAATGAAGTAACATTCTATTATGGGCATTCAAATTTTGTGAAAAATATAGTATAGTATGTATTTTTACATAAAACAAATCATTTCAATACTCATGCCATGTCAACTATTTCGTTAATCCAATCAATTTCTCAAATTTCTTAACTTAAAAATCAACTTGCAATTCATTTCACAGCAATCTATTTGCATCAAATCAATTTAAAACAATTCAACATGCACCAAACATTTTGGAGATAGACTTGAAACACGAGGTGGAACAACCGGGGTAAGTTTGCAATCTTGATTCCAATCCCCAATCTTGATCTTAGTTCAGGCTCTTCTCCCTTGGGGATTCGAAGACGCTAGCCGAATTCATTTATTAAACATATTTCATTCAGACATTTAAAAGCCCCCCCTTTTATTTTTGTTTTTTTTCAAAATTACTAAGTATTTTTCTGACAACTGTTTAGGCTCATACAATTTTATATTTTAACCAAAATATATTTAATAATGTGAAGGCATTCCATGTCCATTCAAAATAATATACAAATCGTTTTTTAGAGTTTAACTCTTTTTGATCACAAACACTCACTATTCAAAAGGGTCAGGATATGATATGACTTGAGTATATACTTACCTTGCAGCTGGATGACTTTGCGCCTCGATATTGGGTCCCACCCCGCACCATCTGATACTCCTGGGTACTGGTAAAAATAATACGCTAAAACATTTTCATTTTTAGTGGCTCACAAAGCCCTTCTTCATTCCATTTAATCTAAACATGCAATATTTATAAAACAATGCTTAAAATACCTCAATTAACTAACAACGCAAAGATAATATGTATCTATGGAGTATATATATTTTTAAATAACCAATTACAATTCTATTAATCATCTCAAGATATGCATTTTCTTATATGCACTTTGTCTATTCAATCACAAATCGCGGCACTTTTCAATTCATTATTTGGCTTTTCAGGTTGATATATATATATATATATAATATGTACTTGGTCAGCGACAATTATCGATAATCGTCTACGGGCTACGATCGGGTATGCCACAATAGTAATGCTTGTTCGATCCTCCCTCCCTCCTTATTATACAGCATTTTAATTTATCTCTTAACCCTCGACTCTTACTGTATTAATATTCTTATTAAGGCATTCAAATTATTTTTAGGAAAGGGTTTAGTAGTGATAGTATGTATTTATACAAATTCATTTTAACACTATGCAATTTTTTCATGCCTGGTCTTATTTCGCAATCAATCAATTTCTCAAATTTCTTAACTTAAAATCAACTTAAAATTCATTTCACACCTATTTAATGTGTGGTGGGTAAGGGTAATGGGAAATCAATTTAAAACACCAATGAATGTAATTCAACATTTTGAGATAGAGATTTGGAAATAATGAGAGAAAGCAAACCAAAAGCTTCTGCACTCTTGATTCCAATCATCTAATCTCGATCCCGCTTGAGTTTTCTCCTCGCCACTCTCGTATTCCAATACAATTAAAGAATAATATTATTCATGGCAGAAGGTTAGTGATTTAGTTAGGTTGATTTTCTGAGCTTAATATTGTATTCTTAATCTCATTAACAAATAAAGGCAAGATACAAGCCCAGTATGGTTGTTAGTTTCCCAAATTTTAATCCAACACATAACCAAAATACTAAAAATTTTTCCCTGCCTTATAATCATTTTCCAACAGTACTCTTGATCAACTAAACCATCCCCAAAGGAAGATTAAGTCAAAAACCTCAAACTACCACTAATTCCACATGCAAAAGGATCTATTTATTCTGGGCTGAAATTATCTGGGATTTTTATTAACACCCAAAATTATTCAAACGGTCTTCAAAAATTATGAAACTCTCCATTTTAGTCCTTTATATATCCAATGACATATCTGAAAATTTTTAATTTAAAATTCCTTTTCTAAGGCCCTCAACCACATAACCCAAACCAAGCAAAACATGCTGTTTTTTTTTTTTTTTTTCAGACAGCAGTAGCTTTAAAATGTGTCACCAAAACCAATCATAATGTTGTCCAAATTAATCTAAATGATTTGATTAATTATTAGATCAAGGCCTAACTAACCCCTACAATCAAAATCAGATTTGAGAAACCACACTGGTACAGTTTTTAAATTCTTACTGATCTAGATCTACTTATACTTGCAAATAGGAATCCCAGATATAGTCTAATTTTGACGCATTTATGGGCACTTTGGGATTACAAATTGCATACCTTTCCTTGAAGTAAATTATTCCCCTAGAAGAGCATTTTATCTTAGAATTTTGAATCAATTCAAATTGATGAGTGAAACGCCTTATGGCCAAAACACCATGACCACCCTAAAATGTATGATGCCCCACAGAGCTACTCGAAACTCACCTTTATCTGCCTTTCGAGCTTTGCTGCAATTTTTCCTATCCTTTCTGAAATTTGTAGCTCTATCTTATGGTTCTTTAACAATTGAATCACTTCATTTGGTTGATTATAACTCATTCATATTCAAAAAAGAACAGGGTTTTGACAAATTTTTGACAGCATTTCCTTTGAAACTAAACATTCTCCTACAATTATCCTCCAAAACCAATATCAAAACCCATTTACAATCCAATACAAAACACCTTTATCCACATTGTGTGGTTTTCCCCAACCCAAACACAAGAGAAAAGGGTTGAGCTTGCTTTCACCTTGAATATCTTGGTTCTAACACCAAGCCTTCTTCTTCTTCCTCTGATCACTTAGAAACCATAAATGAGAAGATTCCCCACCAAAAACCTTGGTCTTCTCTCAACCCTATTCTCTTTTCTCCTTTCCTGATCTAGCCAACGAAATGTGTGCACAAATGTGTCTTGATTTTATCACTACATTTGGTCTTGACCTCATTTACCATAAGGCCTTGTTTGGCTTCCTATTTTTTGGCTTTCAAAATAAGTCCCATTTCTCATTTTTTGACATTTAAGTCTTCTATTTCACTTAATTTAACTCACATTAGCATTTAATCTTATTCTATTTTTTTCCCTTAGGTCCTCATTTTACAAATTCCAAATTTGCCCTTTATACTTGGGTAAATTTTGGGTTGTATATATTTTTCTTCCATTTTGATTTAATCTCAAAAATAAAAATAAAATTTATTTTTATACCCCTAAATTACATAATAATAATAAAAATCATAAAAATACTAGGGTATTACGTTACATAAAGCAAGAGACCCCTACATTAGTCAGCTGCAAGCCCCCAAAACTCCTAAGGAATTACGTTTATGAACTCGGGGGGGAGCGTTCATCTCCTAACACCTATACTGGCATGTCAAAAAAGAACATAGCCCCTTACAAACTATTTAAAACACGAAGAAGAGTCCATACGAAATTTCATGGCGGAGGTCTGGTAAAACGCCTGAACAAATAGAATTTTATTGAGCGATGGATGCGCCCTTCAGCACTTCGTAAAAGCTTCGCCTGCCCCTTCTTCCACCACGTCCCACTTCGCCAAAGAATACCTTAAGAGTGAGAGGTGAAGTGAAGATGATACTAACGCCATGACAACTAGCAAGAAACCCAAATGGGCCATGATCACAAATCAAGGCCTAACTGAAGAAAAGATAAACTCGGCGGAAAAACCTGCCTCGCGGGCCCCTAACAACAAAGGTCGAACGAAGAAATTCATCCTCATCATCTCATATGAAAGGTCAAGGTTCTCTTATTCACTCCAATTAAATCTCCAATGGCTTGCACCCGTCTATACGAATCCTACTAAGAGAAACAAATCCTTAGGATGCGATTATCATAGGGACCATGGACACGAAATTGACTAGTCGCCGGGCCTCACAAAGTTCTTTCTAATAGAAAATACCCTGTATATAGACAATTCTGGGCGAGGGTAATTTTAGGGAAGTAGATCAGTGGTGGAATCTGAGGTGCCTTTAATGTGTGACATAAATTGGGGCCTCAAGCTCCGTCGAATCAGACTCAACCATAAACTATATATAAGGTCATCAGTTGACGATCAAAGATTCAACTAAAGGGCTAAGAAGAAATCCGTACCGTAGCTCATAGTTATGCGTCATGCGAACGCCGTCCGCATAGAAAGCATCCAGTGGTTCGGGATGCATGACCCCATATCCTTCATTCGTTAATCCAACATCAGGTCACGCGGCTCACTACAGGATGCGTTTCCTTTAGTACTCACCCTTCTATATTCATCAGCTCTGATGCAGATAGGGAATGCGATTCCAAGGCGTGACTTATCGTAACTTCCAACCTTATATAGATGAAGTTTCTTCCGCATGCTAAATTAAGCCTCGTGAATCCTCTTGTTTCAACTGAACAGTTCATGACGCTTGGGGAGATGTCACACTCCCATGAAAGCTCGCGCTCACCAAATGGTTTTTGTTTCACTGCCGAGACTCAAATCTTTACAGTTATGGGTCAGACTCAGTCACATCTATGAAGGTCAGACTCAACGCACCACCCGCGCCGGAAGTTATTTAACAAACGCCGTGGTCGATCTTTTGGCAGTGGTCACTACCGGGCTTGTATGTGGCGCATATCAATTGTTCATGCAAGAGGAGGTGAGATTCCAAACTCCATCGGGATCAGCGCACTGTGGGACACACTATTTATGCCACCCAGACTAGCATGGCGAAAGCACCGCCACTGATCCACCGAAGAAATAGAGCTGATCAATCTGAGAGGTTCACCTACGTTTAGCCCCTCCCGTCCAATGAAGAAAGTGAGGGTAATGGATTCACTTGTTGGCAACATTGATGTATTCACTGGGTATGCCTTGATATGGTTGGTGATAAACCAATGTAAGGTCACTTTTTTATAAACCGAATTCTCCCACGCTGCCGTAAGAAGGCAAAAGATGAGGCGATTCCACTTGGATCGACATCAGATCATTTAGACAAAAGTAGACAATCTCCTAGTAGCAGGTTTTATAAGGGAGGTAGTGCACTCAATGGCTGGCCAATGGTGGTGGTACCGGTGGTGTTATTCAGGTAGACTACATCGATCATCGCACAGTCCTATGATAGCTCTCTTGACACGATGGAGATCAAATTTGTAAAGATGCAATAGCTGGGCATGGAACTTTTAGACACCTTCTCTGGGAACCATCAGATTCTTATGCATCCGTCTGATGTGAAGAAAATAGCCTTCATCAAGAACACACAGCCAGGCCTACTGTAACGTAATAAGTTGCTCGTTGAAAATGCAGGGGCAACTATCAAAGATGCACCAGATATTCACCATCGTATATGTAAATCCATGGAGGCTGATATTGATGATATGTTTCGTCAACTGTAAAGAATGCCTCACTGGGCCACAAGGCATCATATCCCCAGCCGCCAAGCGAGACACAACATGTGTCCAACCCTTCGCGTTTGTTGCGTTAAATTCCAGCACCCCAGGCTTTATGGTAACGCAGGCGCATAGAGGCTAATCCTGTCAAGCTCAAGGCCATAATGAACTCTCAGACTCCCGCTTCTAGAAAAAGGGTATAACAACTAACTGGCCGGCTAGTGGCCCTTAGGTAGTTCATATCTCGCTTCACAGATTGATTGAAGTTGTTCTTTGCCACCCTAAAGGGAGCCCAGCAGGCTAGCTGGAATCAAGAATGCGACCAAGCTCTTACAACAATTAAATAATATCTCACTGAACCACTAGTTCTCGCTAGCCCTGAAGCCGGAGACACACTCTATCTTTACTTTGCAGTCTCATAAATCTCGGTGAGTACAACATTGTTCAAAGAAGATGAAAACTGGAAGTAGAGACCAATATTCTTCATAAGCAAGTCCCTGTCCGAGGCAGAAACTCGATATACCTATCTTGAGTAGGCGACACTGGCTCTCCGGGTTGCCGCTAAAAAACTTCGTCGCTACTTCCAGGCGCACTCTATCATTGTACTTACCAACCTCCCTCTAAGAAGCACTATACATAAGCCCGATTTTTCAGAGAGGATGGCTTGGTGGGCGAGTGAGCTGAGTGAGTTCGGTATTCAATATAAACCTCTCCTGACGTTAAAGAGGCAGACATCGACCGACTTTAGCGTAAATCTCAATAGGAAACGAAACCGCATGTACCGGGCCGTGGACTCTCGGGAATGTGGATGGTGCTTCACGACAAATGGGAGCCGGACTGGGACTGCAACTTAAAGCCCCAACTGGGGAAATAATAGAGCAGGCCTTATGTTTAGATTTCCTCACTTCCAATAACGAGGCCGAATACAAAGCAATCATAGCCGGGATTGACCTCACAATCCCTGTATCCTCAGAAAAAATTATCATAAGAAGCGACTCTCAATTGGTGGTAGGGCAGGTAAATGGAGAATATGAAACGAGAGATCAGCACATGACCAAGTATGTAAGTTTGGTCAACCTACGACTGGGGAACTTCATGGCTTGGCGATTGGAGCACGTCTCAAGAGGTTCAAACGAAAAGGCAGACGCTTTGGTAGTTGTGGCCGCGTCCTTACCAATAAGAGAAACTATGCTACTGCCCGTCTACTACCAGTAAGAGTCATTGATTACTACCAACCGGGTAAACGGTAACAGACGGCGCATCCTTTCTCGGGCCGACTTCACTAGTCTCGCTATCTGAGGCCCAGAGAACCGCCTGATAACAGAGCTGGAAGCCCACAAGATCTAGGTCCGTGGCCTGCCTCCTCGCGGAACGGTCATTATATAAACGTCCTCGGATGTGCCCTACCTTAAGTGCCTCACTACCAGCAGGATGCGATATTTCAGAGCCCATGATAGGGTATGCGGGAATCATCTAGGTGGAAGGACGTTGGCCCATAAAGCTCATACCCAAGGCTAGTATTGGTCAACCATGTACGCAGATGCAGTCGCCTATGTCAGGAAGTGTGACCACTGCCATATACAAGCCTCCGTGTCAAAGGTGCCGGCACAAGACTTAATAACCATAACGAGCCCTTGACCCTTCGCTCAGTGGGGAATGGACATCGTAGGGTCACTGCCTATCACCTCAGCTTAGAAGAAGCTATTATTAGTGGCCACCGACTATTTCAGCAAATGGATAGAAGTAGAAGCTTTCGCATCCATCAAAGATAAAAAGGTTGTTCAGTTTGTATGGAAGAACGTTATGTGTAGGTTCGGAATACCTCAATCGATTGTAACCGACAATGGGCCACAATTCGATAGCCGGGTATACAGGAATTTTTGCAGTGAATGGAAAATAAAAAACCTATACTCAACCCCTCGGTACCCTAAAGCAACGGTCAGGCAGAAGCATCTAATAAGACCCTCCTATCAGCTTTGAAAAAATGCCTACATTCAACCAAAGGAAAGTGGGTACATGAACTATCAAAGGTTTAATGGGCCTACAGAACAACCAGCCAAAAGCCAACTGGCATATCATCGTTCACCCTCACGTATGGGATGGAAGCCATCATCCCCATAGAAATCGGGATACCCACCATACGAGCAGAAATTCCTGAAAAAGAAAATGCGAAAGCCATAGCCAAAGACCTAGACATAACTGACGAACTCTGGGAAGCGGCAATTGTGTGTATAGTGTCATACCAGTAAAGACTAGCAAACTTGCACAACCGATGTGTAAAGCCGCGCACATTCCTACCTAGAGAAGTAGTCTGAAAAAGGGTCTTTGAAAACATGGACAACCTAGCAGACGGGAAGTTCCAGCCTAATTGGGAAGGGCAATACACAGTAGTTTGAGTAGGGACAACCGGGTCTTATGCGTTAAGCAGGCCATATGGGACTACTATGCCTAGGATGTGGAATGCTATGCACCTTAAGAAGTATTATCAGTAATGTTCTTTTTAAGGATACTATCATTAATAAAGATTATCTTTATACATTTCCTCTTAAAGCCTATAATTGCTTCTCTTTAAAAACCTAGATATGGTTGTTATTCTGCTGGCATTTTCAAAAGTCCAGACATGGTTGTTGTCCTGTTGGCATCTCAAACAGCCTATATATGGTTGTTGTCCTACTAGCATCTCAAAAAGCCCAAACATGGTTGTTATCCTGCTGGCACCTTAAAAAGTCCAGAAATGGTTGTTGTCCTGCTGACATTTTCAAAAGTCCATACATGGTTGTTGTCTTACTAGGATTTTTATCAAACATGACTCATGTCCTGTTGGCATCTTCATATTTCATTAAAATATGCTAAAAAGCGCCAAAGATTACAAGAAATAATGTGCATACTAGTGGCAAAATGGCGCCCCTTGCAAAAAATCTCCTAAAATGACCAAAACTAACATAAGAAAAGAAGTCAGCCTTGTTCCCTGCAACGACATCCTCCTCCTGATCCTTCGTCGCTTCGCCTAGATCTACCTTTACAGCCTTGACTTCGAAAGCTGTTGGGGCCGGGGGGCACCTTGGGTTCACAAAAAACTCTAGAGGAAGTGGGTCGGCATAGTCAGGCATGCCATCCGGAATCTCTGGATGATCACCAAAAATGCTGTGCTTGAACACATAACATCCGTAGCCTTAAGAAAAAATCAACTCCATGGCTTTCTTGTAGTCTTCATCCATGGCTTCCTTGTCTTTGCCTACTTAGGAATGAAGAGAAGACACCTTATCTTTGGATGCCTAGAGCTCTAGTAAAAGCAATGTTCTTTCAACCGCTAGGCGGGCAACCTCAGCCTCTAACCTAAGCCCGTCTTCCTCCACAGCTACCAAGGCATCTAGGACCCTAGTCAGGTCATCCTCTGCCCTTGCCTTGGCATCACCTACTGCTAGGACCGTCAGACGAGCCACTTTAGCTTTCTACTTGGTCTCGTCCCTTTCTCCGGGCTAGTTCAACTCTTTCAGACCGCTTGGGCCGCTTGCTCTTAATGCTTCGACTAGATTTTACTCAAGCAAAGAATCCATAGTCATTGCTGAAATGGCCGACCGCAAGCCCAGCTTCGTTACTTCCAGCCTGTGGATTGAAATTTTCAGGTCGGGATTTGCTCACATTTCTGATGGTCAACCCGTAGAAAAGAAAAGTTAGAAGAAAATTACTACGTAGAACTAGTAATCAAGTATTAAAAATTAGCACATACCAGCTCAACTGATCGGTGAAAGTCACGATTATGGATAAGCATCCCGTTTTCGACCATCGACTGGAAGGCCTCCTTATCCATGTAGATAGGGAATGGGATGGTAAACTACTCTATGTGACGCCCCAAAACCGGGGTGTCCGTTGACAACCCGTCAACCCACGGAAAATCTCTGCATCTCGTATCACGAGACACACACATGAGTGTGTTCGCCAGGTCAGCTCATACATCCATACTACTCAAAAATCCAACCAACTATACCATGGTTCAAGAGTTGATTACACTCTTAATACAAACATATATTAAGATTAAGAGTTCTAATACATGTTATACCAAACTCAAAGCCACAAGCTCCGCTTTCTTCTAAAAAATAAATTCTAATGAGGCCGCCTTCCTTGCTCTCGCTTCCCGACTAAATAATATTCCTCGACAGAAATGAGCAATTGCCCAAGAAGGAATTACTCCTAAATGGTTACTCCTCACCTAAGTGCACATGCAATGATTCAATGTAAACACACACTCAAGCAACACGTGATCCTACTCTCAATGTCTACATGCCCAATCCCATGTCTCGAGTCCTCACCACTCTACACTCGCTGCGCTTCATGTATTTAGAAAACACTGCTTTCAAAACAAGAGCTTTTTGTTCTCGAAACACACTAATGAAGTTTCTGTGAAAAACATCGACTACCCTCCGAGTCGACCGTTGGAGAACTTTCCGAACAATGATATCCACTCAAGTGATTTGGCTGACCATCTCTCCCAACCCAATTCTCAGAAAAATCTTCTATCGAAATTCCTTTCACAATCATGTTCCATTTTTTCTTTCAATTTCATGTCATGCACTCACACCTAATTTCCTAGGGTGCCCCGGTGCACATGGAATGGATTATGCCATTTCCAAATCACTCATGCTAATATATTTACATGCATATATTAAATATAAATAAACAATCATCACATCATGTTAAATAATGTTCCATGTATTAAAATATTAAATTCCACCATTCGCTTCATCCAATTCAATCAATATTTTGCTTGGAAACACATGGACCAATTTCGGGTCTAACTGAAGCAAACCGGATCGCTTTTAACAAATTTCTAACGAGCAAAGGTCAGCCCATGGCAGTCGACTTACCAAGCATCGTGTGGAAACTGTGGCCCATGGCCATTTCCGGCCTCATACACACCCAACATAATTTAATGCATAATTATCAAACAAGTCGCCCAAACAGTTCATGGACTGCCTAAACGGGTCTAAACACACTCTGTCCCAAGTTTTTGGGGGATCGATTAAACGGGCATTTACGACCAATCAACCAACCATTAACAAAACACTTAACTAAAAATAACTAAGTAGAGAAGACTCCATCTTCGAAGTCTGGTCAAACTCCCCAAACCGGTGTACCACGCGTAGCCCTTGCCATGGGGAGCAACTTCGCTTTGTCCGCTGTAAACCGACGATCCGACCGTCGAATTCTAGCAGGCGCAGCTTCTCTTTAAAACCCTTAATTTTTGAAAACTCGCTCCCATTTCACCACTGTTTCGATTCCACCCAAAACCCGAGAAGAAAAGTCTCCTTTTGTCCCCTCTTCTTTTCCACTTGTCAGTTTCATTTTTGGCTAAAGTGGATTTCTTTATCCACTTATCCAACCATTTTGAGATATTCACCCAATGGCATGATGTCGCGGTGGCCCCATGTGAGCCCTAATTCTTGAGCTCAATGTTTGACTTGCTCACAGATTGACACGTAGGCTCTAAGCCACTCTCGCAAGGTGCCAAGTGTTCAGACTACTCTCGTTACTCGAATGCGGAAATTCAACACTGGCGTAATTCACTTCGAAATTCACGTGGTAGCTAGATGTTTCGGCGAGACGATTCCAACGGCGAAATCCGTTTCATCATCTAAGATCTAGAAAAATTTTGGACTTTTACCGAAATTATCGCTTACTCCTTTTCTAAAATTTGAATTTTCAGTTTTACATAAGACCCGAGAAATCTAATTTCGGAAAAAGGGCAAAATCGTAATTTCGTTACAAAATTGTAATCGTTAAAACTGAATTATTTTCTAGATCTCTGATGATGAAACAGATTTCCTCACCGCGGAATCAGTTCTCGCGAATCTAGCTAGCATGTTAAAATTCTCGTCGACCGAAATAGCCGAAATTTACACGTTTCAAGGCATCTGCCGTGCCAGAACAAATGATTTTCGATAATAAAGTCACATATAACACGTATCATGTGCCATATGTACGAGAGTAGAGAAACGATGAAAATGCTACTACGAGATAAAGGCCGAATGTCAAAACTGGGAAAAGAAAGACATAATGGTCATTATGGGATTTGATTAAATGAGGATAAAACAAAAGAACTATAGGCCATCTTCAAAAAAGGAGAAAAGGGCAGGTCGGAGCAGAAACGGAGTAGCAAATAGCTTGGGGGTTTTTGAGTTTTTTTAGAGAGAGAGAGACTTCTCTCTAAGTTTCCTGCAAATCCGATCGTCTAAGAGTCTTCGGACAAAAAAGGAAGCTCGTCTACGCTATAGCGCCTGCGCGTACCTGGATTTGAGGATTTTTGACAAACTCCGAGAGGTAGGGGTTTCTCCCTATTTGGGTTTTACACTTTATTTAGGTGTTTTTCAATGTTTCGGTTAGCTTGAGGCCTTGAATGGTCGTTTGATCGGTCCCAAAACTTGGGACCGAATTGATATAATTTTTGAAACCATAATGGAGCAGCCCGTGACTGTCCACGGCTGATTTGGGTGGATTAATTGTGCATTTGTGTGTTGATGCATGTATTGATTGGAATGAGGCCGAAATGGTCAGAAACTGTGTCTACTAAGGAATCGATGATTTGCGGATTTTCCGAATAGTAACCGAGGGTTTCACTATTCCAGAAACAGTGTTCTCAAAATAATTTTTGTGAATAAATATGTTTGGTCGAGTAATTCAAGTAATATTGCTCGTGTTTGATCATTAGCCCACGTGAGCTAATTTTGATGTGATGAAATGAGAAACAGTATAACATGATTGTGTGATTTAATTTTATGTGAATATATGCATGTTTATATTTGCATAAAAAAAAAAAAGATATCAGAATTAATTCCATGAGATCACATTCCATATGCACTGGGACACCCTAGGACGGTAGGAGTGAGTGCCTGAGATGAGTCTAGAGAAAATGGTTTCGAGGGTTGTCTAAAACTAAAAATGAAAACGACGAGGGTGGGCCCCATACAAAAATATCAATCGTCTGAGACGCCCAATTGATATACATCGGTAGTCCATAACACATCAATCGTCGGAGACAGCCCAATTGATATATACACATCGGAGGGTTGTCCACAAACAAATAAACATAATAATTCTCATACGAGGCTTAGGAGAGTGTGAGGGAGTCGGTGAAGACTCGGGGTATGAGATGGCCTCGGCTAGGACATTCAAGTAGGACTGCATTTGCTTGAATGTGTGTTTATTTTCTGGAGCATTGCACCGCACTTAGCGGAGAGTAGCCCACTAGGGTGATTCCACTACTGAGCACTAGCCTGCCCCCGCCGAGGGATATTATTTCATGTGCACAGTGAGCGTGCGAGGGACTCCGCCGTCCTGTAGATAGAGGTTTAGAAGAAAGCCGATCAGACTTTGAGTTACATGTATTACATGTATTAGGAATTGTTAATTTTAATATATGTCAGTATAAGACAAATTTGAACTCTTGAACTATGGTTGATATTGGATATATACATTGTTATGAGTATTGGTTTATGATTCAAGTGGCCGCTTTTCTTTAATCATAGACTGCATTGACTGCTTCAGATGTGTTTTATGTGTTTTATTTCAAGAGAGCCCCCCGCACAGCCGAGACTCCCAGCCTCGATTTTCATGAAGAATGTGGGTCACCCATTCACGAGTATTCAAATGGGTTGACGGCAGTCACCGCACTCTGCTCGGGGCGTCGCTACCTGGTATCGCAGCATAGGCATACGAATACCTAGGTAGCTCCTGCTCATCCATCACCACTCTGTGGTACGCATGTAGTTTAGGTATGAGACTACCTAGATGACACGGAGAAAATTAGAACACCGCAAGTGTTTTGATCAGGATCATATGTGATTCACAATATGTTTATACATGTGCGATCATTCGTTGTTCATGAATTGGTGTGTATACCATGTTGTGTGTGTTGTGAGTGATTGGATGCTTAGTGATTAGCACATAGATGTGTTAGAAAATGGTGGAGTTTACAGTGTGTAAAACTAGAAGAGAAAAGAAATGAACTAAATTTTAATAAATTTAGTTAGTTTATTGATAAATAAACAATTTTAATAAATTCGAGGGTTGAACACTAGGCTAGTGTTGATCAGAGGTTTTGAGAAAATGGTTGGACAACATGGTCCAGAATAAAAAGAAAAAAAATAAATTTTATAAGTTTATTTGGTTTAGAGGTGAAGCAAATAATTTTCTAAGGTTTGGCGTTAGAAAATTGAAGAAATTGAATAGAATAAATTTTTTTATAAATTTATTTCGAAAGTATATCGAAAATAATAATGATATATATATATATATATATATATATATATATATATATATATATATATATATATATATATATATATATATATATATATATATATAGGTATATTTTTTTTTTCCAGTGACTGGAAGTAATGAAAAAAATAATAATAAGGAAAAAAAAAAAAAAAAAATTCGTGCAAACCCGAAATGGGCTACGCCCATCAACATAAGGCGCGCCGACACGACGCTTAAGGTAGGGCGCGGCACGGGGCGCGGCGCGCGGGCAGCGTAGGAGAGCGCATGTGGCGCCCGGCGCACGGGCGCTGTGAGCGCGCGGCACGGTCATGGCACAACCGGCCAGGCGATACGGTAGCGCGGCTCGTGTAATACTGACGTGGCTGGCTGGCCGGGCTGGGGCGGCGAGGGTGTGTTTCGTGTACCTCGCTCAGCTTCGACTTAGTTTTTGACCCAATTTTGACTCAGTATTGTTCTTGAGTCAATTTTGGGGAAAAATTTTCGAAAAAAAAAAAATATTTTTGAAAAAAAATAAAAAATAAAATCAAATAAAATTAGGCAAAATTTTCTAAAAATAAAATTTTCAAAAATGAAATTTTCGAAAATAAAATTTTGTTGAAAACAATATTTTAAATGCAAAATTGATTGCCTTGCATTACCTGTAAATGCAAGGACAATGTGTATACACTGGTTTATGTGTATGAATAGTGTCTCGGGGCGGTGTTTATGCCTTAGAGATACTGAATTGAAATTGAATTTGCCATTGCACTGTGATGATGGCTAGACAAGGACGAGGACGTAGAGGGCGTCCATAGTATCGGGTCAAGCAACTTCATCGTTGCTCGACGCAGCTTATCGAGGCCGTAGACAGAGCCGCAAAGAACAAGCATTTACGTTTTAGCAGTCGTGGTGGTCCTCAGTAACCTCCGGAGGTTTAGGACGCGATCATCCTCGTACATCTGGGCGCGGGAGGATATATGCACTCATTACCATACAGATCGAGAAGGTGTTAGAGGCTGATGAGATTACCGACACTACCGCATTAGACTAGCCGCGGATCTAGCTAGAGAGGAGGCCAAATATGGTGGGAAAAGGGCAAGGACCTCGAGCTAGAGGAGCCTTTTGTATGTGAATTCTCCCTGTGTGGATTGTGTGGCTAATAGGTATGATATGTCGTGGTTGCGAGCTGGAGATCTCGGGGACTCTACTCACAGTGGACCTGAGGATCATGGACATGTCAGAGTTCAATGTCATTCTGGGAATGGATTGGTCGACTTCAAGCACAGGATTGTTATCAATTGTATAGGAGGGCTACTCGCCTACACGCATGACTCGCATTTCAGTGTATTTGTGGGGACAAGCATGATATTTTGCCCCATACAGTATACGAGTCCAAGTGTCAGGGACAGTTAGCGGGTTGGCTAGCGAGCCTTACCCTAGAGGACGAGGAGAGACCAGACTTGGATCTACCTCGAGTAGTGTGCGATTATGTGGATGTTTTTCCAGATGAGCTACCTGGACTGCCTCCACAGAGGGTAGTAGACTTCGGTATCGAGTTACACCCCGGTATTTCACCCATTTCTATGACTCCGCATAGGATGGCACTCAATGAGCTGCGGGTGAACTCGCAGTCCAACCCACAGAGTTATCGGGACAAGGGGCTCATTAGACCTGAGCACTTCACCATGGGGCTCGGGTCTGGGCTTAAGTAAGACAGTGACAAGACCCTTCGACCGTGCATCGACACGATTACCGAATAGGTTACGATCAAGACCTGCACTCATTACCGAGGATTGACGATTTGTTTGATCACTGAGAGGAGCGAGTCTACTCCAAGATAGACCTTCGTGACCGGTTACCATTAACCGAGGGTTGGGGAGACAGATATCCCTGTGGATGTAGTTTGTGACGCGCGGCGGCACTTGGAGTTTACTATGATGCCCTTTCGATCGACGAATGCGCCAAATGGGCATTCATGACCTCTATGCATAGGGGTGTTCCCAACCTTATCTAGACTTCGCTTTGTCTTTAGTCTCGTGGATGACATTCGATCTACCCCGCCGAGCGGAGCATGAGTATCACTCGAGGATTGTTGTACAACATAAGAGACCATCAAATTCGACGCCTAAGTTTAGTAAGTGCGAGCTTTGGCTTACTGAGGTGAGATTTTAGGGACACGTGGTGTCAGCATTAGAAGTGTCAGTCGACCCAGAGAAGGTTGAGGTAGTGATGAGTTAGGAGAGACCGAATGTCAATCTTCGAGATACGTAGTTTCTTGGGATCGGCCGCATATATGAGATCTTAGAACGGGCCGGTTGTCCATTCTGGGAAGGATCGTAGGATTTCGCCACGCGGACATGGACCTTATGGTCGGGACGGCCTTGACCATAGAGAGAGAGATCGAGGATAATTCTGAACACCCGTGATACGGTGTTGGCAGCAAGAGGGAGGATCACCTCTCTAGTTCGGAAAATGCATGGTCGCTTCACACGAGTTTCCAAGACTATGCCGTGATCAGGCATTGAGACCCGACTTAGAGACGTGGATCCCAGGCTTGGGACAGCGACAATCCCGCTAAATGTAGAACATGAGAGAGTATATGTCTCATTCCTCCACACCTTAGTACTCCGGCCGAGGAACCGGGGTCGGGGCCGTGGTAAGCATACAAGCACTTCCAACACATGATAAGCCGTAGGCCAGCAAGGGCCTAAGTGTGACAGATCGAGCTGCCAGCGGCCAGTGGACCCAGGTAGACATTGGCTATTGATTGTCAGCTTGACATGGATGATTGATAGCCACGAGTTGTTAGTAATCAGGACCTTAGCCGGCCGGGCCATACCCAACACGACCTCGAATCACAGGCTAGAGGTTAAGGCCTTGTGAGAAGCCAGAATAGATGTTCTTCCCAGATGTAGGTGAGTTGACCCGGAGAAAGGATCATGAACTCAGACTCAGATTCGCCATGGTGGACTCCTGGATTGGGTGTCACAAGATGGCATTATTAAGGCTCTCGTGTGCACTGCAACATCGTGTCGAGCCTGTGCAGGTGTACGGTACGGCCATTCACCACTCTGTGATGGGTTGAGTTTGTCTTTAGGACTATGTCTAATGAAGACTCAGTCTCGATCTGTGTAATGTAAGAGGCCAGGAAGTGTCACCAAGAGTTATGTTAATCTGAGATGAAACACACCTGGCCAAAGCTATCATGTAGACTTAGAGTTGGAGTGATGTGAGCCCAAGTGACTCGAGATTTGATAACCCTTTGGAAATCAGATTGTGTGTGGTGAGCCAAGAAGGGCCTCTGGGTGATATATGGATGTCATTCATGACATGGACTAGGTTGACAAATGCATCCATTGATTGTCATGATTGTGACCTTGGGAGCAATAAATACATACACAAAGTAAGGGTCAGGTAGGTTACGAGTCAGAGGATTATATACAGATGTTAGAGTACATGCTACGAGCATGCGTCTTGGTTCATAAGGGTAGAGGAGCAATTGCCCTTAGTGGAATTCGCCTATAACAACAGTTACCAGACGAGTATACAGATGGCACCGTATGAGGCATTGTATGGGAGGCCATGTAGATCACCATTATGTTGGACCGAGGTGGGAGAGAGCTCCATCAATGGTCCTGATATGATTAGAGACACCTCCGAGAAGGTGAGCTGACGACAACGCCTTTCCTCACGGCCGTGAGCCCAAGCAGAAGAGTTATGCGATAGCAACGGCCGACCCTAGGAGTTCGAGATCGGGATCATGTCTTCAAGGTGATGCCTAAGAGGGAGTGGGTCAGGTTCTAGTTACGAAGCACGCCAGGTTTATCGACCTTCGAGATACTCGAGAGGATAGGCACCGCAAGGCATCGGTTACGCACGCTTTTCAGCATGTCGTGTCCAAGAGGCATTTCACGCTCCATGCTCCGGGCGCAATTCGTGATCCAAATTTCATGTGGTGGATTGGGGATAGATTGAGGTTGACACTGACGGACCTTAAGGAGGGACCAAAGGTGCATTTCGATAGCCGTGATCGTGTTTTGTGACGAAGACCGTGAGGCCAGCGAGAGGGTACTATGGAAGCACTATGGAGTGGAGGAGTCCACATGGGAGCGAGACGATGGGCCACCTATCCCTTCTTGTTTAGGGATGAAGGTACGTGGTTTAGTCGTTTAAGATTTAAATGACTGTTTACATGCATGGTAGAGTGCACGTTGCATATGCATGTGAGTGATTGTAATTGTCTTGAATTTAGGGATGAAATTCCTTTTAAGGAAGGGAGAATGTAAGACCCGAGAAATTCCAATTTCTAGAAAAATGGCAAAATTGTAATTTCGGTTACAAAATTGTAATTTCGGTTAAAAATCCGGAATTTATTCTCTAGATCTCGGATGATGAAACGGATTTCACCGTTGGAATCTCGTCTCGAAATCTAGCTAGCACGTAAATTTCGTCAATCAAACAATCTAATTTACACGTTTTTCGAGGCATCGCGTTTCGGGTGCCGTAAAACGATTTTCGATTCGACGAAAGTCACATATAACACGTACTCATGTGCCATAAGTGGCATGAGTAGAGAAACAATGAAAATGGACGGCCGAAATAGTGCCGAATGTCAAAACTGGGAAAAGAAGGACATAATATCATTGCGGGATCGATTAAATGAGGATAAAACAAAAGAACTACAGTGTCATCTCTTCAAAAAGGAGAAAAGGGGCAGTGGCTGGAGCAGGAAATGGGGAGCAGCAGCAGTTTGGGGTTTTTGAGTTTTTTTTAGAGAGACTCTCTAAGTTTCCTAGAATCCGACCTCGCTCTGCAGCCTTCTGACAAGAAGGAAAGTCAGTCTTCTACGTGGAGAGGGTCACCAGGTACTGGATTCGGTGGAGTTTTGACAAACTCCGAGAGGTAGGGCTTCTCTATTTGGGTTTTACACTTTATTTTTAAGTGTTTTTCAATGTTTTTGCTACTGAGGCTCAATGGTCGTTTCTGACCGGTCCCCCCCCAAAACTCGGGACCGAATTGATATAATTTTTGAAAGAACAATGGAGCAGCCCGTGATCATTCAAGGCTGATTTGGGTGGATTAATTGTGCATTTGTGTGTTGGATGCATGTATTGATTGAATGAGGCCTAAATGGCCGTGAAAACCCTGTGGTTCACTAAGTGAACCGATGATTTAGATTTTTCGAATAGTAACCTAGGTTTCACTATTCCCCAAATAGTGTTCTCAAAATAATTTTTTGTGAATTAATATGTTTGGTCGAAAGTAATTCAAGTAGAATTGCTCGTGTTTGGATTATTAGCCCACGTGAGCTAATTTGATGTGATGAAATGAGAAATTACATAACATGATTGTGTGATTTAATTCTTATGTGAATATATGCATGTTTATATATTTGCATGTGTTATGACTGTAATGGAATTGCATCATGCATTCATATGCACTAGGACACCCAGACTCGTAGGGAGGAGGCATGAGATGAGCTCCAGAGAAAATGGTTTCGGAGGGTTGTCTAAAACTAAAAAATGAAAAATGATCGGAGGGTAGTCCATACAAAAAAATATCAATCGTCAGAGACGGACCAATTGATATACATCGGAGGGTAGTCCATAAATAATATCAATCGTCGGAGATGGCCCAATTGATATATACACATCGGAGGGTTGTCCACAAACAAATAAACATAATAATTCTCATATGAGGCTTAGGCGAGTGTGAGGGAGTCGGTGAGGACTCGGGGTATGAGATGGTCAGTTAAACATTCAAGTAGAATCATGCATTTGCTTGAATGTGTGTTTATTTTGGAGCATTGCACTGCACTTAGGTGGAGAGTAGCCCACTTAGGGTGATTCCACTACTGAGCACTAGCTCACCCTGTCGAGGGATATTATTTTACAGGTACAGGGAGCGTGCGAGGGGACGGCTCGTCCTAGAGACAGAGGTTTAGAAGAAAGCCTGATTGCGGGCTTGGGTTATGATGTGTATTACATGTATTAGAATTGTTTAATTTTAATATATGTATAAGAGTCAAATTTGAACTCTTGAACTATGGTTGGATAGTCGATATATACATCAAGTATGTGCATGGCTGGCGAGCCTGGGCGCCGCTTTTAATCATGCATCAAGAGATTGACTGCTTGGGGACATGTTTTATGCAAGTTTTGTATTTGGGTAGAACCCTCATACAAAGGAGACTTCGCCCAATTTTCGTGAAGAATGTCTGTCACCCGATGAGTTCACGAGACTCGCGGTCGACGGCAGTCAATCTGACCCCCCGGGCTGGGGTGTCACATTACATTCTCCCCTTCTTTAAAGGAACTTCGTCCCGAAATTCTGGACAATCACAACAAATCACATGCATATGCAACATGCACAATGCCATGCATGTAAACTAGTCATTTAAGTACTAAACCACTACACCACGTACCTTCATCCCTAAACAAGAAGGGATAGGTGGCCCGCATCGTGTCCTCGCGCTCCCACATTGACTCCTCCACTCCATGGTTCTTCCATAACACCCTCACTAGCTTCACGGTCTTGCATCGCAAAACCTGATCCCGGCTATCCATAATGCACACTGGTCCCTCCTCGAAGGTCCCATCCGTGTCAACCTCAATCTCTCCCCAATCCACTACATGAGCTGGATCTGGAGTGTACCTCCGGAGCATGGAGACGTGGAATACCTCGTGGACACCTGACATGTTGGGCGATAAAGCCAATCGGTACACTACAATGCCTACCCTCTCGAGTATCTCGAAGGGCCCAATGAACCTCGGCGATAGCTTCCCGCGCTTGCCGAACCTGACCACTCCTTTCTTAGGCATCACCTTCAAGAAGACGTGATCTCCAACCTCGAACTCTAAGGGTCGACGTCGTACATCAACATAGCTCTCCGCTGCCTCCGAAATGCGAGAAGATGTCGGCCGTGATCAAGCCTCACATTCTCTTGAGGTGTCTCTAATCGATCAAGACCCGCGATGGAGCTCTTTCCACCTCTAAGACAACATACTCCAAGATCTCGAGACAACCTCCCATACACGTGCCTTATACTCTGCCATATGTATACTACCGATAATCAAGTTGTAGCGACCTACTGGCTAAAAGTGCTATTCCTAAATACCCTTTTGATCCAAGACGCATGCTCACAACATGTCCTAACACTGTATAGTCCTCTCGGGACTCCACCATCCGTCTCTGTGGAGATGGAAAGCCGCACTCATGGTCATCACACAGGCTCCATAAATTGAAACTCTTCCAAAAGTGCGCCGTAAACCTCGGGTATCTATCCGACACTATGGATACTGGTACTCTATGTAGTCGGACTACCTCTCGAATATACAACCGGTAGAATCTCTCCAATGTGAAGGTCATCCGCACGACTAGAAAATGTGCCGACTTCGTGAGCCGGTCCACTATCACCCATACCGCATCATGTCTCTGGTGTGTCCGTGGAAAGTGGGTCTCAAAATCCATCGTGATGTGCTCCCACTTCAACTTAGCCACCTCCAATGGCTGAAGTAGCCTTGCTGGCTTCTGGTGCTTAGCCTTAACTCCGTCGACACGTACATCAAGCCGAACAAAGTCCCCTACGTGTCTCTTCATTCCTCTCCATTGCACCGCGACTTAAGACTTAATACATCTTCTTGCCACTGGAGGCACTCCGAAATCGAGCAATGAAACTCCTTGAGAATCTCCTCTCAAATCGGTCAATCCAGAACCACTACCCATCATAATCGAATACTACCATCTACATGGACGGTCCGTAAATCTCATCACCCGTGCGGCCCGACCGTGACCCTATTCCTAATGGACACTATCTCCACGCCTTGCCCCCCCGACTCAATCACCGTCAATAGAGATTCGTAGCTACTCAACTCCCCTAACGTACTCGAGCCTCGCTCACTGCATCAGAAATTTCCAAACCGGTCCCACGCTTCGAGCATCCGCCACTCCCGGGAAGCTATACTAGCCAATGCTCCCCGTGACTTCCGATTGAGCGCATCAGCCACCACATTTGCCTTACCAGATGGTAATGCAAAGTGAAGTCATAATCCTCTAGGAACTCCATCCATCTGCGTTGCCTCATGTTGAGGTCCCGCTGCGTGAAAATATAATTAAGACTTTTGTGGTCTGAGTACACCTCGAACTGTTCGCCATATAAATAGTGGCGCCAAATCTTCAAGGCGAAGACTATGGCAGTCAACTCCATGTCGTGTGTGGGGTAATTCTGCTCATGATTCTTCAACTGATGGGAACCATAAGCTACTACCTCCTGACGCATAAAAACACATCCCAATGGCCCCGAGGCATCACAATACACCAGGTGGTACCCGTCCCGTCCCATGTCCGGACTATCAAGATAGGAGCGCAGTAAGTCTCCTTCAACTCCCGGAATGCCTCGCATTGGTCATCCTAATCAAACTTGACTCCTTCCAAGTTAATCTCACTTAGGTGCTACTAATCTAGAGAAATCCTCAATGAATCTTCTCTCCGTAGCACTGTACCAATCCCAAGAAACCGCATATCTCGAAGACCGACTTCCCGCCTCCCAACTCATCACGACCTCAACCTTCTCTAGGTCCACTGACATGCCTGAAGTCGACACCACGTGTCCCAAAAATCTCACCTCGCAAGCCAAAACTCGTGACCTCATCGAATCCCCGACGCATAACCGATGGTCTCAAGAATCAAACAATCCTCAAGTGATACTCATGCTCCACTCGATCGAGTAGATCAAAAATGTCATCCACAAAGACTACGACAAATTGATCTAGAGAAGGCCGAATACCCTATTTACATCCATGAATGCGCTAGCCGCATCTGGTCTCCAAAGTGGCATCATCAGAACTCAAAGTGCCCATAACGCATCCTAAAAGCTGGGCCGCCTTAGGGATATCCGCCTCCCAACCCTCACCGATGGTAACCAGCATAATTCATTTTGAAGTAGACTCGCGCCCTCTTAACCGGGATCAAACAAATCATCAATCCTGCACAGTACCGATTCGATCGTAACCTTGTTCAACTCCGTCTCGTAATCAATGCACAAATAAGGGTCTCGCCCTTCTTCTTCGCAAACAGAATCGAGCGCCCACTGACACCCTTCCTAGTGACAAGAAATCATTTCAAGAACTCCACAAGAACCTCCCAAACAACCTCGTCGACGACAAGTTACCACATGAAGGTTTAAAACCTGAACCTTTGAAAACGTGGGTTATAAAAATTTTCACTTTTCTATCAAATCACACCTTTAGATTTAACTAAAATCCGGCAGCATAACGATTGCACGGTGGTCAAGCCCGAAATACAAAAATCACCTGTATAAAAAAATACACTCCCAATGTTTTCCAAATATCCAACTACAACCATAAAGGACCTCTGGTCCTCATCAAAATATAAGATAAGGATCAATCCAACATAATTTCATCATGAATCCTGTTTTCTCAAACCATGCATGCATATTTTACAAAAGATATTTACATATACAAAATGTCACATTTTAACTTTTACTACTTTTACTTTACACCTTATCTTATATATAATCACAACACAATGTATAGGACTGAGGATCCTGGAAAGGTTTTTCGACTTCAGCACCTACACCGGAAAAATTATTTAAAAACAGAAAACTGTGAGCCAAACAGGCTCAGTGAGTACTATAAGTTCTAAATGTTGATGTCTGCTGTATGTACCTCCCAATATGAAAATCTGTATAGAAATGGTTGTAAAACTGTTTATGAGAAAACTGAGTTTTTGCTATGAAAACCATTTCTGAAAACTATTTCTACTGCTGAAAACTGTTTCAGTGGTAGTTAATATCTGAAAGTGCTATACTACAAATCAAGTACTAACCACTGTGGCCCATTTATGAAAACTGTTATGAAAACTATTTCAAGCATCAAAACTGCTTTCATGCTGGCTGCTAATTTCTAAAGTGCTTATACTCAAATCAAGATTAACATCGTACTCTATTTACTTAAATACCCCCAGACGTTAAGTGCCACTAACCCTGAATCCGACATCGTGAGAACTCTGAACACTACCCATCTAATATACGCATTTAACACTACGATTCTATAACATAATCTAACCCAACCAAATGCCCTGGTGATGGAACCTTAGAACCAACACCTCATCACCATGTACTAAGTTTGTTTGGCTAACCATCTATATACTCGAAGGTGCAAGAGGCTTAATTTCACTATATAAATATAGGCTATGATTCAACCCTAATTGTCACTGTGACAATATAGTTAGTCATAATACCCCCATAACTCGCCATATGCATTAATCAAGATAGATCTGATCCTTAAACCCAGTTTGCATCATTAGGCTATTAAACCAAAGCAACCTGCTTTCTGCTAGTTTCACAGTATAATAATGGGAGGTAAAAAAATAAGCCAAATTAAGTAATATATTTTCAAAAGACTTTACAAACTCAGAATTTTAAACACTTTCATTTTAGAAAAAGGATTTTGAGTACTTAATTTTTTCGACTAATTTCTTTAAATTCTTGTTACACTCTAGATTATCACTATATTCTAATCGCTACACAATCCATACAAAGTACAAAATGCTCTCTCAAACAACATTTTAACCATGAAAAACATACATGCGCCTGAAATGACTATATTGAACTAACTGATTCTATCAAACTTTACCGCTAGTCCCATTTGATAAGGACATCGATAATATGATGGAAATTTACCAAATGTCCTACACATTAAACGCCCCATAAAAACTATCCGTTTTAGCAAACTTTTGACTAAAGGAGTCTAAAAACAACAAAACATTTCCTCAAAAATTCCGTCCTACTCCGTCCGACTAAAACCCGGAATTCTCAATTCGAATCGTTAGGAAAACAAATCGAATTCAAATTTCTGGACCGTCCGAACACACCAAAAAAATCTTAAAATTCAACCCGCCTTAAAACTTTAGACTCAAGTCATTTAATCTTCACGGCTCCTCTAAAAAAAATTTCAAGTCATTACATAGCATTTAGGCTGTGTAACTCCAAGTAAAAATTCCCTACCTGAGTTCACGAATGTTAAGTTTTTTTTGGTATCTACGTAGCCTCGGTCACAGACCAACTTCAGCCTTCGCTCGACGAAAATCTACCGTCCGATTTAGCAATCCGAGAAAGAATGAAGAAAATATAAAAATAAAATCGCTCTCTCTCTCGACGCTTTCCTCTCCGCTCGTCCTTCCACTTTGACTTTATTGCTTTTTGATTTTTTTTTTCTTTTTCTTTAATAATATTATTATTATTTGGATAAACGATTTCTATCGCCCCATTCAGGTCCATTTATGCATCGAAATTTTTTATTTCTTTTCAATTCACTTTATTGTAAATGAACTTAAATCAAGCCACTGACTCCGATTTTTGTAAAATCTCTATCTCCTCAAGTTCCCGCTCGACTTTATCATCCAAAATCGTAAACATTATGACTATCTCGCATCTAACTAAATTTTCCGGGTCACTAGATTCACGATTAATTTAATCTACGCAAACTGGGCTTTGTCATCCGAGATCTAGAGAATTTTCTGTACTCCTTGAACCATTATGGTAAATGATTATTATTATCCCTTTGAAATCCCATAATTTGTACTTTCACCCCTCCACTTTCACTGGCAAAAGTGCCACAATTCTTTTGAAAACTTTATAATTTCACCCTTAAAAACAACTTCAAAATCTATTAAGACACTAAAATAATGTGTACACAAAGCCCTGTGCATATATGCGACCCTACTAAGTACATTACAAGACACTCCTATCGGGACTCCGGCGTTACAAATCTTCCTCTTCTTTAGAACATTTCGCTCGAAACAATGTTCAATATAAAAGAGATACCTAATCTGAAAACAACTGAGATATTGACTGCGCACGGCCTCTCGACCCACAGCCTCAACTCACAGATTCCATAAATTTCACTGAACAATGACTCACCAAGAAAACTGGGTCGCGAATGTTACCCCATCGTCGCCCAGGTCAAATTATCCTTTGTCTCTGACTGGCCGATCTCTCGAGCACATGGAGGGATATGGAAATGTACTGGGCGGAGCATGGATACATGAAACACATTATGAACCTAGACAACTCCGAGGAAGGTCTAATCTATATGCACTGGTCCCACTGGGCAATAATCTCATATGGCCCTATGTATCTCGGGCCTCAACTTTCCGCCTTCCAACCGGTGACACCTTTCCAAGGGAAACTTTGAGGAAGACCACGCCCACCTTAAACTCAGATCCTACCGCTTGTCCCGCATAACTTTTCTGTCTCTGTCCTGGCTATCTCTGAAAGCTCAGTTCCTCGACAATCTGGATCTGCATCTGCAAATCCAGACCAACTTTGGGGCTCTATCGGTCTCCTCTCTCCTACTTCATCCCAACATACGGGAGTACGACACTTCCGACCATACAATGCTTTAAATGGAGCCATGTCTATGCTGGATTGATAACTGCAGCGAACCCATCGAGATAAATGCGTATCCCAGCTCCCTTTAAACTCTATCACGATGCTCTAAAGCATCCTCTAGTAACCGAATAGTTCTCTCCTCGATCGACCATTAGTCCGAGGATGGAAAGTCAGGCTAAAGTGTAATCGAGTCCCATGGCATCCCTTGTAAACTAGACCAAAGAATTCGGGTCTCGTCGAGACTATCGATATAGAACACCATGTAATCTAACTATCTCCTCCACATATAATCGGGGCCAACTTGTCCAACGGGTCATCAGCCGCAACCTGGAGAAAACGCGCCGGATTTCTGCTAGCCCTATCCACTATCACCCATATATCTGTTGTCTCCAGCTCCCGGAAGCCCGTAACAAAATCCATAGTAATCGTATCCCACTTCCATACGTGAATCGGAAGGGCTGTACTTTCAAGCTGTGTTTCCTATCTCACGACAGTTAGGCATCCTGGATGTAAGTCCCACTCTCTTTTCATGCCCTTCCACCAATAATGCTCCTCAGGTATGATGTACATCTTGGTGCTACTAGTGGTGCATATGATAAGGTCAAGAGCGAGCCCTTCCATGATTTCAGTTCACCTGTCTGTGGCCACATTCGAATTCTAACTATTACGCCCATCGTCTCGATTTGAACTCGGTTTCCTAACACCTCAATCTCGCCCTCAACTTAACTATCTCTCAAATTTGCTTAACCTTCCTTGATCCGATCCACGAGAAAGAGGATCAATATTAAAATGATGACAAATAAAGGTCCCCTGTGACGTTTACTCCGTGAATCGAACTCTAAAGATCCTAACTAACAATGGGAGATATATCGTCTGCAGATAAGCATAGGAACCCTCTTGTTTCCAGCTTAAGGCATCAGCCACTACATTGGCCTTCCCTTGATGGTACTCTATCGTGCAATCTTAATCCTTAATCAACTCGACCCTTGTGATTTGCCTTAAGTTAGCTCTTTACGGTGAAGATATCACTGGGCTCTTATGATCGGTGAATATCGGCGGGAGCAGTAGATAATGTCTCGGATCTTTAGGCGAAAACCATTCTTTGCTAATTCTAAATCATAGAATCGGGTAGTTTTGCTCGTGCTTCTTTAAGCGGCAGGCATAAGCTATCACTACCTGCATCCTGCATCAAAACACACCTAACCCTTGTCTAGAATCCTTTGTATACCACATACTTAGTCCTTTCTGACGGTAGTGCTAACACTGGAGTTGTCGTCAATCTCTGCCTCAACTCTTCAAAACTATGCTGGCATGTATCTGACCACTCGAATTTCTGATCCTTTTTCAATAAATTGGTCAACGGGGTTGCTATCTTCTAAAATCCCTCAACAAATTTTACGTAATAACACACTTGATCAAAGGAAATTGTGGACTTGAAAGCATTAGTGGCGACTGCCAATTCACTATAGCTTCGATCTTGGGGATCCACACTAATACCTTAGAAATGACACTGACCCAGAAAGCTGCTTTGTCCAACCAAAGCGCACTTACTAAACTTAGCTATAGCGTGGCTCTCTAAGAATGCACATCTTTATCAGGAGATGCTGCATGTTCCTCTTATTTGCGAGTACACTAGAATGTAATCAATGAATCCCGATCCACAAACTTATCTAATCTGGTGAATACCTGTTCATCAAATCCAGCAGACCTTGGTAGGGCATTAGTCGATCGAATGGCATCACTTTAGGAACTTCGTAGTGACCGTATCACGATCTGAAGGCGGAGTCTTGAAACATCATTCTCCGGTTCCTCAGCGATGGTAGCGACCTTAGGTCAATCTTAAAATATACCCAGAGATCATGCAATTGGTCGAATAAGCTCATCTATACGAGAAGCGAGATCTTGGTTGCGTATTGTCGCCCAGGTCCGGTATCTATAGTCTATACTGCCGTAAGCTTCATCTTTCTTCTTTACGAAGAGAGCTGGAGCTCCCACGGTGAGGTACTGGAGTCGGATGAAGCCCTTGTAGCAATTCCTCAATTGTGCCCTCAATTCTTTCAACTCTGTTGGCGCCATTCTGTATGGAGGAATGGATATCGGCTTGGTCCCTGGAATCAGTTCAATAACGAACTCAATTGCTCTATCCGGGGGTAAACCCGAAATATCATCTGGAAAGACATCTGAGAACTCTTTGACTATGGGGATGTCTTCCAGCCGTGTCCCCTCTTGTCTCCTATCCACCACAAATGCCAAATAACCCTAGCAACCTTTCGAAGCATTTTCGAGGCGGTCATGGCATTAATGAGACTAGGGGCGATCTCTCTTCTGATTCCTCGAAATATCACACACAGTTTCCTCTGATGAACAATCTTACTTCTTTCTTATAACAATCTAAGGTGGCTCTATGCTCGATAACCACCATACCCAAGACTATATCGAAACCGGCGGATACCTAACACTATCGTCCGGAAAACTTTATTCGGATCACCAATTTGCTACCTAGAACTATCCTTCTTTCGATATCATAGTATCCCCATTACCTTAAAACCACCAAACTAATACGTTGGCCCGCGTTACCGTCGTGCCGCGGTACGTACCGCCAGCTAAACGTTTCGGTCACCGCGGCCGGCGCGCTTTACGTAAACAAACTCGCGCTCGCACATGCCGTGGCGGCCGCTTTCGCGTATCAGAATACCCGAGTCTCAGCACAGTCCCACTTTGAATCCGCTGACCTGTGGCACCGCCCGCCTCCCGCACCCTTACCACGACCTCTACCAAAACAGACTACCACCTTCTCGCCCGAATCCACCCCTACCAACCGACCGATCGCTGGTTCGGGCATGCCATTGTACCCACCCGAGGTCTCTACAACTACTAGCCGTGACGCCTTGAATAAAGTGACCTCCCGTCCGCAATGGAAACATCCTCGCTGCTCATCCCACACTCTCCGAGATGCCTCTAACATGTGCAGGCATAATGGAAAAGATGATCCGAAGATCTACCACCTTCTCCGGGGCTATCATGATCGTGACGAACTCGCTAGATGCTACCTCGTCCCGAGCCTCTACCACGTCCACTTCTTTCCTTTCTACTGACTGGACAGTTCGGGCTGACTAGTGCCGAGCACTTTCATCACCGCCACCCCGAGTTAGAATCGAAACTCCGTCCTTTCTACCTTTAGTACTTCAACCAAATTTCCCTCCAAAGCGTTTGAGATGCCTCAAAGCAGATGAACTTTATTCCGATCGCTCGTTTACATGAATCGCTTACACTTATGTTCCTATTTTCCATCATAGGAACTAATTTCACGAGCTCGAAACCTCGCCGTATTCTCGTCACCGCCGTGATCAAGCCGTCACCTGAAGAATTCTTCTATTTTTGCATCCCGATAACTACTGCAAAATCCGGCTCCAGAATGACTCGCCCGAATCGTCCCAAGTGACTTATGGTGTCTCCTCTAATGGCCTCCTACCGCCAACCGCCATCAAGAACCTCGAAAAGAGGACTTTCGCTTCATCCAACACCCCATCAATGCATAAATTTCACTAACCCTCGTTTAGCCATAAGTACGCTCTCGGGTCGCTTGCACATCATAAAGTTTAGCCCCACTCTTAGAGCGGCTTCTATCATGCCCTTTCGCTCTCTCCGAGGCTCCCATGCCCACGGCTAGTCACAGAACAATCAGATAACCTGGATCCATCACACAGAACCGCCACCTGCACGCGACCTCGATGGTTGTGTCGGGGCTGATCATCAAGCATCTTCCGATCTAGGTGCTCGACATATCTCTCCGGTGGTGCTTCGCAAGTCCTAGATCGCACTTCATTTAATCTCATCCGCATAATGCTGTGAATTTCAAGATTAAAAGATTCAGTGACACTTTTCAATATTTGATGCATGCAAGGATTAGCAAAACAATGTAGGTTGCAATAGGAAAATCATTATAAAAAACAATTATATAGGAAATACTGTGGAAAACGCGCGAAAAACAGGCAAACTATCGCCTAAAATCGCCTGACATCAACTGATAGACCTTCCTAGTGACAGAAAATCTACCGCAACTCCACAAAGAACCTCCCAGCCAAGCCGCTTTGACCGACAAGTTACCGCGAAGCTGCCGCTAAAATCGCGGAACCGCTTCGGGAAAACGCGGGTTATAAAACTTTTCACTTTTCATCAAAATCACACCTTAGATTTAATGAGTACCGGGCAAAGATAATCATCGCGATGCACTGTCGAATACTACCCGCCTAATATGGTCCGTGAACACTAAGGATCTCTCTATAAACATAACTAACCTCGAACCAAAAACGCCTCACGATTTAATCCGAATCACACCACGCTACGTACTAAGCTCATGCGGCTAATCCATCTATATACCTCGGCGTGCAGAGGGCGATCTCACTATATAAATATATACTATATCTAACCCCAATTGCCGACTGCAATATAGTCATAATATCCCATAACCTTGCCATGCACAATCCAAGATACATCTCGACGAAACCGGAAATGCGGCCATCTAGGGTTTTGCTAAACCAGCAAAATCAAGCTTTTAAGTAGTTTCACGAGGCACAAGGGAGGTAAAAATGCTTATACCTTTAATATATTTTTCAAAGCAATTTACAACTTGTAATTTAAACACTTTCGTTTTAGGAAAGGATTTTGAGTACTACCTTTTTCTCGACTAATTTCTTTAAATTTGCTACACTTAAATTATCAGTCGATGTCTCAATCGCCCACACAATCCATACAAAGTACTAAAATTACCACTCAACGTTTTAACCATAAACATACATGTGGCTTTCAAAGTGACTATATTGAACGAATCCTCGATTCTAACAAAACTTTACGTAAGTTAGTCCCATTCGATAAGCACATCGATAATATGATGTGAAATCGACTAAAATGTCTCCTACACATTAAATGCCCCATAAAACTATAGTTTTAGCAAACTTTTGACGTGACTTTCTATATAGTCTAAACACTAAAATATTTTTGAAAATTATGTCCGACTGTCCGACTATAACCCGAATTTCAATCGAACCGTCGTAAACAATAAATTAGCTCCTGACCGTCTAACACTCCCAAAATTCCTAAAATTCCAAACTCATCTTAAAAATTTTTGGGATTGAAGTTTACGACTTTTCACGGCCTCTAAAAAAATTTCAAGTCATTACATAACATTTAGGCTAAAAATAACTAAAGTAGGAAAATTCCCTACCTTTTGGAGTTTGCCGAAATGCTAAGCTTTTGGTACCTACGCATAGCTCTTGTCGCGTAGACCAACTTTGCCTTCTGCTCCGACGAAAATCTATGATCCAATTTTCATAAATCTGAGAAAGAAACAAAGAGAAAAATATAAAAATAAAAACCGTCTCTCTCTCTCTATATGCTCTCCTCTCCCATCCGTCCTCTCCACTTTTAACTTTTATTACTTTTTGATTTTTTTTCTTTTTCTTAATTATTATTATTATTATTTGGATAAACGATTTCTATTACCCAATTCGTAATATTTCGGTCAAAAATTTTATTTCTTTTTCACCACTTTATCAGAATGGAACTTAAATCAAGCTACTTCTCACTTTCGAGATTTTTAAAAAATTCCTCATCCTCGTCTCGATGTACTTATCATCCGTAAAATCGTAAAATATTCTCGACCGGTTTTAATTCAACAAAATAGTCACTAGATTTTGCGAGACGAATTCTAACAAACAAGAAATCGCTTCAATATCCGAGATCTAGAATTTTCTAGACTTCTAAACAATTTCCGTAATTTATTATTATTATTATCCTTTGAAATTCCATAATTTGTACTTTCAATTCCTCCACTTTCCTTAATTGCAAAAGTTCCATACTCCTTGAAAACTTTATAATTGCACTCCATAAAAACAACTTTCAAAAATTCTATTATGGCACTAAAAATACTAAGGAAGCCCTCGTGCACATATGCTAATCTCTACTGCTACACACATCGCACACCCATCGGACGGGCCATGCTATAACCCAAGGGCGGCGCTCGGCCCATCGAACCCCTTGTCCAAGAGCTCCCGTGAGCCGGGACTCGAGTTCCCGCAACTCAACCGGTGCCATCCTATGAAATACGAGCTGGGCTTGCAGGTTGAGACCCGGAGGAGCCCCTTATTAACTCTGAACTATTGCAAATAGCTGATGCATTTTGTGAGTATTAATGCAGGGCCCGTTGCCATTATTTTACTCGCACGTGGACCCCGTGGTCACGGCAAATTGTCAGACATGTTTTATCTTCGTGAGCTCCCTGTACAAGGGAGACTCTGCCCGATTATCATGAGTGGTGTCGGGTTACCCGACATCCACGAGTATTCCACGGGTTGACGGGTTGTCAACGAGACACCCCGGTTTTGGGCAACACTATGCGAGCGTACCACGTGTACTTAAATAATTTGGATACTGTGTCTGAGATATGTGCACCTGAGACTTCACCGATTGAATGGGCTCCAACGGTGGATGATCTCCCGAGCACAATCTGGATTTGGGGCAACCATGCCCATCGGGGGATGAATCCTCTCCTAAAGCGGAACATACGTGCTCAAAGCAAAGACCCTAAGAAGGCGCCTTTTCCTAATACTAGCTCATATACAGCCTGTGGGGAGCATTCGAAAGGAATCATTACCCTTGATAGGCCGCATCTCCAATTTCTTCTATTATTTGAAGGCCACCTTGGGGCTGGGATCCTCTTCCAGAGGTGCATCAACCTCTACTAGCACCTTCCAAGATCCCGTTGATCATCGAGGCCCGATCAAGGAGTCCATCAAATATTGCCTAAATTCTTCGAAAGACATTCGGGAGAAGACCGCTTGACCGCCCTCTAATGATCCGCGGCCCCACCTTCAAGCTCAGCAATTTCGCTTATGTATCCGTGCGAGTACCGCCGCGGTGCCGACATTCCCCGGGCTGATCGGCAATTGCTCTGTCATCACATGTGAGCCCAACCAGCTGTTGGTTTCTCATCGGCCAGTCGGCCTGCTTTTCTTCTATCACGAGGACAAAGTCAGATTTGGCGTCGGTGTCCTGTTACACCTCATTAGTGTCCCCGGTAAAGGTCCGCTTGATCTTCCTGAACAGAGACCGCCTAAGAAGAGCTACTTGAGTTCAACTTAAAAAGGTCGGCAAGAACGAAGTGCTCTCCCTCAATAAGCTCTGCGAGTAACGAGCGGGGAACGACGGGGATAATGTAAGGGAAGGGGCTGGTGCCCAACTCTCGCAAGTTTCTCGCCGTCAACAAAAGCTCATGATTGGGCTCGCTCCGCGTCTCCAAGAATCATCTAACGTTTCCAAAGCAGCCTTCTTAATCTACAATAATGTGGGCTCGCTCATAAGCTTACCTAGATAACATCAGGAAAACAGATGTATGTTAGAACATAGTCCTCCTACTAGAACATGAGTTGCAACCAAACTAAGACAAACTTGGGAACACAAGAGACTGATTCACATCAAAAGGAAGCCCTAGAGAGCCGGGCTTCTCTTACCATGGGCCCCTAACTAGGACAACCCCCTTTGCCTATGTCTTGGGAGAATCAAGAGTTCTAAGCATAGCTCAGATGGGGACTATAGTCGACATAGATAAATTCTAATTCTCAGTCCCCTTACTTCAATGTATAGATGAACAAATCTCTACCAAATAAATGATCCAAATTGCAGAGAAAGTTAAGCACACTGCAACCCATTAAAATTCGAAAAACATTCGGATGAATAAGCGTAGGAGGTGCCCGGGTGACATGTAGGAATTGCTTCACCAACGACGAAACGGGGAAGCGATGTCCAACTACGAACCGGCCTCGAGCGGCGAGACGTGTTATCCGCTTTTCCTACGCTTGAGAAAGCCAGCCCATCCGACACCCTAAGCCACGCCGTTAAGGACTTAATGTATGACCTCAACTCCTCTATGGACATAGAAGCCATAAGGCTGCTTGCAATGGGCAACTCCTGACCGGACTCCCTCCTGTGCCCAACCTGACTAGTGGAAGTCTCCTCTTGACCTCTTGTCATTCTATAGGCAAACAAAGAAAGGGGATCAACTCGAGGATCTCCTAGCAAGACGATAGTAGGACCAAAACCCTAGACTGAGGAGCTTTTTGAAAGTTATTGGGATGCCCCCAAGCCTGAAAGTACATCCCAAATCCCTGCGTACAGTTCCGTCACCAGAAGCCTATCGGCGACTGAAAAGCAAGCATTCAAGGCAAGATCAAAACAAAACCACCGTAAAAAAAACAATCCTATACAAAATAGATGCGAAGCAAAGGAAAACCCACCAGAGATCGAAATACCTGAGATCTTCAACGATTCTCAGCCAAAAATTCGGGAGGTTGCGCATGCTCAAAGAATTTTTCGTGAAAGGTTTCGCAACAAGAAAGAAATCAACATCCGACTTCTATCCCCATAAGGCAAGGCCCGGACAGGCGCATTAAATGCTCTGATAGATCAGCCCTAGTATCGAGAGACGCGCTCTTCTCCCCCTATGTTTGGTATTCACAAGACGTTTTATCTTACAGGGCATCTAAAACACGCATGAGCTCGCTGATTGTAAGCACCCAGCTCTTTGGATCTATCAACCACCGAGCCCATAGTTATATGGGCCTAGGTCCGCTTGGCTATCAGCCCTCAATTTGCTCTTCAAATGGCTTTCCAGCCAAGAATGTGCTAACCTAAAGAGCAATCCCAGTTGGGAAATCCGAAAACACATTCACAACCAATAAAGGCTTCTCAAAAGCGCCTGGGCCAAATTCTTCCGTTTCGCCTACCCCAGCTTCCAGATATCCAAAGAGTGAAAAATAGAAAGTTTGGTGCATAAGTATGCCAAAAACCAAATCTTATTAAAATGCACCAATAGGCATCAATGTTTACGCAAAACAAAAACAAATACGTCTAAACAACCATGATAGACCCATTACAAATACGTCCAAGCAACCATACTAGACTGATTGTCAAAAGAAAACAAAAACAAAAAAAAAAAGGAAGAAAAGAGAAAGTCGAAGAAAAAGAAGAGTATGAAATATTCTTTTTGAAGACTCCCCTTATCTTAGCCATACACCTTTACCGCTACAACCCGAGAGCGCCAGATCGGGGCACCCAGCCAGCGAAGAACTCTGGGCAGGACTGCACAATCAAAGCCCCATCTAGGACATTTACAGTAAACACAGATGTCGTCTTCAAACACATAATATCTATTGGCGACAAACAACTGTAGAGACTTCTGAAAGCCTCCCTCCCTAACTTCTCCACCTTCGCCGACCTATAGATGCAAAGGAGGTAATCACACAGGGAAAAGTCAAGGTAAATGCAATGAGAATCCATTGGCAACTTCATAGACTTCAGGGGTTTAACCCCATATATATAGGGGAGGAATTTCAAAACGCGCATTGAATACACCATTGGGACATCACGCGCCACAGACGCATTGGAACATATGCACATTAATAATCTACAATTCTCCATACTTAGGGTCCTGAAACATAGTATTTTTCCCCGACTAGAAGGACGTAATCCTCTAGTTGAAAAAAAATGGGGGCATTGTGAGTATCGTGGCCTTTAGGCCTAGACCCATTACTCGATAGGCCCAGCGCCTGGCCCTCCTTATGAAGCGGCCCAAGATGGCCTACCATATTAAAGTCATGCGGGAACTAATTAGATGGTAGAATCCTAAACCCCGTCTGGGATCCCGAGTCCCCTAGTCGGCCATCCTACCTCATATGGGAAGTTTGTTATGGATAAATATATTAAGAAGGGAATTACGTGTAAGATATTTATCCACAGATCTCTCAGTATCCAAATCTCATACATCTTAAAAACATAAATCCTTAATAAGGAAGAATTAGTCTTTGATAAGGAAAAAGAGATCTTATCACCAAAATCACGAGATTATCTTTCCTATAATCAAGGAGAAATTCAAGTATAAAACAAAAGACTCCTCACGAGGGAAAGGTATGTAACTCCAACTGCACTAACTCCCTTTTTTCTCTTCTCCACCCTTTTGTTGACTTAATCATCAGAGAAGTGGTCGACACACCATCGCTGAATCTTCTTTTCTATAGGTTTACATCGCGTCGCTGATGCCTCGGAGGTCAAACGATCCACTAACAAAAAGAGGCTATGTCATTTAGGCCTTGCAAGGTAGGGTTGTGAGGAAAGAGCTGCATCTTTACGAAGAGCTTAGGCTTGCTTTGATCCCTTCCAGAAGCGTCGAAGGACTTGCAAGAGCTAGAGTTGTATGAGTGGGCAACTCGCTTTCTTTTATTGGCACATCACGAGAATGTCGTTTCACCTTCTAAGCTGGCTTCGTCCCATCAGTACTAGGGTTGGTCTAGCAATTTTGGTTGGGACAACATTGTGTTACGGATTCGTCAGCATTGCTGCTCCTTTCTATAAGGTTTTGTTTTCTCATGTTAACTCTACATTGGTTTCGGTAAGCGCCTCTAGCTGCTTGTACAACGTTTCATGCTACTCCAGTTGTAAAACCTGGGAAAAATGCAATGTTTCTGAAAAAGGGAAAAACGATAATTTTTCATTATACTACAGGTTGAAAACCTGAAATTTAGATCTCGGGATGATTTAAATCGGGATTATCGCTGGAATCATCCAAAATCTAGCTACCTAGTCAATTTGGTCGGATTCAAGACGTATGTAAATTTCACTTTTTTCAAGACATTGATATCGGGTGACACATGGCAAGCCATGTGAGTGACACACGGCAACCCATGTGAGTGACACACGGCAACCCATGTGTCAAAATGCATGGGTTCTTTCTAATATATGGTACGCCATGTGTGCACACAATACGCGGTTTTAAATTGCATAACAGGGGGTTCACAACCAGTTATAGTAGAAGAGAATGGGAGGAAAGGAGAGAAGGGAAAGGAGAAAAGAAAGAGAGAAAAGAAAGAAAATAAAGGAAAAGGAAAAGAAAGAGAGAAAGAGAGAAAGAGAAAGGAGGTTTCCGCGCTTCTTCTCAAGATATCAAGGCCCAACGGTTGGAATTGAACCAAGGAGCAAAGTTCGAGATTCTAATAGGCTACGCTCAAGAAGTAGGGATTCTTCTTATTTTGGTTTACTTCAGCTCAGGCTATTGTTTTTCGGGCTAATTCTGAATCAGATTGTGCCATGTTAACAGATGGGACTGGTTTGTAGCCGGTTTAAAGGGCTACCTGTGAGTGAATTTGGGGTTGAAATTGCATTTACTTCGGAGCTACAAAATGCTCCTACAATTCCTGCACGCTTATTATGGATTGGGGGCAATAGTGTGATTTTTAGTGTACTCCAACTCTACCTAATTATATCTTTTCTCAACAATCTGACACTGTGGGTTTTAGACTTTATGAAAGCTCTTGAGTTCAGAATCTAGCCATAAGGCGTTGATCAGTATTTAGTGCTCATATCATTTCCAAATGATCAGAACACCATGTACTAATTGCATGGCATGACATGCTTGGTTGATGAAATGTTGATATGCATTAACATATTGACATGTATGAATTTTATGTGTAGACGCCATTACATGGCATGCTGGTGGCTATTTTATGATGTTAAGGTCGTAATTTAGCCCGAGGATAAAGTGCTTCATTACTTTGATCATAAATGATTGTGTGATATATGTTTAAAGATAAATTGACATGAATGAGTTAATGTAGGGAAATTATATGCATGTTTAATATAATTGCCTAAGATGCATTGGTGATATGCATGTTTGATAAAATTGTCCATATAGCATTCATCAATGGGACATGGTACAAATAGGCAATGGCATATTGCATTGCATATGCACGGGGACATCACATTAAATGGGTGTGAATGCATGATTAATGAATCGACATCGCATTAAGGTTTGATCATGAGCCTCGCTAAATGGGATAACGTCCAACAGAGTCACAT
This sequence comes from Tetrastigma voinierianum, assembly GCA_016808115.1. NCBI lineage: Eukaryota > Viridiplantae > Streptophyta > Magnoliopsida > Vitales > Vitaceae > Tetrastigma > Tetrastigma voinierianum. Next base: position 1,941,690 of record JAEQBH010000021.1, read on the forward strand.
GGCTTTATTCATGATAATGAAAATATGTGCCTGCATCAAAGAAGAAGTGATAGATTCCTCTCGTCCGAAACCCACTAATTGCGTTAGCATAGTTCCCGGCCGTGAAAGGTCAGAAAAGCTGCCGGGTTTATGAGCCCGTGGTGAAACATAAAAAATCCGCTACCCACAAAAAGGCGCATGGATTTTGAATATAAAATGATCATTGTAATGTATCATCCAAAAAGCTTTTGGTTTATAAACAAATGAAATTGGTTTTGAAAATGATCATCGATGTCATCCGTAATGGTTTTTACATTCTGGCATAAGCATGTGAGGGAGTCGCGATATCTGAGATATGAGGCATGATGAGTCTCATCTCATTTCATGGCATGTAGGATTCGATGTAGAATTAGCATATTCTTCATTGGAATGTTTATGTGTGTATTATTACGTGAACATGGCATTGCATGCATTTAGCGGGAGTAGCCCTCAGAGGGGAGTTATCCATCGCACTGCTCACCCTGTCGTGGGACCCTTCAAGTCTAAGGCAAGAGGTATTGTGCTACCGACCTCATCCGTAGATCGTTGTGTGTGAAGAAAGCTGAACTGTGGCTTTGAGAAACCTTTTTGTAAAAAACAAAAAACTAGATTTTACATGTAATATAAGAGAGTTGTAACTCAAACTCTTATGAACTGTTTTGATAAATTTGTATATTTTTCTAAAATACGTAGGCATGAATGGATCCCGGTGAATGGGATGTGATATGGTGGTATTGTGATATGCGATACTTAGGTATTCCGTATGCTGATGTTGTCAAATGCACCCCAGTCTCAAGGCCACAAAGGTATCGTAGCCTAGGTATACGTTACCTGGCAGGCTTGGTAGCATTGGTTTAGGACATGTGATTATATACAAAGGATAGTTGCACCAGGGTCTTGATATGTCCGTAAATCAGCTATAGCTTGGTATCAGTAATATCAGGCATCTTTTTTGTGAATCATTGTGTATGATTGCATTACATAATGTGTGTTAAGGATTATGTGGATTATATGCATTCATAAGAGTCTGCAGGGTATTCTAAATCAACAAATTTATAATTTAATACTCATACTACCGCATTGCTACTATAGTATATCGGCTCTAGGATCGTCCATAGGGATGGGTTTTCTTCGTGGAAATGACTAATACCGAGGTTTACACCGGTGATAGTAGTTTGGATATTGGGGGTGTGATAAAAAAAGGGTTGGTTTTAGTGGTTGTCACTGAAAATAAAACAAATTAGAATGTGGAAAGAGGTCCCTTGAAGTATTAGGACACTAGACATAGGTTCTTTTAGGCAAACGAGGTAAGTTTCTGGTCTTTATCAGATCGGGAGGATAAATATAGTTATCTCCCAACCTGGATTCGATTTAGCTAAGTAAAATTGAACCTCATATATATTTGAAAACATATCTACCGCCTACAATGCTTCCTCGGCCGCTGAAGACCAACGCTTCCTTGACTCACCTTCCAATGGCTTCATAAATGATAATTCAATCAATATCACGATTCAGCATAAGATCCAATGATCCTCGGAAGCTTACCAAATACCGACTATTCAAGGTGATTCGAAGGGATCAAAACCTAAAGTTTGAAGAGAAGTACAATAATGATTACTGAATACCGCAAGGAGAAATATGGAAACTCTTAGTTTGCCTTAGATCTCTTGCACCAAGGGCCTTTCTATTTCTGGGTTATAAGGGTTTAATGACTCATCCTTTCAGAATCATCCTGTGAGGGTGTTTGGCAGAGAAAAGAAAAGAAAATGAAAGAAAACGGAGCTTGTCTGACAACCTCCCAAAACAATAATCGTGTTAAAAGTTTTTTTACTCGCGTTCTTCGGGTATTATATACCACCAAAACAATACAAATTACCAAATCGACAAGCTAGTAACCATTACTATGGATAATTTGGGAAGAATTTAAAAGCAGAGACAAAAAGTAAGTAATGTATGAAATTCCTTAACCCAGAAATACAAACTTTGCAAATTGCCTCTATTTTATGCTTCTAAGGTTCGCTTCGTTTGTAGTTTCGAAGTTCCAATTGATTTCTTCATTCGAGCTGCAACTCCTATCTTCAATATATATAGCCTGTAAAAACTACAAAAATTGCCATAAAATTTTGATCAGAAGCATTGCTAGGTCCTTAACATGTCAACTGGGTCAATTTGGATGATTACTACCCAAAAAGTGCTCAAAACCCGGAGTGTTAAGAGTATGGAACACTATTTGCAGTAATCACTTCTAATCGACATTAGTCGCTTCCCTTAGCAATGAAAAAAGAAGAAATCAATCAAAAAGCAAGATGAACTATATATCCACAAAAATGGTTTTTCAAAAATGAGGGGATAATACCCAACTTTCAACAAGAGTCACCAAAATCCTACCGAAAGACTATCTTCAGAAGAGGCATATGCAAATTTAAGTATCAAAATACAGTTAACTCCCTCGGAGAACCAACATGAAACCTTCCACAAAACCTAAGTGTTAACTTACTAGTTTTCAAAATAGTATGCCAAATTGTTCTCTCCCCAACTCAGCTCTTTTCTATACCCCAGCGCACTAACTAACCTACCATCGTGACTCGCTGCCTCTCACAAACTTTCAGGTTGTAGGTAATGTCGAGGGAACTGGACCATAATTGTCTATGTAACGGGGGTCCACCGATGACTCCCAACCAATTAAGGTTTAGGCCATCAAGGCATAAGGATTCTCAACCACTACCTCTTCATGTTTTACCCCGAACTTTTAATAAGCTCAAAACTCTAGCACCAACCATTTGCTAAACTCCACCTATCCACCCATGTAGCAATAACAAATGTGACTCAACCGCTGGTTTAGGCATCTAAGCCTTAAAGACTTCACCATATACCCCGATTGCTTCTGCTCAAGGCAAGGTCGGCCACCCTTTTTTTTAAAGACTCATTAGTCTTTTATTCAGGTCCCGACTATTAGCGGTCAAAAGTACTAGCTCTACTTATAAAGACATATAAAGATAAATTTTTCAACTTATAATTTAAACTAATGTGCAATAAAGGTGTGGTTGTCTAAAGTGAAGAAATGTTGAAGACAAGAAGATTTCAATGGGTCAACACTCAAATTAAGCATAACACCATTCTAACATCAATAACATCGTACAAGATCAATTTCTCATATAGTATTGAGTACTACAAAAAAATTTATAATATAAAATTATAAACAATAACTAAACTCATGGTTGAAACCAAACATATATCAGCCATTAAAAAAACTAACTAGCAAGCCATTCAATTAAACAAAACATACTTGCTCAAAACATAAATGACACTTCCTTCATTAACTCTCCCCCCAACCGAATTTGTCATTGTCCTCAATGGGGTATGGAGCGGAAACTTAATGAAGGAAGTGATACCTTTGGTAATCGCGGGAGGGTAGAACCTCATCCTCATCCCGTGACCGAAAGGTGAGCTTAAGGATGAGCAATGCGGAGAGGTCAGTCATGGCGGGACCCTGAAATGTAATTTGGTCTCAGGCTGTTGGAATGACCATTGGAGCTATAGGTGGTGGAGCTTGTGATCCTGTGGTTGCTGCTGTTGGAGTGAGAGGGATAGGTGGCAAGCCTGTGTGTTGGTTTCATCCAGCAAGGATGGCGAGATTCGAACGAGACTAGCTTCGTGCGAGCTATCATCTTGCCACAATAACTTTTTTGTAGCAAAGAATGACTAGATGTAAAATCGGTGGACAACGAATCATGATGGCAAGAAAACTTTGGAGTACATGTGATAGATGCCACTGGTGGTGAAGATGAGCTGGGGTCAGCTAGAGTAGTAGGAGCTGGAGGTGAAGAGTGTGTCGCAGACACAGGTGGGGAATGCATTAGGTAAGAGGCAGGGGCTGCTGACATTGTGATGTGGGGCTCCTGAGTAGGGACTGTTGGGGGCTGTTGGACCTGTGGGGGATCTATTTGAGGATTTACCTCAACAGGAGGATATGCGGGAAGAGGAGGGGCCCCAAGCACAAATTGCCACTTCTCAAAGGTAAATGTGGCCTCCCAAACCCGACGATGCTCTTGATGAGGCTCAACCCGAAAACCTAGGTGTCACAGAGCATGAGAGAGCAACTCGAATAGTAAAGAACGGTCTCGCTTTGCTGAGGTGCTTTTGGTGTATTTCTCCTCGAAGTGAAAGAGGATGTCATATTGCTACTGAGGCTAAACCAAAAGCTCCCTAGAAATGCAATATATTTTTCCACAAGATGCCTTCATCTCAAACCAACTACTACAACAACCTCCACGGAACAAGTCATCCTAAACCTCACCAAGCTAGTGGGTGACTTTGTGGAAGAGTAGAAGACATTCAATGCCCAATTAAGTCAAAGAATTCATACTGTGGAGAACTCCCTGGACCAAAAATTAGATGGGCTTCAAAGTGAAGTGGGTCAGAAATTTGACAACCTGCAAGGTGAAATTGATCAGCAATTTGACAACCTTCAGTGCTCAATCTCATAGCTTGCCAATCAACATGTTCATCAAGAGGAAGAGAGTCAAGAGGAAGAGTGCCTAAGTGACACCATGGTGGAGGAGCAGTGTCAACAGCAACTATTATTGGAATCCTCAGACATTGGTGCCACTGTTTGTCCATGGGAAAAGAACTCCCCAATGCTGACTGAGGAGGGTAATGGAATGGAAGTAGGGGAGGAGCCCCAAAAGCTTATCCTTCAACCAATCCCCATAAATTTGAATCCTAGTGCCACTGCCCAACCCAAAAACAGCCCACTGACAATGCACATCCTGCCTTCACCTGCAACACAATCCACACCTAAAACTCCTGCTGCCAAAGCTAAGGCTAATTCATCACTGCTTATGCAAAACTTAAAGAAGTTAGTGGCCACTGCTCAAATTTTTGCCACTACATCAAATACATTAGTAGATGCTCATACTACATGGCACAGCGGATGGTTCGGGTGATGTCGATGGAGCACTGACTCGCCTCAAGCTCCACCAGCTCCAACAGCCTCTCCAAAGGCTTCGAGAAATTGCCTGAGAACATAAATTTCCACTTTTTGTTTTCATTGTCTTATTTTATTTTATTTTGATTTCTTTAATTTTTCTTTTTAGATTTTCTCTAATTTTTAATTTAATCTTTGTTTCTAGCTTATTTTTCATTTTTCTGCATTTTTTTCATTTTTCCTGTGTTTATTTTTGGCAGTGTCTCAGGTCAGTTTTAGTCGAGGATGCTTAAGCTTGAAGCAAATGTCAGTAAGATAAGTTTCTCAAGATCGAGAAGCAATTTTCGCAGTTATTGCGTAATGCAGACCATATGGAAAATTTCAGCACCAGCTTATTTCAATATATATATAAAACAAAAAAAAATAATTATTTTGTTTTCACCAAAAAAAAAAAAAAATTTCGCACTGGTGCGAAAATTTTTCCAGCCCCTCCTAATTTTGCAGCCCCATTTTGTTTTGCCCATAACTTTCTCATACGAACTCCGTTTTGGGTAATTTTGGTACCGTTGGAAAGCTTAGAGAGTGTAGAATCCAAATATAGCTAGAAATAACACTTTTGAAATTATGATGAAGGTTTAATTTTTAAAATTCTCCAATTGGTCACTTTTTTCCTCTCTTTTCTTCTCCTAACTCGTTCATTTGAAGCCCAAATGAAGTGAATAAGGTCTCGGTGGAAAGCTTGCGAAGTCTCCTATCCAAAAACAGGTACATCTCATCATAGGTATCACTTCCTTCTCTAACTTTCCAATCTGCCCCATTATGACAATGTGACGCTTGCAGGGGGAGAGTTAGCCATTTAAGTGACATTTATTTATGTTTACATTATTTTTGGGCAAGCCCATTTTGTATGTTCAGTGGCTTGTTGGTTTTCCTTTTTGTGAAGCTGTTATACTATACAACTTACTTTTTCAATTCAAATTGCACCCATTTTTGCACCCATTTTTTTGTGGTTTTGCCTAACCTGTAAGTTGGAAAATTGAAACTTTGTCTAATCCCGTTGATGTTAGATTGATGCCATGCCTAGTTGAGTGGATGATTAGTTGAATTCTGTTGCTTTCGACCTTTTCTTCCACCTCTAGCTAACCACTCACTATGCAATAGGGTTTCAACAGTCAAGAACCGCTAAACCCTCCTAAACTTTGGGTAAAACCTACCTCTAGTTCCAATAATTACCTTTGGACAGGTTAAGGACCTCATGAAAAGGAGGCCAATGTGCTTCCAAAATAAAAAAGAAGTGAAAAAGAAGAAAATTGCAACGTTTGCCTAAAACCCAGCACGGTCCATGTATATGGCTAAAGCCTTTAAAGCCCGATGCTCCAAGCCAATCGGTCGGGAGCTACCAACTAGTGCTCGCTACACGGGTGGATAGGGGATGGAGTTTGAAGTAGCTAGGTGCTGGAGTTTCAAAATCATTCGGAGTTCGGGGTGAAACCTGAAGAGTTTGTGGCCTAGCACCCTTGCGACTCTGATGCCCTAAGCCTGGTTGGGAGTCATCGGTGGATCCCTGCTACATGGACTTCGTGAGGTCGATTCTTAGCATTACACTCCTCACAACACAAAAAAGAGTTGGGAATAAGAGGGTCCCGATCTATTTAGGTTGGCATAGTGGGTCCTAAGTGTGGGCAGATCTCGTTGGAGGGAGAGTGCGCCGCGCTTTATTGTTGAGAACTGGGATCAAACAAAATACTTAGGTTTTGGTGGAAGTCTCTGGTTGATTCACCAAGAAAGAGGCTCTTTTGATACTAAATTTTATATGGCATTCATTCTCTCGAGATAGTTATTGGGCAAGGGTTTCAGTGATTCTCATTGAGGGTTAGGCATTACTCATCCACATACTTTTTGAAATACCATTTTTTGGAAACATCATTTTGTTATCATCTTATATGCTCTCTATTTCTTTCTTTCTTTCTTTCATTGCTAAGGAACTAGCAATGTGTAAGTTGGGGGGTGTAATTTGTGCTCAAAAAGTGCTATTTTGAACCTTGTTTATTTAAGGTTTTGAGCACTTTTTGTGTACTAATCAGCGTAATTAACCCAATTTGCACATTAAGGTCCCTACTATTCTACTGATCGTATTTTGTGGCTAATTTTGTAGTTTTTATAAGCCATTAATGCCAAGATTGTCGAGTCGGTCCAAGACGAAGAATTCGAGTCAAACTCAACATTGCAGATTAGAACCAGAAGGAAAGAAGGAGCAGAAGCATAGAAAGAAGAGAAGCAGAGAATTTCGCACTGGTGCGAAATTGCCTTTCCTGTGCACTGTTCATGCTACCTTTGACATTTTGACTTTCCTGTGTCCCTTTTTGATTTCTTCCCATTTTGCCCTTGATGTATAAGTGTTAACTGAGGGCATTTTGTATTTTCCTTTTCTTGGAGCTCTATATAAGCTCAAACCTTGTAGAGAATGAAACAACTTTAACTTTTGGCTTTTGGTGGAAATACATAGCATTGTAAGTTCTCCCGCTTTTCTTTCAAGCCATTTTCTTGCTTTCTTTTTATTTTCTGGCTATTTCAATAACCTCCTGAGGATGACAACTCAGAGGATGGTTGGCTAGACCGTTTTTCTCCTTGAAGAGAAGGGCTATTGGGCTAGGGTTTTGAGGTAAAATGACAGTTCTCATGTGTTTAATGCAAGCATTTACGGGTATTTATGTTTCCATCTCTCACTCTAGGTTAAAATCTCTTAAATGTACCTTGATTAACCTATATTTTTGCAAGTTAGGTTCAAAGTGGATGCCTATCACTAGATCCACCGAGATTCATTAGCTGCCTCTATTAGTTACTCGCAGGGTAGATTGGGTGGACATGCTTACTCGCTCCGGGAGCATTTATGCTCATTAAATACCATATTTCAAAAGGAAAAATTATTAGGTTCGGGGCTTTGATAGCCAAAACGAAGATCCGTTCGAAATGACTATAGGGTCATCTCCAAAGCGAGGAAGAGGACCCGAGAACCTTTCAATTGCCCTAGGACCTCAACCCTAGTAGCCCAATGCTTCAAGGAGTTCTTTGTCACATTTTACTTCATTTTATTTTAAGCCTAGAAATCACCAACTCAACAAGCTTACTAAAACCCCAAATCCAAATTGAATTCACCATTTTGAGCCAACTGCAAATCATTTACACGAAGAAAACTCATCCATGTGTTTGACCCTATAGCCACTATACTGTAGTAGCTTTGCTATGGTAGTAGGAGGAATTAGGATTACAAATTTTGTTGATTCCGGCACACCTACTGTGACACGAATAAGTCGTCAACCCCTAATCCATCACAATTAGAGAACAATATAAGTTGGCTTATTTAGGTTTCTAGTTAGGGTTGTTCTCTACCTAACACACCTTCACTTGTAAAAATTTTCTAGGAGTAAATGAGCCATATTTTACCTAACTTCCTTCAAGTCCATTGTTCCTCTATAACTCTATTTTATTCATAAATTGGAATCATCCAATTCGGAGCACCGAAGCTCCAGATATGTTCTAAATATCCGAGACCATTCTATTTGCAACACAGAGCCAGAATTTGCCCAAAAAGAGAGCTCCCTTTAGACGAATTTCTGGGTCTATTGGGGTCCAAATTTGAATACACTTATTTCAGGGAAATTTGTTCTCCTAGAAGTCTAGTTTATCCATAAATTTGAATCACTCAATTTGGATAAGTGAAACTCAACTTATGACCTAAATACCAAAACTATTCCGAAACACTAAAACTGTATCAAAACTGAATCAGAATTGACCTGAAAATAAGGCCTCACTTTGACGAATTTCTGGATCTAATGGGGTCTAAATTTTGATACACTTATTTCAGGGATATTTGTTATCCTAGAAGTTTAGTTTACCCAGAAATTTGAATCACTCAATTTGGATGAGTGATGACCAAGTTATGGCCAAAATAAAAATATGGGTTTTGGAAAATTTTGACAGCATCTCCCCTAAAAACCCAACATTTCCTTTATACAACATTCCTCATTTGAGGACCACAACTAATCAAAACAACCAAAAACAACTTAGAGCAACCACCAAAACTTATATACAACTAATAAAAACATTTTTATTCAAATTTGGGGTTTTCATTAAACCCAAACATAATAAGGAAAGGGGTTAGTGTTTGATTTCTTACCTTTAAATCTTTGATTCTTCAAGACCAATCTTCCTTCTTCCCCTTGATCACCTTAATCCTTGATTTCATGGAGCAAAGACCACTAATCTTCCTCCCTTTCTCTCACAACCGAAAAAGCCCAACACTTTCTCTCCCTTCTTTGCCAAATGTGCAAAATGCCTCTCAAAGCACCAATATTTGGTCTTTAATCAAAATCCTTCACTAAGCCTTGTTTGGCTAGCCCACAAATTCCTCTTTTCTCATTTTTTGCATTTTTAAGGCTTCATTTCACTTTCATTTCCACTTTCATTTCCACTTCATTTCATTTCATTTATACTTTGGCACTTACATTACACATTTATGACCCTTAGGTTCTCATTTGACATTTTTACCAAATTTATTTGGCTCCTGTAAAATTTATAGGTTTTTTTTTTTATCATTTTTCGTTTTTAGCCATTTAAACTCCAGAAAAAAATACAATTTAATTTATTTTACACCCTAAAGATATTATAAAACTATTAGGGTATTTTCAGGGCGTTACAATAGTCTTTGCCTTGAAGATTTGACGCCACTATCTATATCGTGAACAATTCGAAGTATTCTCAAACCACAAAAGTCTGAAATATATCTTTACATAGTGGGACCTCAACATGAGGCAGTGCATATGGATGGAGTATTTTGAGGATTATGACTTTACTTTGCATTACCATCCTGGTAAGGCAAATGTGGTGGATGACGCACTCAGTCAGAGGTCACGGGAGCATCAAGCAGTGTAGCTTCTCGAGAATGACAAGAGCAAGAAGCATGACGCGATTGACGCGCATGCTTGTAATACTCAAGACACTCTCACCAGCTGACTTGTTAGGGTATGGCTAAAAGATAAATGAAATTTATTTGGAAATAAAATAAAGATAAAAATTAAAACAGAAGAATCGAATGAATACAAATAGCTATGGGTACTAATTAATTACTACCCATGACCCAAGGGTCATAATTTAATAAGTTTATATGTCAAAGTAGGATTTTGATAAATTGAATAGAGAATAAAACTGAAAGTGAGGACCAAAGGGTAATAAAAGAAAGATATTAGAATAAAATAAGAAAGAAAATTATGGAAGAGATACATTGAAGGGAGAGGAGGAAGTTTCCTCCTAGCTTAAATAAAAGTGATAAGATCAAATAAGGATAAGATCAAAAAGAAATATCTTATTTTGGTCTTGGGAGAAAGAGAGAGCAAAAAGGGATAAGAAGAAGAAGAGAAAAGAAAAGAATAATGAAGTTAAAAGTTATAAGATCACAAGTATTAACTACTAAATCGAAGATGTAAATATGAGCTCAGATGGAACTATGATTTTGTGTGTAAAAGCATGGATACATGTCTGGGCTAAGTAGACTCATAAGTTCCGTATGGCATCATGTTTGTACAATAGTACGGGTGTATAGTTCTCGGGTATAAAAAAGTATAGATACATGGTTTGGAACCCTCTATCTCGTGTATGGTTTGGGTTTGGAAACTCCCAACCTCATTTCTGATTAGGGTTGAGTTGAGAAGAGTTATAAGGCTCCTATAGGTGTGTTTTGGGAAGGGTCTAGTTACAAGTTGAACCCAGAACATTCCCTATTTTGATCATATGCAGTTATCCAGACCTTAGAACAGGTTTTTGGGCCAGAAATAAAGGGAATTTGGAAGTGAGTCCTTCTAGTGAATTGTAGCCACATCAATGAAATTGATGTTAGGCTTTTGAATTTCTCGATTTGGACCTCCTGTAATGTTTTTTCTATTGGCCCTTTATCGCAGGCTACCACTAGATCTCATTTGCCAGCTTGTCCAGCTTCGGTCAACTAAATTGACCTTTAGAACGGGTTTTTGGGTAAGAAATAAAGAGAATTGAAGTAAGTCCTTCGGGAAATTGAGCCACATCAATGAACTCGAGTGTTAGGCTTTTGAATTTCGATTCGACCCTCAGAGACCCAAGTTATATTTATTTACTTTGAACACCAATGGGTGAGGTCAGCCATAGAGGTCGGCCCAAACAGTCACTGCATTCATGCGCAGAGGTCGCACCTCATGCAACAGAGGTCACAGACCATGCAATAGAGGTCGGCCAGATCTCATCCCTTGTGGAGGCCGGGCCAGACCTCGTCCCGAAGAGAGCTCGCCGTCCCGAAGAGCTCACCAGTTCAGACACTACAGACACCTCCAACTTCTGAAGGTCATAACTCCTCCGTCCGAACCTTCGATTTTGTTCTCGACTCTATAAAGCCCATTGAGTCAAGAATCCATATATATGCCCGAGGAAGATAGAAGGTGTCAGACCGAGTCAGACCGAGCTGTCATGTAGAGGCCAACCTGCCGGTCGCCACTCGTCTAGATGGCTATGTATGACTCTCCAACTTCTAAGGTCATAACTCCTCTCGTCTCGAACTCCGACTGCGTTCTCGACTCTCATGGAAAGCCCATTGAGTCAAGAATCCATCCATATTCATGAGGAGGATAATAGATGTCAGACTGAGGTATTGGACCTAGCTCGTCCAGGTCAGGTCAGCTCGTTCAGTTCAAGATTTGACTACGTATGACCTCCAACTTCGGAAGGTCATAACTTCTTCGTCCGAACTCGATTCGCAGCCTCGACTCTATGAAAATCCCATCGAAGTCAAGAATCCATTGATATGCCCAGGAAAATAAAGGTGTCGACCAAGGTGTTAGACTGAGTCATTACTCGGGCCAGCCTCGCCCGCTCAGATTTGACTACGTATGACCTCCAAATTCGGAAGGTCATAACTTCTTCATCCGAACTCCGATTCTGGTGTTCTTGGACTCTATGGAAAGCCCATTGAGTCAAAAATCCATTGATATGCCTAAGGAAAATAGAAGGTGTCAGACCGAGGTGTTAGACTGAGCTCGTCACTTCAGTCACTGTCCAGCTCAGATTTGACTACGTATGACCAACTTCGGGCGTCATAACTTCTTTCCGTCCGAACTCCGATTCGTGTTCTTGACTTTATGGAAAGAACATTGAGTCAAGAACTATCGATATGCCTGAGGAAAATAGAAGGCGCCAGATCAAGGTGTTGGGATTGAGCTCGTCACTAGTTTAGCTTCGCCCGGCTTCAGGATTTGACCACGATGACCTCCAACTTCGGTCATAACTTCTCATCCAAACTCGAGTCTGGTGTTCGACTCTATGAAGGCCCATTGAGTCAAGAATCCATTGATATGCCTGAGGAAAATAGAAGGTGTCAGACCGAAGTGTTAGACTCCAGCCTACTCAGTTCAGCTCGTCCGCCCAGGATTTGACTACCTATGACCTCCAACTCTAAGGTCATAACTTCTTCTGGGTCCGAACTCCGATTCGTGTTCGACTGGCAAAGCCCACGGAGTCAAGAACTACTGATATGCCTGAGGAAAATAAAATAAAAAGTCAGACCGAGGCAGCCAGACTGAGCTCGCCACTTCCGGGCCCAGCTCGCCCACAGATTTGATCACGGCGACCTCCAACTCGGCGTCATAACTTCTTCGTCTAACTCCGACTGGTAGTTCTTGACCTCATGGAAAGCCCATTGAGTCAAGAATCCATTGATATGCCTGGGGAAAATAGAAGGTGTCAGACCGAGGTGTTAGACTGAGCTCGTCACTTCAGTTCAGCTCGTCTAGTTCAGGATTTGACTACGTATGACCTCCAACTTCGGAAGGTCATAACTTCTTCGTCCGAACTCCGATTCTGTGTTCTTGGACTCTATGGAAAGCCCATTGAGTCAAAAATCCATTGATATGCCTGAGGAAAATAGAAGGTAGTCAGACTGAGGTGTTAGGACTGAGTCTTCACTCAGCTGAGCTCGCCCAGCCAGATTTGACTACGTATGACCTCCAACTTCGGAAGGTCATAACTTCTTCGTCCGAACTCCGATTTGGGTGTTCTTGGACTCTATGGAAAGACCATTGAGTCAAGAATCCATTGATATGCCTGAGGAAAATAGAAGGTGTCAGACCAAGGTGTTAGACTGAGCTCGTCACTCAGCCAGCTCGTCCGGGCCTGGTGATTCATCACGTATGACCTCCAACCTCGAAGGTCATAACTTTCTTCCAAACTGATTCGGTGTTCTTGACCTGGAAAGCCCATTGAGTCAAGAATCCATTGATATGCCTGAGGAAAATATATGGTGGGGTGACCAAAGTGTTAGACTGAGCTCGTCACCAGTTCAGCTCGTCCAAATGATTTGATCACTCATGACCCCTCCAACTCGAAGGTCATATCCTCACCGAACTCCGATTCGGGTGTTCTGGACCTATGGAAAGCCTAGCTGAGTCAAGAATCCATTGATATGCCTGAGGAAAATAAAGAAAACAGATCGTGTTAGACTGAGCTCGTCACTTCAGTTCAGCTCGTCCAGTTCAGGATTTGACTACCTATGACCTCCAACTTCGGAAGGTCATAACTTCTTCGTCCGAACTCCGATTCGGGTGTTCTTGGACTCTATGGAAAGCCCATTGAGTCAAGAATCCATTGATATGCCTGGGGAAAATAGAAGGTGTCAGATCGTGTTAGATCGAGTCACTTCCGGGCCAGCTCGGCCCGCCAGATTTGACTACGTTTGACCTCCAACTTCGGAAGGTCATAACTTCTCCGTCCGAACTCTGATTCGGGTGTTCTTGGACTCTATGGAAAGCCAATTGAGTCAAGAATCCATTCATGTTCCTGAGGAGGCTAGTAGAGGTCAGACCGAGGTGTTAGACCTAGTTTACTGAAATTGAATTGTTTTACCAAGTGTACTAATCGCTTGGTTAAAGATAATTGGGATACATGATAGCAAAAGAGATAGATATGAACAAGAAATAGAAACATAAGTAGATTTGATGTGTAAAGGAATATAGAAGAAAAGAATACAATGATAAGCTCAGAGAACACGTATAATTGTATGACTGCCTAAGACCGGATATTGAATGACAAGACATATATGATCGCGTTTCGCACTCGCTACATACGACGCTTCCTATCACGCGCGTGCACGCATATGATCGATGCTTTGGCACGTATACATGACCAGCAGCCAAAGACTCCCGCAGTGTTTCGACACTTCTATTACGTATGTGCACGCCTCGCTCAGACCGTAATGTACCTTCGGGTATATATTGTACAGAGTCTCATGCATTCTTTATCTCCGGTCCAAGCAAGCGAATGTTTATACGTGTGTATCTGAATAAGAAAATGATAAAAAGGCAAATAGTTTGGACATGAAGGATACCTAAGGGTATTAAAGAAGAAGTCTAGGTTCTGCACTCCTATGGGAGATAGAACAGTCTGATAAAGCACAAGTAAAACGTACAAGTATAGAAATGTATAGGTATATGTCATAAGATATGATAGTATAATAAAGTACATGAAGATATAAGTTAAGATGTTACCAGGAATGGGTACATGTATACGAATGATAAGCATATATGAATATAAGAATGAGTAAATACATGCATGATAAAAATATAGGAATATATGTATTATAGAGAAATATGAGAACCATAATATGAAGCTACGGATATGAGAGTGAATACAAATTTAAAGTAATGATGGTATATATTGCATAAGCAATCATGATAACAATAGTTAACTCTTATGAGATATGTACGTAAAATAATAAACGGATTGCCTCGTGTCTCACCAAGTAGAGTGACAAATTCGGCACAAGAGGGAAAATAAGTCCGGCAAAGATACAAGTTATGTTATGATATCGAGGCCCCGTTTGGGTCGATGACATAGATCCCGTTTGGATCAGGTGGCCCCGAAAGGGTCACCACTGCTCCTTAGCACCTTTATAAGATGATCATTGTCTCGTACAATGATAACGACGCCTCCGGGCTATGATAAGACCGCTATTTTGTACAGTGAGTACAGCGCCTCCGGGCCCTGATAATACCACTGTTTCGTATAGTGAGTATAGCGCCTTCGGGCCCTTATAAGTTTCCTTTATCCACTTCTTTGGTATTTACAGGCATGAAACATAAAATAAATGATTTGAATATGACATGTGGAAAGATATGATATGATATGAGAAGCATAGCACTACTATGTGATGATAAGTTCTGTAACATGAGATTATATGATTCGACGATATATGAAAATGTATAAGAGTGTAAAATGATCTAAAAGAAAATATGAATATGATATGACAAGACATGATAACAAGGAGGAAAAACAAAGACATGATCACTGTGATATGATAACAAAGACATGAAAGCAAGATATTATAATAGAGCATAACAAATGGTACATAAAACAAGGGGAGGACCATGAAAGTAATATATGGTTAAGAATATGACATGCATAGAAATAGGATATGTCATATGAACCATTGTGGAAAGATAATAGATCAAATGATAAGTACTAGAATAAGAAATATATGATGAATATACGATGTATATACTTGTATCGAATAGAGGAACATGCTATGAACACATGATAGAAATGCATAAGTGCTAAGAACGATAGAGATAAGGGCATGACAAAGCATGAATACAAGAAGTATAGATAGGAGATATGTCAAAGATAGAGAACATGTGACACATGCAATAGGGAATGTAAAGATGATAAGTAATAAAAAAGTTATATGAATATGTATAGATATATGAAATGCATATGTATGTTGTGGACGGTCACCATTGGTGTTGTCCATGCTATGTTCCCACTAAGCGCAAAGCTAAAGACGTGGTGTTCAATCCGTGTAGGTACAAAAGCAGAAGACAAGGATAGAGGATGATATCCTACATCAATGGGAAAGGTGCCGGCCAGTAGATAGAAGCCTACCGCACCGCTTCCTCGATCTCTGGCGATTTGTATTAGAAAAGAAAAAATACATGCATAAGTAAATGGGATCAAAGATATGTATATAGATTTTGATGGACACCACTCCTGCGGTAGTTCTTTATAAATGAAATGATTTTTGTTATTACGTAAATTGCCATAACTACGTGTACAAGTTCACCGAGAAAGAACAGGTCAATGAGTCCCGAAGATAGGTCGCGCGCTCGGATTTAGGGATCCGCCAATCGGGTCGGATCGGGATGAAGCGTAAATAAATGCTGATCAAGCTCAGTGGTGTTTTGGGAGTTTAGCGGGCTATGCTCCACGACTCAGAGCGATTGAGTCCCCAGTGGACAATGCAGAGATATCGCTCATCGTAGACTGGTATTACAAATAAGTGATGAAGGCTTGGCCATTCACACTAATGATAGCCTTCGGTATAGGGGACAGGTTATGGTTCCCTAGTTGATAGATCTGAGAGAGGAGATTCTCAAGGAGTTCCAATGCTCTCGTTTTGCAGTGCATCCAGATGGCACGAAGATATACCGAGATCTTCGTCGTCAATATTACTGGAGTGGGATGAAGAAACATGTGGCGGACTTTGTTCGACGATGTCTCACATGTCAACAAGTAAAGGCTGAGCATCAGAGGCCAATAGGGTTACTCCAGCCTCTGGAAGTAGCTGAGTGGAAGTGGGAACATATCACGATAGATTTTGTGACTCACTTGCCATGGACATCACGGATGCATGATGCGGTGTGGGTGATAGAGGATTGGCTCACCAAGTCGGCACATTTTTTAGCTGTGCGAATGACCTTCACACTAGAGGAATTCTGCAGGTTATACATACGAGATCGTCGTTGAGCATGGCGCCGCCTCTATCGACGACCGGGATCTCAGATTTACAGCTCACTTTTGGAAGAGTTTCCAGAGACCCATGGGAACACAATTGATGATGAGCATTGCTTTTCATCCACAGACAGATGGCTAGTCGGAAAGGACCATACAGGTTTTGGAGGACATGCTGCAGGCATGTATCCTAGATCTCAAGGGTGGCTAGGAAGAGCATTTTCCCTTGGTAGAGTTCGCCTATAACAACAGTTATCAGGCGAGCATACAGATGGCACCCTATGAGGCTTTATATGAGAGGCCATGTCGATCTTTGATTTGTTGGACGGAGGTGGGAGAGAGATTCACCATGGGTCCGAATTTGATTAGAGATAAGTTGAGAAGGTGGATTTGATACGGAAACGTCTTCTCACGGCTCAAAGCTGACAGAAGAGTTACGCCGACAGACGGCGATGACCTTTAGAGTTTGAGGCGGGTGATCATGTCTTCTTGAAGGTGATGCCTAAGAGAGGAGTGATCAGGTTCAGCAAGCGAGGGAGACTATCGTCGAGGTATATTGGGCCCTTCGAGATACTCGAGAGGGTGGGTACAATTGCATATTGGTTGGCTTTACCACCGAGCTTTCCGTGTGTCCATGAGGTATTTCATGTCTCCATGCTCCGGAAGTACACTCCAGATCTGACTCATGTAGTGGATTGGGGCGAGTTTAGTATTGATACAGATGGTGTGACGCCCTAACTCGGCATAGGATGTCAAGTGAGGGTCACTCTTTTTTTTTTTTTTTTTTTTTTAACTTATAACCTTTACACTTGCATATTCATATAATGTTAAACATTTAACTTGTATTATATTATGTAGAAGCGGATTACAAAATATATATACAAGCTCCATATATGGAAATGTTCAACATTTACAATATTTACATTTGTTTACAAAATTTCATATACAAAATAGACCTAAAGGTCTTCCAGTGGACACCTATTGATGCGTGGCCTTTGACTGCTGATGTGGATTGTCCGGTCCTCTGTTTTCCTCTTCTGTACCTACACGGACATTGAACACCAAGCTTACGCTTAGTGGGAATTAAAACATGGATGACTCCTATTAAGGGCCATCACAATTCTATACAAATTCTTATAACATATAACATTTATGTATTCATATCATTTCTCATATATAACAAGTTTCATTTCTTATCATCTTCATATACTTTTCATGTCATCTTGTACTTTACTTTGTTCTTGTAATCAGATACTATCATCGATAAAGGCTATGCTTCTCATATATCATATCATATCATATCATATATTCTCTGCATTTCATTTGTATACCACAATTTCTTTTTACGTTTCTACGCTCCCGCATAAACCTTAAGTGGATACAGAACTATAAGGGTCTGGTGCCGATTTCACCGGTGAAATGGGTCTATAAGGGGTCCGAAGGCGCTGTTATCATTGCAGGAGACAATGACCCACTCATAAGGGCCCAAGGCGCTGCATCACTGCACGAGACAATGACCATCTAGCAAGGGCCCGAAGGCGCTCAGGTGACCCTTTCGGCTACCGCGGATCCAATGGATCCACCACATCACCCAAATGGGGCCTCACATCAGAACTTGTATGCCGGCAGACTTGGTTTTTCTCCCTTAATAGGCATGCCCATCTATCCCTCTACCGTAGTTTTGGGCGCACAATCAATGTGTATTTTATTGTCAAGATATCTCTATATTCCCGAATAATTATTGTCATTCGTAATCATATGTGATATATATATATATACAATCATTTATTCATAACTTTGCATTTTTTCATGTCTTTATTGTATGCATAAATAATTATGCTTACCCGTATGCTTATGAGTTATTTATGAATTCATAATAAGGAATAACTATAGTTACCTGCGAGCCTACCGCTTTTCATGTTTTCGGGCCTAATATGAGTTCCAATCTTATCATGCTAATCTTAATATGCTATCTATTGATGAATTCTGACTCAATGGGCTTTCCATAGAGTCCAAGAACACTGAACGTGGAGTTCGTGACGAAGAAGTTAGTGACCCTTCCGTTGGAGGTCATGCGCAATAGCCTGATGAGTCACCTCGAACCGATGAACAGATCAAGCTGACGAAGCAGCTCCACACCTCTGCCTCGACATCTAATATCTTCTTCAAGAATATGGATGGATTCTGAATCAATGGGCTTCCATAGAGTCTAAGAACACCCAAATCGGAGTTCAAACGTAAGGAGATATGACCTCCGGGGCTGAGGTCATGCGCAGCTCGGGCCTGACGAGCCGACCAATCGACGAGCCGCACCGCGACGAGCCCGGGCCTTGTAACACCTTGTTCTGACATCTAATATCTTCCCTCAGGCATATGGATGACCTTGACCCACTGGGCTTTTATAGAGTTCAAGAACACCCAAATCGAGTTCAAACGAAGGAGATATGATCTTCTGCTGGAGGTCATGCGCAATAGCTTGACGAGCTGCAAATTGAAGGACGGAGCTCAGTCTAACAACACCTTGAGCGGACTCTAATATCTTCTCAGGCATATGATGGATTCTTGACTCCAATGGGTTTACAGAGCTCCAAGAACACCCAAATCGAGTTCAAAACGGATGAAGATAAGGACCTTCCAAGTTGAGGTCAGTGCGTAGTCGGGCCTTGACGAGCCGACTAATCGACGAGCCGCACCAGCTGACGAGCCTGGGCCCAACACCTTTAAGTGGACATCTAACATTCTCAGGCATATAGGATGGATTCTGACTAATGGCTTCCATAGAGTCCAAGAAGACCAATCGGAGTTCAAACATGAGATATGACCTTCCGCTGGAGGTCGCGCAATGGGCTTCCTTGGACAAGCCGACCGAATCGACGAAGTCAGACCGAAGTGACGAGTCAGCCAAGACGAGTCGAGCCTGCATGACGCAGCTGAGTTCTTCCTCAGATCGAGGTCCTCGACTTACAGATGAGGTGTGTCAAACTTCAGTTGCATGAGGCGTACGACTCTCACGCATGAGTACGAATTTCTCTATTTGATGACTTCTATAGCCGACTCACCCATTTGACTGCTCAGAGGTAAAAAAGACCATACTTGGTCCAGGTTCAAATTGAGAATTAAAAGCCCAACATCAAGTTCATTGATGGGCTACACTCTGCAGAAGAACTTACTTCCAAATTCTCTCTTTATTTCTGACTCAAAACCCGTTCTAAGGTCCCATAGTTGACCCGAATTAAGCAAGAACTGCCCGACCAGATTTGCCGGGCCGAATTCCTCAATAAAAGACTATAACTTAGTCTACGAGGTCTAAATTGAGAATTTGAAAGCCTAACATCAAGCTCATTGATGTGGCTACTATTTATCAGAAGGACTTACTCTGCATTCCCTTTATTTCCGACCTAAAACTCGCTCTAAGGTCCTGCCATCGTATATGATCAAACATAGGGAATTTTCTTGTCTAACCCGCAACTAGACTTCTTTCCTAAACACATATCTAGGGTCCTTAGAGCTCTTCTCAACTTAATCCTTACAAGAAATGAGATTGGGAGTTTCCAAACCCAAGACATGTATCCATATTCAAATTTAGTAGTTCCATACCTATAATCTTCTTCTTCTTCTTCTTCTTCTTTTCTTCTTTCTTCTGCTGTATTTGTTTCCTCTTTCTAAGACCAAAATGAGATATTTATTTTGGTCTTATCCCTTTTATTTCTTCTTTCTAATCAAAGGAGGAAACTTCCTCCTCTTTTCTTTGCCACTTGTCTTTCCCCACAATTTTCATCCTTACTCATTCTAATATCTTTCTTTATTACTCTTGGTCCTTCAACTCTACTATTTGCAAATCAATTCCTATGTTATTTTTTACAATAGCCTCTAATCTTCTTTATTATTTGTAATTTAACTTATGCATATTCTTACTTTGTTTTTATTCCTATTTTATTCAATAAATATACTTTTACGCTTATTATACCCAAAAAACATGTTATAAACTGTTAGGGTATAATTTTGGGGTGTTACAACTCTCCTTAAAAGAATTTCATTCTAAATTCAATTCGATTCAAAGAAGGTGTATAATCGTGGTTTCATAGTTGCTTCGCTCCTAAGTAGCTTTTTCTACCGTGGTGTTGCTGCAGAACTTACCAATTGTACTTGTTTGTTCCGCGAACCGGTTTTCACCTCTCGGTTTAATGGTCTTTGCCTCATCATATGACAAATCTTCTGTACTTGTATCTCAGACCGGTAGTATGTGCTACCCATCAGTGGTATCTCCAAAGCATCGACATGAAACACATCGTAATTTGGCCAACTCCTGAGGGAGTGCCAATCGACAAGCCACGTGGCCAATATCGTCTAAAAATCTCATATGGCCCCTATGAACCTTGACTCAACTTGCCTTTCTGACCAAACCTGAATTTTCCTCCATGGTGACACCTTTTAAAAAGACCTTGTCTCCGTTATATTCAATGTCTCTCCTCTTTAGGTTGGCATACGACTTTTGTCGTCATTGTGGCCTTTAACCTCACCTTTAATAACCTTCACTTTCTCTTCTGTATCTTTTACTATGTTTGGACCTATCAGTTTATGCTCATTCAATTACATCCCGGCTACAGGGAGTTCTATTTAGGCCATCTGAGCTTCATGGTGCCATACGATACTTGATTGAAAACTATTGTTATAAGGCATTCCATCAATGAATATACCTATCTGACTTCTGAAAGGAATTCCTTAACCTGACCTCGAAGCATATCTTATTTTTGGAAGAAATCAATCTCTCTGTTGTCCATACGTTTTGCGGATGGAATGCCATGCTAAATTGACTTGGTGCCTAAAGTGTGTAATTCCTTCGGAACCTTGATGTAAATCGCGGATCTCTATCGGAGCACAATGAGCGATGGCACCATGCGATCGTGTGATTTCATCCCACATGTGGCTTCGATAGTCGATCCATAGAATAATCAATCATTTGGTATAAAATGGGCGACTTTGTGAGGCCTATCTACAATCACCCAAACGAGTGTGTTTTGTTGTATGAGGGAAAACGGGCACAATCCATGGTAATGTTATCAGCTTCCATTGAGGAATTGGAAGGGGATTTAACAAACTTGTTGGCACTTGGTGTTGACTTTGACTTGGCGACCACGTTAAACACCCTAGACATACTCGGTCACATCTTTCATTCCTTTCCCGCAATAAAAGCTGTTTGAGTCCTGGTACATCTTATTCCCTCCCGGGATGCATGGTATGCAGTATTATGAGCCTCGTATAGCAACTTTTCGCTTTAGCTCTTTATCATCAGCACACATAATCTAATGGCAAATCTGACTACGACTTCTTTCTCTAAAAGCTTCGGTCTTGTCACCATCTCTAACCCTCTGTAAATTTTTACGTAACTCTTCATCATTTTCCTGCTTGCATCTATAATCCATTTTGCTTTAAAACGGGTTCAACCCACAGTTGAATAACATAGCTCCATCATCTCTAGTCTCAATCCAGCATGCTGTAGTGACATTGCTACCATTGTTTTCGAGCTTAAAGCATAGAGGCTACTATATTAGCCTTCAGAGGTGTAATACATGATGCGAGTCATAATCCTTTAATAATTCTAACCACCTCATTTGTCTCAAATTTAACTCTTTAACGTTAGCAAGTACTTGAAGACTCTTATGATCGATTGTAAATTCTACACTTTTCTCGTATAAGTAGTGTCGCCATATTTTAAAACTTAAACACTCTGCGGCTAACTCTAGGTCATGGAGTGGGATAATTTTTCGTGTGGCCTTCAGGCTAATGGACCTTTCAAGCCACTGCACCCATCTTGCATTAACAACGTCTAAACCCGATGCACGAAGCATCACTATCTGAAGTATACTCTTTTCGGGTAGGAGTGTCAATCTTTTTGGTGCTTGACGACATCCTTTCAGCTGTTCAAAACTATTTTGACATTTGTCACGTCACTTAAACTTTATTCCTTTCTGAGGTAACTTGGTGAGCGGAGGAAAGTTATGTAGAAAAGCCTTTCCATGAAATCTTATAATAACTTTCTTGGAGCCAAGGAAACTTAGCATAAGTTTACATTTGAGGTGATTTTCCAATTCACAAGCTGCTTCAAATCTTGCGGATCAACTCTTATACCCTCATTGAGACCTGATATAGCTACAGGAAAGAAACTTTCTTTGGCAAATCCAGCTGCTGACTTTCTTATACTCTTCTTTCTCTTACGTCTCGAAGACTATTCTCGGGTGTTCATGCTCCACTGCAATATTAAGTCAGCAGAATACACCGGGATGTCATCGATAAAACCATGACAAATTGATCCCTTAGGGTCGGAAAATATTCATCAAATCCATGGATCGCTGCTTGGGTTAGTCGACCCGAATGGCATGACGGGAATTCCATAATGGCCCATGCTCGGGTTCAATGAGTCTGGCACATCTCCCCTTTCTTTACCCTCAAGCGATAATACCCGTATCGAATTACATCTTGAAAATTTGGCTCTCAGTGATAAAAAGATCTTCAATTCTCGCGGTGCTTGTTTTCATATCACCTTGTGTCTGCCGTGTCGATGCACATCAAGTAGAGTGCCATCTTTCTTTTCTCTGACCATAGGTGTTTGAGGACCTGCTTGGGTCGAATAAATCCTTTATCCCAAAGTTCTGCAATTGACTCTTTAACTCACTGACTCGGGTTAGACCATCACATACGGTGCCCTTGACACTGGGTGTTCTGGTCACAATTCTATGGCCAAGTCCACCTCTCATGTGTGAATGCACGGTAACTCTTGGGGGTACATCTGGAAATTCCCTTACTGCTGGAATCTTTTCTACATCAACTTGACCTCTCTTGGAGTCAGTATCAAAGCAGAATGTCTGCATGTACATAAAGCCCAGATTCTCCTGGCTTGCATAGTGGAATGACGCATTAGACATTATGATCGTACCTTTATTATGGTCACGGTGAGCATCGACACTCTTTGAGTCTTTTGTCCACAATCATGATGGCTGGTGCTTAGACAACCAAATCATGCCTAGAATTAAATCAAATTCGCGGAATGGTAGGTTATCAAATCAGCGAAAACTCTCTTGTTTGCATAACGATGGAAGCGATTTACGTATATCTTAATTACCTTAACGTTGTGCTTACGTGATTTAGTTACATCGTAATAAATATCTTATTCTCATTAACTGAGTACTTTGTCAAATACATGCTCCTTGCACATATGAATGAGTAGATCGGGATCGATCAATGCATGCGTCTACATATCATAAAGAAAATATACATTGCGGAAGCATTCAGTCCTCCACGAGCCTTCTGCTTATGCGTGCACAGTCTTTGTAGGCATGGGGCCGATCATTGTCTCCCGAAACTATGCCTCCTGGGCCTCTATCTTTGAGATGGGCCTACATTTCTACGATGTCCTTGTTGAAAGTGGTGCAGTCTACCTCTTCCACTTCATGTTGGCTTGAAATTATCCCCCCCAACTCGAGGACCTTTGTGCTTCCAGTGCTTTCGAGGCTTCCTGTTTGGAAACACCTCACGTGCTATCCTGGAAAGCTCCCAGTGCGGCTACATGGCGTGAGAGGCGATCAGAATTCTCCATGTCTAGCCCGAAGCACCTTTACATGCTTCACGTCTTTCACATTGGACCTTTGCCTTCTACCTCTCGTAATGGAACTATATTCGATTGAAACAGGATTCTCTAGCTCTTTTTTCGAAAGGCGAAGCCCCTCTAGAAAGCTTATTCTTTTGAAATCTTTCTTTCTTTGCTGTTCTAGTCTCTGCTTTCATTGCGACTTGGACATTGATAGAAATCCATTTGTTTGGAGAGAAGTCATAGGTGCGAAATACCTCTTGATGGAATCATGCGGTCCATCCTCAATTGCCCTACAGAAATGCCTCGGTGAGGACGGTCAGTGCATATTTACTAAGATGGCTAAATTCTTTTCATATTCCAACCCTTAAATAAACTCCTTTGTAGCTAGATTGGAGCTGTTTCCACTTGGAATCCTATATCTGATAACATACTTTGTCTGAACTCTTGGAATAAGAATTCCGTATGGGGATTTGGAATCATGGACTTTTAATTACTAGTTTCCCACGATCATATACCTCACTTTGTAATAGTGAGGCGCATGATACTCTCCGGATCGGGGAGGACCTCCCAACCTCTTCTAATACTCTCTTTCTAGGAGTCGGCTTTCCTACGACTCTTCCATACTTTCGGCCACGCAGATTCCCTGCACTCCATGTCTTCTTCTTTGTGTCTATTGGAGCTTTAAAAACTGAGTCAATCCTATCCTGAGCGACCATGTCTTGAGATATTCTCGGCCAAGGTTTGCAATGGGCTCATTAAATTTTGTTACTTCAGAAGGTTGAAGATGACAACCGCCATTCTCTGGGTTGCCTCTGGCTGACTTCTTCGAGTCGATCCGTCTACTCTGAACCAGGACATTACATCGGGCCCTACATTTACTGCACGGCTTTTCTATCTTGCCTTTTTACATTCGAGCCACACCTAAGCCTAGGCTTTTCCATAAGCGCTACAACCTAGGCTCTGATACCACTAAAGCTGTGGCCTTGACTCGGCATAGGATGTAGTAGAAGTCCTCTTGGTTTTTTTTTTTTTTTTTTTTTTTTAACCTAACCTTTACACTTGCATATTCATATGTTAAACATTTAACTTGTATTATATTATGTAGCGGTAATTACAAAATATATATACAAGCTCCATGTATGGAATGTTCAACATTTTAATGGCCCCACATTTGTTTGAAATTTCATATCTGAAAATAGACCTAAAGGTCTTCCGGTGACACCTATTGATGCGTGGCCTTTATTTGTGATAATGGATTGTCAGGTCCTCTGTTTTCTCTTAACCTACGGCTTGAACACCGTGCTAGCACTGCGCTTAATTAGAATTAAAACACATGGATGACCTACATTAAGGGTCATCACAATTCTACTACAAATGTATAACACATATAGCATTTACAGATTCATATCATTTCTCATATATATAACAAGTTTCATTTCTTATCATCTTCCATATACTTTTCATGTCATCTTGTACTTTACTTCTTGTTCTTGTAATTGTATACTATCATCGCATAGCAGTGCTATGCTTCACATATCATATCATATCATATCATATATTCTCTGCATTTCATTTGCATATACCTGTCAATTTCTTTTTATGTTTCATGTCTGCATAAACCTTAGAAATTGAATCACAGCGGGAATATAAGGGCCGAAGGCGTACTCACGTGTGAAAGCAGTGTGGTCTATAAGGGCTTAGAAAGGCGTTGTTATCATTAGCAGGAACAATGACCATCATGGGGCAGAGGCGTTGTTATCATTATGCGAACCGTGACCATACAGGGCCGAAGAAATTTGTGGTGACCCTTTCGGGGTCTCACAGTGATCCTGACGGGATCTATCTCATCGACCGAATGGGGCCCTCTCGATATCGGAACTTGTATCACTGCGGACTTGGTTTTTCCACTAATGGGGCATGCCATCCATCCCTCTACCGGGTTTAAGCGGAATGATCAATGTGTATTTTATGCTTAGTATATATCTCATATTCCCGAATAATTATTGTCATTCGATAATCATATGTGATATATATATATATACAATCATTTATTCATAACTTTGCATTTTTCATGTCTCATTGTATGCATAAATAATATACTTTATATGTACTAGGTTATTTATGAATTCATAGCCTATGAATAAGCTATAATAGTTACCTACAAAAGCCTACTATTTCCATGTTTCCGGGCCTAATATGAGTTCCAATCTTATCATGCTATCTATTGATGAATTATTGACTCAATGGGCTTTCCATAGAGTCAGGAGAACACTTGAATCGGAGTTGAAGCTTGAAGAGTTATGACCTTCAGAGTTGAAGGTCATCTTGTGATCCGATCTTGACGAGGCGACTGAGGCTGATAGGTTGCAGTGACAGCTCAGTCTAACACCTCAGTCCTGACATCTAATATCTTCCTCTGGGCATATGGATGGATTCTTGACTCAATGGGCTTTCCATAGAGTCTAGAACGCAAATCGGAGTTCAAGCGAAGGAGATATGACCTTAGAGTTGGAGGGTCATGCGCGGTCGGTCTTGACTAGGCGAGCTGAAGCGACCGAGCTGCACTGAAGTGACGAGCTCAGTTTAACACCTTGGTCTGACATCTAATATCTTCCTCAGGCATATGGATGGATTCTTGACTCAATGGGCTTTCCATAGAGTTCAAGAACACCCAAATCGGAGTTCAAACGAAGGAGATATGACCTTCCGAAGTTGGAGGTCATGCGCAGTCAGTCTTGACGAGCTGCACTGAAGTGACGATCTTAGTCTAACACCTTGGGCGGAGGTCTAATATCTTCCTCAGGCATATGGATGGATTCTTGACTCAATGGGCTTTCCATAGAGTCTAAGAACACCCAAATCGGAGTTCAAACGAAGGAGATATGACCTTCCGAAGTTGGAGGTCATGCGCAGTCAGTCTTGACGAGCTGACACAGTGACGAGCTGCAGTAGCGGACTGGAGTCTAACACCTCCAGTCCTGACATCTAATATCTTCCTCAGGCATATGGATGGATTCTTGACTCAATGGGCTTTCCATAGGGTCCAAGAACACCTAAATGTCGGAGTTCAAGCGAAGGAGATATGACCTTAGAAGTTGGAAGTCATGCGCCGGTCGGGTCTTGACGAGGCGGCTGAAGCTGACGAGCTGCCCGAAGTGGCAGGCTCGGTCTACATGACAGGATTGAGCTACGCATGATGGGTTGGAGCTCTTGGGACGAGTCTCTTGACCTCTGAGGATGAGGTCTGCTGACCTCGGTTGCATGAGTGTCTTGACCTCTCTTTGCATGAGTGTCTTGTGACCTACATTGACGGCCCTATGGGTGACCTCTCACCCGTTTGATTGTTCGGAGTAAAAAGACTATAACTTGGTCACGGGGTCGGAGTGAGAAATTCAAAAGCCTAACATCAAGTTCATTGATGTGGCTACAATTTCCCAGAAAAACTTACTTCCAAATTCTCTTTATTTCTGACTCAAAAACCAGTTCTAATGTCCGGCTAGTTGACCCGACTTGGCAGAACTGGCCCGACTAGATTTTAGCTAGGCTGACCTCAGTAAAAGGACTATAACTTAGTCTATAGAGGTCTAAATTGAGAATTTCAAAATCCTAACATCAAGCTCATTGATGTGGCTACTATTTATCAGAAGGACTTACTTCCAGATTCCCTTTATTTCTGACCTAAAAACTCGCTCTAAAGATTAAGAATTTCTTTGCATATATGATCAAACATAGGGAATTTTCTTGATTGACTGCAACTAGACTCTTCTAAACACATGTCTGGGTCCTTAGAGCTCTTTCAGCTTAATCACAAGAAATGAAGTTGGGAGTTTCCAAACCCAAGACATGTATCCATATTCAAATTTAGAGAAAAAAAGTAGTTCCATACATAATCTTCTTCTTCTTCTTCTTTCTTCTTTCTTCTCTCTTGTTGTGTTGCTCTCTCTTTCTCGAGGCAAAAGAAAAATGAGATATTTATTTGGTGTCCATACTATTTCTCTTTCTATTAAAAACTTATCCCTCTTTCCTTCAAGCCCTTGTCTCTTCCACAATTTCATCCTTATTTCATTAATATCTTCTTTTATTACTCTTTGGTCCTTGACTCTTCTACTATTGTCGATTTATATTATTTTACAATAGCCTACCAATCTTCTTTATTGTTTGTAATTTAACTTATGCATATTCCTACTTTTGTTTTATCTTTATTTTATTCGAATAAATATACCTTTGTTTATTATACCCCAAAAACCTTGTTATAAAGCATTAGGGTATAATTTAGGAGTCCACGAGATGGGACCTTCGAGGAGGGACTGGTGCGTATCATGGATAGTTGGGACCGGGTTTTGTGATGCAAGACTGTGAGGCTAGTAAAGGTGTTGTGGAAGCACCGAGGAGTGGAAGAGGCAACATGGGAATACAAGGACAAGATGCGTGCTACTTATCCTTTCTTATTGAAGGATGAAGGTACGTTGTTGAGTCATTTGGTACTTAAATGAAACATTGCATATACATGGTGTAAGTATGTGTAATTTCGAGACGAAATTTTTTTTTAAAGAGAGGAATGTAATAAGGGAAAAAACCAATTTTGAAAAATGGAAAAAGGATACTTTGTCGCTGTAGTACAGGTTTAAACCTGAAATTTCCAAGATCTCGGATGATGAAACGGACTTCACCGTTGGAATCGTCTCGCGAAATCTAACTACCTAGACGAATTTCGTTGGATTCCGAGATAGTAGGAATTTCATGTTTTTCGAGATATCGGGTGACACATGGCAAGCCATGTGTCAAAATGCATGTCCTTCTAAGACACATGGCAAGCCATGTGTCAACATGCAAGGGTTTTAAATTGTGTATAAATAGGGGGGTTCCGGCCGGTTATAGCGAGAGAACGGGAGGGAAAGGAGAGAAAGAGGGGAAAGGAGAAAGCAAATAGAGGAAAAGAAAGAAAAAGAAAGGAAAGAGGAAAAGAAAGAGAGAGAAAAGGAAGGGAGGCGGCGGTTTTCTTCCTCAGTGCATTGGCGTTCCATCGGTGTCGGAACTGTTAGACGAGGTATTGTCAGGAAGGTTCGACAATGACCTATGCTTTAAGAGGTATGGATTCTTCACTTTGGTTCCCACTTCTAGCATTTAATTTGTGTTTTTGAGCTAATTTTGGGCGGAGTGTTTGTGTATGTTAATGGTATGGGAAGGGTTTGTAGCAGGTTTAAAGGAGCTTTATTCAAGCGAATTTGGGTTGAAAAAATTGTTCACGGGAGTTGCAAAAATGTTCACTGCAACCCTCGGGCCTTTGTATTGCGTGGATTAGCGCAATAGTGTGGCTCTGAGTCTTCTCCCAACCCAGACAACCATATATTTCTTGTCTAAACTTCGATTTGAGCGTTTTTGGACTCTATGAAAAGCTCTTTGAGTCCATAATCCAGCCATATGCTAGGGACTGGAATTTGGTGCTCACATCATTGCCGAAATTTTGATCATAACACCAAGTGTACTAATTGCATGGCATGACATGCTTGGTTGATGAAATGTTGATATGTGTAATAATGTATTGACATGTGATGAATTGTATGTGTAGACATGGCCATTACATGGCATGTTGTAGGCTATTTTATGGACATTTTATGTCGTAATTTAGCCTAGAGGATAAAGTGCTTCATTACTTAACTAAGTAATGATTTGTATGTGATGTTGATATATGCTTGTGTGATACATTGACATGAATGAGTTAATGTAGGGAAATTATATGCATGTTTGATAAAATTGTCCATATAGCATTCATCAATGGGACATGGTACAAATAGGCAATTGCATATTGCATTGCATATGCACGGGGACATCGCATTAAATGGGTGTGAGTGCATGATTAATGAATCAACATTGCATTGGTGTTTGATTGGATGGGCTAGGTTAACTGGGACAACGTTCAATAGAGTCACACGGTTTTATACATGAGAATGAAAATATGTGCCGAGTATCAGCAAGAGGGATAGATCCCCCCTCGGGTGAAAAACATGAGTATGGGTGAACATAGTCCATGCTTGTTGAAAATTTTGCAAAAGTGCAGGTTTAGGAGCCAGGTGAGACACACAAAATCCACTACCTCTGAGTGCATGAATTTTGAATATAAAATGTCATTGTGATGTATCATCCAAAAAGCTTTCGTTTATAAATAAATGAAACTGGTTTGAAAATGATCAATGGATGTCATCCGGGACGATTTGATTTTTCTCACACTTTTAATAAAAGATGTATGAAGGAAATGAATAGCACGACATGGTAAGATGATGAGTCTCATCTCATTTAATGGCATGTAGATCCACGTAGAATAAGCATATTCTTCATTGAACGCCGGGATGTGTATGCTATTATTATGTGAACATGGTGCATCGTGATGTGCACTTATACGTGAGTATCCTCAGGCGAATATCCCACAGCATCGCTTCACTCCGTCAGGGACCTTCTTCAAAGCGTAGGTTATGATATACACGACCCTCATCCGGCACCACAGCAAGAAGTTCGAATCGCGGCCAGAAACCTTTGTAAAAAAAAAAAAAAAAAAAAAAACTGTGATTTTATACTTTAATATAAGAGAGTTGTAACTCAAACTCTTATGAACTCTTTTGATAAATTTGTATATTTTTCTAAAATATATAGGCATGAATGGATCCCGGTGAATGGGATGCAATATTGTGGTATCATGATATGAGATACCCAGGTATTCCATGCTGACGTCAATAACCTGACCTTTCATGCGCGCTACATATGTATGCTTTGGTTCCACAAGAATGATCCTTGCATCAACGAAATTATCTGGACAAGTGTAGCACTTTTGCCATGCTGCCTTCTTCATTTTTAGCTGGAAAATGGCTTGTCAGTTTGCAATCGTTTCCCACAGACGAGATTAACTACTTATCCAAAGGCTATTAGACTTCACAAGCTTGTTTTTCTTTTTTAGTCTTGGTCCTTAACTTTGGGTTTGATCCTTAATTTATAAGGGTTTAGAGGTTGCTACGTGTTGTTGCATGATTTAGTCGATGCTAGAATTTTCTTGGTTCATCATTGCCTTGACAATCAGGCCCACTGGTCTCACTTGTCAAGTGGCTAGGTGGCTCCTCGAGCAACTTCCTTTTCAAAATTCAGGTTGTTTTAGGCGAACTTCCGATGGGCGCCCCTTCGATGCATGTCACGTTGGGTGGCTGTGATGGATGCTTTTTGGCAATGCCGTTTGTCAAACGACAAGGTTTGCCCATCGAACTTTAAATGCATTGCTTTTCGAGGTCCTGAGTCATGATTATTCCTAGGTCGTAGCATCTCGTTTCCCGTTTCCCGTTTCCGTGAAGGTAGAACGTTTGGTTGCGAGAGCTAAAATGCTTACTTTATTTCTATTACCTTTTAAGTTTTATTTTTTAGGTCAGCTCCCGAAACGGGAGTATACGTCGCTTTCATTGTCGTGTCCTTCTTAGGGGCCCAAACTTTATGCGGGCCGGCACCGCAGGCTTTAGAGTGAGCGGCCTCTTTTGGTTGGGCCTATCTTAATCGGCCCTTCACACCCCAGTACCAAGACTTATTGCAACAAAACCCAGAGAAGCCTCAGTCTATACATGGAATCCTGAAGTGAAAATTGAGATATTTTAAGTTTTTCTACGGGTTAATATATAAAAAATATTGCATAGAGAACAAAAGAAATGACACATTTGCATCTAAGAAATACCCACCAAAGAAATCTAAGATCATCTCAAATGACCAAGCATCATCTCCTCCCAAAAAAAAAAAAAAAAAAAAAAACAGCCCAAAACATCCTAATTGGAACAGACACAAAAGGTTCTCATCTCATCATATGACATTTATTACTTTTGATAATATGACCCTAGATAGAGCTGAATAATAAAGAAGGATTTATACATATCTGACCAATGGACATTCAGATCATAGCTTGTTAATTGACTAATACCCTAATCTATTGTCTTAATCCTCTCCCCTCCATAGAAATACTGTTTTTGACCAATATTCAAGGGATCATTTTCCAGGTCCCAACATAATGCAATTAGCTAATACAGTATCACTATAACAAAATAAAATGATAAGTTTCTTTCCTAAAGATCCTACCCTATTGAAGAAGGATTTGAAGAAGCAGCTAGCAGGTTACGTCATAAACAGCATATTTTGGAAGAAATAGCAATCTGTAGCACTAATTGTGGACGATGTCAAGTTCTAATTCTAATTCCATCTGTAGCATTAAAAAATAATTGATATTAGCCTCTTAATAATCTTATTATCACTGACGGGTACAAAGAATTTTGTTTATCATGATTCATAATTATTATTTTTAAATCTATTCACATTGCAAATTATATTGTATTACTATTTTGGATTTGATTGGAATCCAAGTTTTATCGTGTGTCC
Source organism: Tetrastigma voinierianum (assembly GCA_016808115.1). Classification (NCBI taxonomy): domain Eukaryota; kingdom Viridiplantae; phylum Streptophyta; class Magnoliopsida; order Vitales; family Vitaceae; genus Tetrastigma; species Tetrastigma voinierianum. The sequence continues at coordinate 1,974,419 of JAEQBH010000021.1, forward strand.
AACCCTCACTCTTACCAATTGAATTGGGTCTCAAGGCAATTCATAAACTTAATTTTAAAGAAAATCCAAACCGTTTGGTTTCTATAAAATAGTAAGAATAGAAAAAAAATTGTTAAAAAATAATATTTGGTAATTTGTTTTATAATAACAATTTAAAAAAAAAAACAAATATAAGTAAAATTATTTATAAACTTATATATTTTTAAATGATTTAATTTTTTATATTAAAGAATTAAAATAAATAATATAAATTTAAATCAATAAATAAAAATAATATATGAATTTGATTCTATTTTTACTTTCTTTCCTTCTTGTTTTTTACTTTTCATTTTCCAAGTACCACCTAATAAACAAGAACCTAGGAAAAAACCAGAAGGGGGAGAAAAATGTGAGTCAACCTCCGATCACAGATAATAAGATTTAAAAGATCCAAAAATATTGTTGATAACAATTTTTGAAAACACAAAAAACATTATTTTAATATTCTCCTGAATTTAAATAGTATTATCTAAATTTTCTTATTCTTTTTTCGGATAACAAAAAACTGTTCTTGAAAATGAGAAACAAACATACCCTTAATAAAACTGTCCTTGAAAATAGGAATTAAACAGAACCCTTAATTTCGGTCAGTGGTTGCACCATACATGGTACAGATACGAGTAATGGGTGATTGGTCAGAGCTAAGAACCCAGGAGCATTAATTCACTCTCCTGCAATCTGCAAAAACAAAACTGCAAATTAATTTTTTTAATTTCCTTCGCCAGAAGGTCTCCAATAAAAATGCACATACGTTGAGTGAGTTGTTGTTTATCATTATTCCAAATGTGAGGGCCCCCCACCCATGAAAGAAGCCAGATCTCTGTAGCTTCCTTCTCATTCATTGTCCTCTCCCCATGAAACGCAGTGAATATGAGATTAACATAATAAACACGTACGGGAAATGATCTTTAATTTTATTAACATTTATTTATGAAAGCCAAACAGACGGCTGGGCAGAGGCCATCTCTCTCCACACACTCTTCCATTTTCTCTTCAGCCATGCCTGCCGCTACGCTTTTCGGCCAACTGCTTTCAGCAAAGCCTCGCCCAACGACGATCCTCTATATTTTCAGGCAATCATTTTTCCTCTACTCCCACCAACTCACTACTAATCTTTCATCCACTATCCATTTATTCACACCGCTTCAGCTTAAAATTTAATATTTAAAATACACACACACAATAACAAAAAGATGCTTAAATAAAATTAAATAAAATTATAATAAGAAAGATTTTCAGTCAAGAAAATAAAGAAACTTAACAAATTAAAGAATGTAGAGAGTATCGCAATGTGAGTGAAGAATGAAAATATGTATATATAGAGTTTTGTCGCTTTTAATATTACCGCGATTATTACGATTTTAAAAATAAAAAATAAAAAATAAAAATAACTCGACGGCAGTCATAGTCTATCCCATACTCTCATCGGCACTCATCACTATTGTAGTTTTCCCTCAAAAACCCACCTCACACCATTTTCTCTCACGTTGAATTACCGTAAATGTCACCTCCTCTCCATCTCCTTTCTCACTTTTCTTCCTTCCAGCAAACTCACTCCCGTGCCCACGCTTCCCATCGTTCACCACCCAACCCCGATTTTCGTGACCGCCATAAGGATGCCGCGCTCATCTTCACTCCAGATTGCTATAAGAGGGCGCTTTTTTAGCACACAAGTGAGTCATCGCAGTGATGCAGCAATTCGAGACTGCCCGCCAGATGGATGAGACTTCGAAAGGGGCACGCCTTTCTCTCCTTCTTTCGCCAGCAGATCTCCTGCTTCAGTTGCGGGTTTATTTCCTCTGTTTGCTCTGAATAGGCGGGGAAAGTTAGGCAACATATCACTTCGGGATGAAATTTGTAATCTTTTTTTTAAATTAAATTTGTAATAAAATCTAAGAGTACTTAATGAACAACGTATATTTTTGCTTATTTAAATGAATTTTTTGATGAGCTTAATACAAAGATGGTTTTTCATTGCCGGTTCTAGCTCAGCATAGTTGCTGGCGAATTTAGAGGACTGAGACGGAGGGAAATATAGCCAGGTGGCCATTTTGCCAAATTACAAGAGATCCTTCCATATTTTACTAAAATTTTGCTCACCAAAAAGCGGATGATCGGAGCATAATATTCACTTTCTCACCATAAACGCTTTGGCTAATCAAAAGGCTGGTGCATTGGAGATGCTCTTATGCTCCAATGCATCAGCCTTTTGCTCAGCCAAATTTTGGCTTTGGCTGAGCAAAAATTTTAGCCAAATATGAAGGATCATCAGAAACAAGAAAACGGCCACCTCAAGATATTTCCTCCAAATCTCACATTCCCCTCTAAATTCTAACTAACCAAACACTGTAACTGGATAGGATCAACACAATCAAACTCAATACTGTGATAAGAAAACTCATCCAAAAAATTACATTTATTCATTCATTATATCACACAAAAAATTTACAAGTTTTATTACAAAATTTAATTTAAAAAAAAAAATTACAAATTTCATCAGAACCCCAAATATATTTTCTTTCCCCATATTTTCTCAGGAACCAAACAAGGGAAGTAAAAAACCCCCACAACAAATGTAATCGTAAGAAAGAAAGAAGGAAAGGAGGCGCACCTAACCTCGGGCTATCACCCGGGCCGTCTCAGGCCGCGCCACGCCGTACGTAGTGATTCCTTGTGTCTCCGCCACCTGCATCGAATCCAAACTGGCAATGCTGAGGATGAGAGGCAACAACCATCACTTACAATAATCCATCAAGAAACGCAAGTGGTTCAAAGGGCAACAAAGGGGGGGATGAGCCACATATGGGTTTGGGGGTGGGTTTGGGGGGTTTGAGAGGAAGAAGAAGTGAAGAAGAAGGCAAGTGAAGGAGGAGATGAAGGATGAGAAGGTATTTCGTGTGATGAAAACGCGGCGAGTGTACCTGAAAGGCATTAGGGGTGGCTTCGGGGGGGAAGAGGGTAATGGGTTGATGGTGATAGGGTATGGGATAGATATGACACCGTCGCTTATTTTTTTTATTTTATTTTTTCAAATCATAATAATCCAACTATAATATTAAACGGCTTCTTTAAAAAACTCTATATATACACATATTTTTCATTCTTCCTCACATTTCATTCTCTCTCACATTTCTTTATTTTTATTTAGTTTCATTTTAATTTTTCTTATTTAATATTAAAAGAGAGAATCTTTCTTATTTATCATTTTTATTTAATTTTTTTATTTAAACTTTTTAATAAATATTTTTTTGTTATTTATTTATTATTATTATTATTTTTAAATATTAAATTTTTAAATGGCTGTTGGTGAATAAAATGCGATAAGAAGTAATGCAAGAATTTAAATCAGAGCTGTGAATTATAAAAAGTTTGCTACTAAAATATGGGATGACACAGATTGGAGCAAATTTTAGCTAAATAAGGCTAGCTAAAAATATCGTAGCGAGCTAAAATGGCTTTCTGGGAGGAAATGGCATTTACAAGACGAGATGGCCTATTAATTTTTCACCCATAAAATTCGCTGGCTTAATCAAAAGGCCACAGACGGAGATGTTTCATAAGGTAAACTCTAGCTCTACCATATAGCCACATAACTACTATATACTAAGAGACATTCCCACAGGGAAAGGCAACTAGGCCCCCTTTATTTAGTGGATAGTAGAACTAGAAAGCCGATGCTGACAATTGACCTGTTTGTTACTGGGACATAATCACTGGCTCTGCAAAGGGAGAAAATGTTGAAGAGGTTAGCAAATTAGGCCTGTTTAGTTCCTGTTTTTTAAAAACAGTTTTTAAAAACACAGGCAACAAACACCAATTTGGGGTTTCTGAATTTACTCCTTGTTTTTCTAATTTAATGCCAGATTCTTCGTGCTTGCTACGATTAAAAGGCCATAAGATCTGCTTTTAAGAATAAAAATAATTTAAAACGGTAAACCAAATGAATTTTGGCATATATATATAAATTGTTTGCAGGCACAGAAACAGATTATTAAACCAGATTGCTATAGAAGTACTATTACCAAGAAACGCATCTTGTAATATTCAACAAGTTCTTTTGGATCACATTTTGTTCGCTTATAACCATCAATCTTGTTCAGCTCCTGCAAAAGAATGTGATTGGCCAAGATGATCATTGAGGAACCAAGAGACTAGTCACTATAAAACCTCACACTCCTTTATATAGCACTTCCTCTGAACTAACATTATGTTTGATAGTGTTACTATTTGCACCACTTCAGCGAAAATATTTTTCTTAAAAAGTGTTTTAAGATAACCGCTTATCAAATGTTTTTTCAAGAAGTACTACAAATGATTTTTCAACTCTCTAGAAAGGCAACCTAGCTAAGCTTTTCCAAATGCTCGCTTTTTCTCCACTACCTTTTTTATTTTTTATTTTTTATGTTAAAATATGTTTTCTGAAAATACTACCAAGCATATGCTAAGCGCAGATAAAAATTCCCCGAGGTCACACCCAAACTACAAGCATACTCATGTGCCTAGATCATGCAACTTCTGAAGTTTTTGGGCTAAGATCCTTGCAAAACAATGGAGAAGGATGTTTCCTTCACTATGAAGAAAAGTTACTGCTAACCACATTTCTATCTCCTTGTTAACCTTGCTTTTGAATGTACCTCAATCCATGCAGCTAGTTTAGGCCTGCTAGCAGTAATGTCATACTTCCACACTTCGGATAAGAAGATCTGGAATCTTTCGACAAATGGAATGTAGGCTATATCCACCTGAAAACATAATTTTACAAGTGAATGCTAGATGAGAAGGTACTCAACCGGAAACCAAGAACAGGCAATCAACACGGAATCAAGGGATAACTTTAACATGAACACTAAGTATACCTACCAAACTGAATTGGCCAAGGAAGAAAGGCCCGTCATCAAATTTATGAAGGGCTGTTTCTAGATGATCAAAAGTAACACCTGTTACAGATAAATAGCTTCCATCACTCTCCTGCATCATATAATGTGTAATAATAAAAATTCCACAAGTGTCAAGGCAAACAACTCACCAACTTCTTTTTCTTTTGTTGGGTCTTCTTTAAATGAACTAAATAATATTCTGTTCAACGTATCAGTGTAGGAGAGCAACTTTTCAGCAAATTCTTGTTTGGCAGGATCCTAAAAAGTTTTCACAGCATCACTTTTGTTAGAAAGGCAGAGAAGGGGCAGCTGTCCCCATCAACGGCACAAACAAATTTTACAAATCTTACTTTGGGCCAAAGTGAAGGCCCTCCAAAGTTGCTATCAACATATTTAATCAAATCAAGACTCTCTCCAATGACTTTGTTATTGTGTTCCAGTGCCGGCACCTATACAAGGGCAACTCCTTAATTAATGAAATGGAGGATATAATTTGTTAAATTGATGTAAAACATGTATGAAAAGTAAATGACAGATGAATTTGTCTTCCATAAGCACAAATTTTCAGAAAACCAAAGATCTCAACATGTGTTCAAACCAACAAAAACAGAATAAAAATATCAATAAGAGAATATCCTTTTCAAAGAACATTACCTTATTTTCAGGGTAGACTTTTTCCTTATACCATGCAGGCCTTTTCTGAAGGTTAAGAGGAACCAATTTAATCTGTTCTTGTAAACCCTGAAATAAAAAAATTAGAGATAACCTAAGATCAAAACGTGGGGTTTGAAATCTAATACCACACCATTCAAGCTTGCATTACACAACTTAAGAACAACAAAAGGATAGTTTACAAGGAAATCACACGAACACCTCGCTTAAAACTCAAATCGGTATCGACGTTGAAAAACAAGATAACACCATATGTGTTATATGTGTTTTCCTTGCTTTTTCTCTCAAAATCAAGCCAAAAACTGTAACCAAACTGCACTCTCGTGGCATCAAACTTCAACCTTATAATCCCTGGTAATCCACAATTCGTCAAGAAGGGACAAGTATGCAATATACAACCTGCAAGAAACAAACCCATTTTTATAAACTAAAGAGAAACCAAACAAACATAGCGCCGTTAAGAGGTATGAGAAATGTCGCTTTCTATTCAACTTTTCAAACAAAGCGAAAACGCTGTGCTAGCTACTTAGAATAAAGATTTAAAACAAATTTCAAAACAAAGAAACGACCACTATTTTCAACATTTTATATACGACCGAAACAGTGTAGTGCTCGTTTTCTTGTCGAATTAAATTCAACCAAATTCAACTAAATCATTAAAATAAAACGTATTTTCAACCAAATTCAAGTACTAAACTATTTAAAAACGAAACTAAAAGATGGCACACATCAAAATTTTCATATTCAATTTCGATAGAAATGAATTTTCGCGAACTAAATCGCCAAACAATCTACCGCTAAGAAAACTCGTATGAACCAAAAGGCCCGCATTAACAAAATTGAGATAACCTAATCAAACAGTATCACAACAAATAATTGAGACGATCATTCCGTTTCCCAAAAACAACAGAATTTCCTTTTATTTTCTTTCCTTCTTACAGGCCTTGAGAGTTCATTACCAACCAAACAGATCCGAATAAAACAGAGTGGAAATGAAAGAACCTCGTGGTCCCATCAAAGAGAGGAGGTTGATCAGAAGTAGAATCCAACACTGATAGAACCCTTTCAGACACATCTAAGAATTCAAAACAAAACTTAATTAATTCAAAGAAATAGGATTCCAATTCAGGAGTAAATTCTCAAAAACCATACGTAGTAGCGGCCATGTCTGCTGTATGAGGGGGAGTGAATGAGAAGCTTAGGGATACTGGGAGATCGCAATTCTAAGTTGTTTTATAGGAGAAATTGATCTCGGGCGATCGCGGGCAGTGACGCTATGTGGAAGTCAGCATCCGGATGAAGAGAAAGGGCACCGTAGAAGATGAAATCATGGGCTCTTCTCTCAGCCGTTGGATTCAACGACTTTCTCTGATCTTTAAAATTACTGTCCCGATTCTTGCGGAAGATCTAGAAAGCTGGTTGACCGATATTCCAGAGTGCGTCGTCTCTAAAGACTAAAGCGCATGCTTGTTAGTGGATTTAAAAAAAAATATATATATATATATATATATATATATATATATATATATATATATATATATTATCTATCTAAATTAATAATACAATCTATAAATTGCATTTATTTAATCGACAACATTCAAAATTAATAACAAAAAAAATCGACTTAAGATTTACATATTTGTTAATCCAACAATCATCACAATACCTAAGATTTCAAAACATACTGACGAATATAATTTAATATGACTTTGTCGGATCGAAATTTGCCATCTAAATTATCAACGCGAAACCCGTGAAGAAGCTAATCGTCGATGGCACAATTATCCGTCACAATAAATTGACAACAAAACACGCTGCAATAAGTTAGCGACAAAACATGCTACAATAGGTCAGAGATAAAAACACGAAAAAACAAAGGCAAACCCATATCGATGTGTAAAAAACAATTTTATTGAAAAAAAACCAAAATCTTGATAAGAAAATTATACAATGTGCGATTTCAAGTCAAAAATGGTCAAAACATCACCCCTCATCTCTAACAAACAAGAGCTTGAAAAAAAGAATAGAGGGAGATGCGCCTATGATTTCAAAGAGAAATCTCTTTGCTACTTAGTGGATATTACAATGTAAATCACGGTTTTTAAATTTTTCATATTTTTAGCTGGTAGGAAAAAAAATAATAAATAAAAATTGTAGATACTGTGATGCAAGGTTGGGACCGTAATGGATGATCTAATTGTTTGGGTAAGTTAGGGTGATGGGGTAGAACTTTGATGAGCAAGGGATAGGTCTAGTCTCAAAGGTTATAGGGCTAGTTTAGGGTTTATATATGATGGAATTACGATTTAGAATGAACGATTTTAGGTTTAGAAAGACTTAAGTTTGGTTTGATGCAAAATAGCCTCATTTTGAACTAATTTGGGGTTTTCGGGTTTTCCTAAGGTGTGCTAGGCTGGATTAATTCTGGGTTCTTCCAGTTAGTGGATGATGGTTTTTATTGTTCCTAGAGTAAAACAAAGCATATGTAAATGGCTTAAAAAAGATAGAACTGATTTTTTTTATTACACAAGAATCGATTCGAAGTTAAAGAGAAGATGATAAATGTGGGCAGAGGTTATGCATGATAGGTACTTACTTCACCGTTCAAGGAATCCACAAAGAGATAAGAAACCACGAACTTGCCACTCAAGGGAATCCAGCCAAGAGATTAGAGAACAAGATATATACTTCGCCACCCAAGGAATTCACATAGAGATAACAAGCAACGAACTCGTCACTCAAGAGAATCCACCTAGGAGATAAGAGAACAAATAGAGAACTATTAAAAAAAGAAATCTAAAAATATTATTAAACTTGAATTCATTCTCAAAAGACTACATTAGGGTATATATAGCCTCATACTTTCTAAATTCAATAAAGAAACTCCTATTTTAACTTGAAAAACAAAAACTTTCGAATTTAAATAAAGAAACTCCTACTTTGACTAGGAAAACAAACTTTCTAAATTAAATAAAGCAACTATTACTTTGACTTGGAGAACAAATCTTTTTAAAATAAAACAACTTCAAATCAAATAAGACAAGACTAGTACATTTGACTTTAGAAATATTGGTGGCTCATTTCACAGCCTAATATGAATTTTTCCATTAATAAGATTCTAATTTTAATGTATGTTGTGAATAGTTCATACTATACATCAAATTAATGAATAATACTTAAAGAGCAAAACATCTAAGATCAATAAATTTGAAACCAAACCTTAAACCGACTCAAAGAAACCAAAAGCTAACCAAATCGATTGATTCGGTTTATTTTGCTTTATACAATTCCTCGATTTCGCTTAAGTTTAAGTTTATAAAGTACAAAATCATGGTTTCTAAGTAATCTGATATAAAAAGAATACAAGATATTATATTAAATTATATATATATATATATATATATATATATATATATATATATATATATATATATATATATATATATATATATGTATTACAAAATAAATTTATATATAAGTCGATATTGAATATATTATAACTTTACTAGAAACTGCTTTGCTTTTATCGGTTGTAGATTTATTTTTGAAGGTAGCAAGTGGAAATACTCTAATTGTCGGTACCAAAACAGCTAAATTTATTCAATAGCACGGTTTGCAATAAAGACTTGGTGTCATTATACTAATAAAAAATGGCTCGGTGGTATGTTAACGAATTGGTCCACTACGGAAATGAGATTTAAAAAATTCATGGATTTGAGAACGGAACAAAAACTAGAGACTCCAATCGCCTTCAAAGAGATGCACTATGTCAAGAGACAATATCTCACTTGAAACATATTTGGGTGGGATTAAATATATGTCAAATACCTCGATATCAGAATAACTCGTTGGATCAACAAGAAGAATATACGATTCTTCGAGAATGTATCACAGTATAATTGAAATTCTATATACATATCAAATAAATTTCTAGTGACCTTGAAAAGACTTGAACCAATGACCATTCACCTCACCTACAATGCATTACCTCAACTGAGCTATCTTTAGGTTTCAAGGATTTTGATATATCTATGAATCCATGTATATTAATATTATAAAACACATATCAAGTTTTTAAGGGATTATCGATCACATGATTGAATGATTATAAGAAAAATGCTAGGCCTTTGCAAGAAACATTATGCAATAATTTTTAGGTAATAGTAATTGATATCCTTCACTTTTGTAGCTTAGACTTCAAATCTACATATTGACAAGGCATTACACACCAGCTTTATAATTTCTTAGTCAAACAACCATAATAGCGTAAGTCTTCACAACTTAAATTAGGTTAGTAAAAATGGAAAATACATATAGAAACTGCTGCGTAACTTGGAGCCTATCGGATGTCTACATGCATTACCAGTAAATATCTAACACATTATGGTTCTTTCCGACGTAACGCGTAGTGCGTTTCACACACGTATGCAATAACGTAAGTGAAAGTGTCATCATAGATTCATATGAATAGAGAATTATTATTTATTAATATTTATGACCATGCCATGCATTACACACAATCTAACGCATTGCTTTTGCACAGCCACAACGAAGTGCATTAGACCCACAACCAGAATACTTTTCAAATTAGGCATCAATCTTGACAATGGGTTGAAGCAGCTAAAGTGTACCATCCGGGAGCAACGATGGGAACTAACATTTTATCGTATTTGAGTTGAGTATAATCGTATTTTTGAGTTAAATTCGTAATGGCCAAGTATAAACAACAATAAGCGTGTTATATTCTTGTCGAAATCTGCATAAATGTATATTCTTTTCCAACTAGTTAATTTTATTTTTAATTAATATTAAGAAATTGAGAAAGCATAGACAATTCTATACAATTCTGATCAGGTCTTACTTTAATTAGTACTCACTTGTAGTTAGCCTTGAATAGCATTTTAGGTTTATGAGGTCTCGTATCCTGGCTGATTCCCTACCCTTCGAAAGTGATTGACTTAACTAGTTAAAAAAATGTCAAATGTCAATATCTAATTAGCCCTTAAATTTTTTATTTTTTTAAATCAGTTTGATTTCCACCCACTCTCGTTATGTGTCATTATTTAATTGGCTCACCTCTCTCCTCCTCCACCTCCATCTTCAATCCACCTCTATCTTTGCACATCACTTGCAACTAAATGAACTCATACCCATATCATGAATTTGTTGTGACCATCAAAGAATTAACTATACATATGATTTCGTTGAGGTGGGACTTGGTGTTTTTCGCTTAAGAAAATGGGTAAGGCAAAGGAAAATCAAGTTGCAACAAAATCACACAAAAACAATGTCGAAACATCTGAATGCATTAACCAAGTGAAAACAAAATGTAACGCCCCTTCCCCTAGTCGTAGCAGGTGAAGGGAGGCCACACAGAACTTGGACTTCTTAATCTGACATTATGTTATTGGTAGGCCTAATTCAAGCATAAAATCATAAGGACATAAACTTGTAAAATATCCACTATAGTGGTGTTTAAAGTGTCCTATACATACATACATGAGTCCAACTACTTGTATTTACACCGGTTCTACTATCTCTAAAATTACATAAGGTGGACTCCTAATGCTGTGTTGGCCTTGGTGAATGCGGGATGTCTCTGATGACCTCTTGATTACTACGGATGGCTCCCTTCGTGATGAACATAGGCAAATGTGGAAAACGAATGCATATGTAAATATGCGAGTAATCCTCAATTACAATATACATATAACATAATTCATATATCATAATATTCACATCTCCCATAGGAGTTCATAACAAAAATCTTGTAACAAAAGGTACCCGTAAGTACACTACATAACAGAATTGAGATATGTCTTAGCATAAGAACTAATTACTTTTGTTTTTATATAATTATTTCCATATATCATCTTGTTCAGATACACGCATGCTAAGTATTTGCATGCATAGGCCAGGTAATATTTAGATGGAGGGACCGCGACCTGATAGGTGCCGAGGTCTGATCACGATTACTAAATAGGTCTTGGGAAGCCTGAAACCTGAAATAATCTGCCCACGTGACAGAAGTCTTGGTAACATTGTCATGAATTAATGGTAGTCTTGAGTTAGAGGTGCTAACACTAAATGAGAGTCATTTTTAATCAAAATTATCGAAGCACTAATAATTCATGTTCATTCACTATTCAATCTTAGCTGAACATACAATTTTATGTAATACGAGGCTTGTTATATTGGTCTTAATCACATTCTTGTATATTTATATAATACTTTATATAAATTCAGAAATGAGAAAACAGAATGCATTACAAATAGTTAAGCACGGCAAGAAGTGGCAGGAGTTAGAGCATTTACATATAGCTTGTATGCGGAGTCACGGACCTTTCATTCACTTATTAGGATATTCCATTAATCCAATTTCGTAGCATTTAATTCGAAATTATAATCCTAACAAAGAGATAATGGTTTTCTAAATTAATGAAGAAATGAGAGAAAAAATACGGGACTTCAGGTTCGCTGGCGCGTGGGGACCTTCGTCTAGGCGAGGACCTACACCAAGGCGGAGTAACCCACACCGAGGTGTAGCAGAGACTGGAAAATTTGGGGCTTCGGGTTGCCTATTGGCATCTGCCTTTTATCAGTGAGAGAGCTCCACTTGCTGGCGAAGTTCCCTTCACCTAGGCAGAGAGCTTTGTGGATTGTACAAAAAATGGCAATTGCCTCTTTTCCATTGGAAATTTCCAACCAAAACCAAACCACATAAAAAAAAAAAATCACAAAACCCAACAAAAAACACATATATGGAAGAGTTAGGGTCTCCTAACCCAAACATAGACAAGGAGGGAGTTAGGAGAGTTTCCTAACCAACAAATGGGAGGATTCCATACCTTGCTTTTCTTGAAACCTTCAAAACCAAACTTTCTTCTTTTTACAAGAACAAGCAGAGCTCCAAAAGATGGAGAAATCAAACCAAAATTTGCCCTTCTCCCAGCCGTATGCCCTAGCTCTCTTTGAATCAAATGGAGAACTTATCCATTCGATAGACCAAGTGTTTGTCTTAATGTCATTGGCTCCAGGTTTAGCTTAACCATTTAGTCCCTTCTTCTTGCTCTATTTACAAGTCGATTTCTCAAAATCCTACCTTAACATATAATCTTTTCACTCAATGTCCATTATGTCCCTAAATTTGTAAATTACCATTCTACCCCTTTTTGACACTTAGCACTTAATTTTCCGAAAAATACAAATTTGACTTTTATTATACCCTAAACATGTAATAAAAATACTAGGGTATAATATGGGGTGTTACTCAAAAGGCAAAGGCTAGAATCTCAACCCCTATTGTTGTAGGTTGTTGATTCTACTATTTCCTTTTTATGAACAGAAACTAAGACAGTAGTGAGAGATGTGTTAAATACACCAAGAGAGTCCCTAAGTAAGTGGAGGAGTCACAATGGTCCGCTATACCCCACTTGTCTTATGCTCTTATTGCCTTGTTGACAGGACTTTTCTAAACATGTACTAACTACCACTTACAGCCTTTGGTTTTGATACCACTAAAGAAATTTAGAAAAGATCAGGGAGTTTGAATTAGCCCAAAACAGACCAAACAAAGAACAAATGAGGTAAGATGACTTATTTGATTGGATGACTGAGGTGTGCAATAACACTGTCCTTAAAGTAGATTCGCCTTCCTCCGGTTTGTAACCTTGGTGAAGTAGGGAACCAACGCTTTACCTCCAGGATTCAACAACTAGATATTGCCTCGAGTGCACTCCCTTGGTAAGATACGGTACAACTCGAACAATGATGTTCCTCTAATGTGCTTGGTATGAAAGCACTTGAAACTTGTAGAGAGTGCTTGGGAGCACTTGAGAGAAAGAGGAATGCTTAGAAGCACTTGAGTAAGAGAAGAGGTGCTTGGGAAGCATAATGAGAAGAGAGAGGAGAGGGAAAAGCTTGAGAGGAGATCTCGAAAGAAGTGTGTGAGAAATGAAGGGGGAGGGGCACCTTTATATAAGTGGAGTCCCAACAGATCTCTCCACAAAAGGTGCCAAAAAAGCTTAAAAGAAAAAGTCATATTTCAATTTGACTTGATTAACAAACAAATTAAATTAAATTAAATTAAGTTAAATGAATTGGCCAAATTGACTTGGCCAAGTCAATTTGAAATATCACAAGATATTTCTTCATGTTATTCTCACTTAACTCTCCAACAATCCCCCATAGAGTATAAGTGTGAAGAAGAATAAGAAGACTGGGAATGGAGGAATACTAGAATCCAATGCATGAGATGGGGTACTTATGGGTTATAGACAGGTCTTAGGATAAATAGTATGAATCACAAAACATGGTGAATTAAAAATTCTATGAACCAATGTTTCTTTGTGTGACTCAAGGAACCTATCATCCACATTGATTTCTCAACTACAAGTTGTACTTTACAGTTTAGTGCTAATAGGTCATGTGCCCTGTCTGGATATTCATGAGAGCTTTAGAGAATATGCCTACGTTCTCATAGGAAGCAGTCTCACTTCCTGTAACACCCCAAATTATACCATGACAGTTTTATAACATGTTTAGGGTATCATAAAAGTAAATGTATATTTTTCTGGAATAAAATAATGCTAAAAATAAAATAAGAAAAATCCAGAATTAATAGTATAATTTACCAATTGGGGACCCAAGGTCATATTATAAGAAGATAATATGCCAAAGTATGATTTTGATGTTGTAAATTGAGAATAAAATGAAATGAAGGTCCAAAAATGCAAAAAGGAAAATTAGCAATTGTATATAGTCAAACATGGTATTAGAAAGGCAAAATATCTCATTTTTATTAAAATGATAGGCAAATCTGAAGAGGAGAAGAGAGAAAGAGAGAAGAGAAGAAGAGAGTGAGGAAGAAGAAGAGGAGGAAGAAGGGAAGAAGAGAAGTTCAGCAGAAAAGAAAAGTAGTTGTATGATATGTAGCGAATTGATATGGATTTTTGTATGGATTTTGTATGGATACTTGTTGGAGGTTTGGAATACTTTTTGTAGAATTCATTGTTTGAAATTGCGGTTTGGTTTGGTTGTGGTCAAAGAGGAAAAATTTGTAGAGAAAAATGTTGGGTTTTAGGGAGATGTTGTCCTTTTTAAAACCCATGCTTTTGTTTTCGCCAGAACCCTGACCATCACTCATCCAATCGAAGATTCAAACTGAGGCAAACTGGGACATCTGTGAGTAACAAATCTCCCTAAAATAGGTGTATGCAAATTTGGACCCCAGTGTATCCATAAAATTCGTCAAAGTGAGGCTATGTTTTTGAGTCAATTTTGATACGCTGGGGTTTCACGCTTTGGTTTTCAACATAAGTTGAGCCTTCACCTTATATCCAAATTGAGTGATTCAAATTTCAAGTAAACTAGACTTCTAGGAGAACAAATATTCCTAGAAATAAGTATATCAAAATTTGACCTCATTTGACCCGTAGAATTGGCCAAAGTAAGAGAATAATTGCCCCTAAATCTGACAACCCCCGAACTGAGTAATCGGTTTTTTAAATCACTTGAGTTATACTCATCCAAACGGGTGCCGATTCAAATTTCTATACAAACTAGACATCTGGGAGAACAACTTTCATGAAGAAATTATGGTCAAATTATGTCTCTAACATTTCCAGAAAATTTTCAAATGTATGACACTATTTCAGATTCTGATCCTGGAAATTGTCCAGGAGTAGTTTGGAATGTTTAGACCATATCTCCCAAATTAAAAGTCCAAATGACATGATGTCTGAACTATAAGAAACTTAAGACATAGGGGTATATTGAGTTAGAATACCACTTTATCGTTATCACTTTTACATGGTCGTACCAGTCGAAATGAACTGAACCGGCCAAATTGTTCAAGCATAATTGGTTATGGAAATCGGTATAAAGGTTATATAAATTAAAATGTTATGAAAGCTAAAGAAAATACACGTATAATTTTGTTATATGACAAAGTACAGTTAATTGTTTATAAGAGATTATTTGATAATGAATATCTCATAAGTATACATGATATTAGTAGTTATTCATGTATATGAGATATTTTTTTCTAATACCTGAAAGATTGTTAAGAAAACATAATAAAACTGATTGCCTGCTTGTGACCGGGGAGTTGGATAGATAGACATGCCTATAGAGATATAATTGTTGTATATGTAATGGAGATATTTAGGCCTTCGCTTGGTCGATGACAGCAGATCCCGCTTAGATCGTCATATAGCGTCCCGCTAGATAATAAGGCCAGATAGAAATCACTGTCTTGTATAGTGATAGTACCTTCGAATGTTATTGCCGCTCTTTCCTCGTATCCACTTCTAAGGTATCGCGTGCCCTCAAAACATAAGATAAATGACAAGAATATGTAAATGCATGATATGAGGCATAACATTGCTATGCGTGTGTGATGATAATACGTAAACAGGATAAGTACAAGAACAAAAGCGTAAATGAAAGATGATATGGAATGAAACATGATAAGACAAATAAGTATGATATATGTAGAAGTATATCTATAAATGATATGTTCAAAACATGAATAAGCATGTGTATTTGTAAATGAATGTTAAAGTTATATGCAGTTGTCTAAAGTGTGATGATTTGGATTAGAGGTCGCCTATGGGAGTTTATTCACTGCTTATGTTTAGCTGGTGTTTCATCCGTAGGTACTGTAGGAACGAAGAAGTTTCTGACAATCTCGTGATCAGCAACAAAGGTCAACAAAGCATGAGCTCATTGAAAATTTATGGTATATTTTGTATATGTATTTGTTTGTAAACAATGTAACAAGTTGAATACTTCCACGAGCTGTATATATTTTGTAATCCGTTATAGGAATATAAAGCCGTTAAATGTTTAACATTATATGAATGAACAAGCTTAAAGTTTATAAGTTTAGTAAATGAAAAAGATGTCTCGCTGACACCGGGTGCCGAATGGGGTGCTGCGCTTAGTGGTATTAGAGCCTAAGTTTAGGCGTCTCTGGAAAAGTCTAAGTTTAAAGCATTCTAGAGCAGAGTACAAGATTAAAAAAAAACTTATGCTTAGTGGATCGACGGTCCTTGTGTTTTGGTATAGATGGATCGCCTCCAAACTGGCTGAGAGTGTACCCGTGAGATAAAGGGCTCCCCTCGTCGATCTTAACAGGCCAAAAGCGAGAGTCATATTCCAAATGAGCCAAAATGAAAGCCTTGTCGAGGATATCTGGACATGGTTCCTGTGTTAGAGATTGATAGCTTCCTGATAGATGTAGTAAGAAGACATGAAACAGGGAATTTTACAGGTCAAACATGGAAGAGTCCCATGTGTTTCGTGATTCCGTTGGAAAAGTCGCAAAGAATCACTGGAGTGGAGGTGAGATGCTGGAAGACCCGAAAAAATTATATATTTTTTTAAAAAAGGGTAAAATGGTAATTTCGGTCAAAATCCGAAATTTTTCTAGATCTTAGATGATGAAACGGACTTCACCTGAACGCTCGTGAAATCTAGCTACCACGCCGACTTCGCCGACCGAGACAACCGAAATGCCTCATGTTTGAGGCAACTGGTAGCGCTGGGACAGACACAGCTTGAGTGGCCTGTAAGAGGTGCCACGTGTCATGTGTAGAGTTAATAAACATGAGCTCGGGCGGCCATAGTGGACACATGGCATGATGCCATTTGATGAAAATCCCAAAGTGAGGGATAAGGACAGGAAATCCAAGCCAACCAATGGTGGCTTGACATGTGGCATGAGAGGACAAGTCCTCTTGACCCAAGCTCTCCCAACTGGTTTTGAGGAGAGGGAAAAAGAGAGAGAAAAGAAAATAGATTTTTAAAGAGAGAGAGTTCACCTTATCTCTAGAATTCTTGATGATTGGACCGTCGAATCCCGGTGAGCCAAGAGACAAAGTTGCTCCCCACAGCAAGAGCTACGTGTGGATATCGGTTTGGTGGAGTTTTGACAAACTCCAGGAGGTCGTTTTCTCCTACTTGTTTATTTCTTGTTTAAAAGCCATGATACTGGTTTTGGGTGTTGTGAGGCTGGGAAGGGCGACAGATATCGGTTCCAAAAAATGGAATAGATGAGGGGAGGGGGTTATTCATGGACAGCCCACTGAGTTGATGTGTGGACCTAAAACAGTCCCGATTTGCTTGTTGGATCGAAAATGTCCATGTGAATTTGCTTGGATGGCATGGATTGTGTAGAAAATGATATGTTGATGCATGCTAAATTGATGTGTTAACATGAGTGGTTGAATTATATGAAATATAATTGTCAATGAACCATAGGAATTGATTATATGAATTGGCATCATTGCATTCATGTGCATGGTGACATCGCGTCGAGTCGGGTGTGGGTGCACGATATGGTTATTCACCACTCTTAGTGAATGTGGGTTGAGTTAGTCTTTGGGACTAGGTCTAATAAAGACTCATAGTTAAAATTATAAAATGAGAAATAATTAATGTTTGTTGGGCGTCCTTGGAACTCGGGTGTAGGAGACCCGTGGTATTATCCGAAAGGTTCCGCATGGGTGTAAGAGGACCTAGACAAGGGAGACCCGCGTACTATCCAAAGGCTTGTACCTGCAGCAGACCCAAGCACTATCCAAAAGTTATGTATGAGTGTTAGAATCCATGTGTAATTTTGAAAAGTTCTGCTGTCTAAGAGAAAACATGCATGTTCATCACTTAGACCTGTAGCTGAGTGATAGAGCTCCGGGATTGACTCTCGATGCCACCATCGGGCAAATTGTATCAAGTTGGTGAAACACACAAAGGCTCGACATATGGGTGTTATTGGCATTATCAAGAACGCATTGCCATACTTAAGTATAGCATGTGAGGAGTTGCGCAGTGACTCAGATATGGGCATGGAAAACACATCAGATGATGATATAGATCATTCCATGTGTGAATTGTAAATTGTATGGAAGCCAGGATGTTTGTGCTGTACCATTGCATGTGCATTTTAGGTGGGGAACCCATGCAGGGGAATCACTTGGCATTGCCTGGCCGAGGGAAAGATTTCGTGCAATGAGTGTTCGGGAAGCACGCTCACAGGCCGCTGAGAAAGAGAGCCGATGTGGCTTTGATTACGTTTTGTAAAACATGTATGCGAAATATTACAACATTTATTAAGAGTGACAACCTAAACTATTGTGGTAGTAATATAGTTGGATATTTTGGTGAGGTGTAGGCCAACGTGACCATTTTTACCATGAACGGGTCTCATGATATTGCAAAGCTTCCACAGTCGGGACGGTGGTCAACGTGAACCCCTGAAATATAGCCACAAATGACCCCGATCAAAGAGTGACATGTGTGGGCTTCTCTATTGGTGCGCAAAGGTTATGATTGGTGGAAGCAGTTGAGGATGTCCGAGACTCCGCATCCCATACCATGGGAGTTTTCTTCGCTCCAAGAGTTCAGGGCTGGGGCGTATATGATATGTGTAGGGAGCATCTTGCGGAAGCATGAATTTGAAGCAGCGCGAACCATTGGTCAGGCCATGAGAAAGAATTCATCCATCTAGCAAGACCGCCTCACCGAGAGCTGTAAGTATGCTTTGAGGATGGACTAAATAAGTCCATAAAAGATATATGGCGCCCTCGTGACAAGATCGAAGAAGTAAATTTTTAATAACACGGCGGCAAGGAAAGTAGAGATGAGGCAAGTACACAGAGAAAGATTTCGTAAGAGTAGCTAAAGTGAGCTTTTCCTGGTAAAAGAGCCGAAACCCAAACCGGTTACTACATACTGGGCCATTGCAAAGAAGACAAGGAAATATAGTAAAAATATAGTACCGGAGCAGAGGTGCTTCAGCGGGACCAGGAAAAACTCCAGAGTGCCCCCATTGCCATCGACGACATTTAAGAGTTTGCAGATTGTTGATAGAAGCGTGCTTCAGATGTGGAAGCACTGAAAATTTTATGGCAAATTGTCCCAAAGAGTCAAGGGATAATAGGAATTCTTAGAATAATAGCAGAGGGAGGTACGCGACACCACCGTCGACTCGAGATAGAGGTAGAGGTCGAGGGGGGCTAGAGCCAACATCGAGGACGGCGAGGCAATGCTAAGGTTAGAGACGTTCTACGCTTCACTCTAGCATCAGCATATGCTATGAAGGCTACCGTGGGACTCAGATGCACCGTAGCAATTGTCGGGTACTTTCTTTCTTATGGTATTGAAATGCATGCATTAATAGACCTGATCACTGGCTCATATGTATGCATTGAGTATGTGTTTTCGATAAAAGATGACAAAGATTGGAGAAACTATCATATGATATGCATGTAACCAGTCCTTTAGGGCATAATGTCAATGTGAATAGAGTGTATAAGAATTGCCCTATAATTATTCATGATCGAGAATTTTCTACTGATTTGATTGCTCTACCATTTCGTGAATTTGATTTGATTTTGGAACGGATCGGGTCGTTTCAAACATCTTCGCCATAATTGATTGTGATAAAAATACAAAGAGTGCTTGTGGGATAGTTCCGATTAGTCTAGCTGATAATACATGGTGTCTCGGTCCCGCCTCAATGTCCATGTGATTTCAGCTATGCAAGCCCGACGATTGGCTGAGAGAAAAGGATGTGATGCCTGGGTTGTGTCGACTCCCAAAGAGGTCAACAAATAGAATGGCAATATTCTCGTTTTGAAAGACATTTTCTCCGACATGTTCCTCAAGAGTTACTTGGTATTCCACATGTAAGAGAAGTGGATTTATCTATTGAGATTTTATCGGGAACAGTTCCTACTTCTAAGGCACAATACAGGATGGTTCCAACTGAGTTCAAAGAGCTAAAGATTTAACTACAAGAGATTTTGGATAAAGGGTTTATCCGACCTAGTGTTTCTCCCTGGGGTGCACCTGTTTTGTTCGTGAAAAAGAAAGATGGCACCCTACGGATGTGCATTGATTATCGGCAAATCAATAAGGTGACAATGAAAAACAAATACCCATTGCCGAGAATTGAAGATCTCTTTGATTAGTTAAAAGGGGTGGGTGTCTTCTTAAAGATAAACCTACGATTAGGGTACTATCAGCTAAGAGTGAAAGATGTCGATGTGCCGAAGACAGTATTCAGAACTCGATATGGCCATTATGAGTTCTTGGTAATGCCATTTGGGTTGACTAATGCATCGGCAAATTATGGATTTACGAATGTGGTGTTTCGACCCTATTTAGATCAATTTGTCGTGGTCTTTATTGATGATATATTGGTATATTCTAGAGATGAGTAAGAGCATGAGCAACATTTGAAAATATTTCTACAGACTTTGAGAAAGAAAAAGTTGTATGCTAAGCTTAGAAAATGTGATTTTTGGCTAAAGGAAGTTTCCTCATCTTGCCAGTATTGTGTTTCATTGATATAAGAGCTCGCCTTAGCTAAGATTGAAGTTGTGGTGAATTGAAACCACTCGAAAGTGAGAAGCTTCAAATTAGTTATGGATATTATAGAAGATTTGGTAGAAGGATTCTCCAATAGCTTTGCCACTACTAAATTACTTATAAGCTCGAGCGACGTGATAAATGTCAAGATAATTTGAGTAGTTAGTTGGTGTTATTGAAGTACGCATTGACGCAGCTATCCCGTAAAGAGTATACTGTATAGTGATGCTTCAAGACCAGTTATTTGGGATGTGTAAGTGTTAATGCAAGATGGGAAAGTATCGCTTACATCCAGACAAATAAGCCACATGAACGTAATTATCCTACACACATGATTTGAATTGCCACGGTAGTATTTGCTTGAAGATATAAGACACTACTTATATGGTGAAAAATGCACTTATATAGATTATAAAAGTTCCTTCAAATTTTTGTTAACGCAGAAGGAGCTTAATTTAGAGTCAACGGAGGTGCTAAAATATTATGATTGCATAATAGATTACCACCTCTAGCTAATGTGGTAGCATTTTGGGCAGTAGAAAGACAATGACGGTTAAGAGCAATGGAGAATAAGTATGAATGGAGCGCTATATTAGCTCACCAAAAGCGCGTACTGTTAGCAAATGGCCAGCATGCGAAAAATGACAGCCGAAGAGATGCGTAAGGAATAAATGAGATGGTGATAAGACTGGATTTTTCAAGAAAGAAGTCGGAAGTTTGTATTCTAATGTATTATGTGTTAAATGATAAAGCAGAGCCAAAGAAAAAAGCTTCTATTTGAAGCTCATAATAGATCATGCATCCCGAGTAAATAAGAAGGCCCGTGATTTGAAACAACATTATTGGTGGAAACAAAGCAGATGTGACATGTGCCTAAATGTTTGACATGAAGTCAAAGTCGACCAAGTTCCAACAGTCCCGTTGAATCCCCACTCCCCTCATCGGAAGTGGGATGGGCACGCGGATTTATGACTCGAAGTTTTTCCTCACGCAACAAAACATATACTGTTGGTGATTGTCGATATGCTCACAAAGTCGGCCCATTTTTTAAACCAAATGATTGACTATTCTATAACGAGAAGTTGAGTTGGTATGTGGATGAGATTGTGCGATTGCACGGTGTGCCGCGTTATCAAGGCCGAGATCCCGATTACATCGAGATTCTAAGGAATTAAAAGTTAGCCTTAGGCACCTCGCCTTTTCTTACCCTCAAGACAACATTCCCCGTTGCATGGGCGGACAAATCGAGGATGATTCAACCTGTCAAGATATGCTTCGTGGATGTGTAATGGAATTCACTGAAGTTGATGTATATTCCATTGATAGAATTTGCCTATAACAATAGTTATCAATCAAGCATTAGCATGCCGGCACCATAGCGAAGCCAGGCCGAGATGTAGAACTCCCCGTGTGTTGGACATAATTGAATGAGCATAAAGTAGATGTTGATCCAATATAAAGATACGTAAGCAAAAAGTTTAGGTTATTCGGTAAAGGTTGTGTTATTGCCAGCGATCAAAAGTCATATGCCGATTTGAAAAATGAAGACTTTGAATATGAAGCGGGTGATAGCAAATTTTAAAGGTATTTCAATGGAGGAAGCTAGATGGAAGAAAGGGAAGCAGTCCGAGGTTCATCGTCGTATGGCGAAGTTTTGAGATAATCACCGTCAGCATATCGGTTGGCAATTCTCTAGAGTTAGCCAAATTGCATTGAGCGTGTTCCATGTGTCATGCTTCTAGTCACTGCTTATGGCTCACATACTACTCGTGCAAGAAGTATGTAGTTAGGATTTTTCATATGAGATGGCGTTTCAAAGGCTAGTTTCGCTTCGAGAGGTGGAAGCGGTTGTGAAATAAATAAGCAAGTACAGTTAACGTGCTGCCAAAGAACACCACTACAGCGAAGAAGCCTACTTGGGAAATGGGTTAAGAATCAGCACCGTGAACTCTTCGCTCTGTGTATGAATTTCGAGGGTAAAATTCTTTTGGGAGAACACCCCAAATTATAACCCGACAATATAACATGTTTAAATAAAAGCAATTTTTTCGGAATAAAATAATGCTAAAAATAAAATAAGAAAAATCCAGAATTAATACAAGAGTTAAGGGTAAATTAATAATTTAGCAATTAGGGACCCAAGGGCCATAATACAAGAAGATAATATACCAAAGTAGGATTTTGATAAGTTAAATTGAGAATAAAATGAAATGAATGTCCAAAATGCAAAAAGGGAAAAATTAGGCAAAATTGTAAGGCAAAATATCTCATTTTTGGTCTAAAATGATAGGGCAAAATCGATGAAGAGGAGAAGAGAGAAAGAGAGAAGAGAGAAGAGAATAAGAGAGGAAGAAGAAGAGGAGAAGAAGGGAAGAAGAGAAGTTCAAGGAGAAAGGAAAAGCAAAGGTATGGATATGTAAGGAATTTTGATATAGATTTTTGTATGGATACTTGTTTGGAGGTTTAGAATACCTCTTTTTGTATAGAATCCTTGTTTGGAATGGTTGTTTGGTTTGGTTGTAGTCCTTAATGGAGGAAAAATTTGTATAGAGAAAATGTTGGGTTTTAGGGAAGATGTTGTCCGTTTTTTTTTAAACCCATGTTTTTGTTGCAATATAACGGCCCATCACTCGATTGGTAATTTCAAATATGAACCCCAAGCGGTTTTATTTATTTTTTATTTATTTTTATTTTTTTTATTAATTTATTAATTTATTATTTTTTATTGTTTTTTATTTTTATTTTTAATTTAGAGTTGAGCAAAACGTAAAAAAATAAAATAAAATAAATAAAAAGAAAAAAAAGAAAAAAAAAAGAAAATGAGAAAAAGTCAAAAGGAGGAGATTTTTTTTTAAGAGGGAGTGGAGGAGTAAAAGGAAAGTGGGGAGAAGCAGTTATTAGAAAAATAAAAAAAAATAAAAAAATAGTCAAAAAGTGGGGGAGCCAGGAACGGAGAGTGGAGCTAAAACGGAGAGGAGGAAGAAGTGGGGAGAGGAGAGAAAACAGAAAAAGAAAAGGAAGGAAAAAAAAACAAAAACGGAGGATGTAGTTGGAGGAGGAGGAGAAGAACCAAGGGGAAGAATTTCTTGGAGATGTCTTTTCCCTGATTAAGGTTGGACTTCTCGAATACTGTTTTTCTGCATTATCATCTTATGGTTTGTATTTATCTAGACAGTATACCTTTATCTTCTGATGGATTAACCTCGTTGTTCCTTGATTTTGTTGGGTTTATTGCTCTTAAAGTGAGTCTATGAGCATATTGAATCACATACTGTTATTATCATTTATTTATTTATTTATTATTATTTGTATGTATGGTTCGAATATTGGTTTCGGCTTTGAAATTTTTGAAAATGATTGGTGGTATTGGAGAGATGCAGCTTGGGGAGGGAGTGTAATAAGTGAAAAGTTTGAGAAAATATTGTAATTGATGTCTTGCTTGGAGTATTCATGTGATTGATGATGAATAAGTTATTACTGTAAGTAGAAATACAAGTTTCAATGAGAGGGGTTTGGCAACTGCCTTTTGGTGTGGGGATGCAAGCATGAGAGAGGGGATGAGGTAGTAGAGTATATTAAGGGCAGTCATAGAAGTTTGTGCTTGTAGGTTTTTAATTTGGTTTCGTTATTGGTATTCTGGTTTGTGGCAGGGGAGTATTTCTAGTAGAATGTGTTGGTAATTTATTGGATTTAGTTTTTATCATATTTATGGCCTCGTTTTCCATATTTCCTTGTTTAACAATTGCAAACTTCCTTAACATCATATATTCCTATGTTCTACACATCAATGATTGCACACAATTTGATACATTACAAATTTTTCTTTACACATTCTCATTCTCAAGTTTTGACTCACACGCTTATATATCTATTACACCACTCAGTCATATCCATTTTGTGACAAATTAGTATTTCTTCATACTGTCTATCACTAACACTCCACCTAGTACTTTAGCTTTTATTTATTGTATATTATTTCAGCGTCTGTTAGTGTCTGTTTTGCTAATCCTTTTCTTTTCTATCATGTCTAATGCTCTGTATTGTATATATTTGAATATAATCCTGTAATTTACTCGTGTGCCTTGTATATATTTTACTAATAAAATTATGCAATTTTTTTGTGTGCTCCCTTTTATTTAAATTCCGTCATGCATGTGTGTTTTATTCATTTTGTTATCTACTCATTACATTATTTGCTTTGCTCTGTTCATATATATATATATATATATATATATATATATATATATATATATATATATATATATATATATATATATATATATATATATATATTATCTTTTTGTTATACTTATTTTAATTTTTTTTGTCTTTATTGTATAAATGTTTTTGTAAATCTATGTTCGTCTCTTCCTAATTTTATTTTATCAGTTTAACTCTTTGGCTTAATACACCATCGACCTAATAACTCGTTTCTTCTAATTGAACTAAATGATTCCTATGAGCCAGTAAACCCTTTTGACCTAATTCATTAGGTGCATTAAGTTCTTTGACCAACCTATTAGGACTTAGTCAAGAAAACCCTACCATCTTTCTAAGTCCAGCCCGTTAGGTCCTTTGGCTAACCTCTTAAGACTTAGTTAAAAAAGCTCTACCATTTCTCTAGGCCCAACCCATTAGGACTTAGCTGATAAATTAGGACCCTTGACTACCATACATTTGAGCCAAGTCTTTGGGCAAGTCGAACTCTCCATGCCAACCATTCAACTTCCAATTTCCAAATTTCACAATTTTTTTATTTTTATTTATGAATCTTAATTTAAAAACTCAATTCCTTTAATTTCCAATGTCAATTTTACAAGTTTCTAATTTCAAATTTCAAATTTCTAATTTCAAAATCCAAGTGTCATAATTTCAAAATTCAATTTCCAATTTCAAATTCCAAGTTTCCAATTTCAAAATTACAAAATTCTCAATTTCAAAATTCAAGTGTCATAATTTCAAAACTCAAGTCTAATTCTAATTTCAAATTCTCAAACTTTCAATTTTAAATTTACAATTTCCCAATTTCAAAATTCAAAGTGTCACAAATTTCAAAATTCGAATATCACAATTTCTAATTTCAAATTTCTAAATCTCAAATCTCAAATTTATAAAATTCAAGCTTCCAATTTCAAAATCTTAATTCAAAATTCTTAAGCTTCAAATTCATTTCAGAATTCTTAATTTCTAATATTTTAAACTACCAACTTCAAAATTTCAATTTCAAATTAGTTTTCAAAAATTCCAAACACGTGATTAATTCTATAGTTCCTATAAAATGGGATCTTGTGGAGTTAATTTGTGTGACATATAAATGGGCTTGGGTGGGGCCTGACATCTCATATATCCTTTTAACAAATAATTTGACCTCTAATCTGTAACCAATTTCCAATTAAATGTGAATATTTCATATTTGTTATTACACTAACATTGTCTCTAATTAGTAGCGCTTTGGATACATCACCCAGGTACACATTTTTCTCATCTAATTTCTCTTATTCATATATTTATTTATTCGTCTATTCATTTCTATATGTCTAGTGTGTTATTATATTGTTATTACTTGTTTTTGGTATCTACTGATCGATTAATCAAAAGTCGTATTTTCCCTAAACTTGTTTAGTTGAGACTGTTTTTATAGGGGCTTAAAGGGGTGCTATTTCAAACTCTTTTGTCTTAAGATCTACCTTCCCGATAGGTAACCCGACCTCTAACCTAGACTTTATTTTCCCGCACTGTCTTTTCTTATCAAGAGTCATATTTAGGGTTTTTTCTTTCTTATTTTGTTTTCCCTTTTAAAATAAAACAAAAATAGTGGCGACGTCCATTTTTTGAATGGCTTTCCAACAACACAAAAGCAGCCCTCGCGACGAGGGACGACGTGAAAACGCGGGTCCACATCAAACTTTGGGTAAACTACATCTGTAGACAAAATCCCGGCAGGTGTATGCAAATTTGGACCCAGCAGTACCGAAAATTCACGCCAGCCTGCCGAGTGCCACTCTTGATACAATTTCAGGGTTTGTAAATAAAGCTATATTTAGGCTACAGTCTGAGTTTCACTCATCCAAATTTCTGGACAAACTCGACTTCTAGGAGAACAAATATCTCTAAAATAAGTATATCAAAATTTGGACCTCATTGAACCTGTAAAATTTGGCCAAAGTAAGAGAATAATTGGCCCCCGAATTGTCTTTAACTCCCGAATCGAGTAATCTTGTTTAAATCATAACTTGAGTTATACTCATCCAAATTAGGTGATTCAAATTTCTATACAAACTAGATATCTGAGGAAATAACCATGAAGAAATTATGGTCAAATGGCGTCTCTAAGATTTGGCAAAATTTTCAAACATATGACACAATTTCGTATTCTGCTCGGAAATTGTCCAGAGCGCTTGGAATGTTTAACTATATCTCTCAAATTAAAAGTCTAAATGACATGATGTTTGAACCATACTAAACTTAAGAAATAGGGGGTATATTGAGTTAGAAGACACTTTCTCTATCAATCCCTTTTACACAAAAACAGAATAAAAACGAACTCGTGAACCGCCTCTTCAAATTGTTCAGAAGAAATTAGTTAAGTGGAAATCAAATTGTATAAAGGTTATATAAATATTTGTTTTATGAAAGCTAAAGAAAATATATAATTTTGTTGAAAAGGACAAAGCAATAGTTAAATGTTTATAGAGATTATTTGATAATGAATATCTCATAAGTATACATGATATCAGTAGTTATTCATGTATATGAGATATCTTTTTCTAATACCTGAAATATTGTTAAGAAAACATAATAAAACTGATTGCCTGCTTGTGACCGAGGAGTTGGATAGATAGACATGCCTATAGGGATACAGTTGTTACAACATGCAATTTATTGATATCGAGGCCCCGTTTGGGTCGATGACATAGATCCCGTTTAGATCGTCATAGCGGCCCCGTTTGGGTCAATGACATAGATCCCGTTTAGATCGTCATAGCGGCCTCGTTTGGGTCATACAGATAGAAATCACTGTCTCGTATAGTGATAGTACCTTCGGGTACATACAATTCTTTCCCGTATCCACTTCTAAGGTATTTTCAGGCCTGAAACATAAGATAAATGACAAGAATATGTAAATGGCATAACATGATATGAGAAGCATAACATTGCTATGTGATGATACGTAAACAAAGGATAAGTACAAGAACAAAAGCGTAAATGAAAGATGATATGGAATGAAACATGATAAGACAACAAGTATGGATATATGTAGAAGTATATCTATAAATGATATGTTCAAAACATGAATAAGCATGTGTATTTGTAAATGAATGTTAAAGTTATATGCAGTTGTCTAAAGTGTGATGATTTGGATTAGAGGTTGTCTATATGTATTTATTCCCACTAAGCTATGTTTTATAATATGGCTCTAATCCAAGGTGGAAAATGAAGAGTTTAATAGAAGCTCGGACAATTCGCATTAGCAACAAAGGTCAACACATTACTAGGTGCCCATTGAAAACCTCTAAGGTATATTTTGTATATGTATTTGTTTTTGTAAACAATGTGAATATTGTGGCTGAACACTTCCATATATGGAGCGGTATCTTTTTAATCCGCTACCATGTATCAGAGTACACGTTAAATGTTTAACATTATATGAATGAACAATCTTAAAGTTTATAAGTTTATAGTAAACAGGAAAAAAAAAATGACTCCCTCACTTGACATTGGGTGCCGAGTTGGGGGCGTCACACTTCCACTCTCATATAGGTGAACCTATCAAATGTGTTCTACATCTAAACATACCATCCATAAGGAATATGGTATTCATTAAGAGTTTACAATCAACCTTAAGCAATGCAGAATAGGCTCCATCTACACCATAAGGATGAACTGTAATGTCCCAAAAATAACCTTTTTGTTTTATTATTTTACTTTATAGCATTTTCTGCTATTATAATTTTTTTATTCGATATTTTATTGGTTTTAAGTCATAAAAACAGAGGGTTTTAAAGTGAGAACTCGCATAGTGGATTAGTGCACCCCAAATTAAGCCCTAGTAGTTTAATGATATGTTTAGGGTATAACACATGTAACGCCCTAAAAATACCTTAGCAGTTTTATAACATGTTTAGCGTATAAAATAAGTTAAATTGCATTTTTTCGGAATTTATATTGTGAAAGAACCAAAAAAAAAATGATAAAACCCGAAAATTATACAAGAATTAAGGTTAAATTGGTAAAATGTCAAAATGAGGACCCAAGGGTCATAAATGAGTAAGTGTATATGCCAAAATGGAAAATTTTTATGAAATGAAGGCGTAAATGAAAGACAAAAAGAAGGACCAAAATGCAAAAAATGGAAAATGAGCAAAATGTGAGAGCCAAACATGACCTTATGAAGGATGGATTAAGACCAATTTGGTCTTAGAATGAGAGTTCCTACTGGGTAAAAGATAAGAGAAGGGCACGGTTAGAGAGGGATCCAAGTTGGTGTGATTCTCTCCATCTTGGGTTCCATTTGATCAAGCAAAAGGAAGCTAGAGTCAAGCTAGTGGAAGAAATCAAGAGATTTAAGGTATGAACTAACCATAACTTCCCCTAAATGTTGTGTTTGAGTTTGATGAAAACCCAAAATCAGAATATAATTGTTTTAAATGGTTGTAGATCAGTTTTGAGGTTGTTTTGGGTTAAGTTTCAAAGTGCTTTTGGGTTAGGATTGGTTTTGAGGAATTTTTGTATAAAGGAAATGTTGGGGTTTTAGGGGAGATGCTGTCAAAAATTTCCAAAATCCATATTTTTGTTTTGGCCATAACTTGGTCATAACTCATCCAAATTGAGTGATTCAAATTTCTAAGTAAACTAGACTTCTAGGAGAATAAATCTCCTTGAAATAAGTGTATTTAAATTTGGACCCACCGGACCTGCAAATTGGCCAAAGCCGAGACTCTATTTTCGAAAGTAAATTCGATTCGGCTTGGTACGCTTAGTGTTTTGCAACAGTTTTGGTATTTAGGCCATAAGTTGAGTTTCACTCATTCAAATTGAGTGATTCAAATTTCTGGGTAAACTAGACTTCTAGGAGAACAAATCTTCTTGAAATAATGTATTCAAATTTGGACCCCATTATGCCCAGAAATTCGTTTAAGGGGAGCTTTATGTACAGGAAATTTTTGCTTATGTTTTGAAAATAGATGGTCCCGGTTGTTTAGGACATATCTTGAGTTTCGGTGCTCCAAATTGGATGATTCCAATTTTTGAATAAAATAAATTTATAGAGGAACAATGGACTTGAAGGAGGTTGGGTAAAATATGACTCATTGGTTCCTAAAAAATTTTACTTGAAGGAAGTTGGGTAGAAAACAACCCTAACTAGAAACCTAAACAAGCCAACTAATATTGTTCTCTAATGGTGATGGATTAGGGGTTGGTAACGAGGAATCCTGACCCAAGAACAGGATTCCGAGGATAGGAATCGAGGATCGACAACCTTTTTGGGTTTGTTCTCCATACCTCTCTTCTTATTTCAAGTTTTGTGATCGTTGGTTGAAATGATTTTCAAGAAAACTGCATATGTGATTTGTTTTAAGCGATTTGGGAAAATTGATTTCAAATGCATTGCCATAAAAATTGTATGAGCATCAAAATGTATTATTTGGGTATAAATGTATATACAATATTGTAAATTACTATGACTAAGTTTTAATGCCCTTAATAGAATGTTATCTGTCATATTCAAGTTAAGGATAGATTGGTATACCAATAAGGGTCAAACTAGCAGTACTGTGAACGTAATGAAATATAGTGGTATACCGATCCGTAGCACAACGGAACAATATCGGTAGTGTACACACAATGATTTTTAAATAATCAGTCAGCAAGCCCAGCGGGACCGTATTGTGTTATAAAAAGTTTTTTTTTTTACCGGTTTGTAGCCCAGCGGGATTGTGCCAGTGATTCCGTTATTCTAGGCATCGAAAGAAATTGCTAAATTCATTTAAGGGCAACATTATAAGTAAATGTGTAAAAAGCATGATTTGAGTTTCGAATGAAATATTGCATATGAAATTGTATACTTTGAAGTGATCAAATGATTTGCAAATTAAATTATGTGAAATAAGCACATGTATATAATGTATATTGAATGGATTGAAATTGTACAAAGATTGTTTCTCAGAAAAGCGTATATTTGTGTGTTTAATTGAAATGAAGAGAGAATCGCATAAACCACTAAGTATGAAATGCTTTAGCGTTGCTTTATCATTATGCCAGGTACAGAGTGACTAGGGACAAGAGCAAAGATCGCAGAGTTCAGAGTCATCGTCGAATCGTGAGGAGTATAAGTAAATGCTCCGTCTCATGCATACATTTCATCTCATGACATTATTTGATCATTTTTGTAATGAAACAAAAAATGTATAAGTTTTCATGGGAAGAACATATTTGATTTATTTGTGGAGATGAACTCTGATAATGTTTTGTAAATGATAATGTTGAAAGGGCATACATGTCATAATGAATGAAAGTGTTAATTGACAAAACAGTGGACCCTCTTTAACCAAAATGATTACACGACATTTATTTCTACAGTATTTGAAAATGTATATATAGTAAATCTGATCCGCGCCCTGATCCTGTGGCTAGCCCTGGGCCGGTCAGCATGTGGGCGCACAACACAAGTTAAAATAAACCGGAATTATTACAAGAAGCCACAAGTAATCAGAATGTCAAAATGAGGCCCAAAGGTCATAAATGAAGAAAAGATTTGTCAGCGCAGAGTGTGATAAGTTGTTATGCAAATGAATGTAATGAAGGCTTTAATGTAAAAAATGAAAAAAAAAAAAAAAGTCAAAAAGGGGAAGGCCAAACAAGGTCTTATACAAGATGAGAATAAGACCAAATTTGGTATAGTGAAATGAGATCATTTCTCATTTGGGCAAAAGGGGAGCTAGGGCTTATGGGTTCACGTTTTTGCTGTAAGAAGATCAACTGGTGATTGCTCAATGGCTTTGAGATCTACTTTGTGCTTGCAAAGAAGAAGATAAGAAAAGGTGAAAGGAAAGTTTAAAGTCCAAGTAGTAATACGATTGAGAGAGGGGAGTAGCTCATCTTGACCTCTAATTTGTTCTTGAAGAGGAAGGAAGAAGGAAAGATAGAGGAGCGTTCAAAAAGATTAAGGTATGGATACTTGTCTAAGATTGGGTATGGATTCAAGCCATTTGCTTGTTAGAAATCCTCCTAACTCCCTCTTTGATTATGTTTGGATTGGTAAAACCATAATTTAGTATATATATATGTTTGAGTTAGAGTTCAAGCAGCCTTTTTGATTTGATTAGGATTGGTTTTGAGGAATTTTTGTATAAGGGAAATGTTGGGGTTTTAGGGGAGATGCTGTCAATTTTGTTTCAAAACCTATGTTTTTGTTTTGGCCATAACTTGTCCATTGATCATCCAAATTGAGTGATTCAAATTTCTGGGTAAATTAGACTTCTAGGAGAAAAACAATCCTTGAAATAAGTGTATTCAAATTTGAACTCCATTAGGACCCAAAATTGGTCAAAGTGAAGCCTGCTGGGCAAATTCCGGGTTCCGTTTTGGCACGCTTAGTGTTTTGGTACAATTTTGGTATTTAGGCCATAAGTTGATTTTCACTTATCCAAATTGAGTGATTCAAATTTCTGGGTAAATTAGACTTTTGGGAGAACAAATTTCCTTGAAATAAGTGTATTCAAATTTGGACCCCATTGGACCCAGAAATTCCTCAAAGTAAAGTTTTATTTTCGGGCAAATTCAGGTTATGTTTTGAAAATAGAGTAGTCTTGGTTGTTTAGGACATATCTTGAGTTTCGGTGCTCCAAATTGGACGATTCCAATTTTTGAAAATAGATTTATAAAGGAACAATGGACTTGAAGGAAGTTTGGGAAAAATATGGCTCATTTGTTCCCTGAAAACTTTACAAGTGAATGTGTATTGGGTAGAAATCAATCCTAACCAGAAACACTAGCATGCATGACTGATTTTTCTTCATTTGTTCTCTGATTGTTACGTATTTGTAATGGATTAGGGGTTGGTAATGATAAAACCTGAGCTAAGATCGGGATACAAGGAATATGAGTCAAGAATCGACAATCTTTTTGGTTTGTTCTTTATACTTCTCTTCTTGTTTCAAGTTTTGTGTTTGTTTGTCAAACAAATCTGGAATGTTTGTTATGAAATCTGCGTTTTTGGTTTGAACCAGTTAAACATGAAATGTTTGACAAACATCTGCATATGTGCTTTTATTTGAATCATAAGTGAATTTGTTTGAGTGTTGGTTAATTGATTTATAATGAACTATGTAGTGGCAATATGACTGATTCACGTATGTTCCGGTCGAGAATGGTTAATCAGATTGTGGAAATGTGAAAATGGTATTGTAAATAACTAATTATTAACGCCCTTAAGAGAATGTTAACCGTTATGTATGAGTTAGAGATAAATTGGTATACCAATAAGGGTTAATGTAGCAGTACTGCGAACGAAATGATTTATAATGGCATACCGATCCGTAGCCCAGCGGGACAGTATCGATTGTGTACACAAAATGCAAATGTAAAATAATCAGTCCAGAGTCTAAATGGTATAGTACCGAAGTTATTAAATGTTTTATACTAGCCGCAGCCAATGGATCGCGGCCGGTGATTCCGTTATCCTATGCACCGAAAGTTTCGATTAGATTCGTTTAAGGGAAAAATGATTAATAATTATGTGGATTGTATGAATTGAGTTGTGACAAGAATAATAAAACATGGGAGCATGAAAGATGAGAATTAATGTATTTCTATATTTAAGACAAAATGAAAGTATGTTAAACTACTATAAAATGGTATATTTATAAATATTGCATGGATCACATGAATAGTATATTGAAAGGTTGTTTGGAAAATATGTTAAATGTTTGTGAGATGATTAAGTGATGCATATAGCAAAAGTTAATTGTTATGCATATAGATGTGGTATAATTGTTTGAAATGAGAATAGAAATGCAAAGAACCACTAAGCATGAAAATTCTTAGTGTGTTGGCTTTCCACGTGCAGTTACCGAGTAGATAGTGGCATGACCGAAGACCGCAGAGCCGAGAGTCATTGTCAAATCGTATGAGAGCAAGTAAATGTCTCGTCTCATGCATACACTTCATTCCATGATATCATGTGACTACTTGGTATTGAAATCAAAAGATGTAAAGATCTTTATAAGAAGATTATATTTGTAATTTTTTTTTTATCATGGAATGTACTTTACATTGTGGATTTTCAAAGATAAGAGGTGAACTATGAAAAATATTTTGTAAATGATTTGGAAAGGGCATGGAAATGTCGTTCTATATAAATATTGTACCAAAGTATAGTTATGGGCCCTCTAGAAAAGATATAATGCATACTTCTTATATTAATGAATGTGAATAAGTAGTGATATCATATTCACATATATAAATATGATTAAATGGATGTTAAATATCCTATAAAAAATGACTATATGAAATGTGTTTTACAGATAAATGGATTTAGTGGTCCATGTCCCCGGGTCCAATCCAACTGTCGAGTCGGGTCAGGTCAGGGGAGGGGGGGCGCGACATTTATTTTGGTATTAGAGCCTAGGTTTAGGCGATTCTATGAATTGATTTTTCATTATGTGTGTCATGCATTGCATTTGCATATAAAAGGATGACGTGACTCTGATGCGGATCTTGTTGGTCTTAATAGGTTAAGCATGGAAAGTTCAGGCCCCAATAGGGTCAGAGGTGACTCGGGGAGTCACCTAAATAGTCCTGTTAGTTTGGATGGTGGGCAAGCATCCCATGCTCCATCAATACATGAGCAGGGACAAGTTGTAGAAGGTAATGTTGATATCCTCCAACAAATAGCTCAAGCATTGCATAGAACAGTGCAATCAACCTAAGTTGTCCCTCAACGGACAACAATTGAGAGAATGGCAAAATATCGGCCCATAGATTTTCTTGGAAAGAAAGATGACGAGCCTTCCATGGTGGAAAATTGGCTCGAAAGAATAGAGAGAATGCTTAGACAAATGCATCGGCACCCGAGGAAATTTAGAGGTACATCTCACTCCCACAGATGACTACAATAATGGTGGGTGCTTGTGACCGTAACTCGCACCATCTAAAATATTACATGAGAGTTTTTCTATAGTGCATCTGTGAAGAAATTCGCGGTCGAATTTACCTTAGCAATATGAGAAGAGAGTTCCATAATTTGAAGCAGAGGCAAATGAGTGTGACATAGTATCAGAGGGAATTCACCTGGTTGAGCAAGTATGGTCCAGAGATGCTAGTTGCAGAGGAATAAAAGTGTCGTAAGTTTGAGGATGACTTAAATGACTATATTCAGGCCTATGTCACAGGATTCAGCTATGATGATTACTCTAAGATTGTGACATGTGCTTTAAATGTTGAAAGGGTGAAGAAAGAAGAGTATGACAGAAAAGAAAGAAGGCAGGGTAAGAAAAACCCTAGTTAGTCAAGTTCGTATCAGCACCAGAATAAGAAATTTAGAGGTCCATAGGGTTCTAGTTAGCCTACACTACAAAGACCAACTCAAACTATCGATAGTAAGACTATTCTACCAGCACTATCAGTAGCTAGTGCCCCAGGAGATACTTCCAGAAGACCAGCTCCTCCTTATTGCACACATTGTGAGAGGAGACATAAAGGAGATTGTTGGAGACTAACAAGTGCTTGTTTGGTTTGTGGATCCAATGAGCACAAAGTAAAAGATTGTCCTAGAGCCCGTTCTTTCACAGCACCCTAGACTGGGGGTATAGCTTCATTAGTATAGAAGGGAAGTAAGGAAAACAAGAGTGTTGCATCACCGAAACGCCTAAGAATGCTGGATTACGCCCCATAGGCGTATTATGATTCCCGTGTTTAGTTGGGTATATGCAATGAAGGCCATTGAAGATAAAGATGCCCCGGATGTGATAATTGGTAATTTCAATATCTTTAATACTATTGTACATGCACTTATAGACCCAGGGTCAACCCATTCTTATGTTTGTACTTCCATTCCTAGTTTGGGTAGGTTGCTGAAGAGTGAAACCGAGCATGATATCTTAGTAACAACCCGACGCAGCGTGTTGTCGGTGAATGGAGTTTATGAGATCGTCCCCATCGTACGAAAGTATGAGTTTTCGAGAGACTTGATCAAGTTATCATTCAGAGAGTTTGATGTGATATTAGGGATGGATTGGTTGTCCCGTCGCTAAGTGGTGATTGATTATAGAATGAAGCGAGTAACTTTGAGAACACTGAGTGGCAAGGAAGTAACTTTTATCGGCGAGAGGTCAAGCCACCTCTCTAATGTGATATCCGCCGCCACTGCTAGAACGATGGTTCGGAAAGGGTGTGAAGCCTACTTGGCATATGTGGTTGATACGGAAAAGGAAGATCCTAGAACTTCAGACATCCCTATGTGATTATCTGGACGTGTTTCCGGAGGAGTTGCCAGGATTGCCTCCACGGAGGGAAATTGAGTTCGCAATTGGCGTTGTTCCAGGTGCTGCTCCGGCATCAATTTCATCGTATAGAATGGCTTCGATGGAGCTAAAAGAGTTAAAGGTTCAATTGTAAGAATTATTAGAGAAGAGATTTATTCGTCTGAGTGTATCACCATGGGGAGCTCCAGTGCTCTTTGTTAAGAAGAAAGACAATACACTTTGGTTGTGTGTTGATTATAGACAACTGAACAAAATGACAGTGAATAACAAGTATCCGTTACCCCAGAATTGATGACTTATTCGACCAATTGAAAGGTGCGGGTGTCTTTTCAAAGATTGACCTACGTTCTGGGTGTCATTAATTAAGGATTGAGGATGCGGATGTGAATAAGATGACGTTTAGAACGTGGTATGGACATTAGAATTTCTTGTAATGCCGTTTGGGTTGACAAATGTACCAGTGGCTTACATGGACTTAATGAACCGTGTTTTTCGACCATTTTTAGATCGGTTTGTCGTGGTGTTTATAGATGACATCCTTGTGTATTCAAAGGATTGGGAAGATCATATTATGACCTCAGTAGTGTTAGAAACTCAGAAAGGAACAGTTTGTATTGGGGAAAATGAGTACGTGGTGGAATTTTATTGAAAGAAGTGTCCTTTCTGACACATTGTATCGGAAGAAAGAATTAGGTTGATCCAAGGAAGATAGAAGTGATTCTTGGAATGGAAACCATCGAGAAGTGTCACTGGTTAGTAGCTTCCAGTTTAGCAGGTTACTACGTATGCTCGATGCCATGATTGCAAACTTCGATGACGAGATTACTCCAAAAGAATGTGAGATTTGAGTGGAGTGAAAAGTGTCAAGCTAGTTTTGAAAAGTTGAAATCATTTTTAACTGAGGCTTCGGTTCTTACTCAATCGACCTTCGGTAAAGAATATGTGATCTTCAGTGATGCTTTGTTAAATGGACTTGGATGT
Organism: Tetrastigma voinierianum; assembly: GCA_016808115.1. Classification (NCBI taxonomy): domain Eukaryota; kingdom Viridiplantae; phylum Streptophyta; class Magnoliopsida; order Vitales; family Vitaceae; genus Tetrastigma; species Tetrastigma voinierianum. The sequence continues at coordinate 2,011,848 of JAEQBH010000021.1, forward strand.
GTCTTTATGTAAGAGGGTAAAGTGGTAGCTTATGCTTTAAGGCAATTGAAACCGCATGAAAAGAATTACCCTACGCATGATTTGGAATTGGCTTCCATTGTGTTTGCATTGAAAAATATGGAGACTCTACCTTTAAGGAGAAAAGTGTTTCATTCGAGATTACCACAAAAAGTCTTAAGTATTTGCCCTCAAGAACAGGAGCTTAATTCTGAGACAACGTAGATGGACGGAATTGATCAAGGATTATGATTGTGGCCACCGACACGTCTCTAAGCTAATGTAGTGGCAGACGCTCTGAGTAGAAGTCAGTGAAAACTCTATGAGAGTTGAATGCTCATTTGTCATTATCAGACGATGGTGCATTAGTGGCAGAATTAATGGCAAGACCAAATCTGTTAAATCAAATGCAGGAGGCACAAAAGAGTGATGAGAAAATTTCTACCATTGTAAGTTAGAATAAAATGGGGAAAGAAACTGAGTTTTCAGTGAATGAGGATAGATTCTTGTATTATAGAGACTGGGTTTGTGAAATGAAGAAATCCATTCTTGAAGAGGCACACGCGGGATCCTTTAAGAGGCATCCTGCAATACCAAAATATCAAGACGAAGATTTCTATACTGGTGGTCCGGAATGAAGAAAGATGTTTCGGATTTTGTGACCAAATGTATGGTGTGCCGAAGGTGAAAGTAGAAATCATCAGTTCCTTCTGCCATATAGTTTCATTAGAATACCCGAGTGGAAATGAATCGAATCACAATGGATTTTGTGGTCTAAGTTACTACTGGGATAAGAGAAAGCATGATTCAGTTTGGGTCGTGGTAAATCGATTGACGAAGTCAGCTTATTTCATACCAAAGAAGAACTACTGGTCACTTGATAAGTTGCGCAGCTTTACATAAAGGAAATGTCTTACATGGGATTCTCTACCGCCCATTTCGTAGGATCCGAGGTTCACCTCAATATTTTGGGGAAAATTACAAGAGGTTTTACGCACTCGGCTAAATTTTAGCACGGCTCTCCACCCGTAGACGGATGGACAATCGAAGAGAGTTATTCCAGTTTTAGAGGATATGCTTAGAAGTTGTGTGATCAACTATGAGGGTAGTTGGGATAGACATATTCCTCTAGTTGAATTTGTGTATAACAATAGCTTCCAGTCGAGGTTCTTTACAGAAGGAAGTGTAGAACACCAATGTGTTGGACAGAGTTAAGTGAGAAGAAAGTAATCGGCCCCGATTTGATCCAAGAGACCGAGGAGAAGGTTAAAATGATCAGAGAAAGATTAAAGGTAGTCGCGGATAGACAAAATTCTTACGCCGACTTGAAGAGAAAAGACATTCAATATGAGGTCGGCGAGAAAGTGTTCTTGAAAGTTTCTCCTTGGAAGAAAGTCATTAGATTCGGGAGAAAGGGCAAGTTGAGCCTTAGGTTCATTAGGTTGTATGAAGTGATCGAGAAAGTGGGTCCAATGGCATATAGGTTAGCCTTACCTCCAAAGTTGGAAAAGATCCATAACGTTTTTCACATTTCAATGTTAAGGAGGTATAAGCCAAACCCCTCACATGTGGTCTCTTTGGAGATTATTGAGCTTCGCCTCGACTTAACTTATGAAGAGGAACCCGTAGAAATATTGGCTCGAGAAGTCAAATAATTGAGGAACAAACGAATCCCATTAGTCCAAGTATTATGGAAGAACCACAAGACGGAGGAAGCCATGTGGGAAAGTGAAGAAACTATGCATCAACAATATCCATAATTATTCACTAAAGGTAATTTCGAGGACGAAATCTCCTAAGTGGGAAGGAGTTATAACGTCCCAAAAATAGCCTTTTCATTTTATTATTTTACTTTATAGCATTTTCTGCTATTATATATTTTTTTATTCGATATTTTATTGGTTTTAAGTGATAAAATAGAGGTTTTTAAAGTGAGAATTCGCATAGTGGATTAGTGCACCCCAAATTAAGCCCTAGTAGATTAATGATATGTTTAGGGTATAACACAAGTTAAAATAAAACCGGAATTAATACAAAAGTCAAGGTTAAATTGGTAAAATGTCAAAATGAGGACCCAAAGGTCATAAATGAAGAAGAGTATATGCCAAAGTAGAAAGGTGATAAATGGTTATGCAAATGATATAGAAATGAAGGGCTTTAATGCAAAAATTGAAAAAAAAAAACCCAAAAAGGGGAAGGCCAAACAAGGCCTTATACAAGATGAGAATAAGACCAAATTTGGTTTAGTGATATGATATCATTTCTCATTTGGGAAAAAGGGGAGCTAGGGCTTACGAGTTCACGTTTTGGAGAGAAGAAGATCAAATTTTTGTGATTACTCTTCAATGGCTTTGGAGATCTACTTGTGCTTGCAAAGAAGAAGAGAAACAAACGTGAAAGGAAAGTTCAAGAAGTCCAAGCAGGGCTACGGTTGAGAGAGGGGGAGAAGCCATCTTTGGACTCTACTTGTTCTTGAAGATAAAGGAAGAAGGAAAGCCAGAGGAGTGTTAAAAAAGATTAAGGTATGGATACTTGTCTAAGTTTGGGTATGGATTCACTCATTTACTTGTTAGGAACCCTCCTAACTCCCTCTTTGATTGTGTTTGGATTGGTAAAATCATAATTCATTATATATATGTTTGAGTTAGAGTTCAAGGAGTTTTTTTTCTTTGATTAGGATTGGTTTTGAGGAATTTTTGTATAAAGAAAATGTTGGGGTTTTAAGGGAGATGTTGTTAAAAAAATTTCAAAACCCATGTATTTGTTTTGGCCATAACTTGGCCATTGATCATCCAAATTGAGTGATTCAAATTTCTAGATAAATTAGACTTCTAGGAGAAAAACAATCCTTGAAATAAGTGTATTCAAATTTGGAACCCATTAGACCTAAAAATTCGTCAAAGTGAAGCTCTGTTTTCGGGCAAATTCTGGGTCTGTTTTGGTACAGTTTTGGTGTTTTGGTATTTAGGCCATAAGTTGAGTTTCACTCATCTAAATTGAGTGATTCAAAATTTTGGGTAAACAAGACTTCTAGGAGAACAAATTTTATTGAAATAAGTGTATTCAAATTTGGACCTCGTTGGACCCAGAAATTCGTCAAATTGAAGTTCTGTTTTCGGGAAAATTCTGGTTATGTTTTGAAAATAGAGGTGTCTCGGTTGTTTAGAACATATCTTGAGTTTCGATGCTCCGAATTGGATGATTCCAATTTCTGAATAAAATAGATTTATATAGGAACAATATACTTGAAGGAGGTTAGGTAAAATATGGCTCATTTGTTCCCATAAAATTTTACAAGTAAAGGTGTATTGGGTAGAAATCAACCCTAACCAAAAACACTAGCATGCATGATTGATTTTTCTTTGTTTGTTCTCTGATTGTGACGTATTTATGATGGATTAGGGGCTAGTGATGATAAAACTTGAGCTAATATCGAGATACAAGGAATAGAAGTCAAGAATCGACAATATTTTTGGTTTGTTCTTCATACTTTTCTTCTTGTTTCAAGTTTTGTGTTTGTTTGTCAAACAAATCTGGAATGTCTGTTATGAAATCTGCGTTTTTGGTTTGAACCAATAAAATCTGAAATGTTTGACAAACATCTGCATATGTGCTTATATTTGAACCATAAATGAATTTGTTTGAGTGTTGGTTAATTGATTTATAAATGAACTATGTAGTGGCAAACATGACGGGATTCACGTATATACAAGCGAATCATTTATAATGTTAATTGTGGTTGTGGAATGTGAAATGGTATTGTAAATGACTAATTATTGAATGCCCTTAAGAGAATTTAACTCATGTTCGAGTTAGGGATAGATTGGCATACTAACAGGTCAATGTAGCGCATCATGAATTTAAATGATTTATAGTAGCATACCGACCAGAATCCAAATGAGATAGTATTGAGTGTAAAATAACAAAATGCAATGTAAATAACTAGTCCAGATCCCAAAGGGGACAAGATTATTATTAATGTTTTATATCGGTTGTAGCCCGCAAGACTCTACCATAGATTCTGCGATCCTACGTGACCAAAGTTCGCGATTCCGCGAAGGGCAAAATGATTAATAACCTGTGGTGGATTGTAAGGAATCAGTCAGGATAAGAATAATAAAACATGAGGGAGAAGAAATATGAGAATCAATGTATTTCTATATTTGAGACAAAATGAAAGCATGTTAAACTACTATAAAATGGTATATTTATAAATATTGTATGGATCATATGGAGTAGTATGTTGAAAGGTTGTTTAGAAAATATGTTGAATGTTTTTAGATGATTTGATGATGTATATAGAAAAAGTTAATTGTTATGCATAGACGTATGTACCTGTTTGAAAAAGAACCACTAAGCATGAAAATTCTAGTGCTGCTATTTTCCACGCCTGTGTATCAGTAGATAGGTGGCAGGACCAAGACCCACAGAGTCAGAGTCATCATCAAATCGTGCGGAGTATAAGTAAATGCTCCGTCTCATGCATAAACTTCATTCCATGGAGATTCATGTAACTACTTGGTATTGAAATCGTAAGACAAAGATCTCTATAAATTTACTTTTTGAATTTTTTTATCATGGAATGTACTTTACATTGTGGATTTTCAAAGATAAGAGGTAGAACTCAACAAATATTTTGTAAATGATTTGAAAGGCAATGGAATGTCAGTTTCAGATAAATATTGTACTAAAGTATAGCATGGCCCTCTAGAAAAGATATAATGCATACTTCATATTAATGAATGTGAATATAGTGATATCATATTCAATATATAACATGATTAAATTGATATAAATATCCGGTATGAATTATTATAAATGGATTTAGTGGTCCGCCCCTGGTCCCGGCCCAAAGAATCTGGCCGGCTGGGCTGGGGTCAAGCATGAAATGCTCACAAATATAAATGATAAAGTAGCTCATAGTCAACAGATAACTTGTTATTACCCATATGAACCCACTTCATGGGATCTCTATTCTAGCAGGTTGGGTTACCATTACCTTTGACTTCTGTAATAGGCAAAAGCCCCATCCCCCTTGATGTTTGTTCCACTAGTTTTCTATTTAGTGGTTTAGTAAGAGGATTGCCACCCAATCAGCACCTCACAAAATTATGATATAACTCCCTGTCTCAAGGGGCTATCGCTCGCAAAATATTATGCCTTAGGCGTATATGCCTATTTTTCCCATTAAACATTTTACATTTAACTTTAACTATTGTAGCTTGGCTATCACAATGCATAGACACAGAAGGTGTTGGTCTCAGCCCATATGCGTATTATCCAACAATAGATTTCGTCACTCACAGAACTCAGCCTCTCTAAGGCCATAAACTCAAATTTCACATAATGATCGAGTAATGCAAGTTTGCTTGAATGATTTCCAAGAAACTGCACCTCCTCCAAGGGTAAAAATGTACCCACTAGTTGATTTCATCTCATTTGAATTAGAGATCCAGTTAGCATCACTAAATCCTTCAAGGACATTTGGAAATCCACTATAACAAAAATAATAGTCACTGGTGCCTCTCAAGTACTTAATCCTGGCCACTGGCCCAATTATCCTCGACAGACTCTCGGGGTGTATCGACCAATCTTCCAACACCGCGTAGCGTCGGTCAAAGCCTGGGTACAATTTCATAAGACATTAGGCTACCAATTATCCGAATGTACCGCCAGGGCAAACACTATGTTCTTTATTTTTCTTCAACTACGAGTCAGGATCATAAGGAGTCACAACGCTTCATAATCAAAGTGTTCAAACCTCTTAAAATATTCTCAATATGTTGTTCTTGGTGAAAGGTTAAGCCCATTAAGGTTCTAAATTTGTTTGATTCCTGTGAATCATCTCGCCTTCTCCTGGGATCTTCATATAAAAACTCAATCTTAGAAACTCTTGGTATTAATTACAACTTCGTAGGTTAGTTCCAAATATACAGATCATCAACATATAAACAAAATGATGATGCATGAGTTATTTTCAACTTTGTTATAAATGCATTTATCAACATACTAATGGAAAACCATTAGATATCAACATATGATCACCCTTATACGTGATGAGTAAAAACCATTGATTTTAATCACTTTTATGACACATGAGTTACAATATAATTAAGCTGGCTATTATGTAATATGGAAACCTTACCAAATTTATGTTTTGTAGATTTTTATAGAAGAATTGGCAATTCCAACAAGAAAAAGATATATATGGTCAAGGCAGCTAGGTTACGATAGACTTATGAGGTCGCAACAAGGGATTCCTTAGATCAGCAGTTTTTAAGTCATGACCTGAGTAAGCATGTTGCTGCAAATCTGTTAAACAAAGACCTCAGGTCGCGACAGAGAATCGAGGTCATGACAAGAAGTGATACTGGGGCTAAGAGTAAGAAATGTCATGACAAGAGACAGATGCAAGTATAATGCAGAAAAAGCCAGTATGATGATATCATCGTGACATCGTTTTGGATGTCGCGACGCTGAGAGAAGACAACTTTTGTCTCGACAGAAAAATGATGTCGCGGGAGTATAATGATTTGCTTCATAACCTCACCTAAGTCTTTACAGCGATTTTCAAGTCGCGACTACGACAAGATGGAGATATTATTCGAGGTCGCTACAAAGGCTTCAGGTCATGACAAGAAAGAAGTCTAGGCCAAACGAAAGCTGTTGTGACAAGAGAAAAGTTGTTGAGACAGAGAAGGGGTTTCAAAGAAAGATCTTGTTGTCGCGACATCGTTCTAATAATCATGTTTGAAGAAAAACAATACGGTCGCAAGTGGAATATTGATGTCCGCGACGAGGAATGGTTGCTTAATGAACTGGAAAGGTCTCCATAAGGGAATTTTTTGTTGCGACAAAATACAAGCTGAAGACACCAGTCGAGGTCGCGACATTGATTTCATGTCGCGACATGAAAATAGGTTGAACAGTTAAAAGCATGTTGCAACTAAGTTTGAGTAACTACAACAAAAGAAAAACTGAGAAGAGAAACCATTCAATCGCGACATACCTTCTAGGTCGCGACCAGAAATAGAAGTGAATTGGTAGCTGACATGGCGAAATGAGGTTGCGACAAAGTGGGAGTTAAAAGCGTATAGCGTCAGTCATGACTACTTTAGGTTCTCGACGAAAGTGCGACAAGGAAAGATATAACGATCCACATTTAAAATTTCATGTCGCAACAAGGAACTAAACAGATCAACAGTTTTGAGTTGCAACCTAAATAAAGGCGAAGGCAAAACAAATAATTATGCGCAACATAAAGAGGCTGTGACGAGGAATCGAAGTGGCGCCTTAAGAAATTGTTAAGCCAATAACGATGAGACCCTCGATGAAGGAAGGGCGGCCCGGTCGCGACACGGGGTGGTCGCGGCACGAATGCTTAGAGCCGCAAAAGTTGTCTCAACTAGAATCATAACTACTGGCAACTAAACTTGGTCACAACACAATAATTCATGTCGCGACAAAGATTCCAGAGAAAGAAGAAACTCTAGGCAAAACTCATGTCGCTGACTAAAAACTTGCGTCATGACAGAATCAAGGGGATATTGACGGCTTAAGTCACGACAAAGCGGTCGCGACAACTAATCGAGGCTGCAAAAATGATGTTGGCGGAGGCATCAAATTAGCGACTCCTCTTTGCCAAAAAGCAAGAAACAAAGAAGGTTGATAAGTAATTGAAGTCTGACCAGGACCGCGATCTCATGATTTTACTGGAAACTTAGTCTAGACAAAGCTCCTTTAGATTCGTAACCACAAATAGTGAGGTAGACATTGTTTGAAACACGTAAGCCTTAGTCGATTTCAAACCACAAATGTATAAATAGGTGTCTTTGCGTCGGAGGGAGGCGACTCTTCCAGGAACCCGATTCCTTGGGGGATTGTGAACTCACTTGCTATATTTTTTAGATTAATTAGTTAGAATCGTTTGTTTGCATTTTTGGATGCGAACCCGGCTGTCTGTTTTTGAATTGTGAAGTGGATCAAGTCGTTCAATCTCTTTCAATTACTACTTGAATTAATGAAGTCTGACAATTTAAGATTTAGTTCTTTCAGTTATTATAATTCTGATGGATGTTCTTGGTGACAATCCTCCATTATTGATTAGTGGATTCAATTTTTGAGAAGCATAGCTTCAGATAGACTGTTGATTAGTTATAGTCTTTTACTTATAAAATTTGAAAATTTCCTCGTTGGGTTATTTGATTGATGTTGTTTCATGAATTAGTTTTTCCCGATAGTAGTGTCTAAGATACCCTTTCAAGTGTATCTGCTGCGATTTCCTAGGAGGCCCTCACGGTGACAGAGATGGAGATTCTTGAGCTTGGGTTATTCGATTTGTGGGTATCTTGACTACTATTGAAGAAGCTAAAAGCTCTAAGGTTCACTTCGATAAATTTCAATTCACTCATAGTTGAAGTTGAAGGGGATTATTTATCAATTTATCATGAATGTTTCACCTTCATCACGATGGAAGATCATGGCGTCTTACATCATTGATTGAAGATCTAATTAAGGAAGGAAAAATCCATCAGATCTAAAGTCATCAACCAATTTGCTTCTGAGGTTTTGCAACTGACTTAGAGTGCGAAATATGCAGTCTTAAGAAATGAGTATGAAGTATTGAAAAAGAAAAATACTAAGATCTTATAATGAGTGTTACGAATACAAATGCATATTGATGCATCTTTGAAAAGAAGCGGGGACCTCTAATTAGTGATCATGGAGAAATCAAGCGCATTATTGATCTTCCAGCCAAATCTGAGATCGAAAATCGGGATTGAGAAAATCAATGGGTTATAATGTAGAAGTGGGCATTTTCCACGACGGAGTTCATACTCATTATTTTATTTCTAGCGAAGCTGATTCGATTAAAGATTCTTTTATTTGTTTTAATTAAAAATTTATTTTAATTAGAGAATATAAAATAGGATTATCTTATCTTTCAAATTCCAGGTTCAAACCATTCTAAAGGTGAAAATAGTGTGGATCTTGAGTGATTAGGGTAGTTGATTTCAAAATTCTTGTCGATCTTTAAGGGAATGATATACGGACTTGCATCGATTTTACTACTTGTATGACTTGTGCACTTACTGGTGTATTAGACTAAACTCATTTTATAATTTCGAACATAAGACCATTTTCTAACTAAACAACTGGCTCAGAACACAGAGATGGCTGTGGGAGTGCAAAACTCGGTAAGTGTTAAAATTGAGTAGTTTGATACATCGTTATGACAAACCATTTATCTTGTTTTGGGTGGTTGTTTTAACCCATAAAGCGATTTAACTACCCTACAAACTTTTTTCTCATCTCCTGGAACCATTCACCCTTCAGGTTGATCAATATAACTTTCCTCTTCTAGTTCTCCATTCAAAAAGGCGGTCTTAACATCATCCCAGTGTATCCTTAGAGTTATGAGCAGATGCTAAAAGTAATTACCACCACTGTCGAAATGCTTGTCATAGGAGTAAAGGTATCAAAGTAATCTCACATATATTTTGTTCAAAACCTTTATATTTCATCTGCATATCTTTCTGTGAGTATCATTTCAATTTCCTTTTAAAGATCATTACAACCCTGGTTTTGCTTAGCGATTCGCGTCGATGAGGGTATTGTGAATCTATGAAAATTTATACCAATTTCCTCCTCTCTATTGCGCATTATCTATGATGATGGCTCTAGGGTCGAACACATGGATGAGTTTTCTTCGCACAAATAGCTTGCAGTAAGGTTCAAAATGGTGAATTTGTTTTGGATTTTGGGGTTTGATAAAAACATTGAGGTGAAATGTTTGGAAACTGAAAATAAAATAAGTTAAAATGTAAAATATAATTCCTTGAAGTGTTAGGTCACTGGGCTTAGGTTCCTAAGGACAATGGGGTTTCTTGAGTTATTATAGCGTTGAGGAGGATGGCTATAGTCTCCCAGCCTGAAGTCTTCATTTAGTATCTCTTAAACTACCCCTGCATTAAATATCTTTTAGAAATGCATTATAACAGCCGTGTTAGTATATTAGATCATTAAAACATAAGTCCTAAAACTCACCCTTTGATAGCTCATAGATGCTAACTAATGAATCTTAGTGGATCTAGCAATAAACATCCACTGAACCCTAAAAGCTTACCAAATAATAACCATTCAAGTTGACTTGAAGGGATCAAAACCTAAAGTTGGAAAGGGAGAATAGTAATAACAGTGAATACCTGCGTGAAAACTATAAAACCCCCTCGAGCACCTTAGATCCTTTGCCCCGATGACCTTCGCGCAGGAGGAAGGGTTTCTAGCCACTCATCCTGTGAGTTGTCATCCTCATAGGGTGTTTGGCTAGTGAAAAAATAAGAAAGAAATAGGAAAATGAGAAAAATGAAAAGAGTGAGAACTGAAACTTCCCTCCCAATCGTCTGAGAAATTGAAAATGTCTCCTTTATAGTATCTTATGGGGCCTTTTATAGCCAAACCCAGTAATTACCAAAATAACAAAACAAACACTATTACGATAGAAGTAAATTGGAAAAAGACAAAAGTGACAAAAGAAGTCAAAAAGTCAAAATCATCGAGGAAAGCGTGAACGTTGTGACAGCTTTTGCTCGGCAGTTTTAGAATTTGCGAAATTTGCGATTACTTGTTAGCCTGCAGATTTTCGCGGGGGTTCTTGAGGCCCGCAACCACGTAATTACAGAGGCCCGTACACATCTCTAGTGCTTCTAGTTCTACCTTTTTCTACTCTGATTCCAATTGACTTCTTCATGCTTGAGTTGAATCCCGATTTGTGGTATAAATAGCCTGTAAAAACAACAAAACTTGCCATAACATTTGATCATTAGCATTGCAAAGTCCTTAACATGTCAACTGGGTTAATTAGGCTGATTACTACACAAAAAGTGCTGAAACCATTGATAATAAGGGTGTAAAATAAGCTATTATTTGGGTAGTAATCATTCACACCATTGACATTGCTAGTCCCTTAGCAATGAAAGAAGAAGAAGAAGAAAGTAGTCAAGCGGATAGACTATATGCATCCATAAGCAAAAGTTTTCAAAAGTAAGGAAAGGATAAAACCCCGACTGTAACCTGATTATCAAAACCACATTGAAATGACCATCTCTCTCTGAAGAATTAATGCTGTGCAAAATCAAGTATCCAAAGCGATTGTGACTCTAGAGAACCAACCTAACTGCGCACAAGCTAAGTGTTAACGATTAATTTTCAAGAAATAATATTCAATTGTGTCTCCCACTAACTGGCTCTTGTCTAAACCTATTGCTAACTGATCGTCGGGACCAGCTTGTCCATAACTCCACTTTTTGACATAAGAAAGGATTTTTAATCTGCGAGGCATTTCATTCTGATTATCCATATGTGGGGATCATCTGGGCGGCTCAAATGAGTCAAGGTTTGGACATCAGTCGCAAGGATCTGCCAGGCATTAACTCGCCGAGGTTTTTTGGGACTTTTAATGAGCTAGAAATTCCAGCACCTACAATGTACCCTAAACTCCCATCCACCCGTATCGAGCACAAAGTCGGTGACTCCCTGACAGTTGGTTTAGAACTGGGCTTTAAGGAATTCGCATGCCCCCTCGGGCCAGTGCTCGGAGTTGTGGAAAAGTGTCACAAATTTTTCTTTTTCTTTTTATTTTTCTTGTTTCTTTTTTTTTTTTGAGCTCATTGGTCTTTTATTCGAAGTCTTGACCTGTGCAATGCTAGTCAGTATTACTAGAGTCTGGACTTTCACTTGAGAAACCATGACAGTTTTTAGGCAAAAGTAAATCTTTTATGCACAGTGTAGCTGGATTAGTTCAATGTAGGAAGAAAAAAGAGGTTGAATATAATAAGAATTTCAACATATTATCAACTCAATTAGCTATATCTTCTAACATCAACAACATTGAACAAAATTTCAATTTCTTATCTTTTGTAAATTTGGGCATTATAAAAATGCTGCTAAAATGAAATTGAAAGCATGAATTATGTGTGTAAAAAAAAAAAAACCTTAACTAGCAAGTCATTCAACTAAACAAATAGACTTGCTCAAACATAATCCTTCTTCCTTCCTTAACTCTCCACCAGCGATTCTGTTATTCTATAAATGTGGATTATCGAATAGAAGGCTAAGAAGAGTAGTACTATCTGCGAAATGGCGATTGTGGAGAAGAGACCACATTAAGAAGCAAAGAGAAAATGTGTAAAATATTAATATTTAAAAATATGATTATGTTACAGATGAAATCAGGTAAAAATATTCTTCCCCAGAAAGACATTACCATTTGGGCTGTGATCAAGTTAGAAGAAGAAAGAAGGTTGAAAGAGACCAATTTAGGCATTTGAAATTGTACCTTCTTCATAATTTCAAAAGTGTTTTTTCCTTATTCTCATTCAGATTCCTCTCTAAACTTGATACCAAAATCACCTAAAAACGAGTTTTGGTTAATCTTCATAGTAAAAAGAAAATAAAATTATAAGAACCCATATTATAATTTTTTTCAAATATTTTTATAATATATATATATATCTCTCTCTATCATATATAAGAAAAATTTTTTTTTTTAAATAAAAGACAAAATGCACAGTTATTCTCTATCCCAGTGTTTGCAAAATGGTAGTGAAATTTATATTGTACAAATCTTATGGGGATCCTGAAATTTCGCGACTGTGAAATTCTACGAAAATTTTATAAAAGCAGGAAAAATTAAAATTTTCAAAATGGAAAAATGATAATAGAATAATAAATTGTCATAATGGTTCGGAAAGCTTAGAAAGTTACCACAGATCTCGGATGATGAAGCGGTTGCGTGTCTTAGTTAAATTCGTCTCATGAAATCTAGTGACCCAGAAAAGTTTTGTCGAATTTTGAGACAAGTGGAATATTTTATGATTTTCTAGGTGATAAGCCATTAGTGACTTCAAGGACAAGATTTTTACAAAAATCTCGGAAGTCAGGAAATGGCTTGGGCTAATTTCATTTCAAAATAGTAGATAAAAAGGCATAATTGTTCCAAGGAGTAGACTAAAGGACAGAATGAGGAAATATAAGTCATGTTCAAATAATAATATAATATTAAAAAAAGCAAAAGTAAATGATAAAGGAAAAAGACAGATCAAAAATGGTGTGGGAGCGTTAAGAGAGAGAACTATTCAATTTCACCTTTTCAACTATCTCTAGATCGAAAATTATTATAGGTTTCATGCTGAAGCATAAGGAAAAGTGGGTCCACGCCGAGCTACGACGTGGGTACCAAATCTTGGGTTTGTAAAATTCAAGTGTGATTTTCTCTTATGTTATTCCACTTCAAAGCATTTAATAGCTTAGGATTGGCTAAAGTGGTGAAAAATAATGGGGCTGATCAATTTTGGTGCAGTGTAGAGTACCCAAAATTTTACAAATTTGTTGGGAGGTGATTGGAGTTGGACCGGAATTGTTTTTAGACCGGTCTTAGCGAATTTTAAAATTTGTTTCGACGATCCAGGCTGAGGAATTTGAGGCTATTTGAGGCAGTGATTCGGGTGCGAGTTGGAGTTTGGTTTGATCCGAGGCCGATGTCTACGAGTTTTGTGGTATGTCTTGATATCCCAATAATCCGGTGACGAATCGTGAAGGAACCAAGAGGTGCCCTGTTTTATGTGGGTCCGAGATTTGGGCCATTTTGTGTGTTATTATTGTAAAATATTAAATAACATGTTGTTGTGTGTAAAAATCATGTTAATATATGTTATTTGATGTATTAACATGGATTGCATGGATGTAAATTATATGTAAAAATTATAATTGTCCACGGTGTATTAAGGTTTCATGTAGCACTCATATATACATGTAACATGAAGGAAAATGCATTGAAATTATGCAATTCATATGCACGGTCACATCGCGTCGAGTCGGGTGTGGGTGCATGGTATTGTTATTCACCATTCTTAGTGAATGAGTGGTGAGCTCGGAAATGGGACAACATCCAAAATCAAGACTCACGGTTGTATAACATAATAATAATAATAATAAATCACGTGTATTTGGGTGAAGCAAGATGGGGCAGATCCCCCCCCCAGGGTGAAAGACCCAAATTTTATTCTTGGTTAAACATATGGATCCAGCGATGAAAGTACGCGAAAGTGTCGGAAGGCGTTGTGAAGCCTGCGGTGAGACCCCGAAAATTCGCAACCTAAATAAATACACGGGATTTGATAAATTTAAATTGGAGGATTGTCCGATGGTTTAAGTCATTGGGTGAAACACCAATGAATGGTTTTTTTCACATGGCGTTACGAGGTGTGAAGAATTCGATGGGACTCGGGTTGTGGGTATGAAGTCTCATCTCATACATGACCGCGAACATTCCATATAGCCATTATTTATATGGAATATGGTTTGATGTTATATGCGCCATTTCATGTGCATTGGGGCGGGGAGTGGCCCTTGTGGAGATTTTTCGCGGGCATTGCTCGCAGTTGTGGGACCTTTTCGGTGCAGGGGGGGTGTACAAGGGAAGACGCTCCGGCGAAATTTGTGATTATGAAGAAGGTCGACATTTGGCCTTGATGTATATAAAAAGAATTGTAATTAAATTCTTTTGGACTATTGTATAAATAGTCGGGTATGTAATTATGGTAAGAGGGCTGTGATCGGACTTTGATGGTAATCTATTAAGCATTAGAATTTCATATTTTGAATTTAAATATGAATGAATGGGTCCCCGGTAAGGGACGTATTGAAATTAGTCTTGAGTAAACTATATTAGAACAAGCTAGTTTTAATATATGTCCGGTATAAGAGTGTTGAAATAAACTCTTATGGATTACTGTTATACAAGTTGTATGTTGGGTAGAGCTCCCCGAACAAAGGAGACTCTACCCGATTTTTTGTGGAAATATGGATCCCGATAAATGGGACACAACAATGTGGTATCGGGTAACCTGAAATCCACAGGAATTCCACAGGTTGACGGGTGGTCAACGGGACCCCCAGGATAGGAGTGTTATAGCATGGTATCAGAGCATAGGTATACGACTACCTAGGGCTTTAGGGACATGGGCTTAGGCCATGGCTATTGTGGTGAAATTGATACTAGCGTCATAGCTTAGTATTAGAGTTTTGGTACACTAATACCTAGAAGTTCATGGGATAGGTTTAGACCACTGCATGCATGGTGTGTTTCATGTTGTGTTCGAATATGTGTTCCATGTTTGTGATTGGGTAATTGTGTGTTACAATTTGCGTGGAAAGACATATACACAGTATGATGTATATGGGAAATGTGATTGCATGGTTATTGTGCGAAAAATTATATATATGGCATAATGTATATAGGAAAAAAAAAAGTGGAATGCTAAGGTTAGAAACTATAACCTTAGGGGTTCGGAAAAGGATATGAACATGAAAGTTTTGAATTTTATTGAAATAAATAAAAGGAGTAGTTGGTAATTAGCACCACTTAGGTGATGAATGGGTTAGTTCATGGTTATCAAGTCTATCAATAATTGGCATGTGCATTACTAGTTAGACTGAAATGAAATTAAATAAAGTTTGTTGTCATTTGACGTGTGTAGAGGAAAGTCGAGGTCGGGGAACGTAGAGGTTGTCCACGAGGTGCTAGCCAGGCACCGCCTGTTTTAGACCAGCAGGCCTTTGCTGAGGCTGTTGGGGTTGCGGCTATTGCCATTGCACAAGCTAGTGCAGCTGGTAGTCAGGGAGATAGAGTAACCTCCGAGGAGTTCAGTATCATCCTCCAGCGTTCTGGGGGGAGGATCCGATGGTGGCGAGACCATTGGTTACGAGATTGAGGAAAGGTATTAGAGGCTATGAATTACCTCATGACGGCTATTAGGATTAGGCTAACACGTTCCGAGCTAGAGGTGAGTCCCAAGTGTGGTGGGACTGGGTTAAGACCTCTAGAGATTTAGAAGCAATGACTTAGGCAGAGTTCCATGGGCTCTTTATGAGCAAGTATTTTCCGGCCACTGCTAGACATGCAAAGGCCCAAGAGTTCCTCGAGCTGAAGCAGGGAACAATGACAATATGATGGAGTATGTGGCCAGATTCACTGAGTTGGCACGTTTTGCTGATGATTATGTGGCCACAGACATGGCCAAGGTCGGGATTTCGGGGTGGCCCCGAGTTGTCCATTCGGGGGCAGATTAGCAAGGCCTCGCCTCGGGTTCATGGACTCTATGGTGGGACAGCTCTCGGCTATAGAGAGAGATGGAGATGGGCATTCGAGGATGCTGATGCCTTTGGGAAGAGGAAGGAGGATTATTCTTCGAGTTTGGGAAAGAGACGAGGAGTGCACGTCCCCACAGGCGTAGTATAGGGCCAGCAGTAGATGACATTCTTCTATTGCCATCAGCACAGGCACATTGATCAAAAAACTCATTAGATTTTTTAACCCATTTTAAGGCACATTACAAGATAGCATTAATTTGTATCGAGTGTGGATATTTTACTCAAATTTAATTTTGCGGGAAAACCATCGGATCTGAAAATTCGGCGAAACCCGGTAGAGACCGACACAAGTAAAGTGAGTCGCAATGAAAATCGGTCGCGACAAAATTTGAGTTATCGGTCGTTTCAGGAATCCGCGACATCATCAAAATCAACTTTGGGGAAGAAATGGAAGACACGAGCGAAGTTGAAGTCGTGACTTAAAGAAGAAGGTTGCGACCGGGATGACCAAGAGGCGACAAATGAAGAGGTTGCGACAAGGAAATGGTTGGACTAAAGGAAATAAGCAAGAAGGATCTTAATGTATCGACATCACTTTGATGTTGCGACCTTGAAGAATATCTTGGTCGCGACACTGCGGAGTCGCGACGAGGATCCGTCGATGAAACCTGAGAGAGGTCTTTGCAGAACAAGGTTTTAACTAGTTTTTAAAATGAAAGGCTCCATTTGTATCGCGACACCACTTTGATGTCGCGACATAACAGGAAGATTTAAGTTGCAACCAAAAATAAAGGAGATTGAGAAAGAGGAGAATTCGCAACTTTGAAACGAAGGCAAAGTCCTTGCCAAGAAGCTACGATTACGACCATTTACAAATCAAGGATCAAAAATGATGTTGCGACCACTCGTTTAGGTCACGACCTGGATTAAAGGTGGGAAAGAGGAAATTGGTTGCAACAAAGAACTGAGGTTGCGACCAGAAGAAAAGAAATGGGCAACAAAAGAGGTTGCGACATCACCATGAGGTTGCGACATCACCATGAGGTCGCGACATAAAATTGAAACCTGTGAAGTCAGAAGACCACCAACACAATCATGACCAAGAAATCAAAGTCACAACATGAAATCATCATACAAACAGAAAGGTGGTCGCAACCTAAAACTGTTGTCGCGACTCGGAAAATTTGGAATAAGAGAAGACAACGATGTCGCGACATGGCGGGGTCGCGACATCAACCTTTGGAAAACTTGAGCAAATAAGGTCGCGACTACAAACAATGTGTGACCATTGATCACTTGGTTAAGAAAACTGGTTCTGCGAAACAAAGTCAAGCGACGATCCGCGACGAGCAGAAGAAATCCATGTCGCGACATCAGCTTGAGAATTCGCGACATAGGACTTGATGTGGGCTTTTCTTTGGGAATTCCACGGATCTTTTTGAGGATTATTTGAATTTCTTTTGACGAGTATAAATAAACGGTTTTAAGAATAGTAAAGTTAGCTTTAAATACTTCACTACCCGAGAGAGAAAAGGGAAAGGAGAGGGAACTCGGTGTATAGTTAAGAGTAGATTTTTATTTCTTTTCTTTATTTTTAGTTTATTTCTTTTACGGATTTGAATCTGGCCCATGCGAGCAGGTAGAGCTAGTTTATTTTATTTATGTTATTTTTCTTAAATTCACGCCTGAAAATTTATGAAATCTAGACAAATTTATGGAATTCATTTTCTTCGGTTTTATTGCAATTACGGTGGGTGTGCGTGATGGTACTCGTTTCTGATTCGCAATACGGTAATCAAAGCGCTGACTCTCTTGGATTTGATTTACATTTGATTCTGATCTTTCCTGCCTGAAATGGAGAACTAATTTGGGTTTGTTTTACTTATTTGGTGTCGTTTTTAGATTGATAAGTTCCCAATAGTAGTACCGAATACCGGTTGGGGAATGTATCTTGCTCGATATCGGGATGCCTCTGCGTGACCACGAGACGGATTCTGAGGAGGTACAAGAGCATTCTTTTCTGGGTATGCTAGACTACCATTATTGACTGTGAGCTCACGAGTTCATCTTGATAAATCCCCCATTCGCTCATAATTGAAGTTGGAGGGGTGTATTTAACAATATAAATAATCAAAGAGTTCACCTTAACTAAAGGTAAGTTCCTAACCCCGTGTTAGCTAAGATTTAATCAAGGGAAATGGACAAACCCATAGATCTGGAGGATGAGCCACTAATCAAGTGGTAGAAACTTTGTGAAAATCCTGAGAAGGAAATGCAAAAGGTCTGCTGTCAACAGGAAATGGGTGTGAAGTATTGAGTGAGAAAAATACCTAGATCTTGCAAGAGAATTTGGAATATAGGTAGCTGGTTTGATCTTGTCTTCGAGAGAAGCAAGGGTATCCAACCAGTGAATATGAAGAAATCCAATTCCAACAATTAGGAAATCTTGGACAAAACCAAATTCCATATACAGAACAGAGCAATGTACTTTAGTGATTGAATTGACTGTTTCATTGTATTTCACTGATAGTTTTCGTTTCTCACAGGAAACTAATTCAATCCATTCTTATAGTTACAATTTATTTTTATTCATTTAATTTTGTTTTAGTTTAGTTTGATAGTATTCAATAGTCTAGGATCTTTAATTTTTGTTGTTTAGATAAAACTTTCTCTTTGAATTCTTAGTCCAAATAGTATGGAATTTTAGTAGTTGGGGTAGTTGATCTTTAATTCGTTACCAATCTCTGTGGGAATGATACTTGGACTTACATTCAGATTTACTACTTGTATGACCTGTGCACTTGCAGTGTCATAGACTTGACCCTTATTTTTAAATCATGAATATTAAGAAAAAAGTTATTTAATCAAGCAAATTTATCCAAAGTGACATGGATGCAAGATAAGTGTAAGGCTCTGTAAATTATGTTAATTAGAGGGTTTAGTCTATAGAAAAAGGCAAACAAGTTTTTTATGGCATACGTTCTAAAGATTGAAAATTAAATAGATCAATATTCTAACAAAAAGAGGGGAAATGCTAATTTGGACATTTATAGAAAAAGAACAAAAATGGCTTTTCAAGCGGAGTGGCTACATCAGCAGCTGTTTAACAAGCCATGTTGAAAATTTTTTTGTTTAGTTTGACTAATCTATTAATCTGAGTGTGTTTGAATTCGGAAATCCTTTAATGCATAGAAGCAGTTCGACTGTTTCAGCGAATAACGGAGTGGAAGAACACCAGAAACAGAAAGACTAAAATGACTTGACTATATGGCAGATGAGAGACATGACTAGACGGAGGAGCAGGAGGGACGGCGACGGAGGCCTCCTATTACTAACACGTGGAGATTTACGGAGGCCTAATGTGGGATGAATGTTACGCAATCGAACTGACCCTGCCATGGAAACAAATAACTTGAACTAAAGCCCGGCATTAACAATGGTGCAGCCGAGCATCGGTTCAGCTAGATCACCAGTGAGAGATTGACGGGCACACGGGTAGATTTCTCGGGATAAGCAAATACGATTGAAGGTAGATGGTGTGAGGGCCGGAGGTGATAAAGTTGCATCTCTTCCCATTCTCTTTAAGAGATATAGCAGCCACATGGTATGGATCATTACCATATGGTTCAGTTGATAGGAAGAGTTGGTAGAAGCATACTTGGGCAGGTTCTTTCCCCCATCTCTCACCTCAAAGAAGAGAGATAATGAGTATTCCAACAAGAAGGGAAGATGAGAGCCTATATGTAGCTGGGAGAGATTCAAAGGGTTCTTGAAGAGGTGCCCTATACACCGAGAATTGATTCAAAGCAGATGGATATAGTGTATCATGCCTTAAATGATACCTCTAAAGGTATTATCGATACTTCATGTGCTGTGGAGCATTCAAGCGAAAAGTCTTGAAAGGCTGAGATCTGATAAAGATTTGGCCAAATGCAATGTAGAAAGCTCCATCTGAGTTTCAAGGGTAATAACGAGAGGAAAGAAGTCATGGAGCTGAGAAAAATGATAGCCATGGAGGCAAAGTTAGATGCCATAATGCACAGGATGGATAAACAAGAAAGAAAAATGCACACTTCTCATGAAATAGGAGCAGTGGAAAGAGAACTGATGAGAAGAAGTGCTGATGTACCAACAGAAGAAGATCCTTATGGTGATGAGGAGGTTAAGTACGTGAATGAGCCAAGAAATTACCATTTCAAACAAGTCTAACCTGCCCACACATTCTGATCCATTGAGGAACCATGAGAATTTCTCATATGGTGGAGGGGCATTACAAGGCCCAAGGCATGGACAGAATCCTCAACAGGGATATCAGCAGCCACCAAGGTTCCAACAACAGTATCAAGGGGGTGAAGGCAGAAATGAATATCAAGGTCAAAGGAGGACTCAACCGTTTGAAGAACAAATGCTGCGAGTTTCATGGGGTGTGAGAAATTTTGTGCAATTCCACTTGACGAGCTGAATACGACTTGGAAGCTTTCAAGTCGAGATGCCTCAATGTTCAGAAGAATACAAGTGCCTCGTTGAAACTTAGAGACACAAGTTGGAATAAATGACCTGAATATGCCAAATCGAGCAAGGGTACATTCCCTAGTGACAATAAAAGAATCAATTGTGGCAATTCTGATTAGAAGTGGAAGGTGTGAGCAACCTGTGAGAAAGGAAGGAAGGAGGAAAGAAATTTGAGGCAGACAAGAAGAGACTGAAAAGGAGGAAAAGAGCACACAAAGCCAGATAGCCTAAAGGAGGTAGGGCGAACGAGAAGAAAGGGTACCGAAACATACACCTACAGTGCCATTTCCACGGAGGCTTGAGGAAGGCAAGGAAGAACAAAATTTTCTAGATTCTTGGACATATTCAAGAAAATATAGAAATCAATATCATTTGCAGAGGTAATCAACCAAATACCTATTTATGCAAAATTTGCAAAAGGAGATGCGACGAGAAAAGGAGAAGATGGCTGAGGGTATAGTGAACTTATTTGCTACACACGGTGCGATTTATCCGACCAAAAGATCCTAGCAAAATGAAGGACCACACAGCGGTTCTGTTTACGCTCCATGGGGAAATATATGAATTCCTAGAAGGCTTCTGTGATTACGGGCTCATTATAGGCATGATGCCTCCTTGATTGTGCATAGACTTAGTTTGGGAACTTTTGACAACAATTACAGTACAAATGGCTGATAGATCCAGTGACACGACCAGAGGCCCCTTCTTGAGGATGTACTTGTCAAGGTTGGGAAATTCATTTTCCAGAGTGGGTTTTATTATCATGAAGATGGAGAAGATACAAGTTTCCTTTGCTGCTAGGGAGACTACTCTTGCATGACCGGAATCTGTGATAGATGTACAAGGTGAGGCGTCTTAAGGGTGGGAAATGAAGCCGGTGCACTTTAATATTAATAGGAGTTTGGAACATCCTGATGTAGATGCAGAAAGTTGTATGGCTATAGAAAACAATAGCCTTCTCAATGTTGAATTGAATTCTGACTATATTGTGACATTCTATCAAACAGAAGTGAGATAGATTTTCGATATCTTGAGGTCTTGATTGTGAGAAATATTGCCTTCGATTTGTTTAACAAAGAAATGATCCTCGAGCATAAATGAAAAACGGTCAGATGGAAGTATGCGATGACAGCAAACTTATGAGCGAAGCAGTGCGAGAAGGGTTAACATTGAAGGAATTACAGTCATTTGAAATATGAGTTCTTAGAACGAGAAAGAAAACCCAGGTCATCATATAGGCTGCGATGGCTGAAGGTATTTGAAGAATAAAAGTTCTTTAAAGTCTGAGAAAAATACAAAGGAAGCTGTGCTTAGTCAGTGAGGATCTGAAGGGTATCAGTCCCTCAATTGCATGCACAAAATATTCTTTGAATGATGATACAGAAACTTCTATTGAGCATCAAGGAGGAGTGAACCAGGTGATGAAAGTTGTTAGAAAAGAAGTTCTGGAAATGGTTAAATGCGGGTTTATATATGCTATATCGGATAGTTCTTGGGTAAGCCGGTGCATGGTTCCCGAGAAAGGAGGATTCTTGTGATCATAAATGAGGGAAGAATGGTGAAGTTCCCTCTGAGCGCTGACATGATGGAGGGTGTGCATTGACTACAGAAAATTAAACACTGCAACAAGCTAGTCATTTCCACACTTGCTGTTGATCGGATCTTTGGATAGATTGGCGGGACACCCCTCACTTTTGTTTTCTTGATGGATACTACGGATATAGTAGATTTCCATTACTTTGAGGATCAGGAGAAAATCACTTTTACATGCCCATTTGGTACTTTTGCTTTCAGGCGAATACCATTTGGTTTGTGTAATGCTCCTGGAACTTTCCAAAGATGCATGATGTCTATTTTTTCTGATTTAGCAGAATAAGTTATGGAGATCTTCATGGATGATTTTATAGTGTATGGATCCGAGTTGAAACGGTCACTGCATAACTTGGGGACAATTCTTCAAAGGTGCGAAGAATAAAAAATCTAGCCCAATTGGGAAAAATGTCATTTTATGGTTACTGAAGGAATTGTCTTGGGGCACATGATTTCTGTAGCAGAGCTAAAGGTAGACCAAGCAAAAGTTTCAATTATAAGAAATTTAATGCCACCATTTCTGATCGAGGGAATTAAGTTTTCTTAGGACATCTTCAGTTTGAGAAGATTTATCGAGATTTCAAAAATTGCTAGACCACTATGCGATTCTTTGGGAAAAAAGATACTAAGTTCTATTTTGATGAATCCTGCCAGAATTCTTTTGAAGAAATCAAATCTAGACTAGTTGAAGCTCTCGTCATGGCAAAACC
This sequence comes from Tetrastigma voinierianum, assembly GCA_016808115.1. NCBI lineage: Eukaryota > Viridiplantae > Streptophyta > Magnoliopsida > Vitales > Vitaceae > Tetrastigma > Tetrastigma voinierianum. The sequence goes on from JAEQBH010000021.1 coordinate 2,034,809, forward strand.
AGTTGGAGCAGAGAATTTGAAATCATGTGTGATGCAGGTGATTTTTGCAATGGGGCTGTGTTGGGACGAAAAGGCGAAAGATATTCAAGGCCATATACTATGCAATAAAACCTTTAATGAAGCTCAGAAAATTACTCTACTCTTTTGAAAAGGAGATGTTGGCAATAGTATTTGCATGTGAAAATTTTAGGCCGACATTTTAGGGTCCCATGTTATTATACGTGATCATGCGTGATTAAGTATCTATTAGCAAGAAAGCAAAAGCCAAGGCGATCAGGTGGAGTATTATTATTGCAGGAATTGATTTGAAATAAAAAGACAAAAGGTTGTGACAATGTGATGGCTGATCGCGAGTAGAAGAAACTCTTGTCTGAAGAAAGAAAAAGAAATAAGCGAAAATTTTCGGATGGCGGTTATTCCAATTTGTCACTCAATCACCTTAGTATCAGCGATATTTGTGAACTTCTTAGCTTGTGGAATTATGCCACCAGAATTCAGCTACCAGTAGAGAAAAAAGCTAAGGACTGACAGCAGGCACTACATCTGGGATGACCCATTATTGTTTAAAGAGTGATACGATTATGGAGAGATATGTACCGAGAGGTGAGTAAAGCAAGATTTTACAGAATGTCATGCATCACCATATGGAGGACATTTGTAGAGATAAAACAGCCTAAAATTCTCAGTCAGGATTTTCTTGGCCTACTATTTTTAAGGAGTATTTTGGATAAGGTGAAGTTATGTGATCGATACGAAGAATGGGAAATATCGGCCAAAGGCATGGAAATGCCCACAACAGTATCTGGTGGTACGATTGTTTGATGTATGGGGAATGGATTTTATGGGGCCTTTTCCAGCTTCATTTGGAAATATATACATACTCCTAGCTGTGGATTATATATCAAAATGGGTTGAGGCAACAGCTTGTCGAATGATGCGATACGGTTGTGGGATTTTCTGAAGAGAATATTCCAATGATTTGGACACCGAACTATAATCGGTGATGGAGGGAGCCATTTTGCAAATAAGGTGTTTAACAAACTCATGGGCAGATATGGTATCAAACATATTATGAGCTTGGCTTATCATCCTCAAACAAATGGGCAAGCTGAAATTTCCAACTTGGAGATAAAGAAAATTCTTGAAAAGACTGTAAGTTCCAACATAAAAGATTGGTCTTTGAAGCTTGATGATGCACTCTGGGCATACAGGACTGCTTTTAAAACTCCCATTGAAATGTCCCCATACAAGCTTGTCTTTGGAAAACCATGTCATCTACCTCTTGAGCTAGAATATAAAGCTATGTGGGCCATCAAGAAGCTAAATTTTGATTTCAAGAATTTTGCTAAGAGAGCTACTCGATTAAATGAATTGGAAAGTTGAGAATGAAGCATATGATAGTGCGGAATCTACAAAGATAAAACAAAGAAAAATGGCATGATCAACGAATTTGAGAGGGAGGGAGGGAGTGAGGCAGGAGATCAGGTCCCTGTTATTCAACTCAGGACAAGACTCTTTCCGGAAAGCTTAAATCGAAATGGAGTAGACCATACTCTGATGATATCAAGCACACAATTTGGGGCAGTGACACTTAAAACCAGCAATCATGAGGAATTCAGGGTTAATGGTCAGAGATTAAAGCACTACCTTGGGAGAAAGCAATTAGAAGAATAACCCTTAGTTCTGAATGAGGGAAATTGAAGAAACGGAACAATGGCGGCCAAATGAGTCGGTAAAGACTAAAAAATTGAGCGACTTTGTGGAGGCGATCACATCGATTTGTTTTAAGTTTTTCTTGTTAAATTTTTCTTTTTGATTTTTAAATTTCTAATAGCTTTGTGTAATTTGATTCACATTTAATTGAAAAGTAGGTAAATATTTTGGTTAATTTTGCAGAACAATGAAAGATGTGCAAAAGGGAGCATCCTGATGACTTCCAGTCGCATCGGAGAGGCAGGCGATATACTCTTCTTGATTTTAAATTTTGTCTCTGATATGGCATGATTGAAAGTTTGGGGGAATTTTATTTTGTTTTGGTGCTAAAATTTTTGAATATGATGCATAGTGGATGACTTTGTTGAATATTTGCATGATGAAGATGAATTGAGTTGTAGTTGTCTTGATTGGATTTGAATAAATTGAAATTGCTATGAATGTGATTGTTCATGGAGACCTAAAAATTTTCTGGTCGCTACATTAATCCAAAGTTGCAATAGAATGCTGAATATGGAAACAATAAAACAAAAAGAAATTCGAACCGGTGGCGGGGTCTGACGAAATAAATGAGGAAGGAAAATCTTTGCACCTTGAAAATCTTTATGTTGCAACATCAAATTCATTGTCGTGACCACATTTCAGGTCGCAATAAAAATCCTGAAGTTGCGACCAGGATAATCCAAAATTCAATAAAAGTGGGATTTTAAACCTCTCATTTTGGGCGTCCCAGCATTAAGAGGCTCAATATTTAATGTCGCGACTCCCATATCGCAATCATGACATTGAACCTAGCGTCTATTCCACTTCAAGTCCATTATTGCATTCATCCCAACCCTTATACCACATCCATCTTTTTGAAATCTTGAAACCCTAGAACCCGAGAGCTTAGCAATACCCTCGCAATTCTTCACTAATGGCAGCAAATCAAGAGAATCGCAAATCTTAATAGATTGATCGACGAAATCATGCGTGAAAGTGTGAGCGGTAAGGGAAGTGGGGCAATCTGACCTGAAGAGGGTAATGTTGAAAAGGAGACCAGCGGAGGAGGATGAGCAACCCGATAAAGAAGCAACAGAAGAAGAACAAGACTTCCTTTCAAATGAAGCTAAAGAATTGTGGAACAAGGTGATGTTTGGCAAGGGAGTTTTTGTGAAAGGGTTTTGTGAGCATTTCCCCGATTTTGGAAGTAATAGAGAAAAAGAGGTTGGGGATTCTTTTGCGAGCACAAAACACCAGGATTCTCGGCTCTTGCCAGGGAATTCTATGCAAATATAATTGGGAATGAAGGATGTCTGTTTATGTGAGAGGTGTTTGGTTTTCATCAGTGATAGAAGAATAAATGAGTCTATTTAAATTGAGAGATTTTAAACATTAGATTCGAAATATAAGAAGTTGTTGGAACCTAAATTATGAAAAGATAGTGATCGGTTGACTGGAGGAAAGGGAAATGGGGTGTGAAGAAGAACCCCATCATGCCATCAAGGAGCTCACATTGAGAAGAAGCCAAGGTTTGGTTTACTTCATATGTTACGTAATAGTCTCTTAAACACCTTTGCTTTCGGTCGAGAGAGCAAGCCATCCTTTGTATGCCTTTTGAAAGGATACAAAATGAATGTGAGCATTCTAATTGAAGAATCCATCAAGGATACCACCATAGTAATAAGGAGGCCCGATCCCTCACCCTACCATAACCCAGGACTTTGTCTGCGGGCGGGGTGAAGGGAAGTGGGAGGAAGAAGAAAAGAAGTGTCCTCGGGGTTCTCCTCCCAACCACGGGAGTGTGAAGGGACCTAAGAGGAAGGCGAGAAGAGGTGATGGTAGTAGATGCAGAAATAGAGCAGGAGACAAAAGCTGAAAAAGAAATAAAGGAAGTGCAGGACGGCGATCCTTAGAAAGCGAAAGAAGAAGAACCTCTCATGAGTAGAAGCCCTGACCTATCCTTTATTTCGGAAAGTAGGGGAACCAAGTGCTTGCTCAAACAAAGGATCGAAGCGAGAGGAAATACTGAAATCATGGAAATACTCGGAAGCAATGAAAAAGGAGATGAAGAGAGAAAGCTGAAATGGGAAAAGCGTGACAATGAATTAAAGAAGAATTTATGGAAAAGTACGACGGAAAAGAAGGAAACGAGATATGGGAAAGAAAAGAAGCTGGAGAATCAGAGAAGAAGAACACAAGGAGGAACTGAAGAATCAAGAAGAAAAGATGATGGAAAGAATAAAGACAAGCATGCAAGCCTTTTATAATAATCAATTCAAAAGGGATGTTGATTTGCTGAACATACTGAAGCAGAAAGAAACATAAATGGAGAATAACATGCTAAGGAAGATTGATGGGTTCAAGCATTTATACAGGGAACTGTTCAAGGAGTTCGAGAGATTAATGAAAGAAAGAGATCAGCAGTTGGAAGATAATGATGAGTATAGAAGAAAAACATGGTTGGAAAGTATGGACTTGATCAATCAAAACTTGTCAGCATTGGGAGAATGTATCTACGAGGTGGAAAGGAGCAGGTGTCGGGTGGGAAAGAGCGAGACAGCTTATTCATGCGGTCTGACTAAACAATGAAATATGCAAAAGGCAAAGAAATTCCTCTAACGGTTGAGAGACAGAAACATCAAATAAATTTCCCAAATTTAGGCTTGATGTGGCAGTTTGATGTAGAGCCTCCCAGCATAATACCTAAGGCACAAAGAAGAAAGGGAAACTAATTTTTACATCCCCAAAATTCTAATGGAAATCCATTTGGTTCGTCCAACTTGTTCTGTGTTTAATTGAATTTTCATTTTATAGTTACTCTTTTCGCTTGTTGGATTGTTGAATGAAAAAAATTAATTGTGAATAATTATGTGTTTATTGATGGATGAACAAGATATATTAAATTTTGTGTTTGTGTCGTTTTCTGTTTAGCATGAAAAGAATAAGTGCCTTGTCTGTGCAAGGAGCAAATAAACAATTATGTTCTTTCCCAAGAACAAAAATTTGCAGGAAAAATAAGGGCGTAGACTAGTAAACTGGAGATTAGGAATGGCAGCCTGCATTGTTTAAATTTAGTTTAGTTTGCAAAAATTGGAAAAAAAAATGGTTATTGCTGATGGAACAAAATACTTGGTTGAATAATGTAAGTAGACAGTAAATAAGTACAAGTCTTGAAGAAATAATACACTTGGGTCAACAAAACTTATGAAACTTTAAGAGAAATTAGGAACATCTTCTAGGAAATTCAGGATTGAGAGTCTAAAGTCCTAGAACTTGTTAGATTATTGATTGAGGCGAAATCTTAAGGTAAACGGCCAATGAGTATTAAGGCCATCCTTGGCGGTTGAGAGAAACTTCTAAGCCTACCCTCAATATATGCTAAAGCATATTCTCTAGTTCCGTAATTTGAGCCAATTAAGCCTTATTTCTTCAATAAAGCAACAGCTGAAAGCCTAAATTCCTTCCTTACAATATACAACAAAGAGCTAATTATCAGTTTCAGTTCAGAAAAAGTCTACTATAAAGGAAGAAACAAGTTTGGGGGAAAATATTTCCAGATGTTACGAGGAATGAGGAAAAGAAGTAAAGATGCAGGAATTAATGAAAATGGGAATAAGTTTTGTCTTGTGGCCTATTTCCCTTGAACAATTAAGCTCGTAGGGGTGTTTTGGCACCTGATGCCTAATACCCGACTGGTATGGGGTTACTAATTCGCGTTCTCTAAGAGTGATAGAAAGCCTAAGAAGATAAAACATTTACACTATTCTGACCTTAGAAAAACAAAAAAGCAAAAGAGTTCAAGAAAAAGGAACCGGCTGAATAAAGTTGAGGCCCAGCCGCGGGAGTAATATAAAATGTATGCCTAAATGCGCAAGTGCACGCATTAAGCCTCGAGTAATATAGTGTACTAGTGCAGTGATATCGATCCACGGGGAAAGATGAATTGACTACAGGATGTTACCTTTTGGACAATATACGAATAAATGATTCTAAGATGGAATTTAAGTACTAGCGTAACTAAGCTATTGGTTTTGGTGAATTGATAATGTAGGAGCCTAGGGTTAAATCTCCCCACATCACATTCGATGGATTGATATGCTTCTAAAGATATTTGTTATTCTAATTGTTTTATAACATATCAATGGCGGTGATCTTGCCTACGAGATATCCTCTCTCGAGGTATATTCGCCTGTTCGTGAATAGAATTGAGTATATCTCTATCTGTTTCGGTATTGAAATGCTTAATGTTCGACCCAAATACCATGTCGGGTTCCAGAATATCTCATTGCCAGATCGGCTAAAGTTTACTCTACCCGGATCCACTGAACCCTCATCTCTCGAGATCTCGGATCTTCGAGTGTAAGTATGTGTATGGCCAGATATTATCATATAATTAACATGCAGGCATAGAGTAGATGCGATAAATTAACAACAATTAATTAACATGAAAAGGTTAAACTACAATCCATTGTTTGACGAGGGTTTTGATGTAACCATAGAAATAAATTTGGGAACATCATGAAGGAAAGAAATAAAATATATAATATGAAGAACATCCTCATGTGATCCAAAAATAATCAAAACCAACTAAGGAAAAACCAATACAAAATCAAGGAGATCCTTGAAGTACGTATTCACGGGTTCGAGAAATTACGTGTCTACAGCCATACGTTCTTGATACCCGAAAATCCAGAGCCCTCGCATTTAATGATGAGATCTGATTTTTGAGTGACGATGCGTGGTGAAAGCGCGTCCTTGACGTGGTGACTGGTTGACTTCTGCATTTGTTATTTACGTCGGTGACTTGGTGACGTCGCGACGTGGAGACGTCGCGACGTGGCAGTGACTTCCTTGCATGCTCCTCATTTCCTCCCGAAAATGGCTTCGAGTTGTTCTTTTAAGCCTCATCATGCAGTATTCCAAAACAAAAACTAAATAAGGAATCTAACACTAAAATTATATAAATAATACCAAATCAACATGAAAATGCAAGGTAGCGCGAGTATAATCAGTGTTTTAAGCCTCATCACACCCCAAACTTAATTTCTTGCTTGCCCTCAAGCAGGCGGAGCTCTAAACGGGACACACGGAGCACTATGCAGCTCACTAAGACGGTAATGCCATGCTTTGAAAATGAGGGATCAATTTGGACTGACTCACATACCACTGTTTTGCTCGATGTTCAATGAAGGCATGGATACTTGACTTTTCGGTGACCGATTGAGGTATGTGAAATGACTGAGCCATCCACTCCCAGCCAAGTATTCGATAAAGCGTTCCAAAGAAAACCCTATATGTGCCTATAGTAAGGTGACCTCAGAATATGCCTGAGTTCCGATGCCCCAAAGCTTAGAAAGTTCAACCCACTATTAGGAAGATCGAACTAGACAAGGATAGGAACGCGCAAATTATTCATGTCTACATATCTAGAATTTCCTATGTACGAACCAAAAATGGAAGAAGACCTAGTGCGAGAAGTTTTAAGCCAAGGGTTCTGTAGCGAGGGGATCCATTGGTGACTCCCCCTCCAGTTAGTTAAGGGCACCAGGCATTAAGTTTCCCTTCAAACTTCACCCCGAACTCTCAGCAGGCTTCGATGGCCTAGGTTGCGTGAATGATCCATCTTACATCCCATGTAGCAGGCGGTGGTCGATGACTCCGGCCAGTTGGCTCGGGGCATTAGGCTTTGATAGGCCCCTGGAATTGTGCCCGGGATTCAGTTGGATGATCCAGCTTATTCTTATGCATATGCCTATTTTATTTCTTTTCTTTTCTCTTTCTCATGTTTGTATTTTCTCTTTTGGTTGGGGCTCGATGGCAATCCTCTTTTGTTTAGGTGTCCCATCACTGAATGGTTGAATCTCCCTAGGTTGGTCGAGCTTTAGTGGTTGGTTCGATTACTTATGCATACTACGGTCGTCACTAGTGTGTGAGTGTGATAGAGTTTTTGAGGAATTGGTTTCTTGACTACGGGATTGGTTCACTAGCCTTTTTCACCTATTCAATCTAGTACCAAAACATCAAACAAATGTATGCATCTGAACAAATCTATAGTGAACTCAATCTAAATCGATCCTCAATTTTCTTATAGCTGTGAATGCAATTTTCATTTATGCATGAATATCCTAAAACAAACAAACAACCTAACAACTGACTCACCAACACTGCAAAATATACGTGCACAATAACTTCAGACAAATACTAACACTACCTACAATGTATTACTAAAAACAAAAACCGCAAACAATGCGAACAACTAACGATCGCATAAACTACTAAAACTAAAACAACGCAAATAAAGCAGTGATAAACAAAACATAGTATCGAACAAAATACCCTACTCCCAAGACAAAAGATCCGGTGTCCCCAGTAAAATAAAAACATAAGGGTAAGGGACTCCTGCAGATCCAACGCTGCCGAGTGGCGGTGGCAGTGGGTACGGTGGAAGAAGCTAGGAGGCTGCGCGGTGAGCTGCATAGCTGATGCTGCTGCCAGAATGATGGCTGATTGGCGGAGGCGTGCGCGTGTCGTACGCGGCGCCTACATGTCTGATGCGAGGACTCGGTGCTCCTGGGTCTCATCCCGAGGAATGCGTCAGCCTTCCCGGTGAGTGAGAGCACCGGGTCCTGATATCGGGAAGGACTAGGAGGGACCGGTCGCTGAGAATTTGGCAGGGTGGAGGTGGTGGAGGTGGTGGAGGCCCAGCGATGTCCTCACAGGTGTCACCCCGGGGAATCCATAGCGAGCGGAGTAATGCGGAAGCTCGTCCTCGTGCGAGGGGGCTCATGTCACGAGTCATAGACCCCCTCGGGTTCGCGGGACACAGTGTGTCAGCAGTAGATAGTCTTGATGGGATGAAGCCAGGCCTCGTGTCGTCGAGGGGCACCGAGCTTTGCTTGCCTGACCGAGAAGATCAAAAAAAGGGTGCCCCGGGTTCATCTTTGCATCCCGGTTATGGAGGATGGCATCCTCGATAACTGTAGCGATCAAATGGTATATCACAGTAAGATAGGCGTAGTTGAAGCGGGAGCGGCGGGCGGTCGCCTCACACACATTCGTCGTCGGGATAAGACGCGAAGTGATGAAATGGTGCCAAACCTTGGGAATGTAGGCCAAATGCTTGGCCTTGAAATTTACTGCGTGGCCTGAGCTATTGATCCTCCACTCACCCCGGCCGTTGGTCAACACACGGATGACCTCAGGATAATCGGGGTGCTCGCGGAGCTGATCAAATGGGCCAGGTGGGATATGCTCTAGGCCATAGTAGCTATTGATCATTGCGCGAAGTAGAGCCCAGCCACTATAGCACCACGACCTTTTGAGGGGCGTGGGATGCGAGGTTGGCGTAAAACTCCCGAACTACGCTCATGGCCGCTGGGCGAGGGGGTTGGCTCAGAGCACGCCACCCCTTGGCCTCGATGGTTTTCCTCTAAAATCGTCGGGGTGATGAGCCCCTTCTCCTTAATGAAGGGATGGTTTTTGCAAGTGTGTTAAACCGATCCCGCGGCACTCAACGTTTGCAAGCCTTGAGGCATCGCTGTGAAGTCGGGGCCTGGCGGCCCCGGCTCCGCTTAGCAAACAACTTATGCCGCTTGCCCGACATCACAGCAAGACAAGGCACTAACACCTAATATGCACTTCACGAATAAATCCAACTAGACTACCTAAAGACTCAATCAAGACCTAAAAGAGGACTCAAAAAAACCTAATGAATCTAGGTAACCCGAAATGACCTCCTATAAGACCTCTAGGCTACACAAAAACACTAAAAGAAACCCTAACTACTATACCCAAACTAGAATCGGGCACACAGTGGTGGAGAAGCCACTATGGTCCAAAACCGGCCAATGTGGGTGACTTACGGTGGGTCGGCCCGAGCAAAGAGGAGATCTCCTATCGGTCCAGTGAACTCCGGTACGAGGCTAGGGTTTGAGGAGGAGATGGTGCGGTGAGGCCAAAATGGCTATTCTTGTGGTTAAAACCAGTCTCACGTCGCTGACGTGCGAGTACGTCGCGGCGATGACGAAACGATTGGCGGCGATCATGACGTGCGAGACAGCGTCGCTGACGTGGCGAAGCGTGTCAAAATGGCGTCGCGGCGTGGAGATTCCGCGTCGCGACGTGGCGAAGGTGACCAAATGACGTCGCGACGTGTAAAAATGACGTCGCGACGTGAGAAGTCCACGTCGCGACGTGAGAATCCCACGTCGCGACGTGACAGAGAGCCTTACAATTTGACGTCGCGACGTGTATAAGTGACGTCGCGACGTGAAAAGTCCACGTCGCGACGTGAGAATCCCACGTCGCGACGTGACAGAGAAGTGTTAAAATGACGTCGCGACGTGATAGAGAAGGTCTCCCAAGAAATTTTCGATACATTATGCAGCCCACTTTTTCGAGAACTCTCCACGTGTGAACTTCATTCCGGTCATTGAACACGCTGTAAGACCTGCACCCACGCTTCCGGGTCCTGCAATTAAACCAACAAACAAAAACATTGATCATGAACACAACTAGAAACCAAAAATTGCTGAAAATAACTTATAGAACTTAAAACTACAGAATTTAAGAACACTTGGGTTGCCTCCTAAGAAGCGCTTATGTTTAACGTCGTTAGCCTCGACGACCGAATCTCGTGCGATATTCTTAAGAAAGTGGGAAAATTTTTACGCCTTCCTTTGGGTGCACACCCCATGTTCAAGGTGGATGAAATACTCTTCCTCGCTCATGTACTTGCCTCCTCGTTGTCTTTCTCGCGGCAATAGGCTTTTCCGAAGTTATTCGCCTTGTCTTGCAAAATCTCGTATAATGAAGTTCCAGACATCTTCATTCGATCGTCATCCGACGCGTTTCACGGGGCCGGAATACATGGAAATGATCTCTTCTCCTGACTCTCAATTTGAGTTCACCTTTCTGCACATTACTTGAGCTTTTCCTGCGGTCGGAAGGGCTCCACTGAGTATAATTGAACCGAGTCGCCTTCCTCCATGTCTAGAATGACTAAGTCCACTGAAGAACGAATTTACCAACTTTTACACAGCATTTTCGATTATACCCCGAGGATGTTGATAAGACCTATCTCCGTTGCAACCGATTGTGGTCGATTTTGGCTCCCCAGCCTTAGCCTTTTAAACATCGAAAGCCAGATCGTCGATGCTGGCCCCAAATCACACGTATTTTCCAGATACTTGGTTCCCTATAGAGAACCCGCATAGCAAAGCCGCCAGATCTTCGCTTTCGGGGAGTTTCTTTGCAGATGGCAATCGCATTCCTCGCTTAAAGCGATGGTCCCATATTCTCTAACTTCTTCTTACTCGCCAAGATCTTTTCATCTCACGTAATCCTGGCATGTTCTCCAATGCCTCCAAAAGGGTATATTAATATGTAGCTTCTGAAGATGTCAAGAAACTTTTGCAAATCGCTTTCCTCTAACTTTACCTTTCTTCAACCTCGAGGATAATGGAATCGTATGACAGTTCATCTCGTTTTGTCCGTTTCTAATTGCTCCTCCCAATCCTATTATCTTTTGATTACTCTCAGATCTCTGTCGCTTCATCTTGTATTCGCCTTTTAGGATGTTGTGGTCTTGCTCCTTAATTTTGTTTCCTCTTACCGCTAGTCGCGACCCGGGATTTCCAACTCTTTCCACTCCTTAGAGTGATGGCCTGCAAAGACTCTTTTTCCTTCTCCTCTAGGGTTTACCGAATTGCTTGGTAGTGAACCCGTCGCCTCTCTGCCAATGGGACGCCATCCGCCCCATCTCACTTCCGCATTTCTCAACCCGTGCCGCCGTTTTTCAATCAAGGAGCCACGCTGCATATTTGCCTTTGTCTCATTCATGAAGGCGGTGTGAGGTGAGCATCTTTGCTAGGGCTTGTTCTAAGTCTACCTTTTCTCAGAGGTGTTCACTATCTCGCTTGATGGTATATTGTTCGATTATTCCGCCCCACCCATACCTCGATAGTTTCAATCACTGGGTTCGATTTGTTACGCCACCCCCGTCCTCGATTCTCGACTCAGCCGCTTCCATACGGTCCTTGTCGCGGATCGACTCGACCGAACCTCTCGACACGCATCGAGCTCGTTTCACGATAGGGTTTCCCATTAACTGCACTCACTATGCCGACCCCACAAGTTCACACAATTCCTGTGGGTCAATCCAGATGGCATTAGCCGCTCCCCGCCGCTCATTCAACCGCTTTAGTTAGCCGCGCCACATGATCAATTGGGATTGTCGAGGATCGCATTGCTCTGGTGCCACCCAATCGTATTCACCGGGTATAGCCTTCTCTAGGCCACTCGATTAGTATTGGTCGCCGCGCCTTCTAGAATCTCATACTCGATCTATGGTTTTTTCATCGCGATCCTCCAGTCGGGCATCGATCATCGTTCGTTGCATTTCTGTAATTATCAGTGGCTGCGCGACTCAGATCCATCTGGTTAGCTCCGCGGGACACTTCCTCAATAATTCATGAACCCGTCCCATGCCTCAACATGTGTTCTCCTCAAGTTGTCCAAATGTAGCACCTTCGTGCCAAGTCAGGCAATTTTCGACTTCGCGGGAAGAACTTGGTCAGAAATTTTCGTATCAGTCATTCCATGTAGTAACTGAATCCTGTGGCCGAACGTTAACCAGTTGTTTGGCTCTATCCCCGAAAGTGACAATGGAACAAATTTCAGCCTTACCAATACTTCTTCCGACTCGCTATACTCTGATAGTATCGCAAACTTCGAAAATTAACCAAATGCATGTCTGGGTTCTCATGAGGTAGTCCATGGAATAAGATAGTTCAAGCATCCGTGACTGCGGATCTAGAATTTCAATTCAAGTTGTTTCGCTTGAATCTGGGTCGCCTCGATAGCCGCTCAGACAATGTCGGCAATACGAACTCATCTAAGCATATACGACGTCTGGGTCAGATAAATGGTCCTGCCACTCGCGGATTCCCATTTCGACTTCTTCAGGGTTCAGTTTTGCTCAACACCAAACTCCCCGCTCTTCCGTGTTTTCCATGATCGTAGGATTCTAACTGCTCTGCTCGTTCCTACAAGAATCCGTGCGTGTCTTTCTGCTCAGATCAGTGTTGATTAGTTCGGACCCATTGCCGCATGTACTCACGAACCTCAGATCGCAATAACACAAAGCCAAGAAACCAAATTACCAAGATCAGAATAAATAAACAAAAGTAAAGAAAAATTTCGCATCACTATCTATGTGCTTAATACTCTATATCAGACTTAAGCCTTTCCTAAGAATCACGCCAAAACTTGGATGTGCCGAAACGCTGTATAAATGTATGCCTAAATGCGCAAGTGCACGCCACGCCAAGTAATATAGTGTACTAGTGTAATGGTATCATCCACAGGAAAGATGAACACTACGTATGTTCTCGCTGCATAATATCTCGAATAAATGATTCTAAGATGGGAATTTAAGTACTAACCGTAACTAAGCTATTGGTTTTGGTGAATTGATATTTAGAGCCTAGGGCTAAATCTCCCCGTCACATCTCGAAGCGGATTATTCTAAAGATGTTGTTATTCTAATCATTATAACATATCAATGGCGAGGTGATCTTGCCTACGAGATATCCTCTCGAGGTATATTCGCCTTATTTCGTGAATAGAATCGAGTATATCTCTATCTCAACCTCAGATTCGTAAATGCTTAATGCTCGAATCTCAAATACCACCTTCGCGCTCGTATCTCTATTACCCGAATCTGGCAAAGGCTACTTCCACCAGATCCCCTCGAATACCCTCATCTCGAATCCTGATCTTCAAGCAAGTATGTTAATATTGGCCGATATTATCATATAATTAACATGCGTGCATAGAGTAGATGCGATAAATTAACAACAATTAATTAACATGAAAGGTTAAACTCTAATCCATTGTTTCAGACAGGTTTGATAAAACTCAGAAATAAGTTTGTAACATCATGAAGGAAAGAAATAAAATATGTAATATGAAGAACATCCTCATGTGATCCAAAATAATCAAAACAATAAGGAAAAACCACAAAAATCCAAGGAGATCCTCAAAGCTCCTGTGGTTTGTGTTCAAATTCCTCGTGGTCTCTCGTCGCACGTTCTTCAATGCCCCAAAATCCCGAGCCCCCTCGCATTTAATGATGAGATGCGTATTTTTGAGCCGACGTCGCGACGCGGTGACGCCGCGATGTGGTGACCGGGTTGACTTCTCTCGTGATTTGTCGACCCCCACGCCGTGATTCGCGACGCCGCGACGGAGACGCCGCGACGTGGCAAAGCGACTTCCCTGCATGCTCTCATTTCTCCAAAATGGCTTCCCGTGTTGTTCTTTCGCCATCATGCCCGTAGATTCCAAAACAAAACTAAATAAGGAATCTAACACTAAAATTATATAAATAATGCCAAATCAACATGAAAATGCAAGACTGACGCGAGTATAATCTGAGTGTTTTAAGCACTCATCAAAAGTGCATATGGAAATTGAAATTCCATAAAAAGAATTCAAAAAGATGAATCAGGCCAAGATTGAGGAGAATCAACAAGCACAAAGAAGAAAAATGGTGAAAGTCAAGGCAACAAGTACAGCAAAGGTGGAACCGGTGATTTGCAACTTAAAAATTTTCTCCCATTATCTACCCAATTACCTAAGCCCAACATTACAAGCCTAAAAGACCTGATTGATCTTGAAGGTTGAATTTACCTACATTAGTGGAGATCAATATGAAAAACAAGCCTATGGGACTTTGACAAACAGTCCAAGAAAACTCCTAGAAGATTAACTAAATTCAACATGAAGATGAAAAGGATTGAAGACCTGCACACACACACACAGAACAAGACTTGTTGAATAAACCGTTTAAATACATTATTTCACCAAGAAATTTGTGATAGAAGTGTACCATTTCTTATTCTTGAATCGAAACTGAAATTTAAAATGATGTACTTTATTTCCGCAGCAGTATGTGGAACAGAAAGATCGTGGTAAGGAATAAAAATGTCCTTAAAAATTTTAATCTTATTTGTTCGAGACAACAATTCTTTCTTTTCGCTCTGTGGACAAGCAAAATTTTAAGTTTGGGGGAATTTGAGGAGTCCAAAACTCATTAGATTTTTAATCCATTTTTCTGAGCACATTACAAGATAACTGTTAATTTGTATGCAGAAATGTGGATATTTTACTCAAATTTAATTTTGCAGGAAAATACAGCAGATGCCAAAAATTTCAGCATAAACCAGTAGAGACCAGCTTACAAGCATAATTGAAGTCGCAACTGAAAATCGGAGTCGCGATGTGAAGCCGAAAGAAGTCGGCCATTTCCAAGTCACGAAGATCACCAAAATCAACTTCAGGAAGAAATGGAAGACCCTAAATGTTGAAGTCGGACTTAAAGAAAGAGGTTATAATTGTGATGACCAAGGCAACAAATGCAGAGGTTGCGACAGCGCGAAATGTGGTCGAGACTAAATAAATAAGCAAGAGTGATCTTCATGTCGCGACATCACTCCGATGTCAAGCGACGCCAAGAGAAGAGATTCGAGGTCGCACACCAATCGAGGTCGATGTTGACTCCACAATGAGCCAAAGGGAGGTCTGCAAGAGAACAAGGTTGCAACTAGTTTTTTAAAATGAAAGGCTCCACGCTGTCATGGCAATTCACTGATTTCACACATAAAAACAGAAGATTTAAGTTGCAAACCAAAAAGGAGGTTTGAAAGAGGTCGGAATCCAAGCCAAACCGGTCTTGCTAAGAACTCCACAGCCGGGCACTCATTTACAACCGCTGATCGTAACGATGCCGCACCACTCGCTTAGGTCGCGACTTACTGTAGCCGCGGAAAGAGGAAATCGGGTCGCACAAAGAACCGAGGTCGCGACTAAGAAAGAAATGGGCAACAAAGAGGCTGCGACATCACCATGAGGTCGGCAAATTGAAATATGCAGTCAAGACCACCAACACAATCGCCAACGCTACAAATCAAAGTCACAAACGAAATCATCATACAAAACAAAGCGTGGTCGCCACCTAAACTACCGCTTCGCAATGTGTCGAAGAAGAGAAGATAAACGATGTCGCGCGATATGAAAACCGAGGTCGCGATATCAACGACCGGAGAACACCGGCAAAATAAGGTCGCGATCATGTCACGTCGTGACTCATTGATCAAAGCGCGCTTGCAAGAAAAACTCGCTGCAAATAAACGCAGTCGCGACCGATCACGAGCAAACAAGAGAAACCACACGCACATCAACCCTGAGGTCACGCATACATTAAAGAGGCCGGGCTTTTTCTTCGGGAATTCCACCTGATCTTTTAGGATTCGGCCCAATTTCTTTGACAGCATAAATAGGACGCTTTAGAATAAGAAAAGCTACTGGCTCACCACCTTAAAAGGGAAATGTAGAGAACCCTGATATAGTTTGTAGTAGATTTTTATTTCTTTTCTTTTTTATTTTTAGTTTATGTCTCTTTTCGATTTAAAATCTACGAACCGTGTAGAGACGAGAGAGTCGAATTTATTTTATTTCTTTATTTTTCTTAGAATTACATTCAAAATTTATGAAATCTAGACAAATTTCTCTGAATTCATTTCTTCTCAGCTTTTATTGCAATTACAAGGTGTGCGTGATCTACATCTACTTCATGATTCGCAATGCAATCAAAGCGCAAATCACTGATTTGATTTACATTTAGTTACGTGATTTCCTACACAAATACGTGAGAACTAATTGGCCTGGGTTCTTACTTATTTGGTGTCGCTGGAATTGATAAGTCTCTAATAGTAGTATCGAATACCAACTGAGGGAATGTATCTTGCCTGAGACCGTGATGCTCCAAGGGTGAGAGCCGTAGACCCGGGAGATTCCGGTAGAGCCGAGCATTCTTTCCTCGGGTATGCTTAGATCACCATTGACGAACCCTGAGCCTCAGATTCATCTCGATAAATCCCCATTCGCCTACAATTGAAGTCGAGGTGTATTTAACAATATAAATAATCGTGAGTTCACTTAATCTAGCAAAGTTCCTAACCCCGTGTTACCAAGATCTAATCAAGGGAAAATAGACAAACCCATATGGGATCCGGGCGATGAGCCACTAATTACGGTAGAAACTTTGCGAAAATCTCCGAGAAGGAAATGCAAAAGGTCCACGTCAACAGAAATGGGTGTGAAGTATTGAGAGAGAAAATACCTAGATCTTGCAAAGAGAATTTGAATATGTGTAGCTGGTTTGATCTTCGTTTTTGAGAGAAGCAAGGGTATCCAACCTGAATACGGAGAAATCCAATTCCAACAATTAGGAAATTCGACAAAAATCAAAATTCCATATACGTAATGCGAGCAATGTACTTTAGTACTGAATTGACTGCTTATTGTATTTCATCGATAGTTTTCGCTTTCAGAAATCGACCCAATCCATTCTTATAGTTACAATTTATTTTTATTCATTTACTTTTGTTTTAGTTTATTTGATAATATTCACAGTCTAGATCTTTAATTTTGTTGTTTAGATAAAAACTTTCACTATGAATTCTTAGTCCAAATAGTATGGAATTTGTGTAGTCAGGTAGTTGATCTTAATTCAAGGCAACTGTGGGAATGATACCCGACTTACATTCAGATTTTACTACTAGATGATTCTGTGGAGACTTGCAAAGGTCATAGACTGGACCCTATTTTTAAATCATGAATATTAAGAAAAGTTATTGAATCAAGAAAATTTATCCAGTGACATGGATGCAAGAGAAGTGTAAGGCTCTTGTAACTATGTTAATTGAGGGGCTTTTACCATATAGAAAAAGCGTAAACACACATGAGAAGCGGATTGTCAACAAACAAATAAGTGAATTCTAGTCATCAAAATGATAAAAGTATACATTGCTCCTTCCTCACCTAGTTCAGCCGAGGGACCAATATCAATCTCAAGGTGTTGCACAGCTCTTCTGCCATACGTATAGGGCCGTAGAGGCCAAAATGGTCGAGGTAGATGGTCGAGGCCAAGACTTCAAGCCTGCATCGTGGACCCAGGGGCGTTTCTACTGCGGGTACCGTTAGATCGAGTCAAGAATCACCGATATACGGTACGCTTTCTCACAAGAGAGTTGTTTAAATTCAGATGAATTATATTCATGTTTATTACTACATAATGTGAGAAAAGTTTGGGCTAGAGGTGTAAACCTCGAAAAGCCAGATAAAGGTGAATTCTCCTAGGAACTGTGTGGTGAGCGCCTTACCGATATGTCGATTGTGAGCCGTAGATCTTAGGGATTCTACTCACTGTGGACTTGAGGGTCATGGACATATAGGAGTTGGAGGTCATCCTTAGGGTGGACTGGTTGACGGCCCATAAAGTCGTCATTGATTGTGATCATAGGTGGGTTACCGCCTACACATAGGATGTTATTATGTTACGTTTCAGAGGGAGAAGCATGATGCTTTACCCCAGACCATGCACGACTCCAGATGGAGTGGACAATTGATGGGTTGGCTAGCAAGCCTTTCCCTAGAGGATGAGGAGACTAATTCAGTCTACCTGCATATTCATGGCATGAGGATGTCTTTCCGGATTAGTTGCCGGGATTACCTCCCCATAGAGATGTGGACTTTGTCATTAAGTTACACCCTGGTACGCTGCCCATTTCTATGACTTCTCATAGGATGGCACCAGTGGAGTTGTAGGAACTCAAGGTCCAACTGCAAGAATTGTTAGACAAGGGTTTAATTGGGACCGGCACTTCACTCGAGCCCTGCCTCATGCACAGGCATGTAAAAATCGAAAGTAATGACCTGTGTGAGAAGGCATTCTAAGAATTGAAAAGGAGGTTTACTACAGCCTCCTATCTCGATAGTCCTGCACGGGATAGAGGTACACTAAAATCTGCGGATGCTCCTGGTGTGGACGGATCGGATGTGTCCGGATGCACCAGAGTGGTTATGGCTGCGGTTCCAGATACCTAAAGAATCATGAGCAGACTACCCTACACATGATCCGAGTCAAGCACATAGTCTTCGCCTTAAAGATTTGCGCTACTATTCGTATGGTGAGCGCTTCAGGTATTTTCACCACAAGAGTCTAAGGTATATTTCATTAATAAATCCGACCTCAACATGAGGCAAACGTGGAGGGACGGAGACTGGAGGATTATGACTTCACTTTGCATTACCATCCTAAAGAAGGCAAATGTGTGGGCCGATGCGCCAATCGAAAGTCACGAGAGGCACCAAGCAGTGTAGTTTCCCGAGAGTGACAAGATGCTCGAGACCGCGACGCCAGGTCATAA
This sequence comes from Tetrastigma voinierianum, assembly GCA_016808115.1. Classification (NCBI taxonomy): domain Eukaryota; kingdom Viridiplantae; phylum Streptophyta; class Magnoliopsida; order Vitales; family Vitaceae; genus Tetrastigma; species Tetrastigma voinierianum. The sequence goes on from JAEQBH010000021.1 coordinate 2,053,777, forward strand.
AGATAAAGGATCACGCCTCAAGGAGCACTAGGGAGTTTGGTAGCTATGACATCCCTACTGAGCAGGGTGATTGAGTCCCAGGGATAGGACACAGAGATATCATCCATCAGGGATAGAGTAATGTCAGGTACGGGTGACGAAGGTTGGGCCATCCACATAGATGATAGTCTTCGAAATAGGGGACGGGTTATGGTTGCCCAGCTGACCGATCTGGGAGAGGAGATATTCCGGGAGTTCCTGATTAATGCCCAAAAAGTGCAATTTTGAACCCTATATTAGATAGGTTTTGAGTGCTTTTTGCGCATTAATCATGTCATTTATACCAATTGAAGTGTTATAGTCTTCTTAGTAACACTTATGCCATTTGGGAGGGTATTGGTTGTTTTCAGAGGCTTTCGCACACTCGAGTTCAATCTCGAATCAAATGATGAATCATGAAGTTGGAATTCAAGTCTCAAACATCAACCAAATTTTGCAAGATTCAATGAGAAACCAAGGCAAAATGAAGAAAATTAATGTACCAAGATGTGAGGCAATGCAAAAGTTGAAGAATCAACAATGCAAGGATTTTCGCTAGAGTTGCGAAAATTCTTTTCGCTAGATCATGGTACGCAACCTTAGCTAAACACCAAATTTCGCTAGACTCCATCCCACCTTCGCGAGCATCGTTTCCCAGCGAAAACTCGATTACTACAAGAATTTCGCTAGCTTAGCGAATTTTCCATCCCAGCTTAAATTTCATGTTTTCATAGACTGGTTGATTTCGCTAGTTAGCTAAATTCCTCACTTGTAGCGAAAAATCGATGCCTTGTCATGCTTTGTACTCACGCCAAACCGCCTCCAAACTTGGTGTATTACTTAATCAGTCTAACAACTTAGCCAATTTCATAGGTTTTCGTATTTTCATACCTCGAGTGAGTAGCCTATATAAGCCCTCGTTTTGGTGTAACCTAAGTGAAGAGTTGGAGGAACAATTTGGGAGAAGATATTTTTTGTAAGTTTTTATTTTTGTAAATAAAGTCTTTTATTTTAGGTTTTGCTTTATTTCTTTTCCTTGTTGTCCTTTTCTCCCCTCCCTTTCTACTGCCAAACACAAATCCCTGAGGGATGACAACTCAAGAGATGTCGCGCTCCCTTCTTTGAAGAGGCTGAAGCTAGCTTGGTGGTGGGGGCATATGCATGTCGGGCCCTCTTGTAATAGTGTGCCACGTAGTGTATTTATGGCTCTTAATTTCAAAACTTAGTCAGACAATACGGGATGCGTTGATTCGCCAATACTCTCCATGCTTTAGGACTGTTGTTCTTTAGATGGTTTTTACGAGCCTCTGAGATAATATTTACATGTTAGGGTTCTTCAAATTAGGGTTAAATAACATTTAATGTTATTATTTTGGCCAATACTCTCCATGCTTTAGGATGCAAAGGTTCTAGTGGGAGAGATGCAATCGTTGTTCTTTAGATGGTCTTTACGAGCCTCTCAAATGATAATTTAATGTTGTGGTTTTAAACTAAAAGGGCCATAACCGCATGCTACCTGCTTTTGACTCAAATAGAGATGTTTCATGGGTGAGGTTTGCTAATAAATATAGACCCTGCTATGCCATGGACTATATGTTGCATGTCATAACGCGAGGATAAAACCCGAGGATTACTCGGTTTGCCCTAACTTGCCAAGTTAGTGACCTAATTCTTCAAAGTTAACTTTTCACACTTTAACTTCGCTTATACTTTCGCTTTTCAAACCATTCCCATCTTTTGAAAAACCCAAATCCAAAGAGTCCAAATAGAAAGCCTTACCTTCACGCACCGACGTAAACCATTTTTAGGATGAAAACCCATCCCCGTGTTCGACCAGATCAATTACATCAAGTAAAGAGTCGACTACCAAGCAGTTAGTAGGAACTTAGTGTATATAAATTTGTTGATTTTAGCCTCAGCCTACCGTGGCACGGACCGCCTCCACTTACTCGACATTTGTCAGGCATCCAAGTGGCACAAGATGTGTACCATGATCTTCATTGCCTGTATTATCGAGCGGAGTTAGTTTGACACGCTGGCGATTTTGTTCGACTGTCCCAATGCGGTCAACAGGTAAAAGCTGAGCATTAAAAGCCAATAAGAATACTCCAGCCACTGGAGGTAGCTGAGTGGAAGTGGGAGCATATCGCGATGGATTTTGTGACCCACTTGCCACGACACACAGGTAATGACATCAGAGGTTATAATGGACCTACCACTAAGTCTAAGACATTTTCAGTGGGGCATCACATTATTGACACCCTCAACGAGCATAAATTCTCATTCACGCAAGATATATTCGTGAGATTATCCGGGTACATGGAGTACCAGTGTCCATAGTATCGGACAGGGATCCCAGATTATGGCACACTTTTGGAAGAGTTCTAAAAGGCCATGGGGACACAGTTGACAATGAGCATAACATTTCATCCTTTAGACAGATGGTCAGTTGGAGAGGACCATACAGATTTTAGAGGACATGATGCATGCATGTGTCCTAGATCTCAAGGGTAGCTGGGAGGAGCATTTACCCTTAGTGGAATTCGCCTACAACAACAGTTATCAGGCGAGTATTCAGATGACACCCTATGAGGCCTTATATGGGAGGCTATGTCGATCATCGATTCGTTGGACAAAGATGGGAGAGTGTTCCATCATTGGTCCGGATCTGATTAGAGACACCTCTGAGAAGGTGGATTTGATTCGAAAGCACCGTCTTATGGCTCAAAGCCGGCAAAAGAGCTACGCCAATAGACGATGTGGACCTCTAGAGTTTGAGGTAGGTGATCACGTCTTCTTGAAGGTGATGCCTAAGAAAGGAGTGGTCAGATTCAGCAAGCAAGGGAAGCTAGAGTTGAGGTATATTGGGCCCTTCGAGGTACTCGAGAGGGTGGGCAATAATTACATATCAGTTACGCCGCACCGAAGTTTATCAGTGTCCATAAGGTGTTTCACGCCTATGCTCCTAAATATACCCGCATCCAGCTCTAGTGGATTGGGGAGAGATTACTGTTGACACTTATGGGACCTTCAAGGAGGGACCAATGCGTATCTTAGATAGCCAGGATAAGGTTTTGCGACGCAAGATCGTTAGGTTAGTAAAAACTGTTGTGATAACACTAAGGAGTGGAGGAAGCAACGTGGGAACGTGAGGACACGATGCGGGCCACCTATCCTTTCCTATTTGAGGACGAAGGTGTGTGGTCTAATATTTGACATTAGAATATTACTGCATATGTCTGTGTTTATGTGTGCTAGTATGTGTGAATTTCAGGGACAAAATTCTGTTAAGGGGAGAAGAATGTAAAACCCGGAAAAATTAGAAATTTTCAAAAATGGAAAAATGATAATAAGAATAATAAATTGCCAAAATGATTTAGGGAAGCCTAGAAAATTCTCTAGATCTCGATGATCTAAACCGACTACGCCGTTAAATCTGCCTCACAGGTCTCCAGTGATCCAAAAGTTTCGCTGAATTTCCGAGACAAGCCGGAATATTTTACGACTGGGTGATAAGTCGTTTCCAGAATCCTCGTGGACGAGATTTTTAATAAAATCTGGAAGTCAGAAATGGCTCGGGCTGTTCATTTAAAATAAAGTGAACTAAAAAGAATAAATCGTTTTCGTACAGACTTAACTTAATGAGGCAATGCGGAGCCATGTATTCAAATAATAATATAATAATTAAAAAAAACAAAAGATAAAAACGAAATCAAAAAGAAAAGTGAGGGTGGCGTTGGCTGTGGGAGAGCGTTAGAGAGAGAGAGAGAGAGAGAGAGAATTTATTTATTTTTCTTTCTTTTCTTCTCTCTAAGATCTACGGAAATTGGACCGTAGGTTTTCATTGGAGCACAAGGAAAAGTCGGTCCACACATAGAGATCTACGCGTGGGTACCAAAATCTTAGAGTTTCGTCAAATTCCACGAGGTATGAAATTTTCCTACTAGAAAGCACTCCAGCCTAAAGGCCATTTAAAGGCTCGATCGCTTGTAGAGGCCGTGAAAGACCGTAAATTTCAGTCCCCAAATTTTTGGACTGAGTGTAGGAATTTTTAGGAATTTTTTGGACTGTTTTCGGACAATCCGAGTTGAATTTCGGGACTGTTTTTGGACAGTCTTGACTGAATTTTAGGGACTGTTTTCATATAGTCCAGGCTGAAATTTTAGGACTATTTTCGAGCAGTTTCGGACTAAGTTCGGATTTAGTTTTGATCCTGAGACTGATGTCTACGAGTTTTGTGGTGTGTCTTGCTATCCCAATAATTCGGTAACGAACCATGAAGGGACCAAGAGGTGCCCTGTTTTATGTGGGTTCGAGATTTGGACAATTTTGTGTGTTATTGTTGTAAAATATTAAATAGCATGTTGTTGTGTGTAAAAATCATGTTAATATATGTTTTTTGATGTATTAACATGGATTGCATGGATGTAAATTATATGTAAAAATTATAATTGGCCATGGTGTATTAATGTTTCATGTAGCACTCATATATACATGTAACATGAAGGAAAATGCATTGGCATCATGCGATTCATATGCACGGCCACATCAAAGGCCGAGCCTGGTGTGGGTGCATGGTACTATTATTCACTATTCTGTGAATGAGGGTGAGTTTCAAATGGGACAACGCCCAAAATCGACTCACGGCTGTATAAAATAATACACACAATCACGTGTGTTGTGAAGCAAGATTGGGCATCCTCTCTGTGGTGAAAGACCTAATTTCCCTGTGCGAAAGACCCAAATTTTTATTCTTCGGGTCGATATATGGATCCAAATGATGAAAGTTCTAAAGTGTCGTAAGGTATCATGGGCTTCATGGTGATAACCCAAATTGCGAACCCAAATAAACACACGGATTTGATAAATTTAAAAATCTGAGGGTTGTCCAATGGTTTAAGTCATCAGAAACACTAATGACTGTTTTTCACACTCTACAGGTGAGGAGTCAGAGGGACTCGTGGTTGTGGGCATGAGGAATCTCATCTCGCGCATGATTACCTAACATTCCATATAGGATCAGACATTTATATGGAATATGGTTTGATGTGTTATGTACGCCATTTCATGTGCATTTAGGTGGGGAGTAGCCTGTGAGGGAGAATTTTTCACTGGGCATCAAGCCACCTCACAACCCTCGTGCACAGGGGGTGTACAGAGAAAGTACTCGACGAGGCCGTGATTACGGCAAGGTCGACATGTGCCTGATGTATGTAAAAGAATTGTAATTAAATTCTTTTGGACTATTGTATAAATAGTCGGGTATGTAATTATGGTAAGAGGATCGTGATCGAACTCTAATGGACTGTCATTAACTGTTAAATTTCATATTTTTAAATATGAATGAATGGGTCCCAGTAAAGGGACACATTGAGGTGGTGTCGAGTAAACTATATTAGAACAAGCTAGTTTTAATATATGTTCAATATAAGAGTGTTGAAATAAACTCTTATGGATTACTGTTATAAAGGTTGTATGTCACAGTTCGAACAAAGGAGACTCTACTGATTGTGGAAATATGAATCTCGATAAATGGGACACAACCATGTGGTATCTGCAACCCGAATCCACAGAAATTCCACAGTCGACGAAGGGTCACCAGACCCCAGATGTGGGTGCTCACATTGTTGTCGCGACTTGCAGGGCTCTATGAAATTTCACAAGGGTTATGAAATTTTGCAACCCTTGCAAAATTTTCTGGGTTTGCCTGGACCTCCTCCCTGCTGTAGAAATTAAGCACAAACCTGCAAAAATACGTGAAAATTAAAAATGCTGTGAAATGAAAAATGTTAAAACAAAGATTAAATTGAAATTAGAGAAAATTTTAAAAGAAAAATTAAAATAAATCAAAATAAAAATAAATAAATCAAAAATCAAAAATCAACAAAATCGGGAGACTGAAATCCCCCAAAACCGCTTTCTCAAGCTCGAGGCCGCTGAACCGGTGGAGCCGGTGGAATTGCTGAGGTCCAGGTGCTCTAAATCTAAACCAAGATGGTTTTGGTATCAACCATCCGTCTCGCCATAATACATGAGTAACTACCAACGATGCGCATGTGAATTCATTAAAAGCTCAACACAGCTATTAACTTCCTAAAGTATTGCACAGCAAAGTGTGATGGGATGGCCTTTAAAGAGCAGTGTTTCTGTGTCGAGTGTACTGTAGGTGTCAGCAGGATATGCACTAGGTCAAGAGAGGGTGTCAGCTGGCAAAGGTCGTTGGTGGCTTTAGCAAAGGCACTGTGGATTCAATTTTATGGGAAGTGGTTTACATCAAGCTAGCCTTTCCACTGCCCTTCTCCGTCAGCAATGGGGAGATTGCTTCATTCTGCTGTTTATAATGCTCCTCCACTATGGTGTCAATCTAGCACACTTCCTTTGAATTCTCTTCCTTTAGATGAGCATGCTGCTGATTGGTGAGCCTTGAAATAGAGTACTGTAGGATGTCAATTTTCTTATCAAGGTCACTTTGAAGCCTATCTAATTTTTTATTCAAAGAGCTCTCCATAGTATCAATTCTTTGATTTGTTTGGACATTCACCGCTTTCTGCTCCTCTATAAAAGTATCCACCTGCTCGCTCCGTGACGCTTGCTCAATTGAAGTAACTGTGGTGGTTGTGCAGGGTCGAGGAGTTTAAGCATAATCGTGGAAGAGCGCGAGGTGCATAACTGGGAGGTCTTGGGCCTATGAGAAATTTGGGCGTTCCCAACTAGGGTTGTAAGACCGCCATATAGTGATTAGCTGTGACAATGTGAGGGTGCATTCACCCGTGGAGGGTACAATCCTCAGCGGACTCATATGCATTGTGTGGCTCTCCACTAGGTACTGATTGTGTTGCTCTCCCTCTAGATGTTCCATTGGGTTCAAACTAATATTCCATTTAGAATTGGGCTCTTGTAGAATGCTGACTTTGATCAACCTGCCTTATGGATTTCTAATCCATTGGAACATGCACTCCAACAGCAAGAACAAGGCAAACACCAGACAACAAAGAAACAATCCTATCTAAAGGTTTTTAGTTTTTTTTTTTTTTTTTTTTTTTTTACAGTGAAATGAATAAAAAAAATGACAGTAAAATACTAAAAAGAATGACAAAAGAAAATTCACTTAACTCTGTGGACGAGGGATCACAAGTAACACTCAGTATGTTGTTATTTTCACTTCAAAAACACCATCCACTGCAAGAATCCGCGCCATTCGATTCACATACGTAGGGTATCAGAATCAACAAAATTTATACCTATTTCATACCGCTAGGAAGTATCACACGCAAGATAGTGGCTTTAGGGTCGAACACAAGGATGGGTTTTCTTCGCACAAATGACTTGCAGTGTGGTTCAAAATGGTGAATTCTTTTTGGATTTTGGGGTTTGATAAAAACATTGAGGTGAAATGTTTGGAAACTGAAAATAAAATAAGTTAAAATGTAAAATAGAATTCCTTGAAGTGTTAGGTCACTAGGCTTAGGTTCCTAGGGCAACTGAGGGTTTCTTCGGGTCATTTCCTCGCGTTGAGGAGGATGACCTATAGTCATCTCCCAAACCGGATCTTCTTTAGCTATAAAAACTACCCCTTATTAAATATCTTTGAAAATGGCATTCACTAGCCATTAATGCTCTCAGTCGTTAAAACACAAGTCTCCTTGACTCACCTTCCAATGGCTCATAGATGGTAACTAATGAATCTCAGTGGATCTAGCAATAAGCATCCACTGAACCCTAAAAGCTTACTAAATAATAACCATTCAAGGTGACTCAAGGATCAAAACCTAAAGAAAGGAGAACAAGAATAATGTTGAATACCGCTGAAAACCATAAAACCCTCACCAACTTGCATCCTTGCCCAGTTGACCTTCTCCTTCAAGGAGGAGGGTTTCTAGCTTTCACTCATCCTCTGAGTCATTATCCCCGTGAGGGTGCTCGCTAGTGAGAAAATGAAAGAAAGTGAGGGAAAATGAGAGAAAATGAGAAAGAGCAGGAACTTTCTAAAGCTTCCCTCCCAAAAATATGTACAAAGTGAAAAAGTCTCCTTTACAGTGTCTTATTTGGGGGCTTTTATATCCAAACCCCAATACAAATTACCAAAATAACAAAACAAACACTATTACAATGGGGACAAATTAGGAAGAGACAAAAAGTGACAAAAGAAGTCAAAAAGTCAAAAAGTAGCAGGAAACGTGAACAGTGGTAGGCAACTTTCGCAGGGCAAGGCAATTTCGCAGGGGGTGCATGCAAAATTTCGCAAGGGCTGCGTGCAAAATTTCACAGGGCCGCAGGGCTCATAGCCCTACAAAATTGCAGGCTGCAAAATTGCAAATTCCGCAAATTTCGTAGGGCTGCAAATTTCACAACTCGCAAATTGCAAGGACTCCGTCAGATCTCTTTGTTGCTTCTAGCTCGCTTTTCTACTCTGATTCCAATTGACATCTTAATGCTTGAGTTGAATCCCAATATGTGGTATAAATAGCCTGTAAAAACAACAAAACTTGCCATAACATTTTATCAGTAGCATTGCAAGGTCCTTAACATGCCAACTAGGTTAATTAGGCTGATTTCTACACAAAAAGTGCTCAAAACCTGTATTAATAAGGGTGTAAAATATCACTATTTGGGTAGTATTCAAGCACCAGGAGGCAAGTCTACTATCTCCCAAGTATGGTTATGCATTATTGATTCAATTTTACTATTAATGGCATCCTTCCATAAAGGTGCATCAGATGAAGTCATAGCTTCCTTATAGGATCTAGGGTCGTCATCAACCAGAAAAGTGTAAAAGTCATCACCAAGATTAGTTTCTTTCCTTTCCCTTTTACTTCTTCTCAATTCTAGTTCAAAAGGGTCACTAGACTTAATTCTAAGATTTCTTTGTATTTCATGAGCTAGTTTATTTGCTTTCCAAGGAAAACACAAAGAAGTCGATTCTTGGTCTCAATATGAGTTTACTTCCATCAAAGTTATTTCCTCGATGGATGACAAGAAACTTATATGCAACACTATTCTCTACATAACTAATAAATGATGCATCAAAGGTTTTAGGACCTAATTTTCTTTTCTTTGGTTCTGGAAGAAGTATTTTTGCTAAACACCCCCACACTTTTAGGTATCCAATGTTATGTGTGTATCCTTTCCAAAACTCATAGGGAGTCTTACTAGTCTTCTTGTAGGATATTCTATTTTGAATATGATAGGTGGAGAGGATACCTTCCCCCCACAAGCTCAAGGATGCTCTTGAACTAACTGACATTGCATTTATCATCTCTTTTAGGGTTATATTTTTTCTTTCAGCTACTCCATTAGATGCAGGGGAATAAGGAGAAGCGGTTTCATATATAATTCTATGTTCCTCGCAAAAGGTATTGAAGGGGTTGGACTCATATTCTCCACCCCTATTAGATCTAAGTCTCTTGATTTTCTTACTTAGTTGGCTCTCTACTTCATTTTTATACTTGATGAAAGCATTCATTGCTTCATCTTTGTTTTTTAAAAGATACACTCTTGTATATCTTGAGTAGTCATCTATGAAGGTAATATAAAACCTTTTACCACCTCTAGTCATGGTGTTTTTCAAGTCTCTTAGGTCTCTATGAATCAAACTTAATAGTTCTGACTCTCTATCAGTTTGCAAGATTTCTTTATGGTTTTAGATTCTACGCACACTTCACATTTTCCAAGGTTTTCTAAGGACAATTTGGGAATTAAACTTAATTCATCAATTTTCTTAATATAAGAGAAGTTCACATGTCCTAATCTATCATGCCAAACATCACACGAAACAACTATGTAAGTAGAAGATGAAGATGCTTTATTATTCAAGATTTCTGAAACATTCAACATAAAGAGACCTTGGTTACAATAACCCTTACCAACAAAAGCATCATTCTTTGTTAACATTATTTTGTCTGACTCAAACATGATCTTAACTCCTGCTTTCCCAAGTAGAGACACTGAAACTAAGTTCCAACGAATATCTGGCACATGGAGAACATCATTAAGGGCGAGAACTTTTCTAGAGGTTAGCTTGAGATGAACTTTCCCTTTGCTAATCACGGGGATGATCTCGAATCTCCCATGAACACTTGTTCCCCTCCTTCCTTCACCGTGGTGTAGGAAGTCAATGCACTTCTATTGCCATAGATGTGCCTAGTAGCCCTAGAGTCTACTATCCAGTCCTTCATATTGGTGACCATGCTCATCTCAGAGGAGAATACTGCTGCAATCACCTTTGCTTCTACCAGATTTACATTTGGTTTGACTTTCTCAAGTCTCTTTCGGCCAGGATATCAGGTGGTGTCCGTGTTTGCCACAAACAAAGAAATTACCTTTCTTTAAAGTGTGATTTTGACCTTGTTTGGATGAGTCGCTTAAATTCCCAGGTTTTGTCTCTCAAAGCGATTAATTGGGGTCTCTGCCCTCTTCTACCACATTTTCCTCGGGAGGATAACTCCTTGGCTCTTTAGCTTTATCCTTAATTTTATTTTGTTCTTCAATCCTAATATGTATTATAACATCTTCTAGGGACATTTGTTTCCTTTTGTGTTTCATGCAATTTTTGTAGTCTTTCCAAGAACTGAAAAGGTCTCTATAAGATAGCCAGCCACAAAAGGTTCAGGTAATTTTATGTCTCCAGTGACTAGGTCATTGACCAACATGTGGTAGTTATGGATTTGAGATGATACATCTCTATCCTCAGTCATTTGGAACTTTCTAAATTTTCATATGGCATATTTTTGTGTTCCAGCATCTTCTACTTTGTATTTTTTAGTCAAAGCACCCCAAATTTCTTTTGTAACTTTATATTGACAATATACATCAAAGAGTTCATTTGTGAGTGTGCTAAGAATGACATGCCTAACTTGTTTGTTCCCATTTTCCCATTTAGATAAATCTTTAGAGTCACTCTTAGGTTTTGAGTTTGTCAAGATATTCACTAGGTTCACAACATCAATGGTAGAATAAACCCTTTCTTGCCATCTCTTAACTAATGTTCCATTAAAAGGGTCAATCTTGGAAGTGTCAGGATGGGTGTGAACTAGGGAGGTCTCCATCAATTCAAGGAATTGAATCTACTTTAAGATTGTTGGTTCTATTATGTCCTTTTTTTTTAACAGAAACCAAGACAATAGCGAGAGATGTGTTAAGTACACCAGGAAAGTCCCTTGGTAAGTGGAGGGGTCACAATGGTCTGTTATACCCCACTTACCTTAATCTCTTATCGCCTTGTTGACAGGACTTTCCTAGACATGTACTAACAAGTTACCACTTATAGCCTTGGGTTTTATACCACTAAAGAAGGTATTTTAGAAAAGATTAAGGGGTTTGAATTAGCCTAAAATAGACCAAACAAGGAACAAACGAGCAGAAGATGATTTATCCGACGTGATGGTCGAGGTAATGCAATAACACCGTCCCAAAGTAGATTCACCCTTCCGCTTTAACCTTGGTGCAGAGGGAACCGACGCTCTACCTCTAAGATTCAACAACCAGATCTTGCCTTGGGTGCACTCCCTTGGTAAGATATAGTATAACTCGAACAATGATGTTCCTCCAATGTGCTTGGTATGAAAGCAGTTGAAACTTGTAGAGAGTGCTTGGGGTGCACTCCCTTGGTAAGACACAGTACAACTCGAACAATGATGTTCCTCCAATGTGCTTGGTATGAAAGCAGTTGAAACTTGTAGAGAGTGCTTGGGAGCAGTTAAGAGAAAGAGGAGTGCTTGGAAGCACTTGAGCAAAAGAGAGAGTATAGAGCTTGAGAGAGAGATCTCAAGATGAAGTGTGTGAGAAAAGATGGGGGAGGGGCACCTTTATATAGGTGGAGTCCCAACAAATCTCTCCACAAAAGGTGCCAAAAAAGGTTAAAAGAAAAAGTCATAATTCAATTTGACTTGGTTAACAAGACAAATTAAATTAAATTAAATTAAATGACTTAGCCAAGTCAATTTAAAATATCGCAAGATATTTTTTCACGTTATTCTCACTTAACTCTCCAACATAGGCAACGTACAACGCTGGAAACATATTGGAAAAGTGTTTCATAGACTCTAATTTGTTACCATGCATATTGTAAAAGGCAGCACAAATGGGGGCAGCAGCATCAAACACGTCTTTAATTTTCTTTGAGGCTTAGGATTGGCAATGCCATCACCTTCATCGGCACAACAAGATAGCGTCAGCAAGACCTAGTGGAGCAGGCATGTTAAGGAAAATTCATAGTCACTTCTCTGTCGAAGAAAAATCTTAAAATTCCTGTAACCAGTTGGTCATTTTCCTTGAATCCTAGGCCTTTTAACTTGAAAGAGCATGTACTAATCACCATATTTGCCAATTCGGGCTCGACTTTTGTTTGTCATGGGTATTTGTTCAAAGTAACAAAAAATATTGTGACAATTATGTTTTAGTGCATAATTGGGCTAATAAGAAAGAAAAAGAAACCCAACTCACCCTAATTATGTAGACTTGCACTTTTTACAACTTAACAATGAAAACATGCACCCTCTCATTTGGACAACCAAACTACCCTTAATGAATTGACCAAGTAGGCCCCATTGTTTGACCACATAGGAGAGAAAAATGGCAACAAGTTTGGATCTTCCTCCCTTCTCTCTTCCCTCTTCCCTCTTCCCTCTTCCGTCACATCTTCCTATCTTCTCTCTTTAATGTGTCTCCCTCCCTTCTCTCTTCTCTCCCTTCGATCACATTAATGTTTTTGGAGAAGAAGAAACCTAGTTCCCTCAATCAATTGTCGATTATAGAAGAAATATGAAACATTGCTTTGTGAGTAACTGTGTTGTGTTAGTTCATGGGTTTTTTCATCAAAGTTTATATATTTGTAGGGTTTTTTGGCAACCTTGTTAAATGGGTCATATTCTTGTGTTAAAAATCATTTTTGAAGGAAAATAATCATTGATATGTTAAAGGTACTATCTTTTGTGATCTAAATGGGAGGAAATTTTGATATTATTTGATGTTTATATAAAATTTTGAACCAAAGTTACATTACTGGAAACTGTCACATTTATGTTTTACGCATGTATGTGTTACATTAAGCCCATAGTCATGGTTAATGTAAGATGAAATTCTTGTTTACTTGAACATGGTTACAAACATGAAAATTTATTTTTCATTACATTACTTGAACATCTTTATGTAAATCTAGGAACCATAGTTACATGGAGTATGATTGTGTTACATGAGTATAATAATTGTGTTACATTAATGATCTTTGTGTTACATTAGTGTTATAATATTGTTACATTAGTATTTATTTCGTCTGAAGTACTAAAGTATTTATTTATTTATTAAAAAAAATATAATTTTTTCATTTATTTAATCTTAATGTTATCTTCATGTAATGAATCGTCTCTACTAAACAAAGGATTTTCAAATGATGGAAAAAAGGTTATTTGATGTTTATCACTCCTATTGGATCGATTTGCTGTATCGATCATTGACACAAAAAAAATGTCACTTCTTAGTTTCCTGGCATTGTTGGCAACAACAACATATAAGTTTATATAATCGTGAGGGAAAATTAGCATTAAAATCTTGAACTTTCATAACTTATGCATTTAAATCCGGAATAAATAGTAATAGTCACAAACTTTCCAACACAATACTTTTTTATTGGATGATGATATATTTCTTTATGTTTTATTGTTCCCTATAATATACTAACTTGTTTGGTTTGTAATTCATTTGTAGGAAAAGATATCTTTGGAACGCTAACTGTCTAAATGATACATGTCGAGAAGAATGATGTTAACTTAGATGTCTTTTCTAAGCTTATCCCCAATCCAGATGGAGATGATGATGAATAATGATCTTGAATTTTGATGTTTTTTAAACATTGGTCATCGAACAAGTTTGAAGTACTAATATCTGAGTATGATATTTTAATTTCTTAGACAGTTGACACACTATCACAAAGTATATCAACCTTAACAAGTTTAATGTATGGAATGAAATATTAGGAATTCTATGGCATAAATTTTCGGAATACATGTACTATATACAAGTCAAAATTTAAAAAAATAAAAACATTCAAAGAAATCCAAGTATGTTGCTCTTCCGGATGGAAAAATGGAACTATTTCAGATGAATGTTCCTTTGGTCTACAATTTTACAGGTCATCCAAAATAGGCACTATATTTAAATCAGGATGAGGAAGGTCTTAGTAAAAGATGTAGAAAGTTAGACAGGTCGTTTGGATGGAAAGTTGTTTTAAATCCAGATGAGTAAGCTCTCAGTGAAGAATGGAAAAGGTGAGACAAGCCGTCCGAATGGATAGTGTTTTTAAATCCAGATGAGCAAGCTTTTGGTGAAGAATGAAGAAAAGTGAGAAAGGCAATTCGAATGCAAAATAGTTACCCATCCGGATTGACAGATAGACCATTTTATGTCATCCAAATGTACACAATGGGTGATCGGTTGATTGTTTCCAAGTGTCCCAAAGCTATAGTTGGACATGTTTTGTAGGGTTGGTGTTGTCTTATTCTTTAAGTACCTCTTATCCATTGCTTTATTCCTTGATTGATTCAAAAGGGGCCAAGGTGGCTAAGGTTTGGGAAGCTTTAGGGGAGGAAGAGGGTTGGAATTCAATACATGTAAGGTACTTTAATACTAATAAATTTTGAATTTCTATTACACAGCAAAATGGAATTTCTTCACCATGACAATTTCATAACCCTAAATCTCACAACAAAAAATAAACTAAGTGCAAAAAAAGGTTAATATATCATGTTCTTAATCATGCCAAACTAAGGATTACTTCCAAAAAAAAGTGCAACATTGTTACAAAATTAAGCTAAATGTCCAATGGCATCCCTTTTACAAAATGAAAACAAATATATCACACAAATGGCTTGAATATAAGTAGACAACTCATCACAAATGGCCAGATTAAACAAGACAAAAATATGTAACTTTGACACTATAGTAACTATGACTATGGAAATGTGGTTAAACAGTGAATGAAGAGGCAGATCATGACCTCATGTCAAGGATTGAAATGTCTTCTAGATGTCTTCAACACGGTTAATACAATCAAACCATTGTCGTTGCACCCCAATCACATGAGTACGAAGTGAAGACACTTGCGCTTGTAACTCTAAGTATATGGAGGAATATGATATGAGGTACGAGTCTAATCTGTCTGAAATGATGTAGTTGTCATATTAAGGGGTTAAGAGGTAGCTTGATCAAGGTGTAGTCCTTCCTCCATAGCATGTAACTCATCTTTCCTCCTCATCCTCCAGTTTATGTTTTCTCCTGGCATGATTGTACGTTTTATGAAGTCATCCCGATAATGATGATATTGCTCATCAGAATGAAAGAGTGATGTCGTAGTTGCACTTTGCTCATCACTTTTTGCAAATTACTTTGTCCAAGGTCATTTCGCTTTAACTTGTTCGAGGCCGCTCCTTTCTCAGGGTGTCATTTTGAACTCACAAATCTGAGTCAAATTACCAAAATCACTACATAAAAGGTATGAAATGGCAAACTCAACTATGATTGTAAAAACAACCAATCCATCAAAATAAAATAAATAATGTAAACTCTGTCAATAGCGAGGATAAAACAAGTAAACTGTTTAAGTAAACAAGAATTTCATCTTACATTAACCATGACTCTGGGCTTAATGTAACACATATATAGCATTAATGTAACAAATGTAAAACATAAATGTGTCACAATTTCCAGTAATGTAACTTTGGTTCAAAATTTTATATAAACATCAAACAATATCAAAAGATCCTTCCATTTAGATCACAAAAGATAGTACCTTTAACATTTCAGTGATTATTTTCCTTCAAAAACATTTTTTAACACAAGAATATGACCCTTGCACAAGTAGGATACGTACTATTCTAGAGAGATATGGATTTCTCATCAGTGAACAGAAGGGCATATTGTTTATAGTAGATGATGAGCCTACTACCTATGAAGAATCTCTAAATAGTTCAGAATTTGACAAATGACTCATACCCATGAAGACAAAGATGAACTCCATGTATGCAAAAGTATGGACTTTGGTTGATCCACCAAAAGGGATAAAACCTATAGGGTGCAAGTGGATCTTCTAGAAGAAGACGGACATGAAAGGTAATGTGATTACCTATAAAGCTAGGCTTATGGCTAAGGGTTATCGTCAAAGACAAGGAATTGGCTATGACTAGACTTTTAGTCTAGTAGACATGCTTAAATCCATAAAAATATTCGTTGTCATTGCTTCATTATGATTATGAGATATGGAAAATGGGTGTGAAGACGGTTTTCCTCAATGGAAACCTATATGAGGAAGTGTACATGACACAACCTAAAGGCTTCATATCTGGAAATGGCAGTAAAGTATGCAAACTTCAAATATCCATTTATGGATTGAAGCATGCATCTTGGAGTTGGAATATCCGTTTTGATGAGACAATCAAAGAATTTAGTTTCTCACAAAATTCGGATGAGCCTTGTGTGTATAAGAAGGTTAGTGGGAGTGCAGTCGTGTTCCTAGTGTTATATGTGGATGAGATAGTACATATTGGAAATGACGTCTCAACATTGCAATCTATCAAAATTTGGCTATCCAAGAATTTCTCCATGAAAAACCTTGGAGAAGCCACCTAAACTTTGGGGATAAGGATCTATAGAGATAGCTGGGGGAGGTTGCTTGGCCTTTCACAGTCTACATACATAGCTTAGATGCTAAAAAGGTTTAGCATGGAACTTTCCAAGAGAGGACAAACATGAGTATAACCCCATATGCTTCGATTATAGGATCAATCATGTATGCTATGTAATGTACTAAATCCAATGTATCATATGCTTTGAAAGTCATGAGCAGATACTAGTTAAACCCAATTGATGGTCATTAGGTGGCTGTCAAGAATATCCTCAAGTTCTTGAGAAGGACTAAGGAAGTATTCTTAATTGATGGAGATACTGATCTTATTGTACGATGAAAACTACTAATCTAATAGATGATCAAATCTCAATATACAAATGTTCACACAATGGCCGCATCTGCTAGCTGGAAGAGTTCAAACAGAAAATCAGGATTCTGGCTAAATCCAACCGAGAACATTTTATTTCATGCAGCTAGGAATAAGTTTGGACAAGGTAGTTCATTTATGAACTATGACTGATCCCTAGAATTGTTGATCTGATAATGTTATGTTGGGATAACAATGGAGCCATTGCGAAAGCAAAAGGAACCACGGTCTCATCAAATGTCCAAACTAGTACTCGGGGTGATGTCATTTGATTTGAGAAATCTTTGATGATCATGATGTAAGGATGGAGAAATGCTCACTTACCATAACGTGTTTGATCTCTTGGCTAAACCACTTCCCTAGAAGAAGTATGATTCACATCTACTTGCCTAAGGTATGAGACACAAAGGCAATTGGCTTTAGTGTAAGTAGAAGATTGTTTGAGAAGTGCTCTAGCGGCAATCACCTTCAACACTTATTGTACGTATATGTTACTCTTAAAGGCATCTTCATTAATTTGATATTTGATGAGTCTTAAACTCATCTATTTTTATGGCTTATTTTTAGTATATTCAGATCCGTTTTAATGCCAAACTATGGACTATTCACCAACTTTGTGTTTTGCAGGTTTTAATTCAAAAAGGAGAAAATTCACAAGAAAAGAAGAGAAAGAGCAATCGCAGCAGATTTCATGTCGTGGACAAAGCCTGCGGTGTCGTGACGAGTTTGTGTATCGCGATAAACGTTCAAGCAAATGGCTAAGGAAATCTGTCACGACAATATTTCTTCTGTCGCAACACAAAGGACTCAATATAAGAGGAGTTATGTCGCTTACAAAAGACAATGCGGTCTTCGACATAACATGGGAAGAGAATGTAAATGTCAATGAGACAAAGAGAGATAAGTTGCGACAAGGTTTGTCAGCTGGATGTCAACATTAAGAAGAACCTATTGCTACATAAAAGCTCCTATCGCGAAACTAAAAGACAAGGTTTCTAGTCTTGACGAAGAAACAAAGTCGCGACAAGTGATGCCGACCAGCGACCGACCCCATTGCGAACAAAAGAGTCTACCGTTGCGATATACTTCAAGCTGAAGAGAAGTTTTGATGTCTCGACAGGGATATTAAGGTCGTGACACAAAAATAAGATGAACACAGATAAACAAGGTTGCAATAGACTTTTCCATATCGCAACAAATATTCCAACACAAGAGAAGCTCCTGCGCTACATACGTAACTCGGGTCAGTGGGCACAAAGACGACCAAGGCAAAGTCTTGTCACAACAGAAAACATCTACAACACCAATAGACTATGTCACAACATCAAAATGAAGCTACAACAAGAAATTAGGTTAAGTGGAGACAAGACTCGTCATGGCTGCACTTCTCCGGTCGACAGAATGCCGACACATAAGAAACATTGTCAACAAGAACCAACAGAAATACCGCTGCGACATAAAACTAGGTCGCGATAATAAATTTGAAGAAGTCAAGATTTAAACAATGTCGCAACACAATTGTCAATGTCACAACATAACTGCTCCAAAGAATGCACAGCGAGAGCTGTCACGACATAGAATGGATAGAATGATAGACCTTGCAGGACAAAGTGTTAAAGAGCCAAAGAAAGATCTGTCGCGACAGAGGAAACTTTGTCATGACAGAATAAATATGCTGAAGAAACAAATACTGTCACGACAGAATACTGCATGCTACAACAGAGTCCTGCAACAAAGAATTAAAAATATGTCGCAACAACACTTTCAAGTCATGACCAAGAATGCAATCTGGGCCAGAATTTTGGGGATCCATAATTGAGCCTCGAATTTAGGACCCAAACTTCTAGGGCTCTATAAATAGAAACATTTGAGGAAAGTGAGGCAGGCAGTCGGCGGAAAATCCAGAGCATCTAGGGAGTTGAGGACTCTTTTGTATTATATTTTTCTTTTTATTTTCTTTTATTTTTCTTTTCTTCGTGAGATTGGGATTTAGCGTGATTTCACTTGTTTAATTGAACTTGAAACAATGAATTGTTCGTAAGTTTCAAGTCGAAGCAAATTATCGAGATCAATTCCGACATCGTTTGAATCTAATGAAGTCTAGATAAAAAATTGATTCATTTTTTTCAGTTGATTACAATTGCATTGGAAATTTCCTGATCAGTGTTTCAGTGTTCACTGTGATTCAGTTTTCGAGAAATACAACTTCTGTTGGGAAAGATCTGATGCTAGTTATGGTCTTTCTTGCACAATGAGAAAGTGATTCCTTGGATTAAGATTTTTGAATTTATTTGAATGGTGTTTTTCATGAAGTTAATTGTTCCCAACATTAGTAATTTATACCCAATTAAGGACTATTGTCTAGCTCTGATTTTTAGGAGGCCCTCTAAGTGACACAAGGTTGGAGATTCCTGAGAGCATGGATGCATTACTTAGGGGTATGCTAGACTAATATTAAAGAACTAATGAGCTCTAAAAGATTACTTAGATAAATTTTCAATTTACTCATGGTTTGAGAATTAGTTGAGGGATTCACTAACGACCAATTGTGAGATTTCTCCTTAGTCTTGAGGAATGATCTTGATCATGTGTTATCTTAGATCTAATCAAGGAAAGAGAGAACTCTTTAAGATCACAAGGATGAGACATCATTCGTCTTGTAGAAATCTGGCATTGGTCTTGTCTTGGGAAGCAAGAAATTTGCAGTCATAAGAAATGGGTATGAAGTATTAAAAAAGAAAAATACCCAGATCTTATAAAGAAAATTTAATTACAAGTAATTGGTTAGACATATGTTTCAGAAATGAACATGAATCTCTAATCAGTGAAATGTATGGTTAAGGGAGAAATCCAAACTATACTACCTTGCCTCTTTTATTAAATTCGTGATTCCAATTCATGACAGTAGTTAATTAGAATATGTTGTAGGAATTGATAATTTCCACAATGTTGAATTCCTGTCTACTTCAAAGAATAATCTAGTTCAATCCAGCTAGGTCTAGAATTTTAAAATTTTCTTTTTATTATAGATGTAGAAATTTAGATAGAAATTCTTAGTTAGTTACTAAAAATTTATGAAATGGTTCAAATAGTGTAGAACCTGAGTAGATGGGGTAGTTGAACTTTAAATTCTCTTCAATCTCTGTGGGAACAATATCCGGACTTATAGGTCCACTTTTATTACTTGTACGACCTGTACACTTGCAGTATTATGACCAAGTTAAATTTTTAATAAAATAATTGACAAAGCCATTTTTATTATGAGCATACACGTTCTATTTTGGTCAACAAGTTTTTGGCGCCGTTGTTGGGGATTAGATAATAATCCTTAGGTAATAGTAACAGAAATTTGATCTATATACACAAAAATTGGTCAACAATATTCATATGTTGAATTGATTTAGATCTTTAATCGGATTAATGAAGTCCATGATACATAACATAACATGAAGGAAATCATGATGAGATTATGATAATAAGATTTCTATCATGTGCAATTATGTTAGTATCTAAATTATCCCTAGTCATAGGATCGACGAGACTGGACATTGTTGATCTGGACAAACTAGCATATGTCATACTCCTTTATTGGATCAAAAGTGGATCTTATAAACTATGATCATGAGTTGATTAGAGTTGACATGTGGATGTTTGCTAAGAGTAGTTAAGTACATCGGAGACCTGCTATGAGACAATCATATGGATTATTTATTATATGTAGATGATTATCTCATCATAACAATGGTGCAAGTATCCTTAGACTTGAGGTGATCAATGATATCTTAGATGCTCATTTTTTACTTTGATTTCATCCATTGTTACCTTTTTGAGGTCGTTCATAAGGTGATCATCGGGTACAGCTTGAAGTGTTCGAAGGTAATTGAGTAGCCAACAAGGGATTTGTCACTACCATTAAAGGGAGAGTATACCTATGGCCTCTTGTCAGGATCATTACTCGGGAATATTTGGCCAAAGTGGAAATGTCATGAAGAGTGTCTTCAAGTGCATAATTGATGAATAATGAGTCAGGGGACAAGATCTAATATCACTTAGGCTATATGTGGCATAACCAATCTAGTGGATGGTACACATTGTCCATGATCTGAATCGAGTGGGGTATAGATTGGTGAAAGGACAAATTGCGGGTAATTGTCTATGAAAGGATTAGCAGTCAGACCATTGACTTTCCAATCAATTGGGGGTCATGATGTGTTGATAGACGCCACTCATGACATGCTTAATTCAATAGTTGAATCAAGTGGCCAACATAACCGAGAACCTAATGGGTCACACACTTAGAAGAGTATGGGATTGATATAAAATAATATCACCTAATGGTCACACACTTAGACTTGAGGTGCTCAATGATATCTTAGATGCTGATTTTTTTACTATGATTTCATCCATTGTTACCTTTTTAAGGTCATTCATAAGGTGATCATCGAGTACAGCTTGAGGTGTTCGAAGGTAATTGAGTAGCCAACAAGGGATTCGTCACTCCCATTAAAGGGAGAGTATACCTATGGCCTCTTGTCAGGATCATTACTCGGGAATATTTGGCCAAAGTGAAAATGTCATGAAGAGTGTCTTCAAGTGCATAATTGATGAGTAATGAGTCCGGGGACAAGATCTAATATCACTTGGGCTAGATGTGGCATAACCAATCTAGTGGAAGGTACACCTTGTCCATGCTCTAAATCGAGTAAGGTATAGATTGGTGAAAGGACAAATTGCGAGTAATTGTCTATGAAAGGATTAGTAGTCAGACCACTGACTTTCCGATCAATTAGGGGTCATGATGTGTTGATAGATGCCACTCATGACATGCTTAATTCAATAGTTGAATCAAGTGGCCAACATAACCGAGAACCTAATGGGTCACACACTTAGAAGAGTATGGGACTGATATAAAAAAGATTTGGATGTGATCCAAAATTAGGGAGATCAATCTCGATAATGGTATGTCACGAGATTAGTGGAATCTCGGGATCAAAAGCCCTCACTAAGAGAGCAAGTTTGGGCTTGTTCATGGGCTTAAAGCTTATGAGGGAACATGCCATAATGCATAGAGATGCGTGTAACCTATCATCTCTACAAGAGAGAGGCTTTTTAGAAATTTCACGAGTTAGGGTTTTTCTTTAAAATGACCTTTATGGAAAACTCTAAACCTAACCCTTCATGTGCCCACTTTTCTCAAGAAGAGTGTTTGAGTTTTGTGAGAGAGTGTCTCTTTCATAATGTACCACTCTGTGTGATTTAAGAGTCAAATCCTGTCTTTACTTCCTCTTCGATCTAGATCACAAGATCATAGCTTCCATCCGACTGTCATTTTTGTGAGGTTATCTACCCACTCTCCATGTGGATATCGTTAGAGGCAAAACCACCTGACAGGGAGCTTCAGCTTGTTGCTCCATCGCTCTTCTCAAGCCCGATTTACACCGATCGAGGTATAAATCTCGCACCCTCTTTGGTTTGAACCGACTTTAATGCCTTAAGGGATCCTTAGAGGTTTTTTCATGATTTATTTATTTATTTATTTGTTATTATTATTACTATTATTTTGTATCTTCCACTACTTTGGCAATTGTTGACACCTTAGAAACCCAACATGGAGTTTTTGCCGCATGGCATGACACCACTCAGGAAAGGAAGAGCCTTGTGCATAAGACGTAGGCTCAAGAAGAGAGGAGACTAGACCCAAAAAGTGGAGGTAAGAAAAAGAAAAATGAGAGGGTTGTATGTATGGAAATGTAGGAGGGTGATGCGAAAGTAACATGAAGAGAGTGGGAAAGGAAGAAGGTAAGAGAGTTAGGAAAAGATGTAAAGGAGCAATGGGAAACAAAGTCTTAAAGCCACATAGGAGAACGACAGGTGCAAGTAGTAGGAGGGATTGAAGATGGAGAAGCAAGTAAAGGAGAAGGAGAAGAGGGGTAAGAGGAAAGATATGAGAAGAGAATGAGAGAATGAGAAGGAGAATAAGGGAACGAAGGGAAAGAAGACGAGGGGTTGTGGTGAATAGGAAGAGGTAAGGGGCAAGAAGATGATGATATAACATCGGGAAGAGGCGAGAAGGAGAAAGGAAATACATTCTCATGAAACACCACATCATAGGATTGGAAGACAACGTGAGAATGGAGATCATAAAGTTTATCAGCTTTCATACCTGGTTGAAAGCTAAGAAAAATGCAACGTGAAGCCCGTGGGGTGAACTTGTATTTGAAGGGGTGAACATTGGTGGCAAAACACAGGCAACCGAAATAAAAAATGTTGGTACCTGGTTCGTCTAACCTCTGGGCATCAGTGGCGCGATATAAAACTGCAAAAAGGGGGTCTGACAGCGGTGTGCTGGCCACCTCCAATGCTTTAAGTCAGGCAAAGGATGGAGAAGAAGAAGAAGGCAGTTCAACAATTAGGGTTGCATATCTTTCCCTCGGTGGGGAGTTCTTATTTTATACTCCAATTTGTCTTTAATTTTATAAAAGATAATCTCATGATTTTGGTGATAAGATGTAACGCCCCAGAAATACCCTAGTATTTTTTTTTAAATATATAATATTTCTTATTATATGTTTAGGGTGTAAAATAAATTAAATGAAATTTTTCTAGAATTTAAATGCTTAGAATGAAAAAGATATGCAACTTGAAAATTTTACATAAACCAATTAAATTTGGTAAAATAAATAAATGGGACCCATGGTCCTAAATGAGAAGGATAAGTGCAAAAGTGTAAATGAAATGAAATAAAATTGAAATGAAAGTGAAATGAAGTGTTGAAATGGAAAAAATGAGAAAATGGGATTTAGTGTGAAAGTCAAACAGGGCCTTGTGAATAGGAGACATAAAGATCATATTTTGGCCTTTGAGAGACATTCATCTCATTAAGGCATTTTCGGTTTTGCAGAAAATGGAGAGCTGGTGGTTTTGGAATGTGGGGAGATTTGTGAATTGCCCAATGAAAATCAAAGCTAAAGTGATAAAAAAAACAAGGAGGAACCTGGTATTGAAGCTGAAAGAGATTGGAGGTAAGACTAAACCCTAAAACCCCTTTATTTATAAGCTGAGTTTGAACCCCAAAGTTTTGATAAAAGAGTTTTGCTCTTAGCTGTAAACGAAGTTTTAGGTTGTGTTGGGTTGAGTTTTGAAGAGTATTGTTGGTTGGTATTGGTTTGGATTGGTTTGGAGGAGTGGTTGTAAAAAGAGAAATGTTTGGTTTTCAAAGGAAATGTTGTCAAAATTTTGTCAAAACCCATGTTCTTGTTTTAGCTATATATTAAGTTATAATCATCCCAATGAAATGATTCCAATTGGTAAAGAACCATAAGAGATAGAGCTAAAAATGTATAGAAGGGACCAAGATCAAATTGTACCACTAAGGCTCCCGAATATAGGCTTAAAGGATGGGTAGCTCACGGGTATGCCCTGTTTTGGGTGTAGTTGTGGTGTTTTGGCCATAAAATGAGTTTCACTCATCCAATTTGAGTGATTCAAAATTCTGGGTAAACTAGACTTCTAAGGGAATAATTTACTTAAAGGAAATGTATGCAAATTGTAACCCCAAAGTTCCCATAAATCTGTCAAAGTGGAGCTATGTGCAGATTTTGTTTTACAAATTAGAGTGGTCTAGATGTAAAATGCAATAACTTGAGTTTTGGTGATCCAAATCATGATTCCATTGGAGTAAAGAAACCTTAGAACCATAGGGCTTCAAATGAGTGAAGGAAAACCATTAGCAATTTATGGGAGTTAAGACCCCAGAAATCAAGAATAGTAGGTGATCTAGTGAGCAACTAATCATGCATTAAAATGTCGTGAATTTATTTCCGAGACTTTGGCTAAGTGTGTTGGAATTTATGGTACAGATTGTCAGGGATTTTATTAAAGGTCTGAAGGAATATATGGTCTTGGAAATATTAACTTTCTGCTGGAAAATTTTATTTGGGGAATTTATTTGATTTTAGAAAGTGTTTTGTTACAAGTCACAAAGTGGATGTTAGGTTTTAGGATGTTAGTTAAAATCGACTAACTGGGTTTATAATCTAAATTTGGGTGCTTGGGGGTTGGTTGGGACCTTGGTCTAAACTAATCAAATCGTTTGAAGTTAAGTTTCAACAACATTAGGATTATTTCTTGGTGAGATCGCTTTAAAGGTATTGTTGTCTAAAAAACATGTTTTGCCCTATTTGTGTTATGTGGTTCAGGGCCTAAGAGAAGGAATTTTAAATTGAAAATTTTGCAGAGATGTCATTGGATATATAAAGGACTAAACTGGAGAGTTTCATAATTTTTGAAGACCGTTTGAATAATTTTTAGGTAATAAAGTCCAGAGAGTACAAAAACTGGAAAATAACGGTCCTTGCATGGTGTTAGTGTCTATTTGAGGCTTTTTGACTCCAATCTTCCTTTCGGGGGATGATTTAATTGATCAAGAGTACTATCGAAAAGGATTAAAGGTAAGGTAAATTTATTATTTCGTTATGTGATGGATTAAAGTTGGGAAACTAACAACCATACCGGGCTTGTATCTTGCCCTTATTTGCTAATGAGATTAAGAATACGATATTAAACTCCGAAAATCAACCCTAACCAAAATCACTAGTACGCATGAATAATATTGTTCTTTAATTGTATCGAATGTATGCTGAGATTCCGATGATTAAATCAAAGAGCAAAGCTGGTTTGTTCCTACACCATTCTCTTATTATTTCGAATCTCTATCTCCAAAATGTTTGAATTGCATATTGAATTGTTTTAAATTGATTTGATGCAAATAAATTGTGAAATGAATTGCAAGTTGATTTAAGTTAATAAATTTGAGAAATTGATTGATAAGGAAATGAATGACATGAAAATTGCATGAGTATTGAAATGATTTATTTGTATAAAAATACATACTATATTGTATTTTCCTATAAATGATTTGAATGCCCTTAATAGAATGTTAACCGTTAAATTCGAGTTAAGGATAGATTGGCATAATAATAGAGCCGAACACACGTACCATATCGCGTATATCGATCCAGAAACAAAGAGACAATACTCTGTGAGTGTACACCAACCGAGCACATATTTCTTTATAAAACCGTGCTTACACCGACCGCAGCCTAACCGACCGCGTCTGATTCATTATCCTCGTGCAATCAAAGCATGTGGCAAATTCGATAAGGATAAAAATGCAAATGATAATGAGAATGAAAAGTGCATGATTTATGATTCAATGATTTGTTGTACGAAAATGCATAGTTTTGTGATGACCACGAATTGTAATTGATTAAATGGAAATATATCTTTATGTATGTATTGTACTACTTTGGTCATTTAAGAAAGTACGAAAGCATTGTCTTATGAAATTGCATGATTTGATTTAAATTGAAATAAAGAAAGAATCGTATAGAACCACTAAGCATGAAAATGCTTAGCGCGTAGTTTTTTATCTATGCGCAGGTACCAAGTGAACAAAACGAAGGACAAGATAGAGGAGCGCAGAGTCGTCAAGAGAGCTGCGGAGTAAAAGTATATACTCCATTATATGCATCCATCCTACTTTTGAACAATTGATATTTTGTGATCAAAAGAGTTAAACTCTGAAACGATTTTGTATATTATTTTGAATGGGCATGGAATGCCTTCATTGTAAAATGCATTGTTAAATGTAAATGTTTATGGCCTATCACTGAAACCACTTCCACACATATTTGAAAGTGTTTATACGAAATGGAATGTCAGCCTAAACGACATTTTGTTTTTGCATATGTTTCGGTAAATGAACTGCCAGCAACCCGAACTCCTGGGCCGATCCACCAATCGGGTGCGTAATTTTCACCTTAACATATTTATTTTTGCTCCACCTCCATGTGTGGTAAGACGCCTAACCTGGGGACCCGAGACCCCGTGACGGTTCTAGGACTGCACCGCCCGGTCGGTTCCCCGTGTGGGCTTTTAATATAATGGGCCGCTTCGGGCCTCCATGTGGCGAGCGCCGTCTACCGACAGCGGGTCCGGCCCCAAAGGCCAAGTGGTACCATTAATGCTCCCCTTTTTCCTTCCAATCGAGGATCATGCTCTCTGCCAAAGAAAATACCGCGGTTTCTCGACCCCAAGCATGGAACTCGATAATTAGTGCGCATATGTTCCAATGCGTCAATGACATGTGATGTCCCGATGGTGTATTCAATGCGTCTTTTGAGGTTCCATCTCTATATATATAGGGTTGAACCTCCAAAGTTTATGAAGTTGCCAATGGGTTCCTCTTTTGTTACACAAAGCCTCTCTTCACAATTATGATTTCTTCCCCCACTCATGTCCATAGGCCAGCGAAGGAGGAGAAATCATGGAGGGAGGCTTTCAGAGGTTTCTACAACTACTCGTCGTTAATGGATATTGTGTGTTTGAAGATGATGTTTGTGTTGACCTATCAGGTGTCCTAGACGGAGGCCTAATCGTATAACATCACCTTTTCGTATTTTTGCCAGGGCCTTGTGTAGATCGGCCAAAGGTTATGGACAAGGGGCCCACTATGCCACCGCTCTTCTTTCGTAGTCCCATGTCGGGGGCTAGGTACCCCGCGCGCCGAGGTGTCATGTCAAGCGTATGGCTAAAAGAAGGAAAGCCTTCGGCGCGGGCCTTGAAAGCCTCTCGCGAAGCCGCCTTTAATTCTTCCTTTGATTTTTTTTTTTTGATTTCCTTCGACGATAAGTCCTGCATGGCCGTCGGACACGGTGAAGGGTCTATCATCATACAGTGTTTCATTTCGTAACCACTAATGCCCATTACGCTTGTAAGATTCGTTAAAGGCGACTTGTGCACCGAACTTTTATCTTTCATTCTTTTATGTATGCCGACATGATTGCGCCTATCCTTGTGGATGGCTTTCATGTGAAGCCTTTACCGACATAATACATTTCGATTAATTGCTTGTATTCTTTCATAGCTGGTAGGCCCGGCCATCTTGAAAGGCAAATTGTGGGGCCCGTCATCCAGGATGACCTAAGCCCATAAAGATTTGGGCTTCGGTTGTGGACATATCCAAAGGGTGGGGCGCTTTGGTGTCCTGGAAGATGAAACGTGTTGTGAATATCAGGCGTGGGAGAAGAGGCGCACGTCTCTTGTAATTGTGGCTGACTTGTCAATGTATTTAATGAATCTGTTCGTGCCTTGCCCTATATAGGGATAAGGGTGCAGGCGTTATTTTCTTTGTCGTTATTCATAAACTTTTCGCCCAAGATTCTTTGCCCATAAATCTTTCGAGCTTCTACAACCCTCCCGAAGACCTTGGTGAAGCATCCGTTGAAGATTTCAAACCATTTTCAATCTCCTGGTGGGTTTTTACTTTTGATTTTGTTTGTAAGGATTGTTTTGAATGTGCACTTTTCAGTCGCCAGTAACTTCCGGTGACGGAATCGTACACAGCGTTTTGGGACATACGCATTCCTTGGTGCGTCCTACTAGTTTTCGAGAAGCTTCTCATTCTAGGATGTTGGTCCTACTTATCGTTTTGCCAAGAGATTATGAAGTTGATCCCCACTCTTTGTTTGCCTATAGAGGAGTCGCCTACTACAAGTAGCCTTGTGTCTTCTATGTCCATGGAGGAACTAAGGTCTTTTTCCCGAGTCCTTGAAGGCATTAGTTTAGAATTGTCGGGCAGGTCGGCTCACTCTACTATAGGACAGGCGGATA
Organism: Tetrastigma voinierianum; assembly: GCA_016808115.1. Classification (NCBI taxonomy): domain Eukaryota; kingdom Viridiplantae; phylum Streptophyta; class Magnoliopsida; order Vitales; family Vitaceae; genus Tetrastigma; species Tetrastigma voinierianum. Next base: position 2,082,450 of record JAEQBH010000021.1, read on the forward strand.
ACGCCGTCTTCTTTACCCAGGAGCAGTTTGCTATTGAACTTCGCATTCCGGTTTCATCGCTGGTGAAGCAGTTCTTACACGTTGCCTAGGTTCCTCCCGTGCTTATTCATCCCAATGTTGTGGTTGTAGCGTGCTTAACTTCCTCTACCAGCTCGATATTTCGCTAGCAGAGATATGTTTTGTCTATATGTTAAAGCTGAGCTGGGGACCAGGGGCTGGTTGTCCATGTCGGCCCACAGTCCCTGACTACAATTGGTAACCGGGCTCCTCGACTCCCCTAAGACAGAGGCGAAGGGGGTTGTCTTGGTTAGGGGCCCGTGGTACGAGACGCCTGGCTCTTTAGGGCTTCCTTTTTATGTGAATCAATCTCTAACGTTGCCAGGTTGGTCTTAGTCTTGTTGCAAATCATGTTGCGCTAGATGATTCGTCTTTTTGACACACATTTGCTTTCTTGATGTTATCCAGGTAAGCGCAAGCGAGGCCGGCTAGTCAACTAGATAGAGAAGACTAGCCTGGAGAACATCAAACAATTACTAGAGATAACAGAGATAGAGCACAATCATGAGCTTCTCTTAACGACGAGGAACTTGCGCGAGCTGGCCGCCTGCGCCTTTCCTTACATCAACTTGTCATTCCTTGCTCGTTGCCCGCAGAGCTCATTGAAGGAGAGCCTTGCTCGCCTCGACCTTGCAAGTCCAAACCCGGCAGCCTCTAGGCGCTGCCGCCAAAGAAGACCAAGTGAAGGCCGCTAAAAGGGCCTTAATGAGGAATGTCCGGCCATCCAAATTCAAGCTCATGACTACTGTGACCAAAAAAAAAGGAATGAGATAAGAAGAGGGCCCGGCAAACTAAAGAAGCCAGCGCCTGGTTGGAAGGCTTTGTGGATTGGTCAAGCGTATTTGTCAGTGAGTCTGCCGAGGAAGAGAAGATGTCTATGCTTGCCGCCGAATTTGCTACATGAATGAGAAAGTGGACTGCGAACTCAAAGGATGAGTCCGCCACCACATCTTATGGGATGTTGTAACATCCCAAAAAAAAAAAACTTTTTGTCTTATTATTTTACCTTATAAGTATTATATGCTATTATAAATTTTTATTTTATTTATCTGTTATTTTATCGATTTTAAGTGATAGAAATAAAGGTTTTTAAAGTGAAAAATAAAAAATAAAACTAGAATTAAGATTAGAGTCAAGGTTAAATTGGTAAAATGTTAAAATGAGGACCCAAAGGTCATAAATGAAGAAGAGTATATGCCAAAGTAAAAATGTGATAAATTATTATGCAAATGAAATATAAATGAAGGGCTTTAATGCAAAATGAAAAATGAAAGCTGTAGTGGAAGGCCAAACAAGGCCTTATACAAGATGAGAATAAGACCAAATTTGGTTTAGTGAAATGAGATAATTTCTCATTTAAGCAAAAGGGGAGCTAAGGCACGTTCTTGAGAGAGGGGGAAAAATCATCTTTGGACTCTACTTATTCTTGAAGAGGAAGGAAGAAGGAAAACTAGAGGAGTGTTCAAAAAGATTAAGGTATGGATATCACTCTAAGCTCGTATTGATTCACCCATTCACAGCTAGAACCTCCTAACTCACTCTTTGATTGTGTTTGGATTGGTAAAACCATAATTTAGTATACACATGTTTGACTTAGAGTTCAAGCAGCCTTTTTTCTTTGATTAGGATTGGTTTTGAGAAATTTTTGTATAAAGGAAATGTTGGGGTTTTAGGGGAGATGCTATCAATTTTTTTCTAAAACCCATGTTTTTGTTTTGGCCATAACTTGGTCATTGCTCCAAATTGAGTGATTCAAATTTTTGGGTAAACTAGACTTGTAGAAGAAAATATTTCCTTGAAATAAGTATATTCAAATTTGAACCCCATTGGACCTAGAAATTCGTCAAAGTGAAGCTCAATTTTCGGCAAATTGCCTGTTGCACAGCTTCAAGAGCTTGAGGCGCTGTATTTAGGTCATAAGTTGATTTTCACTATCCAAATTGAGTGATTTAAATTTCGGTTAACCAGACATCTAGGGACAACAAATTTCCTTAAAGAAGTGTATTCAAATTTGGACTCCATTGACCTTAAATTCATCAAAGTGAAGTCTCCTGTCGCAAATTCTCGGTTCGTTTGAAAAATACAGTAGTTCCGGGGTTGTTTAGACATATCTTCTAAGCTGGTGTTCGAACTGGATGATTCCAATTTCTGAATAAAATAGATTTATAGAGGAACAATGGACTTGAAGGAATTTTGGGAAAATTATGGCTCATCTATTCCTATAAAATTTTACAAGTGAAGGTGTATTTGATAGAAATCAACCCTAACCAGAAACACTAGCATGCATGACTGATTTTTCTTCGTTTGTTCTCTGATTGTGATGTATTTGTAATGCATTAGGGGCTAGTGATGATAAAACCTGAGCTAAGATCGGGATACAAGGAATAAGAGTCAAGAATCGACAATCTTTTTGGTTTGTTCTTCATACTTCTCTTCTTGTTTCAAGTTTTGTGTTTGTTTGTCAAAAAAATCTTAAATGTTTGTTATGAAATCTGCGTTTTTGGTTTGAACCAGTTAAATCTGAAATGTTTGACAAACATCTACATATGTGCTTCTATTTGAACCATAAATGAATTTATTTGAGTTTTAGTTAATTGATTTATAAATGAATTATGTAGTGGCAAACATGACGGGATTCATGTATGTACAAGCGAATCTGTCGAGAATGTTAATTGTATTGTGGAAATGTGAAAATTGTATTTAAATGACTAATTATTAATGCCCTTAAGAGAATGTTAACCATCATGTTTGAGTTAGGGATATATTGGTATACCAATAAGGGTCAATGTAGCAGTACTGCGAACGAAATGATTTAGTATGGGTATACCGATCCGTAGCCTGGGCCGAGACAAAGATTTTAGTACATAAAATGAAAATGGGAAATAACCACCAGAGCTCCAAAGAGGATGCATCGAAGATAAATATTTTATATCGGCCTCGCAAATTTCAATAGGATCGTGCTGGTGATTCCATTATCCTACGCACCGAAAAAGTTTCGTTGGGATTGCTTAAGGAAAATTGATTAATAATTGTGTGGATTGTGCGAACTGAGTCAGGACAAGAATAATAAAACACGGAGCATTGAAAGATGAGAATTATTGTATTTCTATATTTGAGAGACAAAATGAAAGTATGTTAAACTACTATAAAATGGGTATATTTATAAATATTGCATGGATCACATGAGTAGTATGTTGAAAGGTTGTTTGGGAAATATGTTGAATGTTTTTGAGATGATTAAGTGGTGCATATAGCAAAAGTTAATTGTTATGCATATAGATGTGGTATAATTATTTGAAATGAGAAGAAAAATGCAAAGAACCACTAAGCATGAAAGTGCTTAGCACGTTGGCTTTCCATGCGTAGGTACCGAGTGATAGTGGCAGGACTGAAGACCGTAGAGCCCAAAGTCATAGTCAAATCGTACGGAGTATAAGTAAATGCTCCGTCTCATGCTTACACTTCATTCCATGATATCATGTAACTACTTTATTTTGAAATCAAAAGATGTAAAGATCTTCATAAGAAGATTATATTTTTATTTTTATTTTATCATGGAATGTACTTTACATTGTGGATTTTCAAAGATAAGAGGTGAACTCTGACAAATATTTTTGTAAATGATTCGGGAAAGGGGCATAAAATGTCGTTGCACAATAATATTGTACTAAAGCATAAGCATGCATTCAGAAAGATATAAATGCATACTTATATTAATGAATGTGAATAAGTAGTGATATCATATTCTCACATATATAAATATGATTAAATGGATATTAAATATCCTATCGAAATGAGAGTATAGGGAAATGTGTTTTATGTGATAAATGGATTTAGTAATCCTCGTCCCTAGGTCCGATCTAGTCGTCAGTCAAGGTATGACACAGCAGCCCAAGGCGGTTCATGAATGAAGAGGTGCCTAGAAAGATCGGGCATTAATTCCAGTGGGACTTCTACTGTCAATGATCACCAGCCAAAAGGCGCCTCAGTGGGGCTCAGACGCTGGGAGAGGATCCCTATTAGGCCCTATTTGTCGACGAAATCTATGAGGGGTCCTCTGGGGTTAGTTACTACTAAGCACTCTCGCCCCAAGCTTGCAAATACCGTACTTAGCAGGAGAAATCCACCTGACCAGCTGCTACTGAGTAAGTACATTCTCATTTTGAGATGATACACCCCCCGGCGGGTATGGTTACCCCTGATCTAGAGGGTGCTCGAAAGATCATTCATCATTGGAGCCCCTTTAACCAGGCGGAGCCTCCGGTTGCGCATATGCGCGACCTCTATCCTAACTACTTCCGAGTACCGGTGGCAGCTCGCGCAGAGTAGTATTTAATCCCTTTCCCCGTCTATATGGATAAGGAGGCTTTCCGATCAATGGCCGAGGATGGGATGTTCATTCGCAACCATGATTTTCACCGATCAACCGAACTGGTACGTGATGCTTTACTTGGCTACTATTTATGTTTAGTAATTTTGTTCTAACTAGATGATGTCGAGAGACTGCAGCTTTATGCCCAATCAATGTCCATGATGACCTGACACTTTTTGGCCAAAGCGAATCTGTTGAAACGTTACAAGAAGCCAAAGACAAGGCGCTAAGATTGAACTGGCGGAAAAAGAAATGACGAGGTCAAGCAGAACTGTTGGTTCGGTCCGGGCACAGCAGCTGGCGCAGGCCAACACAAGGGCAAAGGATGACCTTACTAGGGTCCGAGATGCTTTGGCGACTGCAGAGGAAGACCGGTGGGGTCGAGGCTGCAGGTTGCTCCGTTCGACGGCTGAGAGAACGCCGCTTCCACTAGATCTCTACAGTATCATGGATGAGGTGTTTGCTTCATCTCGTGCAGGCGACAGGAAGCCATGGTGAAGACTACCAAAAAGTCATGGAGCAAATTTTAGCTTATATTGTTTGATGCCGTATGCTTCAACATCGTGACTATGTGGACTCCACCAAGGATTTCTGATGGCATACCCGACCAACAACCCATTTTCTCTAGAGTTTTTTAGAATCTAGGTGCTCCTGGTCCTGGGTCAATAAGGACGGCCAAGGTTGCGAAGGTACATTTGGTTGAAACGATGAAGGACCCGATTTTCTACCAAAATACATATAATTCCTTGCAATCTTTGGCACTTTTTAGCGCATTTTAAGGAGATACAGAGGTGACAATAGAATGTGAGTCATTTTTTATGAAAATCCCTATATGGCTACAGCCATGTCTGGGCTCCCCTTTTCTTTTATTTTGAAAATACCAACATGCCAACAACCATGGCTAGGCTTTCTCTAGGTGCCAGCATGGCAACAATCGTGTCTAGGTTCTTTTATGCGCCAACAAGACATCAATCGTTGTATGATTTTTTTTTCGTGCCAAGAATATAGATATCAACCACGTTCGGGACTTTAGATGCCAAGAGACAACAACCATATCTCTGATTTTTAACGCTACAAGACAACAACCATATCTGGACTTTTAGAATGCCAGCAGGACAATAACCATATCTGGACTTTCAGAATGCCAACAGGACAACAACCATATCTGGACTTTTAGAAAGAAACAACTATAGGTTTTAAGAGGAAATGTGTAAAGGATAATCTTTTATTGATGATAATCTCCTCAAAAAATATACTACTGATAATACTTCTTAAGATGCATGGCGTTCCACATCCTGGGAACAACAGTCTCGTATGGTTTGCTCAACGCATAAGACCCGACTATCCGTACTCGAACCATCGTATATGGTTCTTCCTAGTTGGCCTGGAACATCCCGTCTGATGGGTTGGCTATGTTTTCAAAGACCCTTCTTAAGACTAACTCCCCGGCTTTGAATGTATGTCGCTGCATCTGCAGCAGCTTGCTAGCCCTCTGGCCGGTATGATGCTATGTGCACACCGCCCACTTCCGAAGTTTGTCCGTCAGGTTCATGGCTTCGCCACGATTCAAAGATTTACATCCTCGGGAATTTATATCTGAATGATGGGGCATCTCGATTTCTGTGGGGATGATAGCCCCCATCCCGTATGTGAGGGTGAACGGTGATTCCCCCGTCGGCTTCCAGCTAGTTGTTCTATAGGCCCATAATACTCTTAGTAGTTCTTCTACCCACTTTCCATCGGGCCGAGCGTAGGAGCTTTTTTTCGTGAGCCGATAGAGTGTTTTATTAGACTTTTCGTCGCTGCTGGTTTCTACCAAATGTAGGTCGAGTATAGGTTTTTTATTTTCAACTCGCTGTAAAAGTTCCTATATACCCAGCTATCGAATTGCGGCCCATTGTCTTTTACAATCGATTAGGGTATTCCGAACCTGCACACAATGTTCTTCCATATAAATTGAATGACCTCTTTGTCTTTGATGGATGCGAAGGTTCGGCCTCTATTCATTTACTAAAGTAGTCGGTGGCAAACTAGTAGAACACTCGAAGCCGATTCGTGAGGCAGCGGCGTCCACTATGTCAATGCCTCATTGTGTGAAGGGCCAAGGGCTTATTATTATTGTTAAATTTTAGGCCAGGAGCTTTGAGATGGGGGCCTGTCGCTGGCAGCGATCACACCTTCTAACATAAGTGGCAACATCCACACGTATGGTTGGCTAATAGTGACCTTGGGTATGAGCTCTATGCGCCAACGTCCTGCCGCTTGGATGATTTCCTCATATCCCATTATGGAGTTCTACCAATACGTACTATCCCTACTGGTGAGTAAGGCACTTGGGGCAAGATAGGAATCTCGTCAGGACCGTTTATAGCCAAGACAATGAGGAGAACAAAGGTGCCGACTTGGATCTTGTGTGCTTTCCGCAATTATCCGACATTCCCAACTCAAAATAATGGCTATTGAGTCATCCAAGACGGCTTGTTTCGTTTATTTATCCACCCATTGATGCTGATCAAGGGCTTCTACTGAAGATACCGGCAGAGCACTGCTTTCTTTTATTACTGTGGATGCTGCCACGGGCCGCTAAAGCATTTGCCTTTTTGTTAGAATTTCTCGGGATATGCTCCAACTGCCAAGCCACGAAGCTTCCCAACCGTACATTGACTAGACTCACATACTTGGCCGTACCGATCTACTGTTTCATATTAAGTCGTTTACCTTTATCGCCAATTGAGAGTCGCTTCTTATGATGATTTTTTCTAAGGATATGAAGATTGCGAGGTCGAGCCCGGTTATTATTGCTTCATACTCTGCCTCGTTGTTGGAAGTGGGGAAATCCAAATGTATGGCATGTTCTATTATTTCCCAATCGGGAAGCGAGTTGAGCCTAGTCAGGCTCTTGTACGTCTCGAGCTCCATCCATTCGGGATCCACCCGACGGAGTTGTCGACCGTTTCCTACTAAGGAACCTCGGCTAAAAAGTCAGCTAGTATTTGCCCCTTCATCTCCAAACGAGGTTTATATTGAATACCGAACTCACTTAGTTCAATCGCCCACCGAGCCATGTGCCCTGACAGATCGGGCTTGTGTATAATGCTCCTTGGAGGGAGGTTGGTGAGTACAATGATAGGGTGCGCCTGGAAGTAGAGACGAAATTTTTTAGCAACTACTCGGAGTGCCCAATGCTGCTTACTCGAGATGGGTATATCGAGTTTCTGACTCAAATAGGGACTTTCTTACAAAGAATATAGGTCTTTGCTTCTGATTTTCATATTCTTTGAATAATGCTGCACTTATCGAGATTTCAGAGACTGCAAAGTAAATATAGAGTGTGTCCCCGGCTTCAAGGCTAACGAGAACGGGTGGTTCGGTGAGATATTGTTTGATTGCTTTAAGAGCTTGATCGCATTCTTAATTCTAGTCGGCCTATTAGGCTCCCTTTAGGGTGGCGAAGAATGGCTTCAATCGATCTGTGAAGCGAGATATGAATCGCCCCAAGGCCACCAATCAGCTAGTCAGTTGTTGTACCCCTTTTCTAGAAGTGGGGGTCTGAGAATCCATTATGGCCTTGAGCTAGATGGGATTAGCCTCTATCCCCCTCCGTGTTACCATAAAACCCAGGAATTTTCCCTAGCTGACCCCAAATGTGCATTTCAAAGGGTTAAGTCTCATGTTGTGTCTTCACAACAGCTCAAAGGTTTCTTGTAAATCCATGGTGTGGTTGGGGCGTTCTTTGGATTTTATGAGCATATAATCAATATAAACCTCCGTGGATTTACCTATCAGGGGTTGGAATATCTTGGTCACCACCCTTTGATAAGTTGCCCCTAAGTTTTTTAGCCCAAACGACATTACGTTGTAGCAGTACAATATGTGGGGTGTGATGAAGGTTGTTTTCTCCGTGTCAGGCGGGTGCATAGGAATCTGATGGTATCCGAAGAAGGCGTCCAGAAATGACAGAATGACATGCCCGATTGTTGCATCCACAATTTGATCTATATGTGGCAAGGGTAAGCTATCCTTGGGACATGCTTCATTGAGATCAGTGTAGTTTACACATACGCGCCACTTACCACCCTTTTTTTGTACCACCACCACATTGGCCAGCTATTCAGGATACTTCACCTCCCTTATAAACTTTGCTACTAGAAGATTGTCTACTTCCGTTTGAATGATTTGATGTCGGTCTGGGTGGAACCACCTTACGCTGCCTTCTGCGGCAGTACTAGGAGGACATTCGGTTTGTGAAAAGCCCTTGCAGTTGAACTATCCCAGCCATATCAAAGTGTTTCAGTGAATATGGCGGACCTTCCTAGTGACCCGAAATCTAGGCAACTCCTGTTTAACCTCCAGCCAGCTCGCTCGGTAGCCAGGGTGCACCATGAAGCTAAGTAGTTAAAAGCTGAAGCCGTGTTGGAAGCGTGGGTTACCAAAAATTTTCATTTTCTATCAAAGTACACCTTTAGATTTGCCGAAGAAAATCGCGACATAACGGCGCACGGTGGTCGATCGAAAATACAAAATCACACAGTATAAAAACAAAAATACACACTCGATGTTTTCCGTCGTTCCATTCTGACAATAAGGACCTCTGGTCCTCATCAAAATATAAGATAAGTCGATCAGCATAATTTTATCGCCTTTGTTTTTCTCAAAACCATACATGCATATTTTACAAAATATATTTACATATACAAAATGTTTAACTTTTCTTATTTTTTAATTTACCTTATCTTATATATAATCCGCAACCACGGCGTGGGATGGGGATCTGAAAAAGGTCTTTAGAAGCTAACACACACTTTTTGAAAAATTATTTTAAAAGCAGCTATTGAGCCAAGCGAATCGGTGAGTACTATAAGTTCTAAATGATGTTGTCTGTTTGTTTGTACCCCCGATATGAAAATAAATACGTAAATGGTTGTAAAAGCTGACATAAGCGTTTATGTTGGCTGTTGAAACTGTTCTTAACTGTGAAGCGTGCGAAAACTATTTCTCTTCTTTAGCTGATACGAAAACTATTATTATATTTCTTGAAAAATTGTTTTTCGGTGGTGGTTAATATCTGAAAGTCTTTATCTTTTGTAAATCAAGTGCGACAGCTGTGGCCCATTTACGAAATACCCTGAGCGTGATGCCGCGGACATGGAACTGGCATCGGTGGTGAGCATCGAACGCTACGGCTAAGATGGTCCGGGTGAACTGTGGGGATCTATATAGCATAATGGAACATCGGAACCAAATGCCGAGTGGGGAACCTCGAACCGACACCTCGCGGCTATGTACTAAGTCGTGTGGCCCAACTATATCGCCGAATGCGGAGGAAGACTCCTTTATGTAAATATATCTTAGATCTCTGGCACGTTGCAGACCGGGCAATATAGTTAGTCATAATATCCCATAACATTTGCCATACACAATGCCGAAATACATCGATGAGAATAATTTGTGCCATCCTGGGGTTTCTAAATTAGGCCATTGTTTCTTAAATCTTTTGAAATCAAACTTTCTGCTTTGAGTATAACAATTGGGAGGTAAAAAAAAATGCTTTATAAATCTATATTTTCAAAGCACTTTACAAAATTGTAATTTAAACACTTTCGTTTTAGAAAATGATTTTGAGTACTCACCTTTTTCTCGACTAATTTCTTTCAAATCTTGTCAAGCACTCTAGATTCTCGTCGGATGCTCAAATCGCCTACACAATCCATACAAAGTACGAAAATGCCCTCAGTTTAACGTTTTAACCATAAAACATACACAGGGCTTTCAAAATGACTATATCGAACGAACTTCGATTCTAACAAAACTTTACGTGCTAGTCTCATTCGATATGGACATCGATAATATGATGTAGAAATGGTGTAATGTCCACTACACATTAAATGCCTCATAAAAACTATACATTTTAATTAACTTTTGACTCGAGGGCTTTCCATAAGTACAAAAAATACGAAACATTTCGAAAGAATTGTGAGCGCCGACTTAAAATCCTAAAATTCCAGTCATTTGTCCATAAAAAGCAGTCCTAAGAATTCGACCCTAAGCTGTCCAAGACACAGTCGAAAATTCCTAAAAATTCCTAAGCTTCAGTGCAAATTTTGGGATGAAGTTTCACTGACCTTTACAGTCTCACAGAGAATTTCAAGCCATTATATAACCTTTAGGCTTGAAGTAACACAATTAGAGCAAATTTTCTACCTTTTAAAGTTTAACAAAAGGCTAAGATATTGAATGCACATGCGTAGCTCTCTTGTATCTCCAGTTTGCATCTGCTCAGAGATGACCTTTCTGGTCAGATTTACGTAGATTTGAGAAGAGCGAAGAGAAAAATAAAACTAAAAAAAATGCCTCTCTGCCTCCTGAGTCCATCCATAGCTTATTTCTTAGTCCATTTTAGTTCTTATCCTTTTTTTTCTTTTTTTAATTATTATTAACTTTAACAATTATTATTATTATTATTTAGATAAATAATTTATATTACCTCATTCGAGGTCCATTTTGTCCGAAATATTTATTTATCTAATTGAATATTCTTTAAATCTTTGCCATTTTTTCGAGATTTTAAAATCTGTTCAAGAGTTCATCTTCAGCATGTGGCTTTCAATGATGATGAAATCATGACTGTGCCAGATTGTATTTCTGGATTCTTAATTTGTGAGACGAACCTTAGCGGTCCAGTTTAAATCATCAAGATACAGAGAATTTCGAAACCCACTACATCTTTGGCAATTTATTATTATTATTATCCTTTAAAATTTCATACTTGGAGATTTCACCCCTCCACTTTCATATTGCAAAAGAGTCTGCAGTGCTTTAGAAAACTTTATAATTTAAATCCTTAAAACAACTTTCAAAAAGATTCTATTTATGACACTAAAATAATTAAGGAAGCCCTTGGTGCACATAAGTTACACATCTGGTACCCTCTTGTTGATTCAGAATACATCGATGTTACGTGCTTATTGATCTATTGTGCTTTTTCTTCATTGGACATAAAGGGAGTTGACGTAGGTAAATTTCTGCGGCACGATCGACTCCACTTCTTCTAGGCGATCCCACTGACCATCGGGGCCCTTTTCTTTACCTTAGTTTGGGCGACATCTTGTGATTGCTATCTGACATAGATCATTCGGGAGGTGTTGAATCGCACTTCCCTTTTTGTTCATGCATGGTTAGTTGATAACATTGTCATCCAGCTAGCTGGCTGCTCAAAAGGTTGACTTACCCTACACTTGTCAAATAACGCACCATTTGGTGGTATGTTAATGACGCTCCATGCAGTCTTGACGAAGCTCGACTGTGCTTGGAATTATAAGGCCTAAGTCTCAGACCATTAATGAACCTGCGAGGTATTGCTTTGACTTTCCGCGGGTGTGACATCCCCAACATCGTTGTAGTTGCTCGTTGAAGCCGGAGAGAGTTCGCCTGCGAGATTTAGCATGTCAAAGAAGATTCATACGTGTGAAAGTAGGAAGTTGGAGTAAGTCTGCTTGCTTGCACAGGATCCCATAGTGCTATGCCACATCAAAACCATTAATATAAAAGGGTGAATCTTTGGGGCATCGTAGTGAGCCTGATGATATTGTTAGTTAGCGGAGAAAGGATATGGGCCGTCTATTGTTCGACTTCTCCTTAGTTGCTTTCTATGTGGGCTGGCATTCTCACCCAGTATAGCGTAGCTTCTACGGCGAGTCTCTTTTGATGTCGTTTTTATTTATACTGATCATCAGCCGATCCGCCCAGTATATAATTTATGTCTAGTCTGGGCTCTGATGGAGTCGCCTGCTTAGATACAATTCTCACTACGAGCTGCCCTAACTCCACTCCCTAATCAACTTCCTTGAGGTACCTCCTAAGGTGTCACATACGATCGAAACTATACATTAGGAACTTTAGACTTTGTGCCGTCCCGATCTACGTGTCCATGGTCCCTGTGATAATCGCATCACAGGGATTTGTTTCTTTTAGGGGGATCTATCTGGATGGGTGCAGGCCATTTGAAATCTGTTGGAGTGTTGTGAATGAGAGCTGACAACCTTCGTACGAGATGTTCGAGTGGTCACAGGGCTCTCTTGCTCGCCTGAGATTGGTCTCGAGGTCGCTTTCGGTTTCCATTCTGACCTTCCTTAGATGGCTTCTTTCTCGTCGGTTTTTCTTTCTCAACTAGTTGGTTTGCTAGTCTCATGATCGATGCAGGTTCTTTGCTCGGATATTGTCACTTGATGTTAAGTGCAGAGTATCTTGCTATATAACTCTTCCATTGTTCTTTGTGAGTCGAGGATAGAATGGAAGAAGGGGGTCAACGGCCCGAAGCTTTTCCTGAAATTTTGAAGGACCGCGTCCATGATGTAATATTCTATTTGTTAGATGTCTTGCCCGAACCTCCTTGTAAAGTCCCATATGGACTCATCTCCATGCTTCAAAATAGTTTGTAAGGAACTAATGTTCCTTTTCTGAAGCACTGAGCATAGGTGTTGCGAGATGAATGCTCCCCAAAGTTTGTTAAATGTGTTTATTGAGCTTTGAGGGAGCTTGTGAAACCAGGCTAGCGTAGGGCCGCATAGGCTAGTCGAGAAAACTTTGCATAGTAGAAGGTCATCTCCGATATTCAAAGTCATTGCCTGGTTGTAATGGAGCATGTGATCATATGGGTCGATGGGAACTCATCGAAACGCATAGTAGAAAGTTAGATAATAAGCGCGGACGGCTCATAGTCGGATGTCGCCAGCCTGGGAGGAGGCATGTCGTTGGGACCCGAATCGTTTGCTGCGGGCGCATGGCGTCCGTCTTTGTGCAGGAATGTGGGATATACTAAGCGTGGCGGCGCACGCCCGTGGATCTTGCATAGCGTTTCGGGCGTGTTTGGTGGCTCTCTGCTCTTGAGCGGTTCTCTCCTTGCCCAACGAAGGAGGCCATTATCGATGTCGCTGAATGCGGGGCAGTGCGAGTGTCTCATGCTGACTGGCCACTGTGCTTTTTCCAGGAGGGGTTTGGGTTGGATTTCTTGAGATGAGCTCGTCGTCTGCCGAGATATCTACATCGTCAGAAACGATGGGCTTCTTTCCTTTGTCGTGAACGATCGGGTGCTTTGCTTACCCGCTATCTTGCGCGTCTCCTTTGCCAAGATTGTGTCTTTTTTTTACTTGGGTCGGGAGACGATTGTTTTCACACTGCAGATGCTCAACGCGATCCTGCAATTCCCTCATCTACTTTGCTTGTTCCTCTGGCTTCTTCTCCATATCTTGACACCAATGAAGAATTGGTATTCGGGCGACTGAATCACCGGATTGCTTGACATTGCAAGCTGTGTTGTTAGATAGATCGGATGTGGGAGAGGCAGGGTCGAATGCGGTGGCGAAGTACATTAGAAAGTCGTTGGAGCCCAGCTGCTACGTCTTGATGAGACTTGTGGGATTCCTGAAACGGCGCGATTGTCGGTGCCTGGTTCGTCCTAACCTCGGGACGTGGCGGCGCGATATAAACGCAAAGGGGTCAGACGGCAGTATGGCCTTAGCCTCTCCCGGTCTTTAGTCAGCAATATGATGGAGAAGAAGAAGAAGGAAGTTCGACAATTAGGGTTGCATACCTTTCCCTCGATGGGGAGTTCTTATTTTATACTCTAATTTGTCTTTAATTTTGGTGATAAGATATTTCTTTCCTTATCAAAGACCAATTCTCCTTGATTTTTGGAAAGATAATTTCATGATTTTGGAAATAAAATCTCTCTTTCCTTATCAAATATCAATTCTCCCTTGTCAAGGGTTAACGTTTTGAAGGCGTATCAGATTTGGATATTGGGAGATCCATGGATAAATATCCTATGCGTAATTTTCTCCTTAACATATTTATTTTTGCCTAACCTCCCATGTGCGGTATGGCCGCGGGGACTGGGACCGGTCAGCGGGTTAAAGCTATCACCCAGATGCAGTGGGTTCTGTGTGGTTAATATAATGGAGCCCAGGCAGCCTTCATTTGGTGGGCAGCGGGCCGGCGTGGCGGCCCAGGCCCGTTAATTAGCAGTGGCGCAAAGTACAGTACCCACAACAAAGAGAAGAATGGTCGGGATGTTTACAATAAAGAAGTTCATACGGAGTTGTCCATTGTAGGAGAGAAGAAGGAAGTCGATTGATGATATGTGTAGCCATGAGAAGAGCATGGTCCCAAAATAATTTCGGCAAGTGAGACTGAAAGAGGAGAGCCTGAGCAAGTTGGAAATGCCTGTACTTATGTTCCACTATGTCGTTCTGCTGAGGAGTATGGGTGCAACTCCTCTCATGAAGAATATCATGGAGTGAAAGGAAATCTTGAAAGGCATTGCTTGTAAATTTGGTCCCATTATCGGACCGAATGGTGAGAACAGGTTTATTAAAATGAACTGACACTATTTTGGTGAAGCTGGCAAACATAGCAAAGGTCTGGGACTTGTGAGAAAGAAAGTAAGTCCATTGAGCCCGGGCATAATCGTCCACAATGGTAAGCATGAAAAGAACACCACTGAGACACTCATGTCTATATGGCCCCCAGAGATCAATATGCAACAATTCAAACAGAGCAAGAGAATGAATGGAGATAGGGGAGAAAAGGTTCTTAGGCAGAGGACAAATTTCATTGTGAGAAAGATCAGGAAATGAAGCATCATTAAGAAAGGAAACATATTTCTTTGTAGTTGGGGAAGCATGGCCAAAACGCTGATGCCAAAGACGTACATCAACCGACTCTTTATTGACAACAAAAGAGACAGTACAAGAAGGAAAATACAAAGGTAACAGTACAGCAGAGTCCAAGTGAGAAGTGGAGAAGCTATGCGGATCAAACAGGTAGAGTGCGCCAAATACGCGACCCACAGCTATGCGTCTATGACGGCATTAGTCGTCTGATCCTGTAAACAACAAGTAGAGGAGAAACTAAAGAATATGTTGGAAGAAATGAAAAGTTTGCTGACAGAAAGGAGGTTAAACTTAAACATAGGGAGATAGAGAACGTCATTGAGAGATAAGGATTTTGAGAAAGGAACACAACCCATTTCATGAACTAAGTGAGTAGCCCCATCAAGCAAGAAAAATGGAAGGGGTGGGTTGACAGCTTTGATATTTGATAAAGCTTGAGATTACAACACATATGGTTAGAGGCTCTCGTATCCATTATCCAAAAATTTTCTTCGGTCTGGTCATTATGAATTAAACTGGTGCTAGATGCAGGTGGTGATGAGTTACATGCAAAATTTGTCTGAGCAAAGTGTGCCTGGGTAACACGTCCTTAGTTTTTCAAATATCTTGCTATTTCCTTTTGGATGAGAGCATTAAGGTTTGTCTCACCATGAGGCAGTTCAAGTAACCCATCCTCGGGATTCGACTCGGCAATATCACAGTCAAGTGGTGGGTCCAAAGCTGCATTAACATGAGTGGATCTCATGTGGCTTGATGCCTTGAGTGGATCTCATGAGTGGATCACAGTCAAGTGTTTTTTAAAGCAGTTGACCATTGTGTGGCCTATCATCCCACAATGTTCACAGCGCTGATTTTCCTTGTTTGGAAACGGATCTTCAATTTTCCTTCGAAGTCCCTGTCGGGAAGAATATCCTCTAGTGCTTGTGTAGGGTTGAACAACAATTTTGTCAGTCTTAAATTGTAAGACGTTTTTGGTATGATATCCTAGCCTCTTTTAAGATTTCACCATCAAAGCCGCCATATCCATGTGGTCCACATTCAACATATGAGTCATGCATTGTTTTTCAACCTTGAGGATCATCGAATAAACTCTACTGAGAGAAGGCAGAGGATCCATCAGCAGTACTTGATCCTTCGAATGGAAAAATTCCTCACTAAGTCCCATTAGGAACTATATGATCTTATGTGACTCAGTGGCATCAGAAAACACCTTCAATGCACCACATGTACATGAAGGTAATGGCTCCAAGCAAGCAAATTCAACCCACGATTAAAATGTTTCGAGTAATACTGTGTTACAGTGAGATTACCTTGAACCGTAGTGTTAATCTGCCGTTGAAGTTTGTTAAAGACTGATTCAAAGTTGAAGAATAATTCAAAGTTTGTCTTTCAATAGTTCCTATCAGTTAAGAAAGTTTTTATTTTAAATTTATTTATTTAATTGTGAGAATAAGTTCACGGTTGTTTGAGAGTTTTTATCTATGTGATAAATGTGGAGAATTAGTTGTGAATGGGATAAATTAGTGGGTCAAAATTAGTTTATTTTATTTTAATTTTGATTTATACATTATGGCTGTTATAGGTATTTAAATGTTTGAAGAGTATAGAGTTGCGCGTTGTTTTATTACATTTTATTTATACTCATCACCAAAATTCAACAAAGTTGATGAATCAATGGACCATTGCTTTCTCCAAAGCGTGCTTAGATTTCCTGCCACAGATCTCTTGCTGAATTTGCGTAAACAAATACAGCAGCCAAGATAGAACCATACAGCCGCTTTCTTCCATCCACTGAATTGTAGTGAATCCAGCGAAGGTGGTGGACAAGATCCATCTATGAAACATAGCTTTATGTTAGCTCCCAATGCAATTCGAATAAATCGATTCCAAGACAAAAAAATATTACCTGTTAATGGCACTGAAACCAGTACCATCCCTGGGTGATCTGAACTGTGCTGACTTATGGCTTCTTCATCCTGCAAATCGGAAACACTTCACTCCCTCTGTTGATTTCTGTTATTGCTATTCATCTCTCTTTAGTTTCTAGTTGATGTTTGACTAGATCTGGATTCTGTTCGATAGTTTCCTGCTCCTATTTTCATTAGGATCTAATCTTCCTCTTCTGTCTGGCTACCAATAAAGCGTGAGAAAATATCTCATTTGCCTTTCTTTCCTGATTTAATACCATGTTCAGAGTAACAAAAAATATTCCACACCAAAAGTTAGTTACAGAAGTGAGCTGGATGGGGTATTTATAGACCTATCAGAAGTTTCCAGAACATGTGAAGTCTACACGCATTACACTAACGTGAACATACACTTCACGTGAACAGTACCCATACTGTAGATATATTGAGAGTTAACAATGAAAACTTACTAACTCAAGAGAGATTATCTTATTATGCATAAGAGGTTGGCTTATATAGCCATACAACTACTTGAAGTCCACGAAAAAATAAAAGCAGGGAAAGAGCACTGTATGCTACATGCCGGGTCGAGACCCTAACAAACCACTACTTTGTGTCCTAATAACGAGTTATTAACAAACCAAATTGACCAACTTCAGCTACATCATAAACATATAGTAAATCTAACACCCTCCCGTAAACTGATGCTATACACAAAACATCAGTTTATCTCAGATTCAGAACAAACACCAAGTAGACCCCGCAGCCTCACAAATGTCTCGAAGCTTATTGGTTTGTAATGTCGGCCCGATTTACTTTGAACTCTGACAATATATTAACTCAACTGTGCCTTCCTTTGTGAGTTCACGGAGAAAATGGAACCTGATATCAATGTGTTTGCTTTTGCCATGTAGTACTGGATTTTGAAGTTGAATAGCGGAGCTGGTACATCCCTGATGGTGCGGAAGTAGGACCACGTGAAACATACTTCAAATTTTCAAGCAATCTTCTTAGCCATATAGCTTGACACGCCTTGAAGATGCGGCTGCGATATGACATTGTAGTTGACAAAGAGACCCAAGTACATTTTTAGAAGACATGATGTGCTCCGGAATTAGGAAAAACACATAGTAGGATGTGTTTTCCTATCCTCGAATCCACCACTGAATGCTATCACTATATCCAACCAAGTTGTTACCCTTCTCCCTTTTATAAAGAATCCCAAAGTTGCTTGTACCTTTTAAATAACGAAGAACTCTTTTGGCAGCTTGAAAGTGCAGCATGGTCGGTTCTTCCATGAATCGGCTTAGAAGGCTGGTGACATACATTATATCGCCTCGTTGATTCAGAACTAGTACATGAGGCTACAGATTATCACCTTTATGCAGGTCTTTGTCCAATTCTTTCTCCTTGACATCTTTGTGAATGGCGGCCCGAGGAGCAATGGATTATAGACGATTGCACCCTTATACGAAACCTTTTAAGAACATGCGGACATATTTCTTTGTGAATAAAGAAATCCCATTCGAGGTTTGGGCTGCCTCGATGCCCCGAAAAATAGGACATTACACCCAAATGGTCATGTCAGTCCTTCATCATGATTTTTAAATTCGAAACATGTCTTCATTATTTGGTAAAAATCAAATCATCTACGTCTGAAACAAACTATGAAATTTTACCTCCCTCCTGATTTGGATGAATAAGGTTTGCTCGAATGGGCATTTCTTGGCCATTTGAAAAGAAGCCTCGATCTCGTTGTACCATGCTCTTGGGGCTTGCTTTAAGCCATATAGCGCCTTTTTAGCATACCTTGTGCTCATTCCCGGCTGGATGTATCACGGGAGGGTTGGTCAATGGCGGTTCAGTGAGCTCACCATGAAGAAAAACGATTCACATCAGGCGAAAAATGGTCAAGCAATTTGGTACACCAAGAGACATCACCAAGCGGATGGTATCAAGGCGGGCAGTGGGAGCGAAGACTTCTCCGGGTATAATCGATTCCATATTCTTGTGTGTAACCCTTTGCACTCGCGGGTGCCTTTGTGTTTATCAATTTCACCTTTTTCATTGAGCTTTGTTTTGTATATCCATTTGACACCCACTGTCTTCTCTCCGGGAGGTAAATCTGTAAGTTTCCATGTGTCATTTTTCTCAATGGACTCTATCTCGATATCCATGGCTTGCTTCCATATGGGTGATCGAACTGCCTCAACGAAAGTGATAGGATCATTTTGCCCGGCCGAACAAAGCGAATGTGCAAAGGAGTCATCGATAATTCATCTCCACTCATAATCCGTCAACTACGGGTTTGAGATGTGATGCGTCGATTTGTGTGAAGAAAGTGGCTGATCTTCAATGTGGGGAGGTGGCGGTGTTGCGGCGGAAGAAGGTTCAATGTGGGGAGGTGGCGGTGTTGCGGCGGAAGAAGGTGTTAACATACCCGCCTGTGCTGCAGACGTGTCACAGGTGGCACCAGCTTGTGCTGTGGATGTGGTGCCCATGTGTGGCTGGTCAACTGTGTCAATGCTGCCTTCCTCCAATATTATACTAGTTTGTTTACTAGCATTTACGCCGGTATCGTCTGCAGCAGCTAAAGAGCTTTCAAGATTAGGTGTGGTGTTATGCGATCGGGTTTGACCTTCTATGACCGGACGTCCACTGACTAATGATGAGTTTCTTTGTGATGGGGTTATACATGCGGAAAGCCTTTATTTCTTCAACGATGCCCGAGAAAGATCACGGCGCTTTGCTTTTGTCATCGAGCTTTGTTTCTAATTGAATCTAGTGCATGTGTATAGCTGTGCGGCAAAATTTTAAAGTGAAGACTCACGGAAGGCTTCACCGGTTGGAGCCCGAGCTTCTTCGAGTCATGGCTTTGACTGCAAAGGTGGGACTTCGATTTAGAATATGCACACTCGATTGGCGACTGGGCGAAAATTTTGGAAGATTTTGTCTTACCATCATCTTCACGCACCATATTGAGAATAGTGCGATTTTTCCTCTCGGCCCTTCATTCACATTGAGGCGTGTGAAGGTACACTTGATGAGTTATTATTTGAATGCCATGTTGCTCACAATATGTCACGAATGCTCGTGAGTTAAACTCACCACCACGATCAGTGCGAAGACATTTAATAGAATAGTCTGTCATCTTTTCTACTTTGGATTTAAAGCTTTGAAGGCGACCAAAAGCAGTTTTTCATGTAAAGATAGACCACGTTTGCATTTGTAATCATCAATGAAGGTAAGAAAGTACCTCTTCCCACTACATGAAGCTGGGTTGATAGGTCCGCATGAATCGGAATGAACTAACTCCAAGATATGTTCGGCTGGCATCTTGGAGCGTGGGAAAAGGAAGTCCGCAATTTGCTTTACTACGTGCATTCATCACATATGTCAGTTTGAAGTTGAATAGGAGGTAGGCCAATGACCATGTTCTTCTGATATAGAGTTTTCAGCCCACTGAAATTCAAGTGACCATATCGGCAATGCCACAACCAATTGTTGTCTTGTACCCGAGCTGAGAGACACCTTGAGACAGGTCGGGGAGAATGGAGAGGAAACATACGATTCCTTGTCATCATGACTTTAGTGATGAGACCTTCTGATGAGTGCTGAATTTGCAGCAGCCACTTTGAGTCATGTTGCAGGTGTTCATCACCCGGTACATCCCACATCTCGATGAGGTTGTTTTCAAATTTGGAATGTAAAACACATCTGTCAGTTTACACACATGCTTATCAAAATGTATGTGTATGTTTCCTTTGCCCATCACAGCAACAGTGGAATTATCTCCCAACTAGACATGTTCTCGAAAAGTTTCATTTAATTCAGAGAATAGAGATTTGTTACCGCTCATGTAGTTACTTTCTGACGAGTCAATGCAGTTTACAGTTGGTAGCCTCATACGAGCGTATGCCATCAAGAGCACCTCTTGATTAAACCGAGAATTGTTTCTTCTTTTCGGCGGTCGGGCACTCATATTGATAGTGACCACGTTTATGACAGAGCGTTCACATTGG
Source organism: Tetrastigma voinierianum (assembly GCA_016808115.1). Classification (NCBI taxonomy): domain Eukaryota; kingdom Viridiplantae; phylum Streptophyta; class Magnoliopsida; order Vitales; family Vitaceae; genus Tetrastigma; species Tetrastigma voinierianum. Next base: position 2,103,478 of record JAEQBH010000021.1, read on the forward strand.
TTGTCCCAGTGCTTCCTTCTGTTTGGGCACGTGTATCACGCGGCGACATAGTCACGTCCGTAGCCTCTCCCGGCCCGCGACCTAATCATATGGAAGGTAGTCTCCCGGAAATCGTGTCTTCACGAGTGACTTCAGTCATTTTCTTAAACCATGAGCTAGTCATTCTTTGTTCATGGATGACAAGAACTTTTTGTAAGTCGTCGACGGAGAAGGTAACATTAACATCTCCCAGGGTTGATGGAGCATAAACATAAAGCGGGCAAGGTGTGGTGATGAAGGAATTTTCTGAATCTTACATCCTCCATTCTTTCCGAAGTCGGCATTTTGTTTGCAATCGCAATGTTAATAAATGATACGTCAGTTTCTCCCTCTTAATTGCAAGAATTTCAAAACTCTCCTGTGAAGGCATAGTGAGCATTGAAACCGCAGGTAATGCTGAAAAACACATTTGATGGAGTCCCAAATCTCATATAAATATTTTTTTCTTGAGGATGTTTAAAATTCTTACGATCATAGCACGAAAGAGATGTTTGTTTGGATCTTTGAAACTAATTCATCTTCATTTTGTGTACATCACCACGCCACTCCACTCTCACACGGCTCAACATGGCAGTCTCATGACCCCGATATTCATGAATCGCGGAAATTCTCCATCTCTTTGCTCAATGGTCGTAAGTGTCATCAGGCGAGGATCATTGCATTTGCCTAAAATTATCGGTTGTCATCTGCTTTCTGCTTTTAGCCTCCAAAGCTATGTTTGATTTTGTCGAGGGCCAGTGGGAACTCAGTACTGCGATAATAGATATATTGAGAGTTAACATTAGAAAACTTGCTTCAGAGATTATCTTATTATGCGTAAGAGGGGTTGAAACATATAATGTACAACTACTTGAAGTCCCAGAAAAATACAAAACGAGGGGAAAAAAACCTGTGCTATAAAAATTGGACTGTAAACAGCCTTATTGTGTCCTAATAACAAGGGATTATTAACAATAAGTCCATTGTCTTCCGTCGCAACCATATAGTAATCTATTTGCCACATTTACAGTATTGTTCACTGTGGTAAAAAAGGCTTTCTGTGGCGAACCTTCACCTCACCCCAGCCATGTTGTTAGCCCGATCTACCCAGTGGTCATTTTCTCTTATGTTGACGGTCTCAACACTCTGAAAGCTCATACGGTGCTCCAAAACATTGATTGTTCAAATTGAACTTCAGATGCTTCAGATCATGGATGGGCTAAATCTTTTCAAAGTTTCTGTGGTTGATTCACCATACATGTGGTAGCTTCAATCTAGTTTCAAACCTCCTCCTTTAGGTACTTCCTCGATTCCTCTGTTTCTATGCCTCTTTTATTCAATATCTTCTCTGACATTTACTTTTTACTTGCAGGGACCTTGCGGGTTGAAAATCTGTTGAACCGTGGGAAGAATAACAAAGCTGCAGTTCTTCCGCCCTCATCTCAATCTCGGTTTCGCATACTACATTATTATAGCTATCTATTTCCTTACATTACTCTCCTTCATGTGTTGGATATGGAAGGACTCAATTAACTGCCCAACAAATCGATTCTGGTCTCAATGGCCTTGGCTCATTTGCTTTAACTTAGTCACTTCTTAGCAAATATCTGGGAAGATCTCAATAGAACTTTCCATGATCGTGGCTGCATTGAATTGTAAGGAGCCACCGTTTGGGGACTCAGGTGTGATGAGGGAGATTGAGACAATGACAAAATTATGGTGGCGACCAGCCTCTTCGCTTCTCTGCTCGACGGTGGAGTCCGATAAAGAAGGGTACTCACGCTCATCCGCGTTCTATCGTTTTCGTACTTACTGAGATTCTCTTCCGATTACTGTGACCCAAAGCGATCCGACAGGATCACGAAGGTTATCGAAAAAAGGCCCAATCGTTTTGTACGGGGTCGATTCCGGACATGATGATTAGGGAAGAAAGGAAGAAGATGAAGAAGGTAAACCAGTTGCCCAGGGTTGGTGAGAATTAAGGCGGAGAAGGAAACGGCAAGGATTTGCAGGAAGGAAAGAAGGTGGGGGATAAAAAAAAAAAAAAATTTTTAAATAAATATTATGTGGGCAATTAGATTGTGACATGTGTAAAAAGAGAGAGGAGAGTCAAAGGATGGTATCAAATTGAATTTTTCTAAAAAATAAAATAAAAATTATAAGTTCAATTAGATAGACAATGACCCGTGATCACATATGATTATTTTAACACACCCCTTAAAACTAGGATTATTTCTAGTTAATTAATAGGTAGGACTAATTAAAAAAGACCAACCAAACTAAAAACTGTTCTTATCAATTTCCCTATTAATATTTAACCGAAATTAATCATTTAAACGGTTAGTTGTGTTAAATATTAATTGGTTAATTATAATTCCTATTATTTTAAATAAATAAATTGTCAATAAGACTTAGCAAAGCTTAGACTAACATTAGGCTTAGCAAAAACCTCAATGAAAACAACTTTGTAAGGAATAGTAATGCCAAACGAATAATTATAAAAAATTAACTAAATTAATAAACAGAATATACATATTGCATCATGTTACCCAATTAACAATTGGGTCGTATTTGAATTTGAGATTTTTGATCCATTTATCATTTATTCCGAATACAGTGAAATATTTATTTATTGACACTACCAGCTTTATTTGTTATTTGGGTTATTAACAAAAAAACATGTTTCCAAGACCTTTGATTCCCTTTTTTTTTTTTTTAAACTAAAAAAATAGCAGTTTTTAGAGAACACAAAAATGATGTTTTTCATGTTTTTAAAAACTTTTCTCAAAAACAATTTTTTTTTAAAAAAGAACAAAAAAGGGTCTAACTTTTTCTCAAAATAATGTAATATTAACCTTTACCTTAATGCTCTATCGCTTTCTCCCCTTAATCTCCTCCACGGCCCTCTTTCTTTTGAGGCAAAAACTGTGGAAAACAAATAAACTAAAATCATTCAGACACAAAATGGGTCAAAATATGTTGTGCCATCCAAAACCAGATTAAATATAAGCTTCATGGTTGGTGGCTAATTGTAAAACGGACTGGAGCAGATAAAGAGAAACAATGTGAATTGGAAATTTTGAAAGGAATTAATCAACCCTTTCCAGCTCTTAAAATTAGCTCCTTTTGCTAGTCAGATTTCCTCATTAGACTCAACAGCACCCCAGTACCAAGACTTATAGCAACAAAACCCAGAGATGCCTCAGTCGATACATGAAATCCTGAAGCGAAAATTGAGACATTTTAAGTTTTTCTACAGGTTTATATATATATATATATATATATATATATATACCATATATATATATTGCATAGAGAACAAAAGAAATGACACATTTGCATCTAAGAAATACCCACCAAAGTAATCTAAGATCATCTTACACCCAATGAAGCCCAGAACAACACCAATGGATGGCTGACCAAGAAAAAGAAGATTGTATCAGTAAGAAATATTCAAACACTGTTAACATACAGAGAATATAAGCACATGGTGTGGATTGGAAAAACAAAAAAAATAATAATAAAGAGCCTTCCCACGCTACTTCAATGACATTGAAAATGACAAACAATTCCTCATCTTTGCAATTTGCACCTGAAACTTGACCAGTCTTATCATATTTCAAGTTTTCAAGGCTTCTCTGTGTTCTCCTCGGTTAATTGTACACCAACTTGGTGCTTAGACGAGAGACACATATGTAACTTCCCAAGGAATCACCATCTAGCCAACTCAGATGAACAAACTTCAGACATCCAGAATTGAAATTGTGTTCTAAAATCCATTACGGATATATTCATTTAAGGCAAATGAAAACTGAGAAGCATTAAATGGAAGTTATGACCTCTGCTACAAAAACATGTGGGAGAAAAGATTTATAACAAAGTTGCGCCCCAACAAAACAAAATCTACACCCTTCATCTCCCAAAAAGGAAAAATAAAAACAGAAAGAAAAAATTAAAAAGTAACATCGTATGGCTTTTTTAGTGTGTTGTCAACAAATAGATGAGTAAAAAGGTTACATTCCAATCCGCCATGGAGATTTGACAGTCAACACAGAAAAAGATTGTTGCATAACTTGTTCTCTCAGGAATGTATATTTATTAATCAAATGTCAAAATTTTCACAACAGAACCGTGCAAGGAAATTCTGCTCTTAACCAAATCTCCATCAATAATGCTAGCATATTTAGGGTTATTGAACTCCAAAAAAAAAAAATCAAGGTCCAAAAAAAAATTCCAGATAAACTTGAGATAATAGTGTTAAGTTTATTAAGAACTGGATTTTACAGCATGAACTGGGCCAAGAATGATTTTGTTCCAAATCATGACAAACAGAGACTTATTCTAGTAGAAGCACACACAACCTCTCCCTCTCAAGTGATGACCAAGCTTCATCTCCTCCCAAAAAACTGCCCCAAAACATCTTAATTGGAACAGACACAAAAGGTTCTCATCTCATCATATGACATTCATTACTTTTGATTATTGACTGGTAAACAATATGATCCTAGATGGAGCTGAATAGTAAGGAAGAATTTACATATCTGACCAATGGACATTCAGTTCATAGAGCTTGGTAATTAAGTAGTACCCTAATCCATCGTCTTAATCCTCTCCCCTCCATAGAAATACTGTCTTTGACCAATATTCAAGGGATCATTTTCCAGGTCCCAAAATAATGCAATAAACTAATACAATATCACTATAACAAAATAAAATGATAAGTTTCTTCCCTAAAGATCCTACCCTATTGAAGAAGGATTTGAAGAGGCAGCTAGCAGGTTACATCGTAAACAGCATAATGCTTCCATTTTGGAAGAAATAGCACTCTATAGCACTAATTCTGAATGATGTCAAGTTCTAATTCTATCAAGTGGATCATAATACCAGTTAGGGGATATTTGAAAAGTGCAAGCATTATATGTCCTTAGACAGTAAAACCGTGCATCATAAAATTCAGATGTAGTAAATCAATCTTTTACCTGTAGATACTCCAACTCTGACATACTTTCTGAAATAAGTGTGTAAAGTGACCTCAAACCTACATTGATGGTAATAACTGACAATTAGTCTCCTGCTAATAAAATGCAAGCAGTCTTAACCAAAGGTTAAGATAAAATGAAAATCTAATTGCTTTGCTGATTTAATCAAAAGTCAGTCTAATAGCATAAGAAACATAGCCAAGATAACAGTCATATACATGCAAAACAATACAATGAAAAGGAATCTAGCATGTTAAAAAACTTACATGAAATGGAACTAAACTGCCACAGGAAATGTCAGTACAGAAATTAACAGCCCACCTAACATTAACCACCAAGGCCCATGCTTATTTTCATTTGGTAGTGAATCATTTGCAATATATCCATTCATTCTAAACAAAAGAATCAAATAAAAAGCAGAAATTAACAAAAGAGGAGGGGAGACAAAGAGACAAAAGAATACCCAGGAGAACAGACACTATTTCAGATTGAAAACCAATGAAAATGAATAAAATGCAAAGCGGTGGAACCTGAATATGTTTCATAGAGCCTATATAAAAATGCAAAAAACAGAAATTACCTAAAATGGCAAAGAGATTAGATGTAAAAACTATGAAAGGATCCCGCGTAACACCAAAAACTGCTGGTATTGAGTCAACCTAAAGAAAATAAAGGAACCAATAATAATTTCATTCCGATAGAACAGCAATGTGCAAATTCTGAGAAAGCAAATGACTGATATATATGAGGGGTAACAAGAACGCACAGCGAATGCAATGTCACTGAGCTCAATAATTGCTACTGTGAGAAGTAAAGGAGTGGCCTGCCCAAAATATTTGATTCCTGTTAGAAATTGATAATTATTAATTTAACAGGGTTAATTATGCATAAACCTCTGAGTTAAAACAGTCTAATTTACTGAAACCACAGAAAAACTCGAACCCATTTTATAGGTCTTAGAGTGAGATATTGAACAGTCAATATGATCCCATCAGCCACTTACTTTCCAGACACCATCTCGAATTGTCAGGAATCGATTGCCATCATAATTAGCTGCAACATTAAGAGCAAATAAATCTTGGACTATAAACATCAGCTAGCACAAAGTTATGCAGAACAAACACTTGATCAAATCTAAATCTGCCAACACCAGAGCAAATAAAATATTTCTTCATATTTGAAAAAGAAGGAAAAAGAAAAAGAAAAAAAGCAATTCCTCAATAGCATTTGGAGGCTTTCTTCCACATTTCTCATCACTGTTGTCATACATTCAAAGTTTGAATGTCAGCTATTGAGTTTATAGAAAGCAATAATAAGAAAACAAAAGTGTAGGAAAACCCAAGAGAGGAATGATTTGATACATACAATCTCACTCCATAAATCCTTGTCACAAAATAACTTTTTACATGCTTGAGCCTGGAGTCGAGTCTAGGAATAATTAAAGGATGGAAATGAACAATGTTCATCTCAGTCAGAACACATACACTTGATCCCCTTTCATTTCTTTGTATTTTGTCTCACATCCTATTTTCTATCGCATCATTCTTCGCTATTTGACTTTTTAGAGCCCATTAACAAGGACTGAGATTTAGCTGGTCAATACTCAACCTGGAGTTGGATCAGAAAAAAGGACCTGGGTGTATTTTCATGTATTTCATAATTAACTATGATATTTTATACCATAAAAAGAAAATGCGGCTACGACATTGTTAACAATAAAAAGTTTTCCTTCTATTTTCCTCAAAAACCTTGTTATATTTCGTAGCATCACCATAAGTGATGATGCATGGGTATAAAGGGAGAAGGACAACTAACTGTAAAAATTTCAAGTCAGGAACCATGAATTCCTTGTCCACAATCCATATCCATAAAACTCTCAGAGAGACAGAGACAGCATAAGATAGGACATATGCCCTCGTAGCATGTTATGCTTTGAGGCTACAGAAATAACCTAGACTATACTGTTACAAATGTAACTTTGATTAATTGAGCAAAACTATTTGTTGAGTTCAAACGATTGTAATGGAAGGTCAAATATCAAGCCATTTTGAGCCTAATCTGAGGTTAATTTAAAAGGGTTGGCTCAGGAGAGAGCAACTCGAGATTGGACAGGGCTGAGCTTGAGCCACTGGTCCCTGGTTCCAGCTAAATTTGAGGTGAAGCTTAGCTCACCTCAACTTGCATTCGTTTAACGGAAAGATTCTATTCTCGAATTCCTAACACTAATTGCTATCATCCTATAATTTCTTCATTTAAGTGCTCTCTTCATTACAGATCTTGGCAACATCCTTTGTCCACCAACACCAAAGGGAGTAACACTAGGAACTTGAAACATCGCAATAGAGACAAGAATATTCAGGCATCAATAATGGATAGTTGGAATTTACTTTCCAATAGCAGGAAAGTTAGAATCTTTTATCAATAATCAAAGTAAACATATAAAAACTAATACACTGAAATCTGAAACAAATTTGGAAAACTTGTATTGATAAGGATTGCAGTTCTTATCTATATGGCTGCACAGGACATGCTGACTTCCAACTATACAACCACAAATGTATGCTGAAGAAAACAAAAGTGAATAATGCCATCACATTCAAGGCATAATTCCTTAGGTTTCAGAGTGCAATTTTTCTGATTTTGACAATGAGTAAAACAAGTTTAATGATGATGGAACCACATGAAGTCAGACTACTAAAATTGCCATCTCAGGATGGAAAAAACTTGACTAGTTCAAAAATATCATTGCAAAAAAAAAAAAAGAAGCAAAAAAGCAAAAACAAAAAACAAAACAAAATTTTATTGACAACCAACTGTGATATCCATATACGTATATACGATGTGTATATGCACAGAAAGACAACAAAATATTTTTTTCTCTGATAGAAAAAAAAGGATCAAATATATCAACAAAAAGCCCAGAGGACTATAAAATGCATATATGAAGTATACAAAAGAAGTCTAAGGGCTCAGACAACAATACAAAGGTAATTACCAGTCACAGGAATGAATCTCTGGCATGTCTTCACTACAAAGTTGTTGGATAAGTCTGTCTCTTCTTCATCAGCAGCAAATAGCTGTTTACAAGACAAGAGAAAGATATGAGTCATATAACCAACAAGCAGAAATCCAAACAGCAGAATGCATATAGAATAAGAAAATGTGTTAGGATTATGATATATCTGCAAAACATATTTCTGGATAAGATCACTAATAATTTGCCAAAATCCATAAGGAAAGACAATTAAAATATCACACCCACAGCCATATCAGTTTAGAAGAGAAATGGCACCTTGAATGATGAGAACAGAAGTATTGCAGCCAATAATAGGTTTACTCCTTCAAACCTCTTTCATATAACCCAACCAAAATTTCAGAAAGAAATCCAGTTACATGAAGTGAAAAAATAAAAATATTGTAGTCCACAACCATGACATTTTACCTGAAGGGTAGCGGTTCCTAGAAGTATTATTGACAAACGAAAGATGATTGCACCAGCAATACCATATGAAAGAACCCGACTCTGAATTTGCAACATATACAAATTTCTGTTACTGCCAACTGACATTAAAAGGCATATATATATATATCTTTCCTCAGCGGACATGACTCAACAACAATGACCTTATCATAAATATATTTTCTCAACTCCGATGGCAATGTTGTAAATTAATAAGAATATATGACCAACATGGGCCAAAAAAATTCAAATAAAAACTGCGTACAACACGACGATCCACTCTTTCATATATGGGCCAAAATAGTTAAAATAAAAACCGCATATAACACAACTATCCGCTCTTTTATATATAGTATATAAAATATGTGTACTTATATACTATATATAAAAGAGCGGATTGTTGAGCTGTACGCAATTTATTTATCTTATATACCGTATATACAAAAGCAAAATCACCATGTTGTATGCAATTTTTATTTGAACTTTTTTGGCCCATATTGGTCATATTTGACTATATTTAAAACATTGCCATTGGAGTTGAAAGATATTTATGATAAAGCCACTATTGTTGAGTCGTGTCTGCTCAAGAAGATATTATCTTCAATATATATACATACATACATACTTATGCATGTGTTTGTGTTTGTATGTACATATATATACATACATATATGTAGATGTATAGTATATGTATAGTATATGTATATATACATATATGTATGCATGTATATATCTATATATATGTGGGTATATATATTTATGTATACACACACACACACACACACACATATATATATATATAGATTTATACATATACATACATACATACACATACATACATATACATATAATAGAGAAATGACTCAAACCTATAGCACCAAAATGCTGAATAATATTCCCATACCAACCTGATATATTGTTGGTACTTTAAAGTACTTGAAAACCAAAACGAAGACGAATAGATTGTCCACAGACAAACTTTGCTCCAATAAATACCTGAAAGGAATGAATAAGGATAATTATGGAAGAAATAGGTAAACAAAGCAATGCAGCCCTATAGCCAAAATTCAAGATCAAACAATAGGTCATGCAATCAGCAGAAAAGAAAAAATTTATTATCCAGTGCAATTCCCAAATTCTAAGTTTGTGTGATAATCTTGATAAAAAAACATGCAATTTATTGTGGACTCAAATCCTACAAGTTTAAGCTTTTAGAAAAATTGGTTGTTTGACATGGAACCAAAGTCTTGTTTGGCAGGAGGTCATGTTTTTATAGCGACTACATATTTATTACCTCAATGGGATAAGCCCAAAAAAGGCCAATTATGGTTGCTTACTCATGGATTTGAGCATCTGCCCGTGTGGAGGAATGTGGTTAGTGAGAGACGGTGTTAAAGAGCATGATTGCATTTTGGACTCAAATCCTACAAACGTAAACTTTGAAGAAATTGGTTGTCTAACAAATCCAAATCAAAACCTATACTTCTATACTTGTTTAGTTTAAGACGCTACTTCATAAATGAAGAAGCATGATATTCATATTAAACCCAAATCCTACAAGCTTGAGCTTTTAAAAGAGTTGGTTATTTAACATGGTATCAAAGCTTGGTTTGACAAATGGTCCTAAGTTCAAACCACATCTCTACAATTTGTTCCCCATTTGTTTATTTGAAAGTCCATGAAGGACTCTATTTGATTGTTTGACTCTCCACGTGCGGGTATAGGGCCGCACATGAGAAAGGATGTTAAGAAGCATGATATTCATATTAAACTCAAATCCTACAAGCTTGAGTTTTTAGGAGAGTTGGTCGTTTAACAAGAAAGCAATTTAGAAAAGGCTCAAGGCATAAGCAATGGCAACAACTTGGATTTTTTTAGCCCAACCATAAGCAAGCTTGGGTTGAGAAATGATTGGTGGGTTTGAGTTTAAGTGGAGACTTCACTAAATTGAAACCTAATCTAACACAAACACACACACAATATATATAATCTCATGTATTTATGTTATTAGACTAAATAACTCAATTTCTAGTTTTACATGGAATATTAGCATTTTGGTTCAAAACAAATATAAACTATGAGTAGTTAAAAATTAGCTATAGCATTTGATATTTTAAGAAATGGCAAAACAATATTAAGTCTGCTTTCATCACAATCAATGCATGATTAAATAAAGCATATAAAACAGCATATAAAGCCAAAAAATAACTAATGCCCCAGCAATTAATAAACAAAGATAGAAAATCTTATTCAAAGTTTCGAGCTCATATCAATTGCTTTATTATACAAGATAATAATTATTTTCATTTCATATATAAATACAATTTTTCTATATTATCCTTGCACCAACTTACTTCAACATGAAGCTCTATTTATAAAGCTTGCCTTTATGGGTCAAAGTGACAATGTGATGGACACATTAACAGATGCAAGTTAAGAAAATTTTAAAACGAGATAAGTTTTTTTTCCTAACCCAAGCCACTCAATCCAACCAGACCTTGGGTTGAAAATCTGCAAGTAAGGTACTATTAGATGAATCTTCTATTTGGCTCCAAATATGTTCAAGCACTTAACTATTTTAAATACATGTGGTCAGTTTCCTTCATCCATATGCATGCTTGCTTCTTTAAATATATGCATTCTATGGAAGGCATTTATGTTTTAGCAACAGGATAGCTAATATCCGGACATTCCAGCAATGCAAGAATATATCAAAATCATGGGGAAAATATCACTAGGATCATTATTTCTTTCATGGTGACTAGCGGCACTATCATCTTCTGATTTTCAATTACTTGAAGTTCATGTGCAGAAGTAGTAAGACTGAAGACAATGTGTACTAAGTGAAAGTTTATACCCTCACAAAGGTTCGTAATCAACCATCACAAGCATCGAGATCCTTTTTTTTTTTTTTTTTGATATGTAACAAGCATTGAGATCCTTCCTTTAAAAGAACTTATATACCTTCTTTCTCGTTATGAAAAATGGTCTTAATAAATACCAATGAGATGAAGGTATGACAAGCAAATCTAACAAGAATTCAAAGGGAGAATATAAAAGCTCATACAACCACAGATATCTAATCTGACAATTGGTATTGTTTACAATTATGCCACATAGAGCATGCTGCTTCGTACCCAGCGAAAAACTCTGATGCCTTGCCAACTCCATCTTTAAACCCCAAACCAACACCAAATATCACAGCTGTGCACACCTACAAGAATTGGCTACTGCAATAATTTACTCTAGACTGTGACAGAAATAAGAAATCAATACGTAACAGACAGTAAGCTAAGAAGCGCTTACCCATAAAGCAACAGTTCTAATGGAGGATATATAAGTTTTGGTGTCCCTGGTTATTTCTTCTGGATCACCTGCAGAAGTGCAATTGTGAGACGCAGCAACTTTGCTAAGTCCATCATAAAGAGCACTGTTCCTCTTGTCTTCTGCATTTTTGTTTCCCATCACATTATATTGAGATGCATTAGAATAAACCTGCATGATCTTAAAGTGCTATATTTGATTCCAAGAAAATTTGAAGAAAAACACGAGTGTAAGAAATTAAAGAGGAAAAAGGTGAAGGAAAATATTAAAACATATGTTTCTTCAAATTCATTTTACTTATTTCACTCTATTATATAGGGATTAGATAACTAAACTATATATAAAATTTTTGACAATTTTCAATTATATTTTATTTTCTTTTGAATTACCTGTGATGAAACCAAACATGAGAACCATGCTTAGCACTTACTTTTCTTTCCCGAGTCCTCTCCGGGAATCAAACATCGCAAAAATCTTGTAGGTGGGGATGATACATAGAAAAATAAGAAGGAGAACATAAAATGTTCCTTGGAATATCAGAAACAAGGTCTATCAAAGGGTGTCACTCAAGTGGGACTCAGCTTTAACCATTGAATTAAACTATAAGAGCAATTTATTTATACACCAAGGTAGACGGAATGTTACATACAATGAATAACAAAAGGTGTGTACAGTTTGAAAGCATAATTCCCTTGCAATCAATGAAAATGAGACAATCAGACCCCCATTGTGCTTATCATGTTGGAACACTTTAAACCCAATTCAATTAGGTGCCCAAATGTCAGAATGCATTGCTTTCAAAAGAAGCCATTCAAACGCAGTGAAAAACCCTAGACGATATCGATAGTTTGAGAAAAAGGATTTTCAGTTTCACCTGAAGTAGATAAAGCGTCCTCCCCTTGGTGGGTTCTCCTGGAGCAAGCGACTGGGGAACACCTAGCACCAGCGGCATTTCGGGCTGCAAGAAAAACCCAAGAAAAGAAAGATAACAATAATTATTATAGGATATAAGGAGAAAGAGGAATTGAAAGAGAGAGTAAACCTGTAGAGAGCGGAGGAAAATGAGGGAAAGTGAATTGAATCCTGATGGTGGACCTGGTCAGGGTCCATTTAAGAGTTTGAAAGGAAAAAACCCTAGTGGGGGTGGAGGAGGAGGAGTCGAATTTCAGAGGAGTTTGAAGGCCACAGAATGCTGCCATGCTTCCACCTCAGACTCTCAGAGTCGAGAGAGTTCAGACACACAAATGAAATAACTCCCAGATAAAATCGCCCCCGCTTATTTTATGATGCTAAATTACTAATTTATCCTCATCCTCCCTCCACTAAAATGTTTTTGTTTTATATTTTGTTTTTTTTTTTGTTTTTTGTTTTTTTTATTCTTTGTTTCCTGAAATATTCAAATATGTGAACCCTTTCAAAACCAATCTGAATTGAGTGTTTTTTTACGTCCAATACCCATATGTAAATTACATTTACATGATTAAAAAACATATTAATCTAATGTAAAATATCAACTTATAAATTTTTTATTTTAGATAACAAAAAAAAACTGCTTTTAAAAATGGTTATCATCCACGTGGATGCAACACAGGTGAAGAGATAATAACCCATTTATAAAACATTTCTCTGACATCATTAGTGTAATTCTAGTCACTTCTTAGTAGGCGAAAGATATCCGTTTGATTATCAAAACACATTTCTTTAGAGAAACACCAAATTACACATAAATTAAAGGCTCTGTTTGATACTAAAATTAGAGAAAATGATTTTCATATGTTTAGCTTCTTCGTGAAAAATATAAAAAAAAATCAAATATAATATTTTTTTTAATTTTTATATATTTTTAAATTTCTATGTTCCTTATATAATAGAGAAATAAATAAAATGAGTTTAATAAATATGTAAATTAATTTATTAAATTTAAACATTTTTTTTACTTTTCTTTAAATTTTCTGTCATTTCACTTTTTCATCGTATTTTCGTTCCTTGTAATTTTCGGGTTCCAAGTGGATTCTAAATGTATATTTTCTTAACTTCATTTTCAATAAATAGTATTGTAAATTTATGCAATCACCTAAATTGTGCAATTTTTACGTTCTATTTACCTTATATAGAAAAAAAAAAGACATAGAAAGATTGTAATGGAAATAAGATATAAAAGAAAATCAACTTCCATCATGCCTAGTTCATTTGATAGAGCTTAACATGCCTAGTTCATTTGATAGGGCTTAACAGGTAGCTCTCAAAAAAACAAGAAAGAAAACCAACTAGATGGCTCACTCCATTTATCCATTTTGGGTGTAACCAATATTTTTCAAGATTTTTTGTTACATCTACTAATTATTGAAAATACATTTATAAAAATTCTAATGTTTGACAAAACTTTAATGTTAATTTTAAGATTGGATCCATATTGTACCCAATAGCTAAAGATGTGAAGGCAAGATTCTAACAGTTGGATATTGGAGTTAGGAGGCCGGTTTCCTACTGCATCCTCAAAAACAAGGTTGGGTAATTATGTTTAGGGTTAGTTATAGCTCTTATTTAATAAAGAGTTTGGATAACATCCCAATTTAAACCCTAAACCCATAAAAGCATCAAAAATAAAAAATAAGGCTGCAAAAAAGTGATAATACCTAAACTACCCTTAATGGGTGAAAATAGGGAAACTTCGACACTTATCCATTTGCCCTTTCCAACCCATTTGCTGTCTTAGGCTTGTAAGGAATCATAGATTTCTTAAAAAAAAACAATCTTTGAAGAGGGAAAAATGATTTCTTGATCTTAATGCTTTGCATTTGATGCCCTAAAGTTTGAGGGAACCCTAGATCTGAAAGTGGTTCTCCATCGCATTGTCTGATGCCGACGACATCGCCGACATAATTCAAGCCTGTAGTCTTCCCTATCTCAGGTTAGTGGTCTTTTGGTTACACATGTTGTGTCTATCTTGAATGTTTATGGCGAAGGTGAGATTGAGTTTTCAGCATGAAATTCAACAATTTATGAAATGCAGGCAAATGTATTCGCAACGTGTTCTAGAAAATACAGCTGCTGGCTTTTTTTTTGTAAATTCCTTAATTTTTTTGTTTATAAATTTTGACAAAATGTGATTTTGCTCCACATAATATTCTTTGAAGGGAGTTAGAGTGGGGCCAAGGTGATTTTTTGTTTATTTGCAAAATATTTATGATTCTTACAAATTTGTTAAAGGGGGGAAATAGAATGAAGTAATTCCACAATAGATGGGCAAAAAAACATGTCTCATGTTACTTCAAGTTCAAGTGACAAATTACAAAAAATAAAAGGGAAGAAATTTGTGCTGACCAAATTTCCATTATGTTGCTACAAGAATGTGAGACCAAAAAAAAAATTCTTATGTCCCTTTTAATCCTAATCAGAAAAATGGGAACAAATTAGAAAGAACTCAATAATATTTTTCTGGGTAAATCTTTGCGAAGGAAAAACATTGCATCTAGTGAGATGGTCTAATGTTTGTAAAGATGAAAACATGGAGATTGGAAATTTAAATATATAAAGATCTTTATCAAACATTGTCTAGGCAGCGTGTGAAGGTTTGCTTTTGACTATTAGTGCATGAAGAAAGATTGATGTAAGAAAATTCATGGAATTGGATGGGTAGTGGAGTACTCAGATGTAGTTTTATTTTATTTTCTTTGTTTGTTTGTGTTAGTGAAAGTTTGTTTGTTTGGAAGTGGTTTCTTATATTTGCTTTGTGTTAGTGAAAGCTTATTACTTTGTGTACATTATTACCTGTATACTTAGAAAGTTCTTTTAGTGCTAATAGATGCCCTTTTTGTTTATGAAAAAAAAAATGCCAATATGAATTGGTGGTAGTATAACAGTAGATTGTTCACCTCTTTCTTTGCCTTTTTAATTTATATGTCAATGCACATGACCATGTATGACCCAATCACATCCAAGTAAGAATTTGTATTTCCATTCCTTATTATGGGCAATTATGCTTTAGGGTTAGTTGTAACTCTTATTTTATAAAGAGTCTGGATAACACCCCTAATTCAACCATAAACCCAATGTCGGTTTGAAATTTGTTATCATTTTGCTATGTGTTATAAGGTTTTTTTTTTTTTTTTTTTTTTGAAGAGAAATGTTTTATAAGTTGTATACATGAAAATTATTAAATTAATATATGATATGATGTGTTATAAGTTTAGTATGGCTTGATGGTTTACAAGCTTAATTTGCTTCAAAAGCTCATTTACTTTTCTATTATTGAAATAGGTTGATGGACAATACAATGCATTTTTATTGTTATATTTATGTGGGAGGTAAACTTGTGCAACAAAATGATGGTGTATGGGAATATGTTTAGTAAGTTGGGAAGCAAAGGGTATATGTGTATATGAGATAATCATTTGAAGAATTCACAGAAGTAAGAATCTTTGGAGAAATTGACATTTCTAAACAAGATGAAGTTGCACTATATCCTCGAGTTCAATCGAAGTCATCAGATTTGGAATATATGGATGACTTGGATAATGTGATCTCTTACAATAATGATTTTGTTGAGGTTTACTTAGTAGAATCATCCTGTCTAGAGGACGTTAAGGGAAATATGTCAAATACACAATTAGAAAATAGGTATGTAAACGTTAGATGAACATCATTTTTTTTAATTACTTAATTATAAATTAATTTAATTCCTTTTCTTTATACCATGTAGAAGCATGCCACCAGTGTTATCGTCTTCATGTGTATCTAATAATGATGTAACTTGTGATGTGGTAATACATTCAAGAGGTTTTTTATCATGAAGTACAAAAACTCCCTACACCCCATTGGATTCAGATAGGTTCCGTGATGCAATACTAGGGTCAGGGCATACTTTTAAAAATGTAGAAGAGTTTTGTAATGCAATATGTAAGATGTCTTTAGGTGGGAGGTTCCAATACAAGTACACAAAAAACTCACCTAAGCAAATGTCAGTGATGTGTTCAATTGATGATTTTCCTTTAAAGATAACAACTCATGTTGTGGCGGGGAATGAGATCTTACGAGTTCACACGTACTTAGTTAATCATAATCATATAGCACAAGATGAATGTTCATCTAAGGTGAAAGTTAATTCAAAGAGGGGTGTTGTTATAGTTGAAGACGTGTTTAGGACAACACCGGATTATCTTCTCGTCAAATATGCAAGGATTTTTCTCATGATCATGGAGGTGAACTAACATATAGCCAAGCTTGGCACATCAAAGAGAAGGCTAAGGAGAGTCTATATGGAGCTCCACGTGACTCTTATATGTTTTTGCCTTGGTTGTGCCATAGGCTAAGAGAAATCAATCTCAGTGTTGTTGTTGAATATACTTCCACTGATGGTCACTTCATGCGGTGTTTGTGCACATGCATTTTCTCAGCCACTAGGTTCTACATGGAAGTGTCGACCAATTTTGTGATTGATTCTTGCCACCTTAGTGGCCAATATAAAGGAAACTCTTTTGATCGACCATTTTGTAGTCTTTCATTGATGGAATGTTTCCTCTAGCCTTGGGTGTTGTTAGTTCTTAAAATTATGAAGATTGGTATTGGTTCTTGGAACAAATCAAGAATTTATTGGATGGTAAAGAAATTGTGATTATTTCAGATAGACATTAAGGGACCTTGCGTAGTGTTTTAGAGTTGTTTGATACAGAAAATCATGCATATTGTTATCGCCACTTGAAAGAGAACTACACTAGTTGTTTTAATAGGCAAAACATTATAGGGAAGAAAGGTAAGGAAGATACTTGGGCTCTTTTGGATGACATTTATTTCACTAGATTGGATGCAGACTATCTTGATGCATTTGAAAAACTTGTTTGATTTAATGACGAATTAGCAAAATGGGTTACGGAAAACAACCCTCAACATTGGGCAATGTCTAAGTTTCCACTAAAAGCGTTAGGATAAAATACCAATATTACTTGAGGAGTCCATGACTTATGGTTTGAGAGGAAGGGAGCACCATCAAACCATTTATACATTATTATTGATGCACATGGATAAGCTAGTTGGGATGTTAACTAACCATATCAGTGAGACTAAAAAGTGGAAGAGTGTGGTTGGACCCAAAACTGAGGAGAAGTTGTTGGGTAATATTATGAGGTCTAGACCAATATTCGTTATGCCCTACATCAGAGGTATATTTAAGGTGTTCACTGGTGAGGTTTTTTTTATTGTCAACATGAACGATCGGTCTTGTGATTGTATGGCATGGAAAAAGTCTGGTTTGCCATGTGCCCATGCTTGTGCTATTATCTTGACAATGAGACAAGATGTTTGCAGATACGTGGAATGGCGTGTCATATCTGACCCGAAAATTTGATTTAGTCGGGTCGATTCAACCATTATGATATAATATGCCTAAACTTCTGGCGATGCGCAATTTGGAAGATGGAGAAGGCCATTCATTTCCTACCCTTCTACCCCTAAGAGTGAAACGACTTCCTGGAAGACCTTGACAACGTCGCATCGAGTCACAGTTTGCCCATAAAAGGGTTATTCATTGCTCTCGATGTAATGGAGTTGGACACAATAGGTCCAAGTGTATTAATCCTTTGCTATGAAGAACTCCTTTTCATTTTGGAAAAGAGTTGTATTCGAACTAATGTGTTGTATTTGAACTAATCTTTTGTTTCATTTGTTGGCGTATTCGAGCCAATGTTTTGTGTTATTGTTTGTACTAATACTTGTTTGTACATTTTGTTTTTATACTTCCACTTCCCTACCTATCTTATCTCGAATAAATAGAGTCGAGTGTCTTCCTACGAATATATGTATTTTTTTATTATGTTTTTATATGCGGGTTTTAGAAAACTTTAAATTACATTGAAGAAGAGGTTAACAATTTGACATAGATGATCCATTAACTTACGCAGTATACTTATTAATGGATACATATTTGTAATTCTTATATAAGAGTATAATATTTCCTTATTCCACATGCTCTTATACGGGTAGGGACTTTATTGACGTGATGTTCACCATCTAGATTCTTGTGTCTTTGTAGTAGGCTTGATGAGGGTAAACAACAAGCTGTTCGTGATATGCATTTTGAGGCTGGCATGCAATTACGTCTGGTATGACATGCTCTATGCTTATACGACATTCAAATTTTTTGATGTTGGCCTTACAAAACTATAAGTCTCAACAATCCATAATTAGAAGTCACATCAGCAGCAGTTAATGAATTGTTTGGATTGCCTATGCATGGTAGGATTCTACAAGTCTCTTCCGTTCCGAGTGAGCATCATTTTAGGTGGATATATGATATCGAAGATAGACTATTTGAGCTTTCAGTTGGTGAAGAATTTAGAAGGGACTTCATTTTTTATGCATGTACTTTGATACTAGCCCCAATATCACGTGTTAATGGATGTCGAAATCTTTGTCATGCTATATGAGGATAATTTTAGAAATGACGTCAATTAGGCTCAGTTTGTCGTTGATACAGTAGTAGATGGAATTTGATACTTTATTAGTCACAGCTTGAAGCTTGGATTCATGGTAGTGTTGTTTTTCTGAGTTGTTGACATTTTATTACTTTCACTTTAATCATTGGCCTCATCAAACCATTTCACGACATAAAACCTTAGCTTATTTTCTATTTGTAGTTGTTTTATGTGATAAAAATTAAGTCTCCCGCATTAAAGATTTTCTGCAATCCCTTCTATAGTTGCATGGATCGATGACTTGCTGAAGAGAAGAATTGAAGCCAAATTATGAGACTACGGTTCATTTGGACATGGAGAGGTACCTATTAGAATATATCACTGATTAAGATTGTTTCCAAATACAATTCTTAACATTTTCAATTAAATTGGTTGCCTTTTCAACATTAAAGGTTGTTGAGGACGTGCCTACTCCTCCACCAGATTTAGAGCCAGAAGATAGTGACGTAAGAAACTACTTATACAAACACATATTCACATTACATACTAATTCACCAATTAGTTTTAGGAAAGGGTTACTAATATAATATATGGAACTCACAAAAAATTATGGCAATAGTATGAGGCATTTAAAAGTTATAAATGTTGAATTGATGAAATGAGACATGTGATGTAATTAAGATCACGGCTTGACAAGAGATGGTAATAAATGCGTCTAGATCCTAGCAATCGATTGTCCATCATCTCAAAATCATATGATATGACCTACTTGACCGTACATTCCCTTCACCCTTCCACAGTACATCTCCTTTTCATCAAACATTATTTGATACTCCTGAGCGTCTGCCTTCACATGACATTCTTATATGCAAGGTATGTTGATTTTCATTCTTCATGAAAATTAAATACATATTTATATTTATGATGATTTTACTAAATAGTGTTGTCATAACACTTGTAGATGATGATTATCTTGATGAGGATGCAATGCCATTGTGTGTTATGATTGTACCCTCGTCTCGTAGGAGTGCGCACACAAATAGAGTTAGACGAATGACACAGTCACTGTTGTCCCCATTATACTCACAACCACAAACTCGCCAATTAGCTATACCAATGGACTTAAAGGAAGCAGTTGCAATAGTTTTCAATACTAACATAGAACCAAGGTGTTGTTTATGCTCAATTGAAACTCATTACTTAAAATTAAATTCAAGAATGTAATTATAATTTTTATTTTTCCCCTTAATCAGTGAGGAATTTGTCTCAATGCATGAGACACACCTTACATGAGGTAATTTGGATTGCTTCAAAGTAGTCATTGGATGCGAAATGAGGTAAATCCTATTTGTAATCTCCTATATCCAAGATTTGTGTTTGCATATTGTGGGTTTTTATTCATTTTATCTTCCAACTAGGTGATGGACGCATATTGCAGATTTTTTCAATATGAGGATAACAGTAAAACTAAACTTTTTATATCACCTTACATAGTTGAGCAAAAATTATCAATTTTCTTGCCATGGTTGGATGTATAGTAGTGTTGTTTCATAATTAGGTCAATTTTCTTGTTTATTGTGAAGGAAATTGTGATTCAAAGTCAACTTAAATATTTAGTGAGATTTGTAATTATTGATCAAATATGGAGCCAAATTTATGTAAATAGATATGCCAAGATTGAGTTATTAAAGATTTTGTTTCATAAATGTCTTCTTTATATTTTTCAAATTTCATTAGTGAAATTAAGAGGTTTTTACCAAGTGTGTGTTTGGATTTAAGGTCTTCTTGCTAGTATTTATCAAGAACCATTGAACCCTGCTTGTTTTCAACTTACACAACTTCATAATAGAATTACTAGATTCACGAGGCGGATGTAAGAAGACACAAATGACAAGAGTATATCAAAATTTGGTATGGAATGATACCTTAAACAATTTAGAATATATATATTACTATCATATTCTTCAATTATTTATTATAATCGTATATTTAACAAATAATTTACAATATTTTATAATTTCTTTAAGGCTAAGGTGACTTTATATTTGTTGGCATATAAGATGGGAGTGGAAGATTTTGACTTACGGGGATTTAATTTCATCATGTCCGATGTCCCTTCCCAAATGAATGTGTAAGCATTTCAATAATACACAATGAACAATTAGTACATTTGTTCATTTGTACAAATTATGATGATCTAACTACACTTATTTTAGGAATGACTGTGGGATTTTTGTGATGAAATTCATAGAGCTTGGAGTTTAGATGATTTATCAAAATCTATTGATGCGGTATGTGTGTGTTTTTAGCTATAATTAGGACATTTATTGATTGTAAGGTTCAAACACAATGTCTTTTCATTTGGATTGACTTAATCTCATTATGCATGCTCAAATGTTAAAGTATAGGCTAAAGATTTTGGGCAACATGTTATTCTCTCAACATAATGCACATCGAAGTATGTTTCAAAAGTAAAGGGAATGGTTGGCGTGGTTGGTTCAACGAGAATACATTGTGCTTAGGAAATGACATTTACAATGTTTCAAAAAAATTTCATTTGTATTTATACAGTAATGAATGTTTGGTTGAAGTGTTGTTTCCTATCTCTGTTCTCATTATTATCTTTTATGCATTATGATTAAAGAACATATCTGAATGTTGTAACTACTGGTTAATTCATTAAATGTGTGACGGTTATATGAATATTTTTCATAATATTTATCAATCATTATATTTGTTATTATGATTTGCTAATTTTGTTCAACGTTTCAAGATTGACTAGTGTTGGTAAAAAAAAGTATTGTTGGTGTAATGGCGATCGGTCAGTCAATATATAGTTACCTTCATGTTGGTGGTGATCTATTGAGAGGTGATGATGGTAATATGGAGTATAAGGGTGGTCGTCGTGATGGCATGACGATTGATAAAGGTATGACATATGATGAGTATGTTGCAAGAGTAAGTGCAAAAATTCACATTAATCCTGAAGGAGCAACATTTGCATACACATTGCCATTTGATCCACTTGCTCTTCAACTATTGAGAAGTGATGAAGACTTCACAAATATGATAAGTTTCAGTGAAAGGTTTGCAAGAGTCTATATTACTACATCACTTAATGCAGATGTTGAAGGTGTAGGTGTAAAACCCGGGTAAATTTGAACTCTTCCGAAAAAAGGGAAAAAATGGTAAATTCTTAGCTACGTATGAGGCTGTGGACACGAAATTCTCCCAGGGATCTTGGAACATGAATCTGCATCGTTGGATTCGTCTCATAAAATCTAGTTACCTCTACGAATTTCATCGAATTCCGAGATAGTAAGAATTTCCACATTTTTCAAGACAAAAAGGAATCCAAATGAGTGGGTGACACATGGCATGATGCAAGCCGTGTGGGTGACACATGACATGATTAAAACCATGTGGGTGACACATGGCATGATGACAGCCATGTGTCAAGCACATAGAAATGAGGGAGATAAGTGCGAATGGGGGAGAGGAATGGTGGAGAGGAACACAAAAAAAAAAAAAAAAAAAAAAAAAGAAAGAAAGAAGAAGGAAGAGGAAAGAGAAAGAAAAAGAGGAAAGTTGGCGAGGCTTAACCTGAGATCTAGGTGTTCGACCCGGTCGGAACTGCCCAGGACGAGTAAAATCACATTTGCTCGATGGGGCTATGCTCCAAGAGGTAGAGATTCTTCCTACTTTGGTTATTTCCACCCTAAGGGTTGTTTGGCCGGATTTCTAGCCTATGATAAGGCTACCCAGTTTTTACCCTACATGCTGTGAACTTGATGTTAGGATTTTGAATCACCCAAATTGGACCTCTATAGCTCAAGTTATGGGCCATTTCCTGGGACTGCCACAGCTTAGGCTGTGTATTTGGTTGTGTCTAGATTTTTGGGACTGGTTTTCGATTGGGAAACGAAGGGAATTAGAACTCATGTTCTTCATAGAAGTTGTAGTTGCATCTGTGAACTTGATGCTAGGCTTTTGAATCACCCAAATTGGACCTTCCTAGCTCAAGTTATGGGCCATTTCCAAAGACTGCCACAACTTAGGCTGTGTATTTGGTTGTGTCCAGATTTTTAGGGCTGGTTTTCGGTTGGGAAACGGAGGGAATTTGGACTCGTGTTCTTCATAGAAGTTTTAGTTGCATCTATAAACTTGATGTTAGGCTTTTGAATCACCAAAATTGGACCTTTACAGCTCAAGTTATGGTCTAGTTCCCGGGAATGTGTAAGCACCGATTTCAAGATTGTCCAGACTAAGAATTTTGGACTGTCTAAAACCATTTTGGTCGGATGATGACCGGAGGTCGTAGTCTGATTTTAGGCTAGTTATGGCCTATGTTGAGACTTCTTGGTGGCTGGTTTCATGGCCTGGTTGTAATCAGTCTTGTGGACTGTTTTAAGCCAGATTTGGGGATTGATTTTGAGCTGAGTTCGGAATTGTCCTTTGGCTTGTGTATGGCTAGTGTGTGGCATGTCGTGGCTTCTTTTGTGGTCAGTCATGGC
This sequence comes from Tetrastigma voinierianum, assembly GCA_016808115.1. Taxonomy (NCBI): domain Eukaryota; kingdom Viridiplantae; phylum Streptophyta; class Magnoliopsida; order Vitales; family Vitaceae; genus Tetrastigma; species Tetrastigma voinierianum. Next base: position 2,127,182 of record JAEQBH010000021.1, read on the forward strand.
TTGTTGTGTGGCCTGGTTTCAGCTGGTTTATGGCTTGGCTTGAGGCCATGGTGTGGATTGTTTTGTGGGCATCTCTGATGCCAAAATTGGTCTTGAGGATCAAGGTTGTCATTGCTTGAAATTGAATGACATGCTTGGTAATAATTGATTAAATGTTAATATATATGTGTTTAAATATATTGACATTGGAATGATTGTTGGTTTGGAAATTATATGCTCATAATATAATTGTTCATAATACATGGTGAATTGTATGGTTTGAATTGTCCATGTAGCATTCATTATACATGTGGGTTTTAATAACCTCTTTGTAAAATGTTTTGGAACAAGCTAGTTCTAACTTGTAATTTTATTATCCACGAGAATTATAATTAAACCCTTATAGGTCGTTTTAAATTATGACCTTACATGTTCCAAATGAATATGGATAAATGGAACCGGAGTGGCCATCCAGTTGTTAACTCTCAGAGTTAATTAAATAGGATAGTAGTGTGGTATGGTTGCGAAGTCCCGCGGGACTAAAATAGGTTGATGGTTGTTCAAACGGACCCTCACGGTTTGGGCGTCATGCCACCTTGATATCGGAGACTTAGGTATCTAGTACCTAAGACTTGATGGGCATGAGTTTAGACCATTGCATTCATTGTGCATTTCATGTTTTGTGCCCTAATTGTGTGTTATGTGTTGTGTGGAATTACATACATGGTAAATTGTATATGGAAAAAAAAATAGAACACTAGGGTTAGAAAAATAGAGTTCGGAAAAGAGCAGACATGATGGTTGGGATATTGAGGGGTTCATTGATGGTTAACCTGGCTGCTTCACCCCAGTTAGACGAGGGAGAAATCTCGGTTCCAAACTTGAGTACCATTCTTGAATCTGTGTAATACTCACATTGGCTGTCGACATGTGTGGATGGCTAGTTGAGAAGGGCTGTAGGCGGTGGACGGAGAAGCGACAACAAGCGCGCTGACCCAGCGAAGCCTTCGCAGAGGCTATTGGTGCTCGGCGCTCTTGTGCACGCGAGTGTTGTCATTTGCCACCCGTTGCACGAGGCTAGTGCGACTAGGAGCCGGGGAGGGTTAAGTAACCTCCCTAGAGGAGGTTCAAGCGCGACATCCACACCTCTGGCAGCCCGGGGGGGAGGAGGGACCCGATGGTAGCTGATCATTAATTCTACCAAGTCGGAAAGATTATAGAAGCTATGGAGATCACCTCGATGCCAGCAGATGAATTGTAGCATTTTGGCTATAGGGCGAATCTAAGTCATGATTGGGATTAGATTGGCTTCTCGAGGGACTGGATCTGATGACATGGGAAGAGTTTTGTGAGCTCTTCATGGGTAATTTTTTCCCAACATCTGCTCGACATGAAAAAGCTTAGGAGTTTCTGGAACTGAAATAAAGGACGATGATAGTGCTTGAATACGTGGCTAAGTTTATTGAATTAGCTCGTTTCACTGATGATTATGTGGCCACAGACATGGCGAAGTGTGGGAGAGATTTGAGGATAGTGCAGGGAGTGTCCATCGGGGTAAAATTGTGGGATTTCTCTTTCAAGACATGGACTTGATGGTTAAGACAACTATAGGCATTGAGAGGGAGGTAGATGACGCACGGAACATCCGGGATGCGGGTGTTAAAGATAAGAGGAGGGAGAGCCAACCTTTCTCTTCTACCTCATAAAAATAGAGTTCTACTCCCTGAGGGTTTCAAGAGACGGGGCCGCGGCTGCGGGGTCGAGGCCGGAATTCGATCATCCGAGGTGGGAGACATGTTAGAGCTGGCCGGCCAGTCTGAGAACATGTTTCCATTGCCACCAGCCTGGACACATGAGACGAGATTGCCCTGAGTAGGATCCCGAGTTATGGGACACGAGTCCCGATCATTAGTGGGGCCTTGAGACTCGATTTGTTCTCTTACGCCATAGGCGAGGAACCGATGTAGGTCAGAAGTCTTTGCATAGGCCCTACCATTTCTGATAATGTAAGATGGGGTCGGGAATGGGTCGGGTCAAGGCCGGGGGCTCCTGACCAGGACTTGAGGGGACCTAGTGGTGTGTCACGCCATCACACCTCGGGTTCGCGACCTACGGATCGGTCGGTTGTCGGGAATGCGTTTACGTTTGTATAACGTATGGTAGCGAGTATTATTTGGTGTAATTTTTATCGCATTCTTTTATTGTTGCCATGTGTGGAAGCTTTAGGCTTAGAGGTTAAAACCTTGGAAAAGCGGATTGTTTGTGTCTCCCCTAGGAGACAGGGTGAGTGTTGGAGATATGTCGAGGATTGTGAGTTAAGAGATCTCGGGGATTCTTCTCACAGCATGGACCTTCGAGTCATGGACATCGAGGAGTTTGATGTCATCCTTAGGATGGGTGGTTGACAACACAAGGTCGTCATTGAGTTGTGATCATAGGAGGGTTCTTGCCTAGGATGATGTTTGTGTTATGTTTCAAGGGGATAAGCCGCAAATCTTGCTACCTGGCCAGTGTATGGTCCCAGATGGCCTGGCCGAGTTAATGGGTTGGCTAGCAAGCCTTACCTTGGAGAACGAGGTGAGACAGAAGTTGAGTCTACCTCGGGTGGTTTGTGAGTATGAGGACGTATACCGAGATTACCTTTGCATAGGGATGTAGACTTCACTATTGAGTTGCACCTTGGTACATCGCTTATTTTGATGACTCACTTGGGCAACTCACCCAGGTTGTGAACTTCGAGATTCGATCATAGGAATTGTTGGACAAGGGTTTTATTAGACCGAACACTTCACCTTGGGGCACTCCGGTGTTGTTTGCCAAGGAGAAGGACAAGATCCTTTGTCTTTGCATAGACTACCGACAGTTGAATGGGGTTACTATCAAGAATAGGTACCCTTTGCCGATGATTGATGATTTATTTAATCAATTGAGAGGGGCATGGGTTTACTCGAGATAGATCTCATGGTTACCTGGTGAAAGGGGTTAGGACGAGATCCTAGAAGCGGAATTTAGGATGCGATATGTGTATTTCGAGTTCATAGTGATGCCATTTGGATTGGCGATGCTCCAAGCTGACATTCATGGGATCTGCGAGGATGTTCTGACCACACTTGATCAGTTTGTTGCGTGGTGTCCGTTGGCGGCATCTTGATCTACTCCAGTCGGAGGAGGAACATGAGGTCGCGAGGATTGTTATCCGGCTTTGAGAGACCATCGGTTGTATGCGAGGTCGGTAAGTGTGAATTTTGGCTTGCGGTCAAATTCTTAGGGCATGTGGTGTGACTTAGGTGTATCGTAGTTTCGGAGAAGGTTGAGGCAAATTATGAGTTGGGAGGGCCAGGATTAAGTCTTCGAGATACGTAATTGTTGATCAATTTTCCAACACGAAACTTGTTGACCAATTCTTCTCCAACACGGCTACCAAAAAAAGCAATAACTAAAGTCCCTAACAACGACGCTTAAAACTTGTTGGACTAATTTTTCTACACCTGGCCAACAAAGACCAACTAAAGTCCCCAGTTGGGGAGAACGACGCCTAAAAAAAAAAATCGTTAAGACCAAATGATGGCTATATGAAAATACGGCAAATGGAGTGAATGTCGGGAATACTCAAAAACTGATTTGAAAAACAAAAAGTAAGTGTACTCAAAAACTAAATGAAAAGTATTACCAACACTCAACCCTTTCCGCAAGTGCACAGTCATACAAGCAATAAAGTGGAATCTGGAGTCCCGATATCGCACTCCACAAGGATCGAGGTTCTCTAATCGGGAATTTGAGCACCCCGACACAAGGGCTCTTCACTATCTAGGAGACCAACAGATGTGGAATAAAAATCGCCTTAACCGAAATAAAATGATTTAAACTAATCCCCGATTTAAAATCAACGTATTTAAGAGAGGCACTAGGATGTTTCGATAATCATTTAAATCAATTTACTTTGAAAGCGCAACATCTGTGAGAGTCAATGCTAGATTTGTCCACGAGCAATGTAGTATGCTGGATTCCTCTCCACACACTATACGCTTCACTAATTAGAGAATCAATGCTCCTTCCGCATACACGGGTCTAATTAGTTACTTGTGGATATAATCCTTTTATAAGAATTTGACATTTTCCTTTTCCAAGATCAAGACCGCTTCGTTTCTCATGTGACAAGAGCAATGCAAGCCTTCTCCGATGTAATTGCACTTTCAACCATCAAATCTAATAACGCTCTCTCTCTTGATTAGATCTATGCTACCTGATCAAGGTCACTTTGATCGAGGTGAGACCTCCTAAACATTAAACCGATACATCATCAATTAATCCACCATGAGTAAATTAGTTGATCTATCGTTAATTTTTATAAGTCTGGCAGTTCCATAATATTAGTCTAACATACCCTAAGTTATCGTTTTACTCTCGAAATTTCATCTCTGTCACTTAAAGGGCCTCCGAAATCAAAGCAAAGATACAAATTTTTCTAGTATAACTAACATTTTAACACCAATTTATATGAACAATACCAATTATATAAATTAAGTATTCAAACCTACAAAATAATCGAGAATTTGCAAATCCAATGTTCAACAATTGTCCTTCACCTGTAGGGTGTTTAATGTTTCACTCATCGGATTCCAATCATCACCAATAAAAAAAAAGTAAGAAAATGAAGAATGAAATCAAGAGACAAGGAGTGAGAAAAAAATTCTGATTTTAGTTTCAATCTTTGTCTGAACAGTAATGAAATATGAATCTCTGTTATACATCCCCAAAATCTCTTCAATAGAAATACAAATCTGCTCTAAAACAACTCTAAGATCTATTAAAAATCAAATATGCAAAGAAATCCAGAAATGGGTAGTTTAGAGAGAGAACCCTATGAGAGGTGTTCTCCCACTTCCCAAGCTGTCTCTAAAACCTCAAAAATGAGTATTTATAGGTCCTAGGGAGAAATGGCCTGAACACCCAACACGCTAATTTTCGTGGTTTTCTGTTAAGCCCGCCGCCAATGTCGCGACATACTAAAAATTTGTCATGACATAATAATCTCATATACATAGTAAAACTTTTTCTCAACAAAGCTTGCACTTGGTTATGTCGCGACATAGCAAAACTTTGTCGTGACAAAGTTTGCCTTATGACTTTGTTGCAACAAAATGAACTCTATTGCAACATAATAAAACTTTGCATTGACAAAGTCTATCTTTGCCTTGTTTTTGGCTAATTCGCGACATACTAAACTTTGTTGCGACAAAATGAACTCTGTTGTGACATAATAAAACTTTGTCATGACAAAGTTTGCGCTTGGTTATGTCATGACAAAGTAAAACTTTGTCGCGACATAGTTTGCCTTGTGACTTTGTTGCGACAAAATGAACTCTGTCGCAACATAATAAAACTTTGTCGCGACAAAGTCTGTCTTTGCCTTGTTTTGGCTAAGTCTCGACATACTGAACTTTGTTGCGACAAAATGAACTCTATCGCGACATAATAAAACTTTGTCGCGACAAAGTTTCGGCCAACATTGTTTTCTTCCAACTTGTTAGAGACATAACTTTTCATTTTAACCTGATTCTGGTGTATTTAGGTGTCGCTGAAAGCTCTCAATGTGTGAATTTGTTAAGAAAATGTATTTCAGCCATTTGATTCTCCAGATGATACAGAAAAGTTCATCTTCCAAATGATGCACTATGAGACACCCGGTTGACTCTTCTTTTGGAATATATTTGTACCTTTTCGATCAAACTCACTCGCTTTCCATCAAAATCCGCAAAACCAAGTTTAGGAGGAAATGTTATGATTTTACATGAATATGGGATATAAAATGTACCAAATAGCATGTGAAATGACTTAAAACACAAATGAATTTTTTTACACTCATCGCCAGCTGATTGGCAGGTATTATGAGGTCTTATCGAGGGATCTCTCCCAATTAGTCAGCACTCTTGATGTAACGCCCCGTCCCGGTAGGTAGTGCACGCACGTGCAACCGTAGGTCATATATGTACCTCAAGGGCTTTTAATTAATTGAGTGTCATAGTAGTATTTTGAAAGTTGTTTTTATGATGAAATTGTACAGCTTTCAAAGAATCAGGGCACTTGAGAATTAAGGAAGCGTGGAGGGGTGAAAGTATAAATTGTGGAATTTCAAAAGGATAATAATAAATTGTCAGAATGGCCTCGGTGGAAGCTCTAGAAAATTTCTTCTAGATCTCGCATGATGAAACGACTCGGCTGCTAATTTCGCCTCGTGAGAGTCTAGTGACCCGTAGTACCTCGCTTCGAATTCCTAAGATGCTTTAACATTTTACGCATTTTCTGGTGATAAGCTCAATAACTCCGTGGACGGTGATTTTTACGAATCAGAGTCATGAAATAACTAGAGTTAAGTTCAGTTAAAATAAATTGAAGTGAAAAGAAATAAATTTTTTCGGGGTAGAAACGGACTCGAATAAGGCAATATAAGCTATGTATCCAAATAATAATAATAACAAAAAAAAATTATAAAAGTCAAATGGGACGGACAGACAAACAGACGGGCGTGGAGAGAGCGTAGGGAGAAGGGAGAGATTTTTTTTATTTTTTTTATTATCATCGCTTCTCTCTAAGATCTACGAAAATCTGGATCAGAGATTTTGTCGAAAGGTATATAAAGTTGGTCTACGCGATTTGCGCTTACGCAGTAGCATCAAATCTTAAATGCTTTCACAACCCAATAGTGTGGTAGGGAAATTTTCCTACTTGTGTTATTTCATTTAAAGGCTATGTAATGACTTGAATTCCTTTCTTAGAGGCCGTGAGAGGTTGTAAATTTCAAAATTCCAAAAATTCTGACTCCAGTTTAGGGAATTTTTAGAATGCTCTGGATCTATTTAGACACCCGAGTCGAATTTCTGGACCGTTTTCTGTGACAATTGGTTAAAATTTCAAGATTGTATTCTATTAATCCGACATAATTTTCTTTAAATGTTTTCAGTGTTTTTAGACTCACAGTGGAAAGTCCCTCAGTCTAGAACTAACCATATGCCTCGTGAATAGCATTTGGTTCCACATATTTTCTCGGTGGTTCTTTTTGATCAGCACTAAGTAAATTGCTCGTTGTAGCCGACGTGTGTGGCTCAATACATCGAATGTGTAGGTAATAGCTGAGGCGGAGAAATTAGAAGTCGTGTCAATTGTTGTAATCTAAAGGTGAGTGTTCTAAACTTATTTAATTACTAGTGTATTATTTATAAATCTTTTAATCGGTTATGGTTTTAAATTGTTAAACCATATTTGAAAGCAAGCAATGTATTTTAAAGTATTAAACCATATTTCAAGCTTATGGTTTGGAATTGTTAAAACCATTCAAGCAATGGTTTTGAATTGTTAAACCATATTTAAAGTTTATGGTTTTAAATTGTTAAACCATAGTTTGTAAAGCAAGCAAGCAAGCAATTTGTTTTATTAAGAAAGCAAGCAAGCAATGGTTTGATTTGTTAAACTATTTCAAGCAAGCAATGTTTGAATTAAACTATATTTGAAAAAGCAAAAGTGCAAGCAATGGTTTTGCTTTTAAACCAAATTTGAAAAGAAAGCAAGCAATGGTTTGATTGTAAACCATATTTGAAAAAGGGGGCAAACAATGGTTTTGATTTTTGTAAAACCATATTTCAAAAAGTGCAAAGCAAACATTATAATGAGCAAACAAGCCTTACGCGCTAGCTATTATATGGTGACATAGACCAAGGTCCTTCCACCGGCACGGTAGAAGCTCAGGCTCCCGTGTTCATTTACCGGAAAATGTGATGTGGACCTAAGTCCTTCCACCGGCACTGTCAAAGCCCAAGCTCCCGTGTTCATTTACCGGAAAAGGTGATGTGGACCCAGGTCCTTCCACCTAAGACGTATCAAGCTCCAGTGCCCCGTGTTCATTTGACTAGGGCAGGATGTGGACCCGTGTCCTCCATCAACACCTGGGCCGAAGCCCGTGCCCTAAGGTTCACTCGTATCTTAAAATGTGATGTGGACCTGTGTCCTTCCAATGGCACTCCGCCGGAAACCCAGCCCCGTGTTCATTTACCTGGAAGTGTGATGGACCTAGGTCCTTCCACCGGGCACCTGGCCAGCTCCATGTCTCGTGTTCTTACAGAAGAAGGTGATGTGGACTCCAGTCCTTCCACACCCGCACGGCAGTCTAGCTCCCGTGTTTATTTACCTGAAGGTGATGTGGACTCAGTCCTTCCACGCACTACCGAAGCCTGTGCTCCCGCGGTTCACCAGGTACAAGCAAGCAAGAAAGGCCTCCAGTGGTTGATAATTATTTATAAGCATTTTTCACATAGTTTTAAAATCACCATCGTAATTAAAGCAAGTATATGATGAAAGTTTATGAAACTATTAGCTAGCATAAGGATGAAAGTTTTAGAAACTTTTACAGCAAAAGCAAGCAAGCAGTTTCTGAAATGTTTTAGAAACTTTGAAAGCAAAGCAAGCAAGCATATTATGAAAAGTTTTTATGAAACTTTTATAGCAAAGCAAGCAAGCATATGATGAAAAGTTTTATGAAACTTTTATAGCAAAACAAGCAAGCATATGATAAAAAGTTTTATGAAACTTTTAAAGCAAAGCAGTTAAGATTCTTATGAAAAGTTTTACAAACTTTTAAAGCAAAGCAAAGAAATGAAGAATCTATGAAAGTTTTAAAACTTTAAAGCAAAGCAAGCAAGAAAAGGCGAAAAAGTTTTGAGCAAACTTTTATAGCAAATCGCTGTTTCGAAAATGTCTCGTAAAATATAGTTTTACAGTTTTGAGATATTTTCAGAAAAAGCAAGCATTTTATCAAACATCCACTCACTGAGCTCATTTAGCTCATTATTTTCCTGTTTTAAAAACTATTTTCCAGGTACAGGCACACGAGACGCTGGAGCATTTTAGTATTCTCCTGACTTCTAATATAGTGTTGTATTAACTAACTTTTGTAAGGAAATAATTTGAATTTGTACAGTTGAGCATATGTATGTACATAGTTTTGTTTTGTGAAAATGTGATGAGCCCGGTATTCTTGAAAGAGTGTGTCAAGCTGCCATATTTGAAAAGTGTAAATTGTGTTTGCAGGATTTGGAACATGTCCTATATGCGCTTGTTATGTCGCTCGAAATTTTATAAAATCATGGGTTTAGAAAATAAATTTTTTTTTTACTGGGTTTCAGAAGAACACGGCTCGCTTCATAGATTCTAGTCGTTGGAAGTAACTACCGGGGTTCTATGTAAGGGCCGACAATCGCCCGCTAGTAAATGGGTGACAAGTCGGGTATCGAGCATAGGTATACGATAACCTAAGGTTTATGGGATATGATACCACCACAAGCTCAGGACAAAGCAGTATTCAGGAAACTGTATATTAAGCAATCGTGAGGTTTTCTATACATTATTTTACACTATTGGCAACCATGCATTTTCAAATTCAAAGTACATATATATTAAGTGTTTCAAAGTATTAAACAATTGATTTTTGAAAATAAAGCACTATGTCAGGCAGAGGACGTCGAGGTCATCCTAGGAGAGCCATTCTAGGATTTTCGAGCTGGTCCCGCAGACTAAGGAGCTGAGCACCAGCTAATCTCTACTATCAGCTTCATGAATCAATTGGAATTTCCAATGAAGAAGTTAGGTCGACCATCCGAGCCACCGTGAGGGAGTCAGTTCCGTGGATGGTTTATCAAAGTGTGTGGCACAATCGTCGATAGTAGCTGATAGCGATCACAAGAACAGAGCCCAACCACCTCCGTCACACCCCGAGAGGTTCCCAAAGAGCCTGGGAGTCTATGAGAGAGCATGGTTGCCACTAAGCCATATGATCAAGAAGGGCGATCTGTAGATCCAAATGCATTGGGGGGGTCATATGAGAGTTTCCTTCCAGCTAGAGATCCGTTATTCTCAGACATAATAGTTAAAGATAGTAGAGTTCTAATTGGGGATGTGATTCCTGGCTGGATTCAAGGTCTCGATAGAGGGATTTTTGATGGTTCTCTAAGATGGATTGGATTTCGCCATGTAGCCACATTAGATTGCTATAAAAGAAGTAAAGCTATAGACTAGTGGAAATTGAGGTAAAGTTCAGAGGAATACAAGAAGAGTTATCTTCCAACATTTATCTCCACTACAAAACAGTAAGTAGAGGAGGATCTTTGCGTAAGGGTTGTCAGGGTTATTTGGCTTATGTGGTGGAGACAGGGAAGGAGGGGACTTTAGTAGATGAGATTCCAGTTGTTAGAGAGTTCCCAGATGTATTCCCAAATGATATTGTAGGATTACCTCCAGATAGAGAAATGGAGTTCACCATTGATTTGATCCTAGGGACTGAACCCATTTCCATTCCTCCTTATAGGATGGATCCTACAAATTTTAGGGAGCTTAAGGCTTAGTTGGAAGAGTTGTTGAGTAAGGGATTCATTCGTGGCGTATCCCGTGGGGAGCTCGGTTCTCTTTGTGAAAGATGGGAGTTTACGGTTGTGTCGTGCAGTGGGCGAGCAAGTTACCATTCGCAATCATTATCCACTCTAAGTTGATGAGTTATTCGATCAGCTCCAAGGGTCTCGAGTGTACTCCAAGATAGATTTGAGGTCGAGGTATCATCAGTTGAGGGTGCAAGAAGGTGATGTTCCTAAGACTGCATTCAGGACACTCTACGGGCATTATGAGTTTCTGGTGATGCTATTTGGTTTGACTAATGCCCCGGCAGCGTTTATGGATTTGATGAACCGGGTATTCTAGCCGTATTTGGATAGGTTCGTCATAGTCTTTATCGATGATATCCTAGTGTATTAAGGTAGTCCAGAGGACCATTCAGAGCACCTGAGGATTGTGTTGCAGACCCTAAAGGAGCGGCAGTTGTATCACGAAGTTGAAGCGAGTGCCGGTTTGGCAGCCGGTGAGATTCTGGGTCATGTGATCTGTTTGAGGGGGTGAGTGTGGATCCATAGAAAATAGAAGTTGTGGTAAGTTGGAAGCCGCCAAAGAATGTGTCAAAGGCTAGGAGCTTCCTTGGTTTAGCAAGGTATTATAGGAAGTTTGTTGAAGGGTTCTCCAGGATAGCATCCCCACTGACTAAGCTGACAAGGAAAGATGTCAAGTATGATTGGGTGGATGCACCGCTACTTGGAGTTTCGAGGTTGAAAAGGTAGATTGCCGACTCAGTTCACAGTTTTTCCTAATGGAAAGAGATGGGTTTGTGGTTTCACGAGTGATGCTTCCGTGCAGGGTCTGCTGGTTGTGTTTTGATGCAAAATGATAGGGTGATTGCATATGCCTCTAGGCAGCTGAAGAAGCATGAGGAGAATTACCCTACACACGACTTAGAGCTTACAGCAGTTGTGTTTGCCCTGAAGATATGGAGGCATTATTTATATGGTACTCCTTGTAGGATCTTTAGATCATAGGTCTTGATATATTTTGCAGAGTTAAACTGAGGCAAAAAAAAAAAAAAAAAAAAAAAAAGATGGCTTGAATTGATTAAGGACTACGACTGTATTATTGAGTACCATCCAGGAAAAGCTAATGTCGTAGCAGATGCCTTGACTAGGCGGCCAGAGAGTTCTTTGTCTCATATGAGATCAGGTTATCTTCCACTGTTGGTGGATAAAGAGCTTTAGGGGTGATATTGGAGGTTGGGATTCGGGGCATTGTTAGCCACATTTCATGGTAAGCCTCTAGTGGATCCACGGGGTTGGGGGCGGGGCGGTTGCAGGATCCACAGATGATTAAGCTTAAGGAAGAGATAAAAAAAGGAAAGAAAGCAGAGTTTCAAATCACAGATGACGACATGATAGTGAAAGGGCAGAGAATGTGTGTGCCAGAGTATGGCGAGCTGAAGAAAGACATTATGGAAGAAGCACATTCATGTCTGGCGTATGCTATCATCGGGTAGTACCAAGATGTACGGGACTTTGCAAGAACATTGCGGTGGAATGGGATGAAGAAAGAGATCGCGGGTTTCATCTCCGGATACAACACGTCGCAATTGAAGCGAGCATCGAGATGCCGTGAGAAGATCTGATTACTCCTATTCCAGTATGGAAATGGGAGAAGATCACTATGGATTTTGTGACAAGTCTTCCATGGACTTAGAGGCAACATGATGCTATATGGGTGATATTTGATCGATTGACGAAGTCTGCTCATTTTCTGCCAGTTAATGTTAAGGATTCTTTAGAAAAGTTGGCCCAGTTGTATGTGGATGAGATAATGAGACTTCATGGGGTTCCATTTTCGATAGTTATAGATCGAGACCCCAGGTTCACATCCAGGTTTTGGCCTAGTTTGCAGGCAGCTTTAGGTACTCGCCTACATTTCAGCATAGCATTTCATCCTCAGACGGATGGCCAGTCAAAGAGGACCATTCAAATGTTAGAGGATATGCTGAGAGCTTATGTGATGGAATTCTAGGGGAGTTGGGATACTCATTTGGCATTGATGGAGTTCACCTACAACAACAGCTATCAGGCTAGTATAGAGATGGCTCCATTTGAAGCGCTGTATGGTAGGAAATGTAGGACTCCAGTGTCCTGGGATGAGGTTGGTGAGAGGAGACTAGTAGGCCCGAGTTAGTGCAAATCACTTCAGAGAAAGTGAAAGTTATTCGTGATAACTTGAAGATAGAAAGAGATAGACAGAAAAGTTATGCGGACAACCGTCGTAGAGACTTGCAGTTCGAGATAGGTGACTGGGTCTTCCTGAAGATTTCCCTTGGAAGGGTGTTTTGAGATTTGGCAAGCGAGGCAAGCTCAGTCTGAGATTTAGAGGACCTTATGAGATTGTGAGAAAGGTGGGGCCAGTAGCTTACTGGTTGAAGTTATCCCCAGAGTTATCTAGGATTCATGACACATTCCATGTGTCGATGTTAAGGAAATACATCCTAGATCCATCACATGTGTTGAGAGAGCAGCCAGTGCAGCTAAAGGAGAACCTGACTTATGAGGAAATACTTGTGCAGATTGTAGATCGCAAGGAACAAGTGTTGAGGAATAAGGTGATTCCTTTAGTTAAAGTACTGTGGAAGAATCATGAGAGGGAAGCAGCTACTTGGGAGCCAGAGGCTCAAATGCGCCGTCAGTATCCCCAATTATTTTCCGAATGAGGTACTTTCCTTTCCTTTGAGTTTAGTTTGTTCATTCCAAGGGCGAAGTATTCTAAAGGAGGGAGGATTTATAACATGCTGTCAGAGGGTGTACGATGCGATATAGCAAATAGGGTCATATATGTACGAACTGTAATTAATTGAGTGCCATAGTAGTATATTTTTTTCGGGAAATAATTAGAGTTAAGTTCAGTTAAAATAAATTGAACAGAAAAGAAATAAATTTTTTTGGGGCAGAAACAGACTCGAATAAGGCAATATAAGCTATGTATCCAAATAATAATAATAATAATAATAACAAAAAAAAATTATAAAAGTCAAATGGGACGAACGGACGAACAGACGGGCGTGGAGAGAGCATGGGGAGGAGGGAGAGATTTTTTTTATTTTTTTTATTCTCTTCACTTCTCTCTAAGATCTACGGAAATCGGACTGTGGATTTTTGTCATAGCAGAAGGCAAAGTTGGTCTACACGACGAGGGCTACGCGTGGGCACCAAAATCTTAGCGTTTCGTCAAACTCCAATAGGTAGGAAATTTTCCTACTTGTGTTATTTCATGCCTAAAGGCTATGTAATGGCTTGGAATTTTCTTAGAGGCCGTGAGAGGCCGTAAATTTCAATCCCTAAATTTTTGGACTGAGTTTAGGAATTTTTAGGAATGTTTGGGACTATTTTAGGACAGTCCGGGCTGAATTTCGGGACTGTTTCCGAACAGTTCGGGTTGAAATTTCAAGATTGTATTCGGACAGTCCGGACATAATTTTTAGAAATGTTTCGGGTATTTTTAGACTCTATGGAAAGTCCCTTGAGTCTAGAATCTAGCCATAGGCTTGTGAATAGCATTTGGTGCCCACATATTTTACGAAAAATTTAATTGTAGCGCAGTGTGCAAATTGCTTAGTTGTCTTGACATGTGTATGGGGTACATACATCGAATGTGTGGGGGTAATAGCGGAGGCGGAGAAATTGTGAAGTCGTGCTCAATTGTTATGTAGGAAGGTGAGTGTTCCTAAACTTATTTTTTAATTACTACGTATTATTTATAAATCTTTTACCTTTACGGTAGGTTATGGTTTTAAATTGTTAAACCATATTTGAAAAGCAAGCAAGCAATAGTTTAAAAGTATTAAACCATATTTCAAGCTTACAGTTTTGAATTGTTAAACCATATTTCAAGCAATGGTTTTGAATTGTTAAACCATATTTAAAGTTTATGGTTTTAAATTGTTAAACCATATTTGTAAAGCAAGCAAGCAAGCAATTTGTTTTATTAAGCAAGCAAGCAAACAATGGTTTGATTTGTTAAACCATATTTCAAACAAGCAATGGTTTGATTGTAAACCATATTTGAAAAGCAAGCAAGCAAGCAATGGTTTTGCTTTTAAACCAAATTTGAAAAGAAAGCAAGCAATGGTTTGATTGTAAACCATATTTGAAAAGCAAACAAGCAATGGTTTTGATTTGTAAAACCATATTTCAAAAAGCAAGCAAGCAAGCAAGCAAAAATTATGTTTTATAAACGAGGGCCCCTTCTAGCGGCCCAGCTGTTATATGGTGTCGTAGACAGGTCCTTCCAGGCACGGTCGAGAGCCAGAGCTAGTGTTCATTCTGGGAGAAAGGTGATGTGGTTAAGTCCTTCCACGGCATGGTAGAAGCCCGGGCTCGGGTGCATTTGGGAAAAGGTGATATGGACCTAGGTCCTTCCACCGGCACGGTCGAAGCCCAGGCTCCCGTGTTCATTTACCGGAAAAGGTGATGTGGACCTAGGTCCTTCCATTGGCACGGTCAAAGCCCAGGTTCCCGTGTTCATTTACAGAAAAAGGTGATGTGGACCAAGGTCCTTCCACTGGCACGGTCGAAGCCCAGGCTCCCATGTTCATTTACTAGAAAAGGTGATGTGGACCCAGGTTCTTCCACCGGCACGGTCGAAGCCCAGGCTCTCGTGTTCATTTATCGGAAAAAGGTGATGTGGACTCTTCCAGAAACACCCAGTCAAAACCCTGACTCGGGTGTTCATTTCTTAGGAAAAGGTGATGTGGACCCAATCCTTCCACCGGCACGATCAAAGCCCAGGCTCCCGTGTTCATTTACCGGAAAAGGTGATGTGGACCCAGGTCCTTCCACCGGCACGGTCGAAGCCCAGGCTCCCGTGTTCATTTACTGGAAAAGGTGATGTGGACCCAAGTCCTTCCACCGGCATGGTCAAAGCTACGAGGCTCAGGTATTTCATTCTGGGGAAAATGTGATGTGGACCCAGGTCCTTCCACTTGCATGGTCAAAGCCTAGGCTCCTGTGTTTATTTACCGGAAAAGGTGATGTGGACCCAAGTCCTTCCATTGGCACGGTGGAAGCCTAGGCTCCTGTGTTCCACAGGTACAGAAGTAAGAAAGGCTTTCAGTGGTTGATCATTATTTATAAGCATTTTTCACACAGTTTTAAAAATCAACCACTGGTAAGTAAAGCAAGCATACGATGGAAAGTTTTATGAAACTATTAAAGTAAGCATATGATGAAAAGTTTTAGAAAAATTTTCACAGTAAGCAAAACAGCGGTTTAAATGTTTTAGAAAACTTTGAAAGCACAAAATAGCAAGCATATTATGAAAAGTTTTTATGAAACTTTTATAGCAAAGCAAGCAAGCATATGATGAAAAGTTTTATGAAACTTTTATAGCAAAGCAAGCAAACATATGATAAAAAGTTTTATGAAACTTTTAAAGCAAAGCAAGCAAGCATTTTATGAAAAGTTTTTAGAAACTTTTAAAACAAAGCAAAGCAAGCAGCAATCTATGAAAGTTTTTAAAACTTTTAAAGCAAAGCAAGCAAGAAGTTAAGAAAAGTTTTATAAACTTTTATAGAAAAGCAAGCATGGTTTCTGGAAAATGTCTTATAAAATATAGTTTTACAGTTTTGAGATATTTTTAGAAAAACAAGTATTTTATCAAGCAAACACTCAACTGAGCTTGTTTAGCTCATTATTTTCCTGTTTTAAAAACTATTTTCCAAGTACAAGCATGCAGGACGCTGGAGCATTTTAGTATTCTCCTGACTTCTAGTATAGTGCTGTATTAACTAACTTTTGTAAGGAAATACTTTGAATTTGTACAGTTGAGCATATGTATGTACATAGTTTTGTTTTGTGAAAATGTGATGAGCCTGAGGCTCTTTGAAGGAGTGTGTTGGTTGCCATATTTTGAAAAGTGTAAATTGTGTTTATAGGATTTGGAACATGTCATATATGCAGTTGTTATGCTGCCGAAATTTTATAAAATCACAAGTTTAGAAAAGAATTTTTTTTTTTTTACGGATTTTCAGCAAGCAACACGGCTTCGCTTCACAGGATTCTTTAGTCGTTGGAAGTAACGACTAGGGGTTTTGTGGGGTGGATGGCACACTGGGGTGTGACATATGACGGGGATTGACCCGGATAAATTGATTTGAGTGGAATGACGAAAACTTATTTGAGAGGAGCATTCCAGATATTGAAAGAAGGAGGCTTACGCCGGCTCCTATTTTTGATAGTCCGGAAATGGGACAGGAGGTGAGTGCCATTGTGATGCCTCTAAGGACGGATTTGGATATGTTTTGATGCAGTATGGGAAGGTTGTGGCCTATGGTTCTCGGCAATTGAAAAACTAAGAGCGGAGTTACCCCACACATGATATGTAATTGGCGGCCATTGTCTTTGCCTGAAAGATTTGGCGCCACTATCTATACGATGAGCAGTTTGAGGTGTTTTCAGACCACAAGAGTCTGAAGTACATTTTCACATAGTAGGACCTCAACATGAGGCAACGCAAGTGGATGGAGTATCTGGAGGATTATGAGTTCACTTTGCATTATCACCCTAGTAAGGTAAATGTGGTGGATAATGCACTCAGTCAAAAATCACGGGGAGTGTTGGCTAGTGTGGTTTCCTGGGAGTGGCAGATGTTCGAGATTGTGGGACAGTTCGGACTATAATAAAGTGGTCAGGCTTAGGGTACTTTGGGAAGTTTAGTGGCTACGCCTTCCCTACTGAGCAGAGTGATCGAGTCCTAGGGACAAGACACAGAGATATCGTCCATCAGGGACTGGGTACAGTCAGGTATAGGTGATGAAGTATGGGCCATTCACATTGATGGTAGTCTTCGGTGTAGGGGAAGAGTTATAGTTCCTCAGTCAACATATTTGAGAGAGGAGATCCTCAGGGAGTTCCATTGCTCTCGTTTTGCTCTACATATAGGTAGCATGAAAATGTACCATGATCTTTGTCGCTAGTATTATTGGAGTGGGATAAAGAAACACATTGGAATTATGACAGTGATGTCTCCACGTGTCCAGCGAGATAAAAGTGAGCACTAGAGAGGCCGGTAGGATTACTCGACCATTGGAGTGGTTAGTGGAAGGTAGAACATATCACGATGGACTTTGCGACCCACTTACCACGGACATCGTGAGAGCATGACGCGGTGTGGGTGATAGTCAACCAACTTACTAAGTCAACACACTTTTTGGCTATGCGAATGACCTTCACTCTAGAGGAATTCGACAGGTTGTATATATGGGAGATTGTCCGATTACATGGAGTACCGGTATCTATTGTATCGGATCGGGATCCCAGGTTTACGACTCATTTTTGGAAGAGTTTCCAGAGTGCCATGGGGACACAGTTGATGATGAGCACTACTTTTCATCCCTAGACGGACGGTCAATCAGAGAGGACTATCCAGATTTTAGAGGACATGCTTTGGGCATGCGTCCTGGATCTTAAGGGTAGTTGGGAGGAGCATTTACCTTTGGTGGAATTCGCCTACAACAACAATTATTAGGTGAGCATACAAATGTCACCCTATGAGGCACATTATGGGAGGTCTTGTCGATCTTCGATTTGTTAGATGGAGGTGGGGGAGAGACCCTCTATGGGTCCAAACTTGGTTAGAGACACCTCTAAGAAGGTGGACTTGATATGTAAGTGTCTTCTCACGGCTCAAGAGCGACAGAAGAGCTACGCCGATAGACGACGACAAACTCTAGAGTTTGAGGTGGGTGATCATGTCTTCTTGAAGGTGATGGTTAAGAGAAGAGTGGTCAGATTTGGCAAGTGAGGAAAACCGTCATTGAGATATATCGGACATGAGTTTCGAGAGGGGTAGGTGAGTTGTATCGATTGGCGCTACCACCAAGCTTATCAGGTGTTCATGCGATTCCATGTCTCCATGCTGAAGTACACTCACAGATCAGGCTCGTGTAATTGGATTTGGGGCGAGCTTGTTGTTGATCTTGGGATGAAACTCTAAGGAGGAGACGGGTACATATCATGGATAAGCGGGATCAGGTTTGCGTATGAGTTGTGAGGTTAGTGAAAGTGTTGTGGCAGCATCGTGGAGTGCAGGAGGTAACATGGAAACACGAGGACATGATGCGTACCAATTATCTTTTCTTATTTGGGGACGAATGTATGTTGTTTAGTCATTTGATAATAAAATGACGGTACCATATGCATGTGATTGTATATGTATGTGCTTGTGAATTTCGCGACGAAATTCTTTTAAGGGGGGAAGAATGTAAAACCCGAGTAAATTTGAACTCTTCTGAAAAAGGGCAAAAATAGGAAATTGTTGTTACAGTACAGTCTGCGGACTTGAAATTCTCTAGATCTCGGATGACAAAATGGACCTCATCGTTGGATTCATCTCACGAAATCTAGTTACCCCAACGAATTTCGTCGAATTCCAAGACAGTAAGAATTTTTACATTTTTCAAGGCAAAAAGGAACCCAAATGAGTGGGTGACACATGGCATGATGCAAGCCATGTGGGTGACACATGGTGTAACACCCTAAATTATACCCTGACAGTTTTATAACATATTTAGGGTATAATAAAAGTAAATGTCTATTTTTCTAGAATAAAATAATGGTAAAAATAAAATAAGAAAATATCCTGAATTGATACAAGAGTTAAGGTTAAATTAGCAATTTACCAATTCAGGACCTAAAGGTCATATGATAAGAAGATTATCTGCCCATATAGAAATATTGATAAGTTTGAATTGCAAATAAAAGGAAAAGAAATGACCAAATAGCAAAAGTAAAAAAGTAAGCCAAAATTTGGATAAAGCCAAACATGGCTTTAAGAGAAACTCATTTTTGGCTTTTGGATAAGGCAACTTCGGTGAAGAGAAGGGAAGGAGAAAGAAGAGAAGAAGAAGAAGAAAGAAAAATGAAGAAGAGAAGTTCAAGAAAAGCCAAGGTATGGAAACTATAGTATGAATTTGTATGGATTTATATAGATTTGTATGGATTACTAGTATGGAAATCCCACTTTGTCTAAGTAGTGAAAGAAAATTCCTACTAGAAATATTGTTGGTGGGTATAGATGAGTTTTATGCTTTATAAATGTGTTTTTGGTTGAGTTGGTTGTAGTTTAGAAGGAGATTTTCATTGAAAATGGCCAAATCTGGCTATTTATGCATTTAGCTTGACACCCCTACGCCTAGGCATTGGAGTGCACGCCTAGGCGCGGAGCTCTGCCTAGGCGAAGGTCCCTATGCCTAGGCGAACCCGAGCCTAAGTTTTCTGAACTTTCTGGTCCTCCTAGGCGTAGCAGTGCTCCGCCTAGGCGAACCTCTCCACTTAGGCGTAGCATTGCTTCGCCTAGGTGTACCTGCTAGTCTTGTTTTGGTTTATCTCTTCCGTTAATTCTAACAATCTTCCATTGGACTAATGAGAATCCTAATAAGTGAATAAAAGGATTCATACAAGTATAAAAATTATATGAAAAATGTTCCGTCCCTCGTTGCCTTGGTGAAGCGAAGTTGGGCAAACATTGTTTCTTGCCCTCTTTTGCTAATGTGTTTAAATGTAGTGTTATTCCTTGGTTAAGGGATGACTTATTAAATGATAATTCATACACCCATACATATGGGATTGACTTAAATGTCCAAATAATGCATAAGTAAACATATACAAATGTCTAAATGATTCATGGGTAAATATGCATGCAGAAATGATAAGAAAATATCGCATATGATTACCGGATAACAATAGTTATTTAGGGATATGGGATATATATTGTAAATGAAATAAAAGAAACAGATTTTCTGCTTAGAACCTAGTAGAGGGATAGATGAGCATGGCTATTAGGGAGAAAAGACTATAACATTACTAATCGGTTGGCCTCGTTTGGGTAATTACAACGCCTTCGGGCCCTTCTAGATGGTCATTGTCTCGTACAATGATAACAGCGCCTGCGAGCCCTTATAGATGGTCATTGTCTCATACAATGATAACAGCGCCTTCGGGCCCTTATAGAGTCATTGTCTCGTACAATGATAACAACGCCTTCAGACCTTTATAGTTCATTGTCTCGTACAATGATTATAGCAGTTTCGGGTCCTTATAGTTCCCGTATCCACTTCTAAGGTATTTGCAGGCATGAAACATAAGATAAATGACAAGAATATGCAAATGACATGACATAATATTAGAAGCATAACATTGCTATGTGATGATACGTATACAGTGATAAGTATAAGAAGCAAAAATGTAAATGAAAGATGATATGGAATGAAACATGATAAGATGAATAAGTATGATATATGTAGAAGCATATCTATAAAGGATATGTTCAAAACATGAATAAGCATGTGTATATGTAAATGAATGTTAAAGTTATATGTAGTTATCTAAAGTGTGATGACCCTTATTAGAGGTCGTTCACATGTATTATTTCCCACTAAGCTATAAGCTTAGCACGGGTGTTTCATCCGTGTAGGTACAGGAGAAGTAGGAACTAGAAGCCCGGACAATCCACATCAACAACCAAGGCCAACACACTACTAGGTGCCCACTGAAGACCTTTTGGTCTATTTTTGTATATGTTTTGCTTTTGTAAGTAATGTAAAAATTTGTATATGTTGAACACTCCCATTTATGTAGTTTTGAATATATTTTGTAATCCGCTACTACAGAATATATTTCAAGTTAAATGTTTAACCGTACATGAATGAACAAGTTAATAATATGGTAAAAAGTAAAAGATAGTTACAAGTTAGATGGTAAAAGAGGCGTGACACATGGCATGATCAAAACCATGTGGGACACACATGGCATGAGCAAAGCCATGTGGGTGACACATGGCATGTGATGCCCTAATTTTCGGGGGTCCCGTTGACAACCTGTCAACTCGTGGGATTTCTGTCTTATGTCGTCTTGCACTTAAGTCTTGGTATCGGACCGGTACCAACTATCCATGGACATCGAGTTACTCGGCACCACTTCCATATGTTCTCAGGGACCCATTCATTCGGTATTTAAATCAAAATATGAAGAAATTGAATAATTACAATCCATGAGGGCCCAGATCATGGCCACTCTTTACCATAACACATGCAGGCTATTTATATAATAGTCCAAAAGAATTTTATAAAAATCTTTTTATACAAAACACTTTTACAAAAATTGTTACTTAAGGCCACATGTCGACCTTCTTCACAATCACGGCCTCGTCGGAGTGTCGTCTCCCTGTACACTCCCTGTACCTAAAAGGGGGTCCCACGACGAGGTGAGCAATGCCCAGTAGAAAAATTTTCCTACAAAAGCTACTCCCCACCTAAATGCACATGCAATAGCATACATACATCAAACCACATTCCATACAGAAATGAAATCTTATATGGAATATTTCATGTCATGCATGAGATGAGACTCCTCATGCCCATAACTCGAGTCCTGACCGACTCCTCACACTGCGGCGCGCCGTATGACAACCGGTCATTGATTGTTTCGCGATGACTTAACTATTGGACAACCCTCGATGTTATTTAATTTGTCCAAATCCGGGTGTTTTTTTGGCCACGCCTTTTTCAGAGTCACACCATGGGGATCGTCGCATGATTTCGACGACACAGGCTGCCGTCGGTGATCATGTCTAACCGCATATAAATTTGGGTCTTTCACCCTGGGGGGATCTACCCGATCTTGTTATGCCCAAACACACGTGATTTATATTTATTATTGTTTTATACAACCATGAGTCTCGATTTTGGAAGTTGTCCCTGAAGGATCCCGACCCTGATTAACCTCATGAACCCGAGGGGACTTCCCGGCACTCCAATGGATATAGAAACTTTTCCTCAAAACAGTTAAATAAAATCCAAGGAGTGAACCTCTTTACAATCCTTAACATATCTTTAGAAAATAATGCGAGGCCGGTGATAAATTTTTTTTTCTGCTCTTTTCAAACACTTGGATTTTTCGGAAAAATTGGCGAGTTTCTCTGTTTTTGGACTTTCCCAAATTTACAAAACACAACGAAAACATTTAAAACACTTCTAATTTTCAAATTTTCAACTTCCTTGTTTGGACTCCTCGTCCCTGACTCAATCAACACAATATATATACATATATACATTTATTCATTTCAATCATCAAAACATTCCAGCTACTTCAATTCCATGCATTATTTTTTTTTTCAAAGATTGAGGCTTGGCTGGGACTTAGCGGAGCCGCCCTATGTACCTCGCCACGAGGATCAAAGCCCGCGTGTAGTTCCTTTTCAACTTTATACATATACATATATACATAACAAAATATTCAACATATACAATATGCAAACTTACATATACAATGAAATCACAGTCGTCGTCTCCTCAATGACTCGACTCACTTTGCCACGAAGGAGGGTACTTGCCGGCCTTTGTCTCGGGTGAAAAGGTTTTGAAACATACGAGAAAGAATGAGCTAAAGGAGCCGGTGAGTGTACATTTTTCATTGATACCATTTCGAGTATATACCAAAATAATACATACTTATACAATTAAAAATCCCTTTATGCCTTAAACTTTCTTTTCAAGTAATACATACTTATGCAATTAAAATCCATTTATGCCTTAAACTTTCTTTTATACAATTAAAAATCTTATACAATTAAAATCCATTTCTGCTTAAACTTTCTTTTGTAATTAAGAAATCCTATTTATCCCTTGAACTTTCTTTCTTTCTTTCTTTCTTTCTTTTTCTTCTGATGGAACCCGGGGAATAAACACAACGAGCGATTTTAGAGTGCGATGGTGAGGCCAGTCACATTTCGGTCATAACCACTCACGGCTGCGGAAACTCACGCTTTGCATAGGGTTCAGTCATAGCACCTTACTACGTGTAGGACATTACTCTAGACACCTAATTCCCTCCCTCGATTAGTAACTGCTCCAACACCCTCTAAATCCTTACAAGCTTAAGGTACCTCGCGTCATGATCATAATAGTCATATGGGGTTAGGGTGGCTCATCGGTAGAAAACATTTATCAAAAATACATTTATAAATCCATTTAATCCTTTACTTTATCATGAAAACTCATATATATATCACAAATATACATAACCATTCTTTACATTTTTTTTTAAGCATAATGCCTTAACATATGCATACATATATAATTTAATATAAATATATATATTGATGCAAGATAAACATGTACATTAAAATTTTCATTTACATCAAAACTTTTCATTTAGGCAATATAACATTTACATTAAACTTTTCATTTTAACATCAAAATCGTTCACTTTTAAACTCAATTTGCAAAACATCGTTTTCACGCTCATGGTTAAGTCTTGGCATACCATTAATTCCCGTTAAATTCAGATAGTCCTTTTCACCTTTTTCAAGAAAAACCACAACTAACAATTAACCATAACTTCCATTTAATCCACCATACACATTCATTTTCACCCAACCACATCACATTCACTTAAATCTCATTTAACCACACTTAAATACGCAACCAAGGAAATGACAAATTACCCTTTTCTTTACAAATGACCTTAATACTTACTCAATTCAAATCCTTTTTTTTTTCTCCTATGAATCTACTTTACTTAAAAATTGGAATCATTCCAATTGACTCATCTAAATTCAAGTTATGGCATTTTCATGCCAAACTAGTCATTTTACCGATTTTACACTTGGGACTGTTTGAAATACCAATTTTACAATGTCTTGACTCCATATTTGACATTAGTTCTTTATACTCTTTTGAAGCTAAAGTGCTAAGGGTTCTTCTCCAATTGGAATCACCCAAATCGGAGCACCGAAACTCACGTTACGTCCAAAACAACCGGGCTAATCTATATTCAAAAACTGAACCAGAAAGTGACTTACACATGGCCCTACATTGAGTGAATTTTTGGGCCACTTATAATCAGAATTTGACTATGCCTATTTCTGGATGTTTGGTTCTCCTTGAAGTCTATTTTAACCAGCAACTTGAATCACTCAAATCGAATCATAAATGAGCAAGTTATGGTCAAAATACGAGAAAACTGGTCGAAAACGGAAAGCAGGCATTTCTGTCTGAGGCAGTCCATAATTTTTTCGATTGCTTCTTTGCCACTTTTGCTACCAATTAACATCATACAACTTCTATAATTCATATACCTCAAATTTTATGGAATTCATCTAAAAACAACTCCACAACACTTGAAATGGCAAGGTGCTATGAACCTCGAAACCTCAAAACCTGAGTGAAAAATCCAAGAACTCAGCCTAGGTCCACCAATTCTTTTTTAAACATCATATAATTTGATGATTCCATGTTTATTTTCTCCCAGTGGGTTGCTCTCATAACCTAACAATTCAAGTTTATGTGCTCTTTGCACAAACCTAGACTAAGGAGAAACAAATCTCCATCCAAAACCTTAGAATTCATATCAAAAATCCAAACATAAAGGATTCCATACCTGATTTTGACCTTGTCCTCCTTCTCCTTCCTCTTCCTCTTCTTCCTCTTCCTTTCTCCCTCCTTCTTCTAAAAAAACCGTGAAGCCCTAAAATTTAGATGAGACCAAAATGAGTTTTGTCTTTGTCTCATGTCCTTTTAGTCACAATTTTTCCTTAATTGCACTTAAGTCCACAAGCATTCAATATTGCACATTAACTCTTGATATTTATATTATGGCCCATCTCTAACTTAATTATGCCTTACATATCCTTTTTGCTAAATGACAATTGTACCCTTCTTTTATTACCACATTCCGGGTTTTCTAAATTATCATTTCATAATTTCATCTCCAAAATATTACAATGTAACATTTAATACTCGTATACGCCCCCTCTGTTAATAATATCTTGTACACTCTCTCGAGGACGATGTTACAAAATCCTCCCACCTTAGAACATTTCGTCATCGAAATGAATAGACTAAACTCCAAAAGAAAGGAAAGGAAAATACCTCATTCGGAAAATAATTGAGGGTAATGACGGCGCATCTGAGCCTCCGGCTCCCAAGTAGCTTCCTCTACTGTATTACTCCTCCACAATACCTTCACCAGCGGAATAGTCTTGTTCTTGAGAACTTGCTCGGCTTGGTCGAGGATCGCCTTGGTTTCCTCTTCGTGCGTCAGAATTTTCTGGCTTATTTCCAGCATTTCTTTCTGTCAATACATGTGAAAGTGCAGTATGTACTTGCGGAGCATAGAAACATGGAAAACATCATGAATGCGTCGAGGTTAGATAAGCGCTCTGTCGATGCCACCTCTCAATCCTCTCAACAATCTGTATGGTCGATATACCGTGGACTCGGCTTTCCACGTTCCCAAATCTTAGTATGCCCTTCCATGGAAATCCTCAAAAATACCATATCCCACACCTCGAACTCTAGGTCCCCTAAAGCGGTGTCCGCATAGCACTACGTCGGTCTTGTGCAATTTTTTCGAGTCTATCCGCATAACTTTGATCTTATCACAAGTCCCACTTGAACAATTTCGGACCTACTAATTTCCTTCGCCTACCTCGTCCCAGCCAGACTAGAGTTCGACATTCAGATCCATAAAAGAGCCTCATAAGGGCCGTACGATGCGGCACGATAAGCTGTTGTATATGCAAACTCCATCAGGGTAGATGGGTGTCAGCTCCTCAACTCGAGAACATGCCTAAACATATCCTCTAAAGAATGCGTATGGTCCTCTCGGATTGGCCATCGGAATACGTGGATGGCTTGTCTTGAAATGCGGGTTTAGTGCGAGGAGTACGTAAGGCGGGGGCTGAAAACCGTGAGGTAAACACCGTCTCCCCCGTGCGAAACAATGAAGCTGGCGTACCATGCAGTCTGATAATTTCTCTAACGTATAATTGGGCCAACTTATCCAATGAATCACTATTCTTGATAGGTAGGAAATGGGCTGATTTCGTCAGTCTGTCCACAATCACCCATATCGTATCATGGCCACTCCGGCAACGTGGAGATCTACCCTGAAAATCCATGAGTGATTCTCTCCCATTTCCCGCGAGGGATCGGGGTATTTGGCAGAATCTGCGGGGCTTCGTGTTCGACTTTCACTGTTGACATGTGCGACATTTAGAGACGAACTCTGCAATATCCCTGTTCATACCCTTCCACCAGTAGTGTTCTTTTAGTGTATGATACATCTTTGTGCTTCCCGGATGCATAGCATAAGTGGAGGAATGGGCTTCCTCCATAATCTCTCTCCTCACATCACCTACATCTAGTACACACAACCTCTGTCCCATGACCACGGTACCATCCTCTCTCGATGACAAATCTCGTTGCCCGGACTGCTTCACCTCTCCAGCTTCCACTTTATTTGTGGATCCTGAATCTGAAGCTCTCTAATCCTGTCTATCAATATAGGACGTACATGAAATGTGGCTAACAGTGCTCCCGAATTTGTCAGTTCTAGTCTCACACCCAAGGACCTCAATTCTATGAGTCGAGGAAGATGCACGGCCCTAAAGTGCGATAAGGAACTCATGGGTCTTCTACTAAGAGCATCTGCTACCACGTTCGCCTTTCCAGGATGATATTCAATGGTACATTCATAAGCCTTGATCAGTTCAATCCATCTCCTCTATCTCATGTTCGAGTTCATACTGCGTGCTTGAATGCGCAGCTCTTATGATCCGTAAAAATCCTACAGGGCACTCCATATAAGTAATGCCTCCATATCAGCGAGTAATGCTGCGGTACTGGCTGAGTCGGTGTGTAGGATAATTCGGTTCATGCTTCTTCAGTACACTTAGAAACATATACGATACCTTGTCGTGCGCATTAATACACAACCTAAGCCTTGCTTAGAGCATCACAATACAGCACAAAGCCATCTTGCCACGATGGAAGTGTGAAATGCGAGTTGAAGGTCAATCTCCTTTTAGTTCATCGAAACTGTTGACAAGCCTCGACCATAAAATGGTTCCTCTTTCCTCGTCCAATCCTAGTCAAAGAATGCGGCTATCTTCGAGAATCCTCAACGAACTTACGGTAATACCACGCAAACCGAAAAAACTCCTTATCTACGTAACACTGTTAGGAGGTTTCCAATTAGTATAACCCCGACCTTTGCGGATCACTTGAGACCCCCTCTGCTTAAAAGCTTCATGTGTCCCAAAAAAGCGACAATCGAGCAAAGCCGACCCTTACTAAGTTTAGCATATAACCGATGTTCCCACAATGTTTGCGGGGTATCCTCAAGTGCTCACGCATGTGTTCTTCTCCCTTTGCCGAATATAGATCGATATATCGTCGATAAACATTATAACAAAGCGATCTAAGTAAGGCACGAAAATTACATTCATGAGATCCATAAAAAGCGGTGGGGCATTCGTAAAGTCCAAATAGCATGACTAGAAAGCTCAAAATGCGTGCAGGTGTTACGAATCTCGCGTCTTGGGAACATCCTCATCATGAACTCTCAGCGATGATATAGCGACCTCAAATCAATCTTGGAAATACCTTAGCTCTATGTGATCAAAGAGATCATCAATCCTCGGAAGAGGATGCGATTACCGTATTATTTACCTTATTCAACTCTTTGTAATCAATACATAATCGCATGCTTCCGTCCTTCTTCTTCACAAATAAAACCTGTGCTCCCCAAGGAGATGTGCTCGGTCTGATGAACCCCTTGTTGACCATTTCTTCCATTTGCACTTTAAGTTCTTTCAATTCTGCGGGGCACGTCACGTAAGGCGCTCTCGAAATCGGTTCACGTCGGGGGCTAACTCGATCTGAAAATCAATCTCTCTGTTTAGGGGTAATCCTGGAAGATCATCTGGAAACACATCTGGAAATTCTCTAACTACCGGAATGTCTTCCAATCTCATATCATCATCTCTCACCTCAACTGCATAGGCTAGATACCCCGGATATGACTTTCGGAGCATCTTCCCAGCCATCATCACAGACATCATACTCGAAGACAATATCTTCCTTACCCCACAAAAAGTAATCTCTGGTTCCCCCGGTCTACATAACTTAACTTCTTTCCTGAAACAATCCATGGTGGCGTGATGTCGAGACAACCAGTCCATCCCTAGTATCACATCGAGAGTCACGGATGTCAGCAATACCAAATTAGCCATAAGCTGGTCCTCAATAATCACTCTACAACCCATGTATACTCTATCTGCTATAAGTGAATCTCCTGTAGGAAGGGAGACTACCATACTACAATCTATGGGCTGTATCTCTATAATTTACTTGTGTGATAAATTTAGCGAGAAATATAAGCAGTGAAAGTGGCACCGAATCTATCAAGACATAAGCATCACTATCAAAAACTTGGATGAGTACACGTCATGACCTACGGTGCTACATGCGCCTCCTGGCTGGTGTTGCCAAACACCCTAGCACGTAATGCCGAGGTGTCCCATACGTCGCTTTGGATGGTGACTCTACTGGCCCCAGTCCTCAAGTCCTAGTAAATGTGGTGGGACTCTGCTTGGAGCCCTCTCGACTCGACCTTGACCTCTACCAGCCTTTGACGCCTCTGTCTGTCTGTCCCTCTGATCCACTACCGAAACTATCACGTGGACACTCTTTGGCGAAGTGTCATTTACGTCCGCCTTAAAGCAAGCGTGGTGCCGTCTGCACTAACCATAATGGTTCTTCCACATTGAGCACACTGCGGCTTTGGACCCTTGGAGCTACACGTGCGTGGCCTCACGAGACACGGCTGGTGTGCCCCCTGATTGAGCTCTTTGCCACCGTCCTGTGTCTTTCCTCCCCTCTTGAGCCCCTTCTTGGAACCTCCATGAACCCAGCGTCGACCACGCTCTAGTTTACGTCCTTGGCTGGTCGTAGCTGGGATTTCAACCCCGTGCTCCTCTCAGCCACTAGCTGCGGCCTTTACCACACGGTAGTGCGTGTGGTGTCGGCGCTACTATGGTCCTGTCTGCGAGGCAGACCTACGGCAAATCTCTTGGTCTTGAAACTTCGGCATCACGATAAATGGGACATGACAGGCCCGAGAAAAACTCCGCTCATAATCTATCACGGAGAGTGTCCCCTGCTCCAGCCTAAAGAACTCCTCAGCCTTTGCATCTCGGTAACTGGATGGAACAAACTTATCTGTAAACTCTTCCTTAAGCGTACCCTAGGACCTCCCTCACGGGGGCATCTCCTGCGAGCGCCTCCACCACTCAATGCTCGTCCTTAAGGAGAAGGCGAGAAAAGTGCCCATCTGCTCATCAGTACCTTTGCGTCACACGGGTAGGCAGTTCCATTTCCCTCTAGCCATGGCCAGGCTTTTCGGGTCTCCCAATCCATCATAGTTCCGTGCCCCTAGCTTTAGCCCCCTCTCTATAGAAGCTATCGGCTCTCGGGGCTGTCGTAACGCAGTGGCTAAAAGCTGAGCCATCTGCTCTAAAGGTATTTGTCCTCCCATGACCTCAGGAGGCGGTGGCGGCCCTATCTGTGGTGGCTCTGAAGGCATAGGGTCACTCTGCATTGTGGGTGGAGGAACATAAGCAGACTCATCAACATATTCCTCGGGTGGTGGTACTAATCATAGGGCTCTCTGGTGGGGGGTCGGCCTCGACGACATTTTACATTAATTCGAAATTTAATGTCATGTAATGCATATATGATTTTTAAATCACATAAATAATTTATGCAATTTTAAAATAAACATTAAACAATCGTAAGAAAGAAATTTTAAATCTATAACATTTGTAAATCGTGTTTATATACGTTGAATGATCCAATCTTTATTTAATCCTCTATATAACTTAGACCTCCCAAGCCATCTAATGGTTACAGAACTTTTTCCTCAAAATACCAAATAAAATCCACTGAAATAACCCCCTTTACAATCCTTAACACATTCTTTAGAAAATAATGCGAAGCTATGATAAATTTTTTTTTTTATTTCTTCAAACATTTGATTTTTTTAAAACTGGGTAATGCTTCCTTCGCTTTTCTTCGATTCTTCCCAACTTACAAACTGCAAAACATTTTAAAAACCTTCACTTAACACCTCAGACTCGTTCACACCTAATCATCACAGATATATATATAATGTATTTATTCATTCTCAACCATCAAACATTCAAACTTCGCAATCACATTTTTCAAAGATCAGCTCATTCTACTGCATGCCTGCCCGCCGACGGACTTCATCTTCGAATTGAGATCAAAGCTCACGAGCTCTTTCAACCCATATACAGTACATAACAAAATATCTGTAATATTCATCATGGTAACTGGCGATATATCAAATTTGATAATGGGTTGTGCTTCCACATTCCAAATTTTAATCATGAGGGTACTTCCGGCTTCATGAGCAGACCCCGCCTCAACCGTGCCATTTAAACAGCGCTGGAAAAGAATGAGCTGGGGCGAGCCCAAAGAGTGTACATTTTCATTAAGGATAAACATTTTCAAGAGATATACCAAAGTAATACATACTATACAATTAAAAATCCTTTATGCCTTTAAACTTTCTTTCGTTAGGTACACACACAATTAAAAATCCATTTATCCAAACTTTCTTTATATAATAAAATCCATTTATGCCTTTAAACTTTCTTCTTTTCTTCTTCTTCTTTCCTGACGAACTTGTGGGAATAAACATCCCAATAGCTTCTTATTGATCAAAAGAGACACATTTCAAATATAACCACTCACGTCATGAGAAATCCTCATCGCTGTGAAATCAATATAGCACCTATCAATGTAAGATATATCTTCGTGACACTCAATTTTCCCTAAGAAGAACTATAACTTGCAATTTCAACCTTTACGTTGAAATTTCAATTCATATCACTAATAGGGTTTATAAGCAGAAATCATCATGAAAACATTATCAAAATACATTTATAAATCCATTTAAATCCTTTACTTTATCATGAAAACCTTTATATATAAATATACATACTATTTTACATTTTTTAAACTTTCTTTATGATGTCATATGGCATATAGAATTAATACATTATATATATTGATAAGATAACAAATATTGCTTTACTTACATCAAAACTTTTCATTTAGCAATATAAACATTTACATTAAACTTTTCATATTTTAACATCAAAATCATTCATACTTAAAACTCAATTTGCAAACATCATTTTTACACTCACGCTTCACCGCTTCAATCTGCCGCTTTCGTCGAATTCGCTTTCCGGGTCCGATAGTCCTTTTTTCACTTTTTCAGAAATCTGAACAACTATTAATCGTTGTCTCCATTAATCACCATATATCTGGCTAACAATCCATCAGATTCATTTTTAAATTCTAGCTTAACCACACTTAAAATACCACACAACTAAGGAATGACCAAATAATTTCCTTTTACAAAATGCAGACTTAATGCCTTAACAAATCTTTTTTTTTTTGTGAATCTACTTTATTTATAAATTGAATCATTCTGATTGATCATTCCAATTAGTTATGCATTTCATGCCAAATCCAGTCATTTATCATTTTACACGGATCGCTTGAAATACCAATTTTACAATGTCTTGACCCATATTTGACACCGTTCTTGCGTAATTTTGAAGCTAGCGTTATGGTTCTTTCTCCACTGAATCCACCAAATTGAAGACCAAATTGCTACGACCAAAACAACCGTTAATCTATATTAAAACTAACAGCAATACACATCTCACTGAGCAATTTGGGCTATTTTGAACAGAACTTTATCGTGCTTATTTGGATGTTTGTTTTCCCGGAAGCTCATTTAACGAAACTGAATCAACAATTGATTTAAATTGGCGTTGCAATAAAATGATGAATCGGTCAACAGAAAACATAGCATTTCCCAGATCGGTGATTTGCTCCTGAATTTTTTTTCCACAGATTTGTTTCTTGCCACTTCGCTACCACCAACACTACAACTTCGTAATTCATATACCTCAAGAATTCTACATGAATCATCAAAACACCACTCCACAATAGACTTTCGAAATGAGTGCTATGGAACCTCAAAAACCTCAAAACCCTAGGTGAAAATCCAAGAACTCAACCTAGGTCCACGCCTCACTCTTTTAACATTATCAAGGTGACTGATGATTCCATGCTTATTTTCCAACTGGGCATATTTACCTCACACCCTCAATACTCCCAGAGTTTATGTGCTCTTGCACAAACCTAGACTAAAGGAGAAACAAAATTTCATCCAAACCTTAGAATTCATCAAAATCCAAACATAAAGGATTCCATACCACGACCTTGTCCTCCTTTCTCCTCTCTCTCTTCCTCTTCCTCCTTCTCCTCCTCTAAAAAACCATGAAGTTCCTAAAATTTAGATGAGACCAAATGAGTTTTGTCTTTGCCTCATGTCCTTAGTCGTTCTTTACCGTGACTATAAGTCCACAAGGTCAAGACAGCACAAAGATCCTTTATATTATATTATGCCTAGCTTCTGAATCATTTTCTATGTTTCCATATTCTTGAGTTGTGTTTGATAAATTAAAATTCTTTCTTTTTTACACACATTCTTACATTTTAAATTATCATTTCATAATAATTTCATCTACAAATATTATAATAATATTTAATACTTAGATACTTCATCAGAGATCATGTATCGCATAATCTCGACGAAGCGGCGTTCCATTTCGGAAATTACCCACATTCACGGCACGATAATATTGAGCCGATGCACCCGGCCAATCGACTGACATATGACCGGCATATGGAATGTAATCATGGGATTTCATGCAAACAAGCTGGTGATACACAAGAGCTACATGCAACATTTATAAATTTCGTGATAATTATGTTCTACATATATAATTCCTCATCCATCATAAATTCCATGTTAATACATCCATAAGTTACACATTAACAAGATTTTCTTCACACAAACTACTACGTTATTCAATTTTTAATAAAGTACATAAAAACACACACACACATACACACACGTAGTAAGAAAATTAGTCCCGGATCGCCTAAGCCTTCTAAATCTATCTGATCGGCCCAAAGAACCTAAAATTCAGCCCGGATTGTCCAAAAAACAACAAAATTGTTCGATCGTGGATTAGTGCCTAAAAGTTATTTGAACCCCGCTATTAAGGCTGAGCACTTTTAAAATAATCAACACTGGAACCCTACTTGCATGGTCAAGAACTCGCTATTCTAACGATCGCGCAGATTTTATGGCAAATTTTAAGGCACTTTTGCAGCTAATTTATGTGGCTGAAAATTATATTGAGCTCAACTGGCACGACTGAGCCCAAACCCATGATTGTACACAACAAAATATAAAATGTAGACGAAGGAAAGAAGAGCGTAAAATGTGACTGGTTTGCAGAAATTCCGCACAATAATCGCTCACGGCATGCCATCGTTTCACCCTCCAACATGACCGCTCACCTGCTTTGACGCTGATGCTTGCCGTCTTCCAAATGGTCCGTAATAGCTCTTTGGTTTTTGGCTTTTTTGTACTTTGTTCGGTAGTACAGCAGGTTCTCGGCCAAGCCTCAAAAAATCAACTTCGCACAAATTCTTTGGGAGAAGCTTTCGTCTCCTTTTTTTTTTTTTCCTCGCTTCCCTTTCTTTCATTTTCTTTCTATTTTCAATGTCAAAACAACTTCTATTGAAATTTAAGATGAGCTGGTTAAACTGCTTTCTCCTTGAAGTGAAGGCTACCACAGAGACTTAGCGTACATCGAGTCCTGCTTCTTCGCTGTACTCACCTGGCCAACAGGTTCTTCTAACTATAGGTTTTTATCCCTTTCCGATCCCCGGAATCACTATTACTGGTAAGTTTTAGGTTCATGGATGCTTATTGCTAGATCCACTCAGATTCATTAGTTACCTCACACCCATTGAAAGGGTCCAGAGGACTTATTCTTCACTATCGATGACCACTAATGGCCAGATTATTTTCAAAAGGATACAAAAATTTCAGGGTTAGGTTTTATAGCTGTGCCTGAAGATCTGTCTGGCACACTGGGAATATCCTTCTCAGATCATGAGAAGAACCCAAGAAACCCCTCGCTGTCGCAGTGTCCCGCCCAATATCCCCATGATGCGCCATGAGATCTCTTTATTATTTTCTGTTTACTTGAATGACATTTTGCCATCACCAAACTCATCATGATCACCCAAAATCCAATGCACCCACCAAATTGAACCTCACCGTTAAGGTCATTTATGCAAAGAAAAACCTATCCCCGAAGTTTGGACTAGAAGATATATCACGCAGTTTTGCATGGCGCATGAGACCAGATATAAATATTGTTGATTCCGATCACCTTATCGTGGTGCCTGAATCAATACGCTACTGGCAGCCGCGCATTTCGACGAGCTATGGTCGTTTTGTGATCCTCATCACAAGTAATCGTGAATCTGTTTATTTAATGCCACATTAGTTTACCACAAAAAAACACTGGTCAGAGATTAGCTTTTTTTTTAGTTCTCAGGTTGTCCCGTTGTCATAGAATCCACATGCCTATGGGCTTGAACTGATCAACAACACTGTAGTGGATGAGCATTATAATCAGCGTCACCTGTGGAGAGAAACCTAGAGCATACATGTCAATGAGGGATTACAAACATTCCACGGCATCAAGAATCCTTGGGGTAAACTCAATCCAAATAGCTCTGGTGAGGACTATAGAGTATCATCGACGAGCGCACCCATCTATAGTGGTTCTCAACTATGGCACTTACAAGCTTCTTCTCATTATTTTACCTAAACTCCTCAAACATAATCATCTACGCTGACATCTTCGCTGATAGAAAATACCCACCAGCAAATCATTAGTGGATAATTCGTTAGAGAGCAGAGGCGCGCGTTGAATGTCCAGTGGCAATCAAGAAATTACAAGGAGAGCTCCCATCAAAGGAATTACGTTCCAGTTAATTGATAAAAATTGATTATCCGCAAGAATCCCATCTGAACACCAATCACTCTTTGTTCACATCAAGAGGAGAATCCGTAAAAAAGAGCGTTCGATTGACACCACAATGAGGAGCAATATAAAATAAAGAAGATGAAGCCAATCTCCCATTGCCGACCAGGAGGGCAAGCGGAAGGAAACAATGGAAGGGACCCAAAAGCCCCATCCTCAACTCAATTCCAGCAATTTGGATCTCAATGCCACCGCCAAACCCAAAACAGCCTGGCGACGCTTATCACTAAGATCCGTTTCACCGACACAATCTCCAATCAAAAAACTTCGTCATGAAGCTACTATCCCAGAATCTTGTTGCCTACCATTTTAGGAAGTTAGTGGTCATCGCTGAAGATTTTTGCCACTACATCAAAGAAACTGGCAGCCGCCATACCCAGATGACATATATGATAGGTTCGCGCCGCTCCGATCTGAGCAACTAACCCTTACATTTTAGTTTTCCACCCAAAGCACTCGCACAGAATGGTCGGGGGGAGCACATTTCCAATTTTTATTTACATTTTTTCTAAACTTATTTATTTCTTTCATTATGTTATTTGGTTTTTTGTATTTTTCTTCTTAGATTTTCAACACTTAAGAATATCATAGATTACTTTTCAATTTTCTAATTTTCTTAATTTCTTTTATGCTTTATTTTTAAACGGAGTCAATTTTCTAAATCTCGCGAATTTATATGAAAGTAAAATTTAACTACACTACTCTAAATGCCCTATAACAACTCGTTTTTTGTTATTTAAAGCTACAAATTTAACTTCGCATCGCCTTGCACGTCTATAATGTCTGCTGTTTTCCTGTACAACTCGTGACCATTCCATTTTTTTTGTCTTATATATATATATAGAGAGAGAGAGAGGTAGGGTAAATATATATATATATGTATATATATATATGGTATATATATATATATATATAAGTTTTATTATTATTATTTAAAAAATATTTCAGATTATAAATTTCTTAACTCATTCGATTTCACAATTTTGTTTTCTCATATAACTTTCATCCGAACTCGTTTTTTAGGTGTTCTGGTACTTGAAAGTTTAGAGAGTAAAAACAAATTCAACTAGAAAAGAACACTTCTTGAAATTTGTAAGAATTTTTCTAAAATGCTCAACTGGTCACTTTTTTTCCTCTCTTTCTCTCTTAATTTGTTATCAGTCAAATGATGAAAAACATGGAAATATTAGAAGTTCCTATCCAACAACAAAGATCCTGTCGAGAGAAAATTCTTCTCTGGTAATCTTCAATCTGCTTCTTCCCACGCAAACAACATAGACACAGTTTGGTTTGGGAGATATTAAGAAGGCAATATTGTGATGAGGTTAGTTAGGCTACTGGACAAGCCCATTTTTTGATGTTCAGTGGCTTCCTGGTTGTCCTTTTTGTGAGGCTGTTATACTATACAACTTACTTTTTCAAAAATTGGACCCATTTTGCACCTGCACTTTTTTGTGTTCGCGAACCCTGTGGTTTAAAAATGAAACTCCTTATTCAATCATCATGTTGATTGGTTCCATGCTCTGACAGACAGCAATAAGCGTGAACTCTTGTTGGCTTTGACCATATATTTCCTTCCACCTTTAGCTAACCACACACACCGGTGCACACTGCAGCCTCTTTCAATAACCTCGAAAAACTACCAGTTTCCTAAGTTTCCTGCAATAAGTTACACCTGAAGCTCAGCTTCT
Organism: Tetrastigma voinierianum; assembly: GCA_016808115.1. Taxonomy (NCBI): domain Eukaryota; kingdom Viridiplantae; phylum Streptophyta; class Magnoliopsida; order Vitales; family Vitaceae; genus Tetrastigma; species Tetrastigma voinierianum. The sequence continues at coordinate 2,164,099 of JAEQBH010000021.1, forward strand.
TCACCACCTTATTAGGAATAAGGACTCCCTATAATAGAAGCCAATGCCCGTCAAAAATAAAAAGAAGAGAAAAAAGAAAAGCAAGAAAAAGAAAAGAAAAAGAAGAAAATTGCAACGCTTTGCCTTGAAATCCGAGCACGTCCGGAGGTATATGGCGAAAAGCCTTTAAAGTCTCTATACCCTAAGCTAATCAGTCGAGCCACCACTGGCGCCGCATGTGGATAAGTGAGTTTAGCAAGTTTTAGGTGTTGAGTCTCTCGAAATCATTCGTAGTCCGATGTGAAACCCGGTTGAGTTGAGGTTCAAATACCTGGCATCAGCCTTGTTTGTCACTGAGTCATCATATGATCCCCGCACATGATCGGGCGAGGCTCATTTCAAGACCCTTACAACACACAAAAAAGAATATGGTCAGCATAGCGTTCCAATCACTAAAGCTATTAGCAGATCCTGCTTTCGAGGCGATTGAATGGGGAGAGTGCAATTTGGTAGTTTATTGTTAAGGATCCGATCAAACAAAACACTTAGATTTCCGTGGAAGTCTGTTGAATTGCAGAAATTTTTTTGATACCACTTTGTATGGTATCTAATATTATCTGAGATAGTTATTGGCAGGATCAAGATCACCTGAAAGTGGCATTACCATTCACAAACTTTTGAATAGCATTATAATGATGCACCATATTGTTTGACGTTTCTTCTTCTTTCTTTCATCGCTAAGTGACTAGCAATGTGTAGGTCAGTGATTAGGTCAAAGGTGAGATGAAACCCCACTATTTGCTGTTTGACACTTTTTGTAAAATAATCGCGAATAACTCGACACATTGGAAACCTCGCTATTCACCGATCGCATTTTATAAGGCAAATTTTGCGCTATGAGCTACCAGGCTTCAAAACTTGCTGAGCCCATCCAAGTATTTAGCGCAATTCCAGCCAAACTACTGTATATTGTTGGGCATGATAGCAGCAAGATGCAATGTGAACTGTTTCAGAAAATTCTTACGACACCGCGTTTGCTTTACCCACACCGCGTTTCACCTCCTAGACCCTCGCTCACCGCTTTGACGCCAGCTAACAGTTTCTTCCAAATTATCCATAATAAAGTTTTTGCTTTACTTTACTTTGCAATTGAAATATTGGCGCTTCCTCACGCTCTTTGCATAAAAAACCAACTCATACTCGAGAAGCCACTTTCCTTGTTTTTTCACGCCTTTCATTACGGCAGCCAAACACCTTCGGTGGATGAAAACTCCGTATATTATACAACCGCCTGAAGCGAAGGCTTCGCAGACCGGCGCTATCGAGCGTCCCCGCTCTTCACGCAGTACCACCGCGCTTTGTGCGTTCCTTCTAATTATAAAGTTTTGATCCTCTGAATCCCTTTGATTTACATATTTGTAAAAGTTTAGGGTTCAAGGGATGCCATTACAGATCCACCGATTCATGGTTACCTCTCTATGACCCATTGAGGGAGTCTGTGAGACTTATTCTTCTTCACCTGTCGACACTGAGTTCATGTCACAGAACGCCATTTTAAAAGATAGTACTCTGGTTAGGTTTTATAGCTGTTGTAATAAGATCCAGCTCGGAGATATCAGAGGGTAGTCATCCTCCTAACTATGAATGAACTGAAACCCCTCAGCCATCAGGGAAACCCGCTTCTCCAAGATCCCATGAGTCACATATGGACCTTTATTATTTTTCTGTTTTACTGGAACTTACGCTTCTTCACCATCAACCCTCACACTGCTATCACCACCTTAAATCCAATTAATTCAACAATTTGAACCACCGAATATTTGTGTGAAAGAAACAGATCTGAGAGTTTGAACTTAACCACTATGGTCAGGTGTATTTTTGTTGGTAAGAGAGTAATGATATAAATATTTGGTTGACCTCTAGATCACCTTATCGCGGGCACCTAGCCGATCACAAAATAGTCCTTAAATTTAGTCCTAACGCTTGAAAACAACCCTGTAATTATGCCTGAACTGCTTGAAAATTACCCCAAAATTCGCAGCTTGAATGTCCAAAATAGTCCCAAAATTATGTCCGGACTATCCGAAATGTTTCTGAATTTAGTTCAACCGCTGTAAACAATTCAAGACGCCGAGCCAACCAAACAACCCTGGTAAATTATGTCTGACAACCAAAACACTCCAAAAATCTCAACATGATCAACTCCAAAATCTAGAGATTAAATCAGAAAAGGTCGCCACGCTCCAAGAAACCTATTCCACAGCCACTTGATAAAATGAACCTGCGGGTGGTACCCACTGGGAAATTGAATAAACCTGGCATTTGCACCACGCGAATCGCTACGCGTGGATTGACTTTGCCTTTTGTCCCGATGAAAACCTACGGTCCGATTTCTATAAATCTTAAAGACAAGCTTTAGATTTCACTCACTTTTCTTTCTCTCTTTCTCAGCAAGTCTCCTCCACCTCATCAATTCTTTTTTTTTTTTCTTGTCAAATGGTCTTTTCCTTTTGACTTTTCTTCCTTCATTTTTCTTTTATTTTCTTTATTTTCTTTATTTTTGATTTTTCCTTTTGATTTTCTTTTTTCATTTTTCTCTATTTCACCTATCATGAATAACAAAATTTCCTGGTACTTCAATCTAAATATCAGCAATTTCAAAGGAGCAGTGAGATTCATGAAGATGAGATATCTCCACTCCGATAGCTCACAAGATAACACCCTCACGATTTTTCCTGATAATAAGATTTTTTCACAATTTCCATTTCCCTCTTTGTTCTTTAGGCTGCAAAATCGAAAATGTCATAGTGGGGCTAACCCACCTAAAATGCATGTAAGTTGGCACCCTCCAACCACCAAGCCAACAATCGACTTTGGCAGATAGAAAGTGCAATCTTTGCTTTAAGAGTTCTCTACATTATTGCTCATAATTCCTTCATCCTGTCATACACATTTTATTTTTATTTATTTTACATTATCACTATAATATTTTAAACGTTTATTAATTTCAGTGTAGAAAAGAAATAAATAATATCATTTAAAAAATTTAAAATTATAATATACAATATTTTGAATATTCTCATTATCTACATAATATTTGTGGTTTCATAACTAAAACAAATAAATAATATCTCTTAACATAATAATATCTTAATAATATATTAAATATAATATATTTAATTTTATCAATTACTAATCCATTTGATTTTAATCTACTTACTAAGAGGAATAATTTCTCATCATCATATAATGGTAATATAAAAATGAATTTGAATTATGTTTTGTAAAATATCCACCAATACTTTCTCTCCGATATTGAAACCATCACCACAGATCCACACCGATATTTTGATCCTCGGTTCCATCCAACCAACTCCCTGAGCCGTCACCATTCGCTTATTTTTCTTTCGCTATTCCATTACACGGCTGGCTCAATACATGAGCCTTATCCAAGTGTTATGCGTCACTTTGGCAACACCATCGTTGGCTCAATCATTCCTCATGGCGTTATTTGATTCAGGCGGTCATCATGCCATCGCGCACACCCGATGTTCGGCTGCCTCGAAAACGCTAAATCAATATGTCATCTAGTAAATCCGGCTGTACTGAATGGGTAACTAGATTTCACGATCTAATTCAACGGGTGAAGTCCGTCAATATTCAAGATCTAGAAAATTTCCAATTTTCAACTGTCATCGCTAATATTTTCGTGTAACGAGTCTTTCCTGGCTTATACATGATGAAACCCATGTGTGTCAAGTCTGCCCACAGAAAGGGAGGGAGAAGGTGCAAATGGGGAGACAAAAGGTGGAGGGGAACCAGAAAAAAAAAAAAAAAAGAGAAAAGAAATAGAGAAAGGGAAAGAGAAAAGAAAGAAAAGGAAAAGCAGGAAAGCTCCACAGCCTTCCCTAAGATCTCGGTATCTAAATTAATCTTAACAATTGTTAAGTAAACCATTTATCAGGGCTACCCCTCCAAGAGGTAGGGATTCTTCCTACTTTGTTATTTCCACCCTGCGCGGGTCAAAGGTTGTTGATTTCTCACCTAGTATGATATACAAGGCTCTCTCGTTTACCCTACATTATCCATATTTTTGACTGGTTTTCGATCAGGAAACAGCAGCAGCTAATCATGTTCTTCATAGAAGCTGTATTTCTGCATCCGTGATTGATGATTTTTGAACACCAAATGATCTCAGTACTCGTTATGGGCCATTTCTAGAATAAAAATAAAGCTGTGTATTTAACAGTTCAGATTTTGGGATCGTTTTGGTCGAAACAGAGGAATTTGAACCCATGTTCTTCATAGAAGTTATTAGATGACGGCGAATCATGCATAGCTTTTGAATCACCCAAATCGACCTCTCTAACCTGCTATGGTTCAGTTCCTGATTGTTTAAGCACCACTTATGACCGCTCAAATCAAAATTCTAGAGACTATCAAGATTCATTTTAGTCGGGTGATGGGCCGCACGCCGAAATCACTTCGCTAGCGGCGGCGTTGACTATCGCGGGCTGCTTCGCGGCTTACAATCGTCTCGTGGATCGGTCCAGAGATTAAAATTTCTATTTTTAGCTAAGTTCTGAATCAGTCTCCGTGGCTCGTGTAATGCCAGTGTGTGGCTTATCATGGCTTGTTGTGTGACCTGGTTTCAATAGGTTACAGCTTGGCTTGAGCAAGGTGAATTATTTGTGGGCATATTTGATGCCAAAATGGTCTTTCAGGATCAAGGCTGTCATTATACTTTGAAATTGAATGAGACATATGCTTGTGATAATTGATTTGAATATAATAGGTGTATGTGTTTGAATATATTGATATCAGATGATTGTTGGTTTAAATTGATATAAAGCTCATAATATAATTGTCCATAATCCATGGTGAATTATTGTATGGTTTGAATTGTCCATGTAGTGATTCATTATAGCATGGTTTTAATAACCTTTTTTGTAAAATGGAACACCCAGTTCTAATCACTGTGGAATTTGATGAAAATGTATAGAATTGGTAATTAAACTATAGTCGCAATATAACTGTACAACTAAATGAATATGGATAAATGGAATCGAGTGACCATCCAATAATAACCTACGTTCCGGTAAATGATGGTAGTAGAATCACCTGAGATCCCATGGAGCTCGTGAGGTTGATGGTCGGGTCAACCATTCTCGAGTTTTGGGACGTCATAGTAGGCAATGGTAGCACAATAGCCAATGTTACCGAAGTTGACAGGTTAGAAATGAATAATGTTAAAAAATAGTAGATTAAAATTATAGTCTAGTTCCATCCCGTAGTATGTTAGTTGTGTTTGAGATTACTTATGGTGCTCAACATTCTTTTGCATAACAAGTCTAGTGGAACTATGGTTGCCTCAAACTCAATTGTACATTGTTCAACAAGGATGGGGGAGTTCACGATTGAATCACTTGGTTTTTGTTCAAGGTCTGCATAATATAGTGATGCTTTATTGCATTTAGATCAATGTCATAACACACATGTGAAGTGGATGTGATAGTCATCCACAGTTTACTTCGATGTTATGCTTAGTATTGAATAGAAAATGTTTATTATTACTAATTAAAGAAGAAAAATATATAAATATATATAGAGAATATATAATACTTTAAATATATAGTTATTTCAATATATATATATATGCAGGTATATGTGTTATATATATATATATATATATATATATATATATATATATATATATAGGTGATATATATAGTATATATATATATATATTATAAAAATTAATTTGTTTTCTTATAAAAATTTATTGTATAAAATAATTATAATAACAGATATAGTATTTATAAATAGGTAATATTTAAAAATATTATTACTGATATTGGGAAAATAACATACATATTAATAAACAGAGATATTAATATAAAAAATATGAATATTTATTCTATTTTCTTATTATTTTTTTACTTAATGATTAAAAGAAAACAACAAGTTATCACTGAGACACCATATCTGTTGTTCATGTAAAAGTCCATAACATTTCTCTAACCTATGCTTTGTAGGAGTTCTGATGGAAAGCAAGATTTGGAAAGAAATGAGCAACACAGCCTAAAAGAGAGCTGGTAGTTCATAAAATACACAAAGATAATTTTTTTTGTAATTGATCTAAAATATCAATGTTCAATCCACCATTGTTGGTATTCTAAATTCAAAGATCTTTCAACTATTATCATCACATGAAAGAACGAATATACTTGATAAGTTGGAGAAGAAAATAGTTGATGAAGCGTGAATCCGTTGGTGTCGATATTATCGTAATAAGTTATATATCATTTCATCACACACACCTTTGTCAAATGATGTGTCACATAAAATTTCTGTGGTGTCACAACAAATTTCTGCAAAGTTATGACATAAACACTTAGTCGACAAATTACCAACAAAGTCGCGTAAATTATTCTACCAACAAGTTGTTTTTTCTCCAACTTCAATGTTAAGTGTCATAACTTTTCTGCTTTTACCAGATTTGAGTATTTGAGGTGTTCTTTGAAAGCACTTTGAATTTAGAATGCAACCATGGATGGAGTTAAACCTTTTGATATTCTAGATGGTATAGAAAAATTTATCTTTGTAAAGACACGTCGTGGAGACAATCTCTACACACTCTCCTCCTTTGGGAAACATGTTGCCTAGTTTTTACCAACCACTTTTTAAGCTCATCAAGATCCACAAATCCAAGTTTAGAGGAAATATAAATATATTTTATTGTAGACACATAAAAGACTAAAAATATGTGAAAATGAATCTCAAAATGATAGGATGATTCAATACACTTCATCAACAGTAAACATGTATTAGGCTTCATCATTGTTTTTGTTTAATATGGAATCCACTAATATAGAGAAGATTGTCCTAAGTCATGTGATATCATGATATATAAAAGATATTTCAATAAAACTATTCAATATAATTAAAAATGCAAGCTTGTGCACCTTCAGCCTATAAGATATCGTCTTATACCGCAGTAATGACCGGAACATTATGAATAAACCTCTTTTTCATAAACTACTAGGACTAATATATGAATGTTTCCATTGTTTTAGTGAACATTATAGTGTACTATATGCATTTTTCCATTGTTTTGGTGAATCAAATAAAGGAAAAAATGACATCAACTATATTTTCCAATTTTTTTTATATTGGGAAAGTTTTACTACAAACATGTGAAGGAAGTATTCATTATTTTTATACCCTTATTAGATATCCACACATGAGATAAAGATTGTCCTAGGTTGGTTAGGAAAGAGATTTCGAATAAAAAACTATCAAATTCATTGAAAATGTAAAAGTTTGTACACTTTGGCTACATTTAGTACATCGTCTTGTACGCTTGCATATAATGACCTTGTGTTATAATTTAACCCTATTTTTTTTCATGGTATATTAGACTATAATATAGTAATAAGCTTCCATTTATTTAGTGAATAAAATAGAAAATACATCAATAAAAATTTCTGTATTTTTTTGATTTGGGAAGTTTATGCCATAACAATGTGTACCTAAGTTTACTCACGTGTTAGTATGACACACTCCACTATGACTAAATAACGCCCTAGGTTCAGTCTCCTATGGCATTGAGGAAGGCATATACAAGGAAGATGAGGGCGTGACTCTTCCCTCGACCTGGCGGGAAGTCAGTCAAGCCCCATATCAAGGGCGGATATTGAAAGCATGGAAAACATCACGCCAAGTTTTCATGTTGGCCACTCACCATATGTAGTTCCAGATATTCCTTACCAGATGGTACAATAAAATCATCACAGACGTTGTTCTATAGGTCGGGTAAGGTTCACTTGACCATCCGTCGCCCGCACAGTGTATTGGCATAGGTAAATTTCATAGGCCATGATCAGAAAGATCACATCACAGTAGATGACCGCTCTTCACCAGGCCTTACAGGTACTGATACAACCCGACTAATTTTTTATTGAATTTCAGATTAATAGTGTTTTGATTACTCAAGACCACCTAGATCATCACCACACATCCCACTCCACTTAGATCCAAAGATGACTTCACCCAGTCATCATCGGGAGCAGCCATGAGATACAAAGTCAGGCGATGCCGAGACACGCCATCAGGACTTGATTAACGTTTGGTTTGATCGAGCGTTCGATTAACATGGATCCACTCACCATGACGCTGGGCTGGCGATCAGACTCCACCAGCCAAGCGGCGTAAAAGGTGCTCGGCCTTTAAGACGGTACAGAGATCGGCGATGGATCGATGCAGGTTCCACAATGGACGGGCCATACAAAGATTCGATTTTATCGATACACCTCCGCCAACAAGATCCCCAGGCCATTCAAACTATCCCAAATTGAGGTGTCCCAAACAACTTCCAATTTGACCCAGATACTCATAGCATAAAGATAGTTTGGCTTGATAACCCTTCATTCTGCCCTGGTAGAAATGTATGTTCACATGTGATGTTCAAATTGTTAACTAAGGAGTAGAAGCTAGCTTCCACCTGATAAAACCATTCATTTACACAATGGGCCTAGAGAGGATGTTCAAAGAGAGGATGATGAGATTCTTATGCCGCCTACGCGACTACATACAACTCAACACTAAAATTTTCTTCATATTAATTTATTATATATTTCACTATAATTGTTTTAAATTCGTTTTTTCGAGAAACCTATAACGAATGAATGAATAAAGAGTATACAGATTAAATATTGCAAAAGCAAATGAGAATGATGAAAACCCTAAATAAACCTAAGTGAAAGGTGGGTAAATCAAATTGTAAATGAGAACCCAGGTCAAACAACAATGTTTGTAAATATAATGTGAAATAAATAATAAGTGAATGTGCAAATAAGAATATCTAGTGTTTTTAAGGAGAAAATGGAAATGGGATTTAATGAGGAAGCTAAACATGGCCTAGAGGATTTTTGACTTTACATCACATTTATCTCGTGAACTGCTCATTTGATAAATAACGTATTGAGAAGAGAGTAAGAGAGAAAGCTAGGTTTTGAAAAAGAAGGACTTGGTGAGTCTCTCGCATTTGCATAAGGATCACATGTTGTTATTGAAAGCTGTGGCTTCAAAGGACAGATTTATGCGGAAAACCCCAGGACTTTTTAATGATGTTGTTGGAATAATCCTAAACCATCCATAGGTTTTTTGTTAGTGGTTAATAATGTAGAGTTCTTTCATGGAGTGATTTCTGTAGTTTCTTTTGATTTTGGGGTGATTTTGGAGAGAAATTGCAAAGTACAAAACGGAAAATTTAATATCGGCTCTACGCCGCAGCGAGGTGAACCCGACGCCTCGGGTATAACCGCTTTCTGGCAAGTGGATGCACCACGGCGAGCCCGAGCTGCAAATGGCACCTTCGAGTACGCGGCGAGATACCGTCACAGCAATTGGATTTGTTTCAACACCTTGTATTCGTACACGATACACATAGACCCAATAGGTAGTACTTCAGAACTACATAAGAGTACACGAGAGAGAAAAACGCATCGCATCTTGCCAATTCTTGGCTACATTCATTTAGTACTCCATTAATTGTTCAACCACTGGTGATATGGAGAATTGGATTGTGTGCAGTGAAGACGGCATAACCGAATTTTCAGGGACTGTGACTTCTGGGTATAGACAAGATCGATAAAATTGTTCCATTTCAAGACTCAATTCCCATCTCGTTCTACTGTGAAATATATATATATATATATATATATATATATATATATTATTTATTTATTAGTATTCATAAATAATGTCAAATTATTCATTTCTTAGATTCAATTTCATTTTTAAAAGCTCTAATTGTGAAATATATATATATTATTGATTTTGAATTATTAGTATTCGAAATGTCAATTAAATAATTGTTCCTCTATGACTCAATTCCCATTTCCTTAAGTTCTATTGTGAAATATATATATATATATATATATATATATATATTGATTTGAATTATTAGTATTCAATGTTTGTTAAATATATGTACGTAGCGCGTGGTATTTGAATCCAGAGTGGGCGAATTTACCGCATGTGAGTAAATTGATTTAGCGCCGTATTATCAATGACCAACATGACGGATTCACCAACCGAATTCGGGCTATGAAAGCTGCAAATCAGATGTTCACGTGAAATCACACTACTCGAATGACAAACAGGCATCTACTAACCTAATCCGCCGTGGAATGTTAATTTGTCCAATGAGAGATTTGTGAATGAAATGAAAGCACATTACTATTGAATGACAACCGGCTGCAGATTCACCAATCGAATCCATGTAGAATGAGACTTATAGTCATATGTATGAAATCGCAAACCAAGTGCTTAAATGATATTAAAAGCGCTTGTATAAGTATCTTCTTTAGATATTACACATAAGACATTGTATAAAGGCATTATTTTGATAAATGCATTATTCGTATCAACTTAAATGGAATAGAGAACTCAGATAGAAACACTGGGGCAAAGTAAATGCCAAAGATATTGTTTCGACAATGCGCAGTACCGAGTGATAGGCAAGAATGAAAGTGAAACCCAAGGTCGAGCCTATGAGTCATTCAGAAAGTTCACTAGGAAAAAGCCTCCGTCACATGCATCCTCACCATATATTTTTACATGACATTGTTTTGTAAACAAAGAAGTTCACCTGTAAAATTATTTTTGTACCTATTTCGAATACACTGATACTATGTTAGTAAACTGATAATATGCCATTTTAAGTTAAATGCATATTTTGTAAAGGAATTAAATTGAATTTAAAGAAGTTTATGGGCTTGCTCCTCAACTTAAATCAAAGCTTACTTAAAGATTTGAGAACAAACACTACATATTAATGAAATGTATTTGATAAAATGGATTTGATTAACACGGCTTCAACCAGAGTCCCCTGGTTTCGTTCTGGATCCATCAACTCCGCCTGTTTTCTAGGCTAGGGGCTAAGTATAATGATAAGCTCAAAGATATCCACCCAGGTATGCTCATTAGCCCATCCATTACTTGTGAAGTAGAGATGTATCGATCAGAAAGCACTTAACAGACGAGTCGACCGTCTTTCACTACCCTGAGGGACTTATTCACTTCTATGACAATGACAGAGCTACATGCTTCAGTTTTCCGAGAGATTGATTTACCAACCCGAGGGGTCGATCATGTTCAACCCATATTCATTGATGTTGTTTATTCAGTGCCTTTCAAGATCGTGATGTCCGATCGACAACGTCACTACTAACTTTCGTCCGCTAGTTACTCCATCAGACTCGATTTTCGCCAACCACTTTCGGCCTTCACATAACGCCAGAGCTTACGACGACCAGAGGAGCAGTTAAAGTACACTTCAGAGTACACATATGTTCGCCATCAGATATCTATATACTAGTTTCAGGTTTTAGCTAGATTTATAGTCATCCTTTAACCTTCTTCGTCACTCGATTCATGGTATAAGCGCTATACCATCTTCCTCTTCACTAAGTCGGTCATATTAATGAAAAGCTTTAATATCTTTTACAAATTCAACAGATGTTACATTTTCTAAGTCACATGCTAAGAGGTATCGGTCATAAAATGGAGGATGAATTTGCACATTTGATCGCGTTTACTGAACAGTTTAAAGTTGTCGGGCTAGATGACAAAAGAGTTACACTCATAGCGCTCTAAGTTCTTCGATCAAGACAACTATTAAACTGGTACTTAGTATGATGAGAGGCATGCCAAATGCCTCGGCTTCAGTCAGCTCGTCAGGCTTCTCGTATGAAGCTACTTTACAATGATCACAGAGACCCTAAGGGTTCTATATACCCTACTGCAGACGGCGACGCTCAGCACCACCGCACTGGGGAAAGGCAAGTGGAGGTCGCAGACAAGTCTGGGGTTTGCCTCGACATCCCCTCCCTCGTACAAATCTTCACTGGTCGACTACTTTGCTCAGAGATCGGCACGGCACCCCATGTACGGTACCGACTGTTTTAGAGACATATGGGACTCAATCCAAACACAGCTCAGTACAGATATGTGTTCGAAGCCTTCGAGACTACTAAGCACCGTGCCATGATCGCGCTCCATCAACGGCTAGTGTTCACAAGCCCCTCGAGAAGGTCCTCAATTAAAGACCTACCTATGGATTTGGGGGATGATATCGAGGAGTGACTCTTCCCGATACTTACACACGACGACATCTAAAGATAGGCCTTTATCCTCGATGCAACCCCCACGCGAGTCCATTTGCTTTCGACATGTTTGAAGGTGGTACCACCCCTCCGGCCCCACTCCGACGCAGGGTGGTCCACCATTGTGTTGTCCCCCCAAATTCAGTGGTTTCTTCGCCCCAGCAAGCTCGAACTTCCGGGACCATGAGCGCAGATACCACCCGGAGGCGCTCCTAACAATTAATCAAAGTTATTAGTTACAGGCTGGGATCACCTGGTCAGACGAGCTCATGGTCTCAGCCGAGCTCACATCGAAGAACCCTCATGGCTGCAGGATGGCCTGAATTACTTCCCCGGTCTGATGTTGGGGGCGGGTCCTACAAAAAGGCGCCTTTTGTGAAGTCCCACCCCAGCCCACTCCGACGTGGTCCCAGACTACAGCTATCCCAGCCTCCACAGGGTTTCTTTTCACTTCTCCATTCAACCTGGGGGACCAGCGAGCCAGATAGCTCATTCGAGGTAGTTCCTACTACACCAACCGGCTAGTACATTAGAACAGACCTGCACTATAAATAATACAAGTCTTGTAAATATTTTCTGACCAAGTTTGATCAAGTTTGACTTAAGTTTTTGATCAGATTACATATCAGTTTGACCACAACACTTAAAGATGTATGGACCAAAGTCACTTTTTCAAGATGAGAATAATTTTGGGTTGATCTGTGACACTATTTCGTAGGGCCTCACGACACGAGTTCATAGACAGGTTGAACATCAAAACTGACTTCCCATTTGATAAAAAGCTGGTAACTCGTGAAGTTCAAACGACAACATTTTTATCAGTGTCAAAAGCTGTTTTCAATTTTTACCTGAAAGAGACCCCGGGCCCTATATAAACATAACTTTGGATTCCAAATGAAACCCTAGCCTCCAAGACACTTTTTGAACTCCAAAAACCTGGTTAGAAGGAGTTTCCAAACCGAACCGAAGTTTGACTCTTCGTCATCGGAGAGCCGTGGAGAGACACCCGGACTGATTTAGCACCAATTAAACCGATTTACTGTACACGCACCTGACAGGGAGGAAGCGTGAACCCCTCCCACGTCACGCCGCCAAATTTCACGCCAACCGCCCTCCGGACACGCGCCGCAGATCGGTCGCTGGTTACTACGATAAACAGACCGGGTCATCGGTATTTTCTGGTTTTCTACATTTCAGGCCATTCCGTACTGCACCCAGGCGCAGTCATTTCACCATATTTTGGAACTTTCTCCGAACCGACCACGTGGGTCCTTTTGTAGATTTCACACCGCTTGAGTTGCTGGAATTTAAAAACGAAATCCTCCGTCTTAGATCGCGCTCGCCAATCACAAACATCTGACCAAGGTAATGGGTACCAATCTGGTTCCTGAACTCGGCCTACGATATGTGGTTTGTAAATTTTGACGCTGCTTGTTAGCTTTCCATTTTTAGGTTGTTTCTCGTAATTACCAAATGTCTTAGGATCAAAGAAAATTAAATTGGTCAATGAAAAATCAAGTTGTATTAGCAAATCGGATGCTTGTGAATTATCGATGGTTCAAATTTCAGAAATTACCAAGAAAAGTCCCAATTTTGTATCTACCAGGCACACCGTAGAAATTGGACCGCTAGAAGCAATTTGATGGTCTCATGGTTCAAAGGTTGTTCTAGCGCTCTTGCGGATATTCCAATGTCGCTGTCTTAATTATCGAGGCTACAGATTTATTTGGATATTATGCATTCACGCCGAGCTGAGAGACATCTCATAAGTGACAAGACCGGGAAGGCTCCAGAGGTCCGTGAGTGGTTTATATATGTTTTAAAAATGATTTTGGGTTTTATATCGTATATCTATATTGGCAGTGGATAAAATATTTTGTTATATATGTTGTTTGATCAATGGTTGGTTTGCTACAAATTTGATTATTGCCACATATATAAAAACATTAAGCATTATTTCATGTGAATTTGTCAACATTTTCACTGCTTTTGGAAGTTGTACTGCTTCTTGAGCGATTGCGTTATTTAGATATTCGGGTACGTAGATCGGGTTTAAACCCTCGAGAAATTATTGTTAATAGCATATGTGTTTAGTAAATGTTGGAGTGAATATAGTCAGGGTATTGTCTAAATTTCGACACATGAATTGAGGAACTAAAGATCTTCAGTCGAAGGATTGAGTCATAGTGGAAAAGTAAGTTCATAAGTTCCCAACCTACATTTTGCTGGAAAAGGAAAACGGAGTAAGAACATCGAGTTAGAGGTGTTATGTTATGAAACAAGATTAAAATTTTAGATCAGTCGCACCATATCATCGTGGTTTTTACCATTTATTGATTGAGGCCTGGGCTTGATCCCTACTGGCCAAGGTCTAGGTTTTTACCATCACGATTTGAGGTCACTGACCCCCACTGCCAGTATTCGGGTTTTTGTACTGACTACGGAGTCTTGTACTTTGTTCCACGCCGGCATCTGGTTTTTACCACGTTGATCGGAGGCCTGGCCACACCTCAACTGGCCGTACTTCCCAGTTTTTACCATTTATAGTGCCATGGAGGCTCCGTTTGATCCCTACTTCGCTTGATATTCCTGGCTTTACCACTGCGTCGTGAGAGGCCTGGTCACCCCGACGGCTTGGTATTCGCTTGCCACGGACGTGAGGTCGCTTTTGTCGACTGGCTATAAGGATATATGGTACGCACACGTGGTACCCGGGAGGTATGCACGCATATATGATTTATATGATACCAAGCGCTATATTGAGGCATATGGTAAGCGGCATATGATAGGTATATATGGCATGGTTTGGCGATGGGTATAATGTACTGGCTTTATGATGAGTATGTGGAAAATTCCGCTTATATGATATGGTACTTTATATCAGTGGGTAACTGGTTGTTTATCATCATTGACGCTGATCATCGTAGCTTTTGATCTCTGAGTTTACAGAAGGTTACAGGATGTACAGGTAACCACAAGTTCATTTGTTGCCTGCTTCAAATGAGGCTCCGGCCATTCAATGCTTATGATTGGCATGTGGTATGGACGCAATGATTTGTCTTTCAATATGAAAATAAACTATTTGATACTGTGGGTTATGGTACATTTCCATGGTTATTTTGTTTACATGGCTTAATTATAAGACGCTTATGCTTGGCTTATGCTGTGTACAGTTCATGTATAGTTTTCAGAGAACTTTCAGGTCGCAAATAAATTCAGTTTGAGCATAAATCAGGAGCATAGCCGGACTTTGGGGTAAAGTCAGTTTTCAGGAAATGTTTCTAAAACAAACTTACAAAAAGAGTGGGAAGTGAGGTCTTGAGAGAAAGAAAATTTCAAAAGAAAAAATATTATTTCCATATAAATTATGCCAATTATCGAGGATTTATTTCACGCTATTGTTTAAAATCGTTCTTCAGTTCCTGGGCAGTCATAGGCCCACTCGCGGGCCATATTCAAAGATCAAGTTCTTTTGCTATATAGATGCAAAGACTATCCCATCCATCCGTCTTTGAGTTGTTGACCTATTTATTTTATTTTGTAAAACCCCACTTTCGCAAATACTTAACGCTTGACATGCCAGATTAAACTCATATGAGTCCCTATTATGTATAAGCCGTGGTTATGACCTCCACATTCGGATAGTCGGGCCAAAGGGATTTTTCTATATTCGGTAATGGTAAAGGCATGTATTTATTGTTTCTTTTAGGTGGGGCCCTTTCAGAAAATTCCTAGTGATCAGACAATGGGGACTCCACTATGGCAGAGGTCCACCCAAATTCTAAAGGGTATCCTGTCTGTCTTGTCATGAAGTTTGTGTAACGCCCAAAATACCATAGAATTTTTTTATAATTATTACATATTCGGTATAAATTGAGCCAAACTTGGGTATTTCCTGAAAATTATGTTAAATGAATATTGATTGTTATTTGATATGATTTAAAAGATTGAACTTAAATTTACCGTATGAAAAAGCTGAAAATTAATTTAAAACGGGACCCATAGTCATTTCTTGATAAAGAATAAAGGCTCAAGAGTGAATAATAAGAATTAGAAGTGCAAATACAAGAGAATATATGGAGCAAGTTTACTATATTTGTGAGAACTTAAGTCCAAATGAGTTTTTAAGGGCCTTATGAGAATATGGTATTAGACCACATTTGGTCTTAGGAACACCTTCATTTGGAGCCAAAAAACGTTTTGGAGTTGGGAGAGAGAAAACCTAGGTTTTGTGTGTGTGAAGATCAAGGAGTTTGTGGGTAGAACTTCCATGTTTGCTCAAGTTCTAGCAAGGAAGAAGAAGAAAGGGAGCTAAGGCTTGAGAACAAGTGATTCAAGTAAGTGAATGACAAACCCTAGTTTTATACTTTAGAAACATACTGTTAGAAAACCAATACATCTTACAAAGTTTTATCATGGTTGTTCTAATGGTGTTATCAGGGAGAGTTTCTTTTGAGTTTTGCTCTGATTTATGTTTTGGAAGAAATCACTTAAGAGGAAACATGAAGTTTTCAAAGGACTTGGCCAAAATTTTCCAAACCCATAAGCTTCGTTTAGCCATAATCTTGGTCATTTTCTCATATCCAAATTGAGTGATTCAAATTCTCAGGGACAACATTAGATTTAGAAGAACAAATTCCTCCTGAAGTATGTGTACCATTTGGACCATTGACCCAAATCTGTTGGCTATTCATTTTGACAAATTTATGAAGTTCATTTCGAACAATATGTTCGAATAGTTTTTAAGATTTGCGCCTATAAAGCTCGAAATTTTCACTCATCCAAATTGAGTTGATTCTAAAATTGGGTAAATCCAGACTTCGGTGAGAATAATTTACTTGAATGGTTTATGTTACAAATTGTAACACCAAAGTTCCTGTAAATCCATCAGTACACTAGAGTTATGTGAAGGACAATATGATTTATGTTTTTGCAAATTGAGTATCGATGTAAAATGCAATAATTGAGTTTTGGTGGATCCAAATTGATGATTCTAGTTGAGAAGAAATCTTAGAATCCAGCTTCAAATGATTAGAAAGAACCATTACCAAAAAGAGTTAAGACCCTTGGAAATTGGGAAGGCTTAGGTAATCCAGTGAGCTAGTATACCACCCGGGCCAGAGTTTAAATGCCGTAGAATCAGTCTCTGGGGTGATCCAAATGAGATGATTCCAATTCCTACTAAAAATAGACTCATAGAGCTATAATTTTATTGAAGGAAGCATGAGCAAACATAAAATTTTGCAAGTGAAGAGGTATTGGGTAGACATAAACTCCCGACAAAAACTCCACAGAGATGTCCCACTACAGTGATTGCTTCATTGTATTTGGAATAGGGGCCGGCTTGTGAGAAAGCCCAGATGAAGCTCAGATTCAGATAGAAACCAAAGACATTTTGGTTTGCTCTACCAACTTTGGCTTCGTCAAGTTTCATGTTTGTTGTATCTTTCCATTCCTCAAGCCTAAGATTTGAACTATTTGTTCTAAATGCATAAGAAAATATTATTGAATTCCTGATTTAATTGATTTGGAAAAGTGATTGTAGAAATGTTTGCGTATTAGACAATTGTGAGCATTATTGAAATGAACTGCTATACAAATGTAATGTATTGTACCATATTTTTGCAAAGGATTTAAAACGCCCTTAATAAATACGTTACAACTGGTGCTTATTCCAGATTAAGGATAGATTGATATACCAATAGGGGTTAAAATAGCAAAGATCGCGAATCTTATTTGTGGTTGATGCAACACACCTGATCAAGAACACGGACTCTGGGACGGTATGTCTAATGAACTATTCTTTCATATATATATCAAGATGCCTCTAAAGCAGATCACTCAATGATTCCATGTCCCCAGATAATAAAGATAAAGTTAAATCTTATAAGTGCAGAACTGAATTGAATTGGGAAGTGAAATCAAAAAGGAGCATAATTGAATTAATTTTGTATTCGAATTATTTGAATCAAAATATGTTTCATAATTGAAATGAAAAGAGCTACGTGAAATGCCATTCATTGAATATAAAGTCAAGAGGCTCTGTATGATCAACAAATTATATAAATGATCAGATATAAACAAGCATATAAATGGTCAGACATTTGATCATCCAAAAGATTTAAAGTTAGAATTGTTAAATCGCATGATTCAATTAAACTAAACTCACAACGGATTTGAGACAACCACTATGCATGAAAATGCTTAAGCGTATTGTTTTTACTTAATGCACGTATCAGCGCAGTGATAGTATCGGCACGCAACTCAAAGATCGAAGAGCGCCGAGTCAGCAAAGAAAGAATCGCAGCGCCCGACTTGCGCATTCGGCGTCATGTTTCTAACTCGATATTTTTAGTTTAAACTGAATATCATTTGTAAATCATTTGAAAAGGCATGAATGCCTTCGTTTTAAATGCATTTTGTTGTCGTAAATGTATATGGTCATTTAAATCGAGAAATCGCTTTATAAAAGATTTGAACGAAACGCGATTTGATAAACCGGATTGCCACGGCTTCGCCGCCGGCGCCCCCGGTTTCGTCGATCCGCCATAATCGGGCTCCGCCAGTGCCCCCCGGGTCGCACATCACTAGCACTGAGATGTGACACTTTATGATGCCTACATCGGAGCAATGGAAGACGCGATCGACCGCCATTATTTCATGCGCAATGACTCGCTCCCGCTTTGTTTTCGATAAGTTCGGGGATTTATGCAGAGATAAACGATGATTATTGACGGACTTATCAAGTAATTGGAGACATATTCATAATACTTATTTATATGAGCATTCGACTGCGAACTCCACCTCTTTCTTTGCAACCATGTCCCAGTTTCGTCAACCGCTGATGATTTTTTCCGATGTGTAATAATGATAATGAGTATTTCAAGTATTTTCCCTGTGCACAACATTCTTCCTATGATATGACCACCAAAGACCATAAAGATACATATATGATGTTGATGATGTAGATAAGATGACCCACTAGGTGGCCATATCCAGAGTATTCCTGATACATAAGATAGGAAAAACATATGCACCATTATTGCAAAGATAGAGTCGTAGATTTTCGTGACACCAGATCGCCTTATGATTAGGACGGCCTTTCCTACCTCCAAATGAGAGGAGAAGATTTGATTAACCTGTTTAAGTCAGCCTGGATGCATTGTACCACATGCTGAGGACATGCCACAAGCCTTCGACTTCTATACAAAACATCACCAAATCTTAGTTCACCACATAGCCAGCCACAAAATCGCGACTACAATCTCGACAGAGCTTGCGTGTTAAGGAAGAAACTGGCAACTTAGTGCTGGCTTCTGCTGTATTATTGATAATCTCAGTGGTCGCAGCCGTCATCTGATATCCAAAAATATGATTACATTGCCAGTTGTGGTTTCAGGTAACCTCACCAACTGAACTGCTACCCTAAGAGAAGGATACGATTTCCCACATATTGATATGTTTAAGCTGATTAAAGACTACAGACATTCTGATGTTATCCTTCATGGATAGATATCTTTCTAGGTAGCAATGAGATTATATGTTCTGTGAGATATTAGAGAAGACTTCCTTTCCATTAATGAGCTGGGTGGTAATTTATGTTTACATCAAAGTCATTTCAAATAATAGTCCTGTCACCTGTCTAGTCGCCATCACTGTCCACAATATCACGTATTCTTTCTTCTTCTCTTCTTTCTTCCTCCATGTTGCTTACGACATGATAGTGAAGTCCCTAGATTAAGCAAATGCCACACTATGCAGGTAAAAAACAGCTATATACATAGAAGGAGAGCCACGAGCAAACTTTTATTGTGAAATTCTTTCTGAGAGATCTGTCGCTTTTAGTTGAGTGTTAAACCCCAAGAAGTGCCCTTACTAACTTCGGGAAATAGTCGACAATATCATAGTGGAGTTGGTGAAGATAGAGGTTGATCCCAAAGATTGTCATACTTGACATGCTCGCCCTGAGGACTAAGAGAGATGAGTTTTTGCATATTACTGTGATATCACCAAGCCATTGTTAAACTCGACAGATATATGTGAGCCTATCTTTCGTCTGAGGAAGAAACTAAATTCTGTCATCTGAATGATGATTTCCAAATATGTTGAAGAAGATTACAGGAGTGTCTCCTTCTCCTCCCGGGCCATACTTCATACTCAGGCACCCTTTGCTTCAGATTACGGGTCAGACATGGCCTTATGGGATGGCGTTAGCTCGTGCCTCGTTGATGATTCTGTGTGGAAGGAGGAGCCACGAAGAGATCTGAGCAAGAGGATGCTAGAATATGAGTGCATAAGACATGATTCCAGCCTCCAGTGCTGGGTGCATCGGTTCGGGCCACAAGATCAGACATTACGTGACGTAGTGATTCCACAGACTGGTTTCGTTTCATCGGACGCCGAGGTATCCATTCAGGCAGCCTCCGTCTGATCAGAGGTCAGCAGATGGCTACATACTTCGACAGAGTTCAGCATTCAGCATGTCACACATAACCGGTGCGGGAAGGCTGTTTAGATCATCTCGACTTCTTTCGTCAGATTCATGATGCACCTATCGACGCTTGATTTCCTCGATACACAAAAGCTTTTGTTTCGAATTAATATCAGATGATGGCGAGTGTACTTTGATGAGCCGCTTAATCACAGTTTAGCATCGTATCCTACTAATATCAATCTAAAGATCAGATATTCCCGCATCGCCCGCGATATTTCCGATCATCACCCATGACAGCATATAGTTTAGTACGAGGCTTCAGATTACAAGCCCAGACCGCATCAATTCCAGAGTGACAATGGAGATCCACAGTGGACTTGTTATTCAAGATCAGAATTCGAGACCTCTAGATGAGAAGCAAGCCCACCATTCTTATCCTCAGACTTGTCGTTTATGTTCGATGAGCTTTAGATATATACATCGCCCGTAATGTTAACATCGGGCTTTGTCGATGCGCACCACTTCAGGCTTTTAATAGATTCCTTGTAGCGGAGTGGATCTGGTGGTGGACCATCATT
This sequence comes from Tetrastigma voinierianum, assembly GCA_016808115.1. Taxonomy (NCBI): domain Eukaryota; kingdom Viridiplantae; phylum Streptophyta; class Magnoliopsida; order Vitales; family Vitaceae; genus Tetrastigma; species Tetrastigma voinierianum. Next base: position 2,185,260 of record JAEQBH010000021.1, read on the forward strand.
GATGAAGACTAAACCTACCTCACTTTCGTTTGCATCGAGTATACGAGATAAAACAAGAGCTACCGCACACATATTTACTGGCCTCATGCAAAGACGGCATCAAAGTCACTTTACCTAAGGATGATAAAAGGAGCACAGACATTCTACTAGCCAAACTGAGTGCTGTTTGTGTGGGAGGCATGTTGTTATTATGTCTGAAGCGGGTGCCTCACGCCGTCGAGTGATGAGAGAGGTTCATGCGAGTGCAATGGCCTACACGCTGGCAAGTCATATGCTAACGCGTAAAATCATGAGGACTGGCTACTTTTGGTTAACCATGGAGACAGATTGTTTCCAGTTTGTACAGGGATGTTCGGAGTGTTAAATGCACGGAGACTTGATACACGTGCCACCTTCTAAGTTGCATGCACTCACATCCCCTTGGCCATTTTCAGTATGGGGTATTGATATTATTGGGAAAATCTCGCCCAAGTCTTCCAATAGGCATGAGTACATTTGGTTATATTGACTATTTCACGAGTGGGTGAGCGCTTCACATGTTAGATTGACAATGGCGGGGTGGTCAAATTCATTCGGTCGCACATTATCTGTAGATGTGGTCCCTCGCGGTGATATCGATGGGGGTGCATTTCAAAGGGGCGAGGTAGACCGCGTTGATTCGGAAAACATGGCATTCAACATCACGGTCGTCTATGTGACACCCCAACAGGGTCCGTTGACAACCCGGTCAGGCCATGGGAATCTGTGGATTTCGGGTGACCTGATACCACACCGTTGTATCCCAATTATAGGGATCCATATTTTAAAAAAATCGGGCAGAGTCTCCCTTGTTCGGGGAGCTCTACCCAACATACAACTTGTATAACATTATAATCATAACCCATTTAGGGTCTCAACAATTGTAGTAATGACCACACAGGATCCATCTATCCATATCTCCAATATACATCCCTTTACCAGGACCTGATTCGCTTTCAAACCTAGCGGGTATTCTTAAATCAAGCAATATTTATAACCTAGCACCTCGTACTGGTGTAGCATAGCTACTATAATATAGTGTTTCTAGGATCGTCCATAGAGATGGTTTTCTTCATGTAAATGACTAAAAGTGAAGTTTAAACTGGTGAATTCATTTTGGATTTTGGGTTGTTATAAAAAGTATGGATTTTTATGGTGAAAACTAAAAGTAAAATGAAGTAAAAATATAGAAAGAATTCCCTTGAAGTATCAGGTCACTGGACTTAGGTTCCTTAGGTAAAGGAGGGTTTCTCGGGGTCTTTTCCTCGCATTGGGGATAGTAACATATAGTTACTTCCCGAATCGGATCTTGGTTTATCTATAAAACTTAACCCTCAATAACTATCCTTGAAAATGGTATTCACTAAGCATTAATGGTCTCAGACAGTAAAAACATGTCTCCTTGACTCAGCTTCCAATAGCTCATAAATGATAACTAATGAACATCACTGGATCTAGCAATAAGCATTCAATGAGCCCTGAAAGCTTACCAAGTATTGACCATTCAAGGTGACTCCAAGGATCTAAACCTAGAGTTTAAGGAAAACACATAAATGTCAATGAATACCTTCGTTGAAAACATGAGAAACCTTCATTTTCCTTAGGTTCCTTTGCCTCGTGCCCTTTACTTCAAGGAATGAGGGAGTTTAGCCACTCATCCTCTGAGTTGTCATCCTCAGAGGGTGTTTGGCTAGTGAGAAAAGAAAAGAAAATCAGAGAAAATGAAAAGAAAACGGGAGCTTGTTCGACAAGCTTCCCCTAACTTCGATAATAAAACTAAAACTGTCTTTACAAAGTGTTGTTTAGGCATTATATACCACCCAAAACAATGCAAATTACCAAAATGACAAAAGCAGTAAACTATTACAGGGATAAAATTGGGAGAAACCAAAAAATGAGGGACAAAAGTCAACAAAAAATGGAGGAGATTTCGTAGGGTGTGAAATTTCACAACCCTTGTGAAATTGTTCTGTTTCTGCTTTTGCGGTTCTACCTTCTGGTTCTCTGCAACTTTGAGTTCCAATTGATTTCTTCATGCTCAAGCTGCATCCCTATCTTCAATATATATAGCCTGTGAAAACTACAAAAACTACTATAAAATTGATCAGAAGCATTGCTAAGTTCTTAACATGCCAACTGGGTCAATTTGGCTGATTGTTACGTAAAAAGCGCTCAAAACCCGGAGTGTTAAGAGTATGAAACAACACTATTTGGGTAGTAATCACTCCCCCTAACCGACACATTGCTAGTCCCTTAGAAACGAAAGAAGAGCGATCAAAATCAGTTAACTATATCTGAAAAATGGTTTAAAAAATGAGGGATAATGCTGACTTTTAAACAAGAGAGTGCCAAATCCTGCAATGACTATCTCAGGAAGAGTGTGTGCTATGCAAATTCAAGTATCAAAGCAGTGTGACTCCTAGAGAATTCAGCACGAAACCTTCCTGAAACCTAAGTGTTAACTTGATTAGTTTCAAATAGTACTGTCAAGCGTTCTCTGACTAAGCTCTTTTCTATACCTAGCTGATTAACTAACCTCAATAGATCAGGACCCGCTTTTTTTTTACAACTCTTTTTATGTTGTAGAGTGCGTCTTTGAGGAATCGAATACATAATTGTCCATGTAGGGGGTCCTGATGACTCCTGACCAATTAGGTTTAGGGCATCAGTCATAAGGATTTCTCGACCACTAACTCTTAGGTTTTACCTGGACTTGTATTTCCATCCACACCTACAAATTACTAAACTCCACCTATCCACCTGTGTAACAAGCAACAAAGTCGGTGACTCCCAACCAGTTGGTTTAGGGCACCAGGCTTTAAAGACTTTAGCCATATACCCCTCAGACTGTGCTCGAGTTTCAAGGCAAGTGTCATAAATTTTATTTCTTTTCTTTTTCCTTTATTTATTTTTTATTTTTTGAAAGACTCATTAGTCTTTTATTCAGTAGTCTCGACCTATTAAAGGTGGTCAAAGGTACTAAGCTAGACTTTGCAAAAGGATTAGGAGCGAGGGCGGTTTTTCGAACATAAATGAAACTGTGCACAGTGTGTAGTTAGTTCAAAGTAGAAGAAATAAGGTTGAAGACAAAGAAGAATTTGCGAGTTCATCAGCTCCCAAATAAGCATAACACCATTCTAACATCAACGGTAGTGGGGTGAGGCTTCAATTTCTGATTAGTAGGGTTGAGCATTACAAAAAAAATATATATATATATATATACTATATATATATATATATATATATATATATATATATATATATATATATATATATATATATATATATATATATATATATATATATGTAAATGAGAAATTATATATAAAAACTAAAGCATGTGTTGAAAACTAAAAACATATACTTGTACGATAAAAAAAAAACTAACTAAGTAGCAACTCATTCAATTAAACAAAACAGACTTGCTCAAAATATAAACGACACTTCCATCATTAACTCTCCCCCCAACCGAATTCAACATTGTCCTCAATGTGGTATGGAGCGGAAACTTAATGAAGGAAGTGATACCTCCTCAAGTAGTCGTGGAGGTGGAATCATCTCATCTGTATTTGGCTTGGGAGCGGAAGGATGTTGTTGGTAAGGGGCCCCGGGATCTGCGGCATTTATGCTAGAATGACCATTGGAGTTGTAGGTGGTGGAGCTTGTGATCCTGTGACTGCTGCTGTTGGAGTGAGAGGGATAAGTGGCAAGCCTAGGTGTTGCTGAACCTGAGCAAGGATGGCGATATTCTGAGCAAGGGTGGCTTCGGTGCAAGCCATCCACTCGGCCATGGCAGCTTATGAAGCAGCAAAGGATTGAGATGTAACCACAAAATTGCAAATAACGGCCATGATGACAAGAAAATCCTGAGCAGTGATGTGGATAGATGCCACTGGTGGTGAAGATGAGCTAGGGCCAGTTGGAGCAGTAGGAGCTAGAGGTGAAGAGTGTGTTGCAAGCACAAGTGTGGTAGGCACTGGGTCAGAGGCAGGGGTTGCTGACATTGTGATGTGGGGCTCCTGAGCAGGGGCTTCTAATGGCATCTAGACTTGTGTGGGATCTATATGAGGATCTACCTCAGCAAAAGGATATGTGGTAAGAGGAGGGGCCCAAGCACAAACTGGCACTTCTCAACAGTAAATGTGGCCTCGCAAACCCGACGACACTCGTGATAAGGCTCAGTCAGAAAACCTAGGTGCTTTAATACATTAGAGAGCAGCCTTGGAAACAACAATGGAATGGTCTCGGCTGCGTTGAGGAACTACATTAATATTTTCTCGTAGTGAAGAGGGATGTGTAATAGCTGGGAGGGAGCTAAACGAAAACCCTCGGGAAATCTGATATGGGGCCTACAGGATGGGCGCCTCGCCTATGGATAACATCTTTAAGAGGAAGCGATTGGATCACGACATGTGGTCCTAACACATCCACAGTGAGCAGCGCCTCGCAGACAAAATAGGACGAGCTGATATGTCTTGGGAGAGGATCCGGACCATCTCCCGGGGTGAAGGTTGTGGCCACTGCCTATAATCCACTGAATTAGCCAAGGCCATTGGAAGGTGAAAAGCGGTAGCTATATTAGCTGCTCAAAGGATGCCTTCATGACCATCAATGGTGAAATTAATAGCAGTGGGGTAGTGCTCACCTCGGGTAGTCATGGTCTAGTAAAAGTCAATCACTACTCTCTGATAGAAAAATCGCCGTGGAGTCATAAAAGGCTGCAGAGTGGCGCTAAGCAGAGCACATCGAATCTGAGGCTCAGGCCCAGTTGGCAAAAGTAGAATGTCATAGAAGTGTTTGTTGTGGAAATCCCCAGCATTCAACGCAATCAGTTGGTGCCTTCTATTGGAATGCAAGGGAAAAGGCCTCATCACGAGAGAGGGAATGAGCCAGGTGATAGTGGAATGCTAGTTGAGGCTTTCTGAGGTGGTGGAGACTATGGAGGCACACAACGGCGGGGCGTGAAGACTCTCACAGGACCGGAGGTCTGTGGCCGAAACAGATTGGAGGTGGCCCTCTGAGGCGGTCGTGAGTGAGGGAGGATCAGCGGAGCTAGTCCCCTTGTGTCATGCTTGCGCATATGGGAGGCGGGGGCAGCAACTCTGGGGGCACGGCGGGCTGCAGATCCCGATGGGGCCGGCCGGCCCAGCCGGCGGCAGCGTGTGCCACACAGCCCCGGGGAAGGAGGGCCTCGCATGGGGTCGGGAAGAAGAGTTGTGGCCTCCTCTGGTCTTTTCCATGACTGCAGTCTGAATGGATGAAAGAGGGTTTCGTAGGGGGATTTGGTGTTTAGTAGGGGGCCTCAGGTTTTCGCAGGAGGGAAGAATGATCTTTGCAGGAGGGCTGGCCTTCTATTTAATGGAGGATGGGGGATGTGAAGGGTTTGAAGAGATGATAGAATGTGAAGGGTTTGAAGAGATGTGGAGGATAAAAAAGCGATTACAGGAGAATGTAGAGGAACTAGGGGAGGCAGGAATGAAGCGCGCGGGGCTCGCGGGCTGGGAAGGGGAGGGGTTTCTATCTTGTGACAAATCGGAATTTGAGGGTTGCGAATTTTGCAACCCTTGTGATAGAGTGACCACTGCAAAGTGCATTGCAAGAGATTGCTATTGGACCTCCACAGCGGAAAACTAACACGACCACAAAAATAAACACGGGAAAATTCAAATAAAAGCAAAAAGAAAATGAAATAGGAGCTATAAATAAAGATTGGCAATAAGTAGAGAAAATATAAAGAGAAAAATGAATAAAGAAAATGTAAAATAAAATAAAATAAGGCTTAAAAACAAAAGAATGAGTGGACTCTGCGGTCTGGGGAGGCGAAGTGCCTCAACCCATTTCTTTGAGCCTTAATACGGTGGTCTTTGGTGGAATTGGTGGTCTTCAGAGGTGGCTAGGGAAAATAATTCTTCATCAAACTCCTCTATACTCTCCATTAGCTCCTCTTGCAGTTTCTGAGCACAGTGTTCTCCCTCACTTGTGTCAATCAGGCAAACTTCCTTAGGTTCTTGTTCCTCTAGTGGTTTGTGCTTGCTGCTTAAGTGAAAAATGTGGCTCAGTGTCATGTTACTTGAAACGTAGGCTGTGACTCCGTTCAATCGATTGATGATGGCATTTGAGGTAGCGAATGGCCTCCCAAGTATGATGGGCACATAATTGGCTCCTATGTACTTGGCTCGGTATTATCGAGAACAGCGAAGTCCGTAGGATAATAGAAGACTTATCCACCTTTATAACTATCTCTTGTTCATCCTTTTGGATTTTTGCGATATGTGCGCGAAGACAGAGTGATGATAGTGGGCTTTAACTCTCTTGACCCTAACTCTTGTAGGCGAGTAAAATGACAAATGGACAATGTGCCCCAATTAATAATTCCCTTTCTGCGCAGTTCCCCAGTATTCCTTTGAAATGTTAGGAGATCACGGATCTTTGCACTATATTTCACTGGTGCTGCATTGGATGATGGAGCTCACCTGTTCTGTCAAGAAAGTTGTCTTATCCATTCAGTCCTCTCTTTATAGTGCACAAGTCTTTTAGAAATTTGGCATATGCTGGGACCTGCTTGATCATGTCTAGAAGAGGGATATTAACTTTCACCTGCCTCATGCTTAAAGGCTCTGGATTGGGTTATTCACATGCATCTAGTGCTTGAGAAAAGAGTGGAAAGCATCACTCTTTTCATCATATCTTCTTTGATCAATATTCTTTTCGGATCCTCTTCTTGTTGTTCTTTGGTTGCATCGTTAGCGGCTTAGGTATTGGATTGATTAACTTTTTACCACTTCTCTGTAGTGTGTGGCTTTCACTCATCATGCTTAGGAAGCAGCTTCATACAGTGCACCACCTGATGGATAACAGGATTACCGCTAGGTTTATGAAGGAAATTTGCCCTTTTCCTGTACTTGCCATTGATTGGTGAGCCTTGAGATGGAATACTGCAAATTGTTAAATTTTTGGGCAATTTCATTCTGGAACCCATATATTCTCTTGATACTTGATTACTTTCCGCAGTGTCAATTCTCTTATTTAATTACCGTTCCGCCTTTACTTTCTACTCTTCCGCAAAAATTACCTACCACGCTTGGCAATTTAGAATGGCTTGTTCAGCCCCGGAGAAGTTGATATGGTTGTGATGGTTGAGAAGTTGAAGAGCATATTCGTGACGAGGTGCATGCTGCGGTTTCTTCGAGAGATTTGGGTGATTTCTCGACTAAGTTTGTAGGTGTTTCCATATGGTGCATTAATTGATGGTTTGAATTGACCCATGACGATGCTTGTTCGAACAACATCTCCTAAATCGGTGGAGCGATTGGGCGTTGTTCTCCGAATTTTCGGTGGATTGAAATTAGGCGTGGCTTGTTTAGCGCCAAAATCTTAGTCGTGCTTGCACCTCATGCGGGTTTCTGTTTCGGTTCTTCTAACCTTCTAGTTAAATTGACTTTTTTTTTTTTTTTTTTTTTTTTTTTTTTTTTTTTTTTTTTTTTTTTTTTTAAAAAAGAGAAAGAAGAAAAAACTTAAAAAAAAAGACTTAAACTTAAAAAGAAAAAAAAAAGAATTAAAAAAAGAAAAAAAGAAAAAAAAAAAGAATTTCTGGCTCATGTCCATGTCCTCGGGAAGAGAAGTACATGCCACCCCTTGTCCTGGGTTGAGGTCTCATTCTTTCCATCTCCCTTGGTTTAGGCTCATCCCAACCTTTTGAAGCCTCAGCTACATAATTCAGGAAATCCAAATCTTCCTCTGGATTTTTGCTCAAGAAATCTCCTCCACACATAATTTCTAGCAGTTGCTTCATGGAAGGAGAAATTCCATCATAAAAATAGCTGACCAGTAGCTATGTGTCAAACCACGTGGTATCAGACCGAGCATTCGGTGCTTCGTATGCCTCTCTGCGAGCATAGAATTTTCATTTTCAATAGGCGAAAGTGGAAATCTGCCTCTTCAAACTGTTTGTTCTATGAGTGGAGAAGAATTTCTTAAAACTCGACTGTATCTGCATCGATTCGTATGCTCCTTGGCCTCAGGGAGTTGAGCCAAATTTTGGCTTTATCCTTGTGTGAAAGAGGCTTCGAGCCTCGGAGTAAATCCAGCTGTTGTGTGATCTCTCCTCCTTGGGTGTTGTAGACCTCCTCAAACTCTCTCGTAATGCGAGTAAGGGTTCTCACTCTCCATGCCATGAAAAGTGGGAAGAAGTGGCCTGAGTGAGCCTAACAACCATTTGCTCGGGTTGGAGGCACAATGCGGGAGGGTGCACTCATCAGGAGGGTGTATGTTGTCCCTCATGGATCATGCGTGGGATTCATTTCCTTGCTGTGACTTCTTTGTTCTTCAGGTGGAGGTTCCATTGTGTTAAAATTAAGGCTCAATTCAGAATCTAATTCCTGTGGAATTATGATTTTATTAATCTGCCTTCTGAATTCCTAAACCATTGGAATATAAACTCCTACATGAAAAACACAAGACAACGCCAAAAAGAAACCAAAACAATTCTACCAAAAAGGGTTAGTGTTAGCTAAGGAAAAATAAAAAGGTAAAAAAAGTATTATGAAACAAAGTAACCTAGCAGTAAATAGCTAGAAAGAATGAAAAGAGAAAAGAAATTCATCAAAACTTGTGATGAGGATCACAAGTGTTCAGCACATTGTCATTTTCACTAAGGCACCATCCTCGGCAACGGTGCCATTTTGATTCGCGTTCAAACCCAGTAGGTGTTCTTAAATCAAATAATATTTATAACCTAACACCTCGTACTGGCGTAGCATAGCTACTATAGTATAGTGGTTTTAGGATCGTCCATAGAGATGGGTTTTCTTCATGTAAATGACTGACAGTGAAGTTTAAACTGGTGAATTCATTTTGGATTTTGGGTTGTTATAAAAAGTGTGGATTTTTATGATGAAAACTAAAAATAAAATGAAGTAAAAATATAGAAAGAATTCCCTTGAAGTATCAGGTCACTGGACTTAGGTTCCTTAGGTAAATGAGGGTTTCTCGGGGTCTTTTCCTCACATTAGGGATAGTAACATATAGTTACTTCCCGAATCGGATCTTGGTTTATCTATAAAAGCAACCCTCGATAACTATCATGAAATGGTAATCTTTGAGCATTAATGGTCTCGGGCGGTAAAAACATGTCTCCTTGACTCACCTTCCAATAGCTCATAAATGATAACTAACGAGCATCGCTGGATACAGCGATAAGCATCGATGAGCCACCGAAAGCTTACCAGAAATGCTTACGACCATTCAAGGTGACTCGAAGGATCTAAATCTTGAGTTTAAGGAAAACACATAAATGTCAGTGAATACCTTCGTTGAAAACATGAGAAACCTTCATTTGCCTCAGGTTCCTTTGCCTCGTGCCCTTTACTTTAAGGAAGGAGGGGGTTTAGCCACTCATCCTCTGAGTTGTCATCCTTAGAGGGTGTTTGGATAGTGAGAAAAGAAAAGAAAATCAGAGAAAATGAAAAGAAAACAGGAGCTTGTTCGACAAGCTTCCCCCAACTTCGATAATAAAACTAAAATTGTCTTTACAAAGTGTTGTTTGGGCATTATATACCACCTAAAACAATGCAAATTACCAAAATGACAAAAGCAGTAAATTATTACAGGGATAAAACGGGAAGAAACCAAAAAATGAGGGAAAAAAGTCAACAAAAAGGGGAGGAGATTTCGCAGGGTACGAAATTTCACAAGGGTTGCGAAATTTCACAACCCTTGCGAAATTATTCTGTTTTTTGCTTTTACAGTTTTGCCTTTTGGTTCTGCAACTCTAAGTTTCAATTGATTTCTTCATGCTCGAGATGCATCCTTATCTTCAATATATATAGCCTATGAAAACTACAAAAACTGCTATAAAATTTATCAAAAGCATTGTTAAGTCTTAACGTGCCAATTGGGTCAATTTGGCTTATTACTACGCAAAAAGTGCTCAAAACCCAGAGTTTTAAGAGTATGAAACAGCACTATTTGGGTAGTAATCAGGACCCACCGAATCCTGTTTGCTTCACTCCCATTCCTTTTAAATTTTCATTTTTTTTCTTTTTCTTTATTTTTCCATTTGACTTTCTTTCCTTTATCTCTCCATTTGACACATGGCTCAATATAAGCCACTTATCCAAGTGCTATGTGTCACTTGCTACACCACATAGCTATCATTCCATGTGTCAATCTCCTAAGGTGCCATGTGGCAACCACATGATCATGCCAAGTGTCACCTGACATCCGGTGCCTCGAAAAACGTGAAATTCCAACTGTCTAGGCATTCAATGAAATTCGACTAGGTAACTAGATTTCACGAGACGAATTCAACGATGAAGTCCGTTTCATCATCCAAGATCTAGAAAAATTTCCGGTTTCCAATCGAAATTACAGTTTTACCATTTTTTAGAAAAATTGAATTTTTCCCGGGTTTTATATTCTACGTACATGCCACATACTAATGAGGCAATTGAGGCCGCGAATAATAATATCAAGAGGATTTTGAGAAAGATGGTCGAGACTTCTCGAGATTGGTCAAAGAAGCTCTCTTTCGCGTTGTGGGCTTATCGTACATCTTTTCGTACCTCTACTAGGGCTACCCCATATTCTTTGGTGTATGGTATGGAGTCAATGCTACATGTTGAGATTAAGATGGGATCTTTGAGAGTAGCACTAGAGCAGCAGATATCCGAGGTCGAGTGGACCCTGTCTCGTTATGATCAGCTTAACCTTTTGAATGAGAGGAGATTGAGGGCAGCAGATCATGTTTAGGCCTATCAGAGGAAGATGACCCATGCATTCAGAAAAAGGGTCAAGCCTAGGAAGTTTAAAAAAGGCGACCTAGTCTTGAAAGTCCTTAGCGCATTGATTGGTGACCCTAGAAGCAAGTTTAGACCGACTTGGAGTGGGTTAATATGTTGTCGAATTTGACCCCAAGGCAACGGCTAATAGACCTAGGCGAAAATAAGTTCAGAGCCAGTCAGCAGTGGTCCAGTTGAAAGAAGTTTTGTCGTGAGATCATGGTCGGAGGATGGGTGCATCACTTCGAGTAGCCATATTCCTTATTGCACACACATACATTGATATATCCTATTGCTAGCCCTTTGAGCCTCACGCGGTATATTATGGCCTTTTTTTTCATTCAGCCTTGCATAAATTTCTAACCTGAGTTGGGAACCTGCCCCTATGCACTTTGTATTTATTAATTGGATTTGTGAGTAGTGTGAGCATTGTGTCATTCTTCGTTTGTTCTTTCTTGTATCATTACCTGTTTCTTTTCTTCTCCATTTTGCATCTTCACTTTGCTTACCTTTGAGTTTTGTCTCTATCATCTTGTTTCTTTTCATTTTTATTTTCCCTTGTGTGATGATGACAAGCTCATGTCTCGGAGCTACAGGTTAGGCTGGTCACACCCTTCGTTCCACTTTTAAGGTTTGATCCAGGAGTCTTAGTTTGAGGGGACCATTTAGGCTTGGGATTTGAGGTTCATTGGTTAGATTGTGCTAGTGTGACATTCATCTTACTTTGTTGGTTGTTCGACGCAAAAAAATAAATAAATAAAATAAAATAAAATAAAAAAAGAATGAAGAAAAATTAAAAGAAAAGGAAAGAGTTACGCTCATTCGGTATTCACTTCATTGGTATCCAGGATTAGCATGGTTTTCCAACGGTATTATGGCTTGATCATTAGAGGTCATTTTGGATTGAGGGACTTATTTTTCTTCTTAAAGGCGGGTGAGAGCATTGTGTGATCCTTTTTCTCCGCCCGGGAGACACTTTGGGAATTAGTTGGGTTTTCCTTTAGAACTAGGTGTTGGATCGTTATCCATATCACCATTCCCATCTTATTATTGACTTGCTTTGATTTGGCATCCTTGGGATGAATGCATCATCACTCATTGCTACACTTGTATCCCACCTTGTTTCCCTACTTTCTTCTACATCCCTTTTCATTTTCTTTTATCTTCATCGATCGTCGTCTCGCTTCATGAACGACGTGTCTTTTGGTGTACATCACCTGTTGCTTGGCATTGTTCACTCATGTGTTTGTCGAGTCGCTTTGCTCACATGATTCTCCGGCATTTGGCATTGCACACATAGGGGTTTGGCATTATCTATTAGGTATTTAGGCCTTTGTTTCCCATGTTTCAACCACCTTTCTTTAGCCTACATTCTGATCAGAATTCGTAAGACCACCTTGAAGGCCGTGAGATCTACGTGTTTGCTTAGCGCATTTATATGGGCGAGTTTGTCTCTTGATTAGTACAGAATGTGACATGTCTACGTTCTTGAAATCACTCGAGGTCACATATTTCCTTTCCATTAAGTTGCGCCTCAGTGCATGATCGGATACGGATAATCTGAGAGTTAGGGCCAGTTGAGGAGCCTTAACGATGCTTTAGCACGTTCACATTGGGGCATACCCCCATCCTTTCATGCTGGCTTTGGCTCAACGCACATGTGCCACGAGCGGTCCGGATTTCGCCTAAAGACGTTTTGGACATCAGAGTTTGAGTAAGCCCCATAATCAACTTGGTTCTTCATGTCCTGATAAGCGATTTTGAAAGGCTGGCGGGATCAGATTCATGGTATTCATTGACTGACGAGGGATGTGCATCTTGGGGCATTCCCCCGATTCATTATCTGTTTGCTCGTATGATGATTTAGTTTTCGAGTGATGTATTTTGGTTTTCCATCAAGATATTTGAGCTACGGTCTTATCTGAGGGGCATACCCTATCGATTGTTAGTGGATATTGGATGTTATGGATTAGTGAGGAGGGCCTTTCCTCAAGAATGAATGTTTGTAATATTTCAAGCTTTTTGAATTTGACTTTATGTGTAGCGGTGGATTTTTGACATGGTATTGATGCCTTAGGCTGAGGCGCAAGGCGGGCGCTGCTGCGCCTTTGGACACGTTCGATCCTTTCTTTTGTTTCGGGTTCTCCGGAATCGTGCCCAGATTCGATCCCTTCATTTTGTTTGGGGTTCTCAAGCATCGCACCCAGATTTGATCCCTTTGTTTTGATTTGGGTTCTCTGGCATCACGCGGATTGATCCCTTCAGCACATTTACGGTTCTCGACATCGTTACTTGGTCGATCCCTTCCACTTTTGTTTCGGGTTCTCGAATCGTGCGGATTCGATCCTTCCTTTTGTTTGGGTTCTGCAGCGCCATACAGGTTGATCCCTTAACCAAAAGCAGGAACCTGATTGGCACGAAAATAGAGCTTCACTTTGATAAATTTCTAGGTCCAATGGGGTCCAAATTTGAATACACTTATTTCAAGAAGATTTATTCTCCTAGAAGTCTAGTTTACCCATAAATTTGAATCCCATTTGGATGAGTGAAACTCAACTTCTCCAAAACACCAAAATTATACCAAACTGAACCAGAATTTGCCCGAAAATATAGCCTCACTTTGACGAATTTCTGGGTCCAATGGAATCTAAATTTGAATATAATTATTTCAAGGAGATTTGTTCTTCTAGAAGTCTAGTTTACCCAAAAATTTTAATCACTCAATTTGGATGAGTGAAACTCAACTTATGGCTTAAATACCCAAACTGTCCCAAAACACCAAAACTGTACCAAACCAAAACCAGTATTTTCCCGAAAACAGAGCCTCACTTTGACGAATTCCTGGATCTAATGGGGTCCAAATTTGAATACACTTATTAAAGGAAATTTGTTCCTCTAGAAGTCTAGTTTACCCAAAAATTTGAATCACTCAATTTGGATGAGTAATGGCCAAGTTATGGTCAAAACAAAAATATGGGTTTTGGAAATTTTTGACAGCATCTCCCCTAAAACCCGAACATTTCCTTTATACAAAAATTCCTCAAAACCAATCCTAACCCAAAAGCACTTTGAAACTTAACCCAAAACAACCCCAAAACTTATCTACAACCATTTAAAACACTTATATTCCGATTTGAGGTTTTCATTAAACGAAACACAACATAAAGGGGGTTAAAGGGTTAGTTTCATACCTTTAATCTCTTTATTTTCACTTCCTTTTCTTCTTTGTTTGGCTCAATCCTTAGAGCACAAAACAACTTGGTCTCCTCTCTCACTCTCATGCAGTGCCCTAGTTCTCAATGTGATTATGCCAAAATGAAATGCTATTCAAAGACCAATTTTGGTCTTAACTCCAAACCTTCACTAGGCCTTGTTTGCTTCTTTTATTATTTCCTCATTTCTCATTTTTGCATTTTAATCCTTGTTTTATCTTTCATTTTTTATTCAAATTGTTACCCTTCTTCCATTTTGTCACATACACTTCTCATTTATAACCCTTGGGTCCTCATTTTGACATTTTACCAATTTAACCTTAATTCTTTTATAATTTTCGGGTTTTATCATTTTTTTGTTCTTTAACAATATAAATTCTGGAAAAATACAATTTAACTTATTTTATACCCTAAACATGTTATAAAACTACTTGGTTATTTTTAGGGCGTTATAGAAACCTTGGAAGAGCCACTGCATTTGAGTTCTCCCCTAGGAACTAGGGTGAACGTTGATAAGATATGTCGGGGTTGTGAGTTAGAAATCTCAAGGATTCTACTCACTGTAGACCTTAGGGTCATGGACATGTCGAAGTTTAATGTCATCCTTGGGATGGACTGGTTTACGGCACACCGAGTCGTCATTGATTATAATCATAGGAGAATTACTACCTACACACCAGATGATGTTTGTGTTATGTTGCATGGAGATAAGCACAATGCCTTACCCCAAGCCGTGTATGACTCTAGATGGCACGGGCAGTTGATAGGTTGGCTATCAAGCCTTACCCTGGAGGACGAGGAGAGACAAGAGTTGGGTCTACCTTGGACAGTTTGTGGGTATGAGAACATTTTTCCAGATGAACTATCGGGATTACCTCCTCAAAGGGATGTAGACTTCACTATTAAGTTGCACCTTACATTGCCTATTTCTATGACTCCGCATGGAATGACGCTTGCTAAGTTGCAGGAACTCAAAGTCTAATTACATGAATTGTTTAACAAGGGTTTTATTAGACCAAGCACTTCACCTTGGGGTGCTACGGTGCTGTTTTCCAAGAAGAAGAACAAGACCCTTCGGTTATGCATAGACTATAGGCAGTTGAATAGGGTTACTATAAAAAATAGGTACCTTTTACCGAGGATTGATGGTTTATTTGATAAGTTAAGAGGGGCGCAGGTTTATTCCAAGATAGATCTCCGCACCGATTACCATCAGTTAAGGGTTAAGGAGGTAGATATCCCTAAGACGGCGTTTAGGACACGATATGGGCATTTAGAGTTCACAGTGATGCCATTTGGATTGTCGAATGCTCCCGCGGAATTCATGGATCTCATGCATTAGGTGTTCCAACCCTACCTAGATCAATTCGTTATGGTCTTCGTTGATGACATCTTGATCTACTCCAAGTCTGAGAAGGAGCATGAGGGTCACTTGAGGATTGTTCTCCAGACCTTGAGAGACCATCAGTTGTATGCCAAATTTAGTAAGTGTGAATTTTGGCTTACTAAGGTGAAATTCTTGGAGCATGTGGTGTAGCCTTCAAGTGTATCCGTAGATCCAGAGAAGGTTGAGGCAGTTATGAATTAGGAGAGACCGAAGTCAGTCTTCGAGATACTCAATTTCTTAGGATTTGTAGGGTATTACAGGAGGTTCATTGAGGACTTCTAACGATTAGCTACACTTATGACGAAATTGACCAGGAATAAGGTCAAGTTTGAGTGGAATGACTCGTGTGAGAAGGTATTCCAGGAATTGAAGAGGAGGCTTACTTCAACTCCTATTCTGATAGTTCTAGAAAGGGGACAGAGGTACACAATGTATTGTGATGCCTCTAAGGACGGACTTGGATGCGTTTTAATGCAATCCAGGAAGGTGGTGGCTTATGGTTCTCGACAGTTAAAGAAACACGAACGAAGTTACCCTACACATGACATGGAGTTAGCGGCCATTGTCTTTACCTTGAAGGTTTGGCTCCACTATTTATAAGGTGAGTAATTCGAGGTGTTTTCGGACCACAAGAATTTGAAATACATTTTTACATCGCGGGACCTCAACATGAGGCAATGCAGGTGGATGGAGTATTTGGAAGACTATGACTTCACTTTGCATTACCATCTGGTAAAACTGATAGCTAGCGCTAATGCACTTTCATTGGCGGAAGTCTGTGGGGAAAATGCTGAGTGGCTTCTGGAGTGGCGGATGCTTAGATTATGGGGCCGAGTTTAGGGTGCACTGCAAAGGAGTCGGGCTCGAGTGCTAGGGAGTTTAGTGGCTATGCCTTCCACAGTGATCGAGGTGATCCAGTCTTGGGACGGGACACGGAGATGTTAATCCGTCGAGGGGTAGGTGCGGGTGGATCACAGTGTGAAGAATTTGGGTCATTCACATGGATGGTAGTCTTCGGTATAGGGGACGGGTTATGGTTCCCCAGTCGGCATATCTGAGAGAGGAGATCCTCAGGGAGTTTCATTGCTCCCTTTTTTTTGTACATCCAGGTGGCACGAAAATGTACCATGATCTTCTTTGCCAGTATTACTAGAGTGGGATGAAGAAACATGTTGGGGAGTTTGTTTGTCGATGTCTCACGTGTTAGCAAGTAAAGGCTGAGCACCAGAGGCCAATGGGATTACTCCAGTCCTTGGAGGTAGCTAAGTGGAAGTAAGAACATGTCATGATGGATTTGGTGACTCACTTACCACAGACATCACGAGGGCATGACGTTGTGTGGGTGATAGTGGAACGACTTACTAAGTCAGCACACTTTTTTGTTGTGCGGATGACCTTCACTCTGGAGGAATTATGTAGGTTGTACATATGGAAGATTATCCGGTTGCATGGAGTTCCAATATCTATAGTATCGGATCGGGATCCCAGGTTTACGGCTCATTTCTGGAAGAGTTTCCAGCGAGTCATGGGGACACAATTGATGATGAGCATATCTTTTCATCCCCATAAGGACGAGCAGTCAGAAATGACCATCTAGACGTTAGAGGACATGCTACGGGAATGCATCCTTGATCTCAAGGGTAGCTGGGAAGAGAATTTACCCTTAGTGGAGTTCGCCTACAACAATAATTATCAGGCGAGCATACAAATGACACACCACATGAGAGCCTTTATGGGAGGCATGTCAATCTGGTTTGTTGGATGGAGGTGGGAGAGGCCTACTACGAGATTAGAACTTGGTTAAAAACTTCTATTAGAGGGTGGTTGATCACGAAACGTCTTCTCACGGCTCAAAAGCTGGAAGGAAAGGCTGAAGCGAGATTGTGGCATGACCTCAGAGATTTGAGGGTGGGAGATCATGTTTTCTTGAAGGTGATGTTGAATAGAGGAGTGGTCAAGTTCGGCAACGGGAAAAGCTATTGCTGAGGTATATTGGGCCCTTCGAGGTACACGAGAGGGTAGGTACGGTTGCTTACCGGTTGGCGTTACCACCAAGCTTATCAAGTGTCCATGCGGTACTCCATATCTTCATGCTCCGGAAGTACACTCTAGATTCGACTCATGTGGTGGATTAAGCTTGTTATTAATGCGGATGGAATCTTCGAGGAGGGACCGATACGTATCATGGATAGTTAGGAACAGGTTTTGCAAGGCAAGACCGTGAGGCTAGTGAAGGTGTTGTGGCAGTACCAAAGAGTATAGGAAGCAACATGAGAATGCAAGGACACGATACGTACTAATTACCCTTTCTTATTTGAGGGTGAAGGCATGTTGTTTTTTAGACATTGATATTAAATGACTGTTGTGTATGCATGAGATTGTATGTGCTTATGTGTGTGAATTTCGAGGACAAAATTCTTTTAAGGGGAGAAGAATGTAAAACTCAGGAAAATTTGAAATTTTGAAAAATGGCAAAACTGTAAATTGCCACTACGATAAAGGTTGCAAACCATAAAATTTTCTAGATCTCGGATGACAAAACTTACGTCATCGTTGGATTCGTCTCGCAAAATCTAGTTACCCATACGAATTTTATTGAATTCCGAGATAGTCGAATTTTTCACGAATTTAAGAGCAACGGGTGTCTAATAGACCCCAAAAAAAGCGGGATTTTTGAGAAAAAAAAAATCTTGAAATTGGAAAATATGTTGGATAAAGTTCATGGAAGATAATTTGAACTTAGACTTGGACGAAATAAATCATTTCGGGGCAAAAACGGACCCGGACCATTCGCGGACACGTAGTGCGACGTGAGCCACCCACTTAAACATAGTGAGGGGCTTGTGGGACAAAGGAAAGGATCTCCATTTCCTGGTTATTACGTGAGGGAGAGGGAGAGGGAGAGGAAGAGGAAGAAAAAGTCCAAGCTTCTTTCTTCGATACTCAGAGTTCCACTGGTCGGAATTCGTCGAGCCAAGAGTGAAAGTTCATCTACTTGACAAGGGCTACGCATGTGTATCAAAAAGGAAGGATTTCACCAAAGATCCAAAGGAGGAGATTCCGGGAAATCAAGGATTTCGGGATAGGAAGGCTTCTCACCCGTGCTATTACGCTTCAAGAGGTAGGGGTTCTTCCTACTTTGGATTATTTCTACTTTAAGGGTTGTTTGGCTCTAGTTTCTGCCCTAAGGGACTGTAACACCCCGAATATACCCTAGCAGTTTTCGGACATGTTTAAGGTATAATAAAAGTAAAAGTATATTTATCCAGAGTAAAATAAGCAATAACTTGGAATTAATACAACAATTAAGGGTAAATTAATAAATTACTAAATTCATGACCCAAGGGGCATAATATAATAAGTTCAGTTTGTCAAAGTAGATTTTGATAAATTGAATAGAGAATAAAACTGGAAGGAGGACCAAAGAGTAATAAAAAAAAAAAGATATTAGAATAAAATAAGGAAGAAAATCGTGGGAGAGACAAGTGGTTGAAGGAGAGGGAGGGAAGTTTCCTTTTCTTTTCTAATTGAGCGAAATAAAAAGTGGAGCAAGACAATACGAGGCACTAAAAAGCAAAGACTACTTCGGCTCTTGTGAGAGAGGAGAGAGCAAAAACGAAGAAGAAGAAGAAGTAGAAAAGAAAAGAAGAAAGAAGGAAAAGGAAAGAGAAGATCACAGGTATGGAACTGTGAATATTTGTATGAATACATATGTCTTGGGGTGTATGGAACTACTAAATTTGAATATGGATACATGTCTTGGGTTTGGAAACTCCCAATCTCATTTCTTGTTAGGATTAAGTTGAGAAGAGCTCTAAGGATCCTAGATATGTGCTTTAGGAAGGTCTAGTCACAGTTGAACCAAGAAATTCCCTATTTTTGATCATATGTGAAATGACCTTAGAACAGTTCTTAGGTCAGAAGTAAAGGGAATCTGGAAGTAAGTCCTTCTGATAATTCAGCCACATCAATTAAATTGATGTTAGGATTTTGAATTTCGATTTGGACCTCTGCGTACTGCTATAGTCCATCGAGGTCACCAACAACTGTCGGGCCGGCTTCGCCACCCGGGTCAATCTGTACCGGACCTTAGAATGCTCGGGTCTGAAATAAAGAGAATTTGGCAGTAAGTCCTTCAGAATGGTAGCCACATCAATGAACTTGATGTTAGGCTTTTGAATTTACCTGACTCCAGTAGACCAAGTTATGGTCTTTTTACTCGAATAAGCCAAACGCCAAGGAGTCAACATGAGGTCGCCCGTATACTGTCTGACCGTAGGCGCCGTCAGCCCGTGAGGCCGGCCGTCCCAGAGGGTCGCCGACTCGTAGCCTCGCCGCGCTCAAGAGCCCACCAAGGTTGACCACGCATGACCTCCAACTAAGGCCATATCTCCTTCGCTTCAACTCACTGGTGTTCTTGACTCTAAGTAAAGCCTAATAGCCAAAGTTAATCCATTCATATGCCTGAGGATTATTGCATGTCGCATCGAGGTGTTAGACTGAGCTCTGTCACTTCAGTACAGCTCGTCAGCACCGTGCCGCTGTCAAGATCGATCACAAGATGACCTCCAACTTCTAAGGTCATATCTCTTTCGCTTCAACTCCGATTCAGTGTTCTCGACTCGTGGAAAGCCCATCAGCTCAGAATCCATCCATATGCCTGAGGAGGATATTAGATGTTAGACCGAGGTGTTAGACTGGAGCTCGTCACTTCAGTGCTCGTCGCCCAGTCGCCTCGTCAAGACCGATCGCGCACGCACTTCCAACTCGGCGTCATATCTCCTTCGCTTCAACTCCGATTGGTGTTCTCGACTCTATGGAAAGCCCATTGAGTCAAGAACACATTGATATGCTGCCTATGAGTATAGAAGATGTTTGACCGAGGTGATACACTGCTACCGAGGTCGGGCCTACCACAGCTCAGTCACCGTCGCCAAGTCACTGCCTAGGTTAATTCAGCATGACCTCCAACTCGGGCGTCATATCTCTTCGGTCCGAACTCCGATTCGGTGTTCTGTAATTCTTATGGAAAGCCCATTGAGTCAAGAATACAGCCATACATAATATGATAAAGTGGAATCCCATATATTAGGTCCGTAAATAAGAAAAACAGTAGCGCATATGAAACAAGAACTAATAACATAAGTGGATTTGATATGTAAAGGAATATAGAAGAAAAGTTAATAAATGATAAGTTCAGAGAAAACGTATAATTGTGTGATTCGCCAAGACCGGACATTGAATGACAAGACATATATGATCAAGGCTTCGCACTCGCTAGTGCTACGGGCATGACACGTGCGTGCACGCACATAAGATTAGTGTTGGGCACGTATACATGATCGCTGCTTCTCGCACTCCTCGCTAGTGTTTCTACACTTCATTACGTGGGCGTGCACGCCTGCTTCAGACTGCATCGTACCTCTCTGCATATATTGTACTGAGTCTCGTTCATTCCTTATTTCCGATCTAAGCAAGCGAATATTTATACGTGTGTATCTGAATAAGAAAGGATAAAAAGGTAATAGTTTGGACATGGAGCAGATGCAGTCTAGTCAACAATTTAATGGATCAGGATCTTCTGCACCTTAAGCTTGGTGATGACTTCTTTAATATTAGATGTGTAAAACATAAATGTTTATTATTAGTTATGTTTCACTTATATAACTTTTTTTTTTATGTATACTGTTTAATGTTTTGAAGATATGAAAGACATTTTTAATTATTGAATTTTAATTTTCTTCTAATTTTATTAAAATGTATCAAAATATATTCCAATTAAAAATATCATTTAATTTATAAAAATTATATAAAATATAACTATATGACAAAAAATAATAGTGACAGAATAGTGACAAAACGTTATTGATGGATTTTTGTCACTAATCCGTTTGCCAAAATCAGGAGATTTCACTACTAACTATATCACAAAATTTTGAAGAAAATACATTCCATGATGAAATTTAGTGATGTAAATATTTTTGCCACAAACCAGATATTATAATACAAACTGGCCACAATTTTGTGACTATCAGATCAGACGTATATCGTCAAGACAAACCCGTCACAAAATTGTGACGGAATAGTGACAAAACTCCGTCACAAAATTGTGACGGAATAGTGACGGAATAGTGACAAAACTCCGTCACAAAATTGTGACCTTAATAGTGATAAACTCCGCTTGGCCAAATTTTTGCATCAAAAACCTTTTTCCATCATCAATTTTTTGTGATTTTAAACTATTTCGTCACAATATTTTGACCGATTCGCCAAAAATCATTACAAACTTTTTGATTTTAGCTCGGGTCAGTTGGAAAAATTTTACGTAAAAAAATTGGCCACAAAATTTATGACGATCACATAGACGGATAGTACCTGGTTACAAATCCGTCACTAAACATGATTTGTGACGGAATTGGGACGGAAATTTCCATCACTATTTTTGTTTTTTTTCAGAGTGTCCTACGGGATAGAATGTAGCTTTGATAAAACACCAAGAAAACGGCCCAAAGTATAGAAATGTATAGGTATATGTCATAAGATATGATAGTATAATAAAGTACTTCAAGATATAGTTAATAAGATATAAGATGTTAACCCTGAATGGGCACCTATTACCGAATGATACATATATGAATATAAGAACGAGTAAATGCATGCAATGATAAAACATAGAATATATGTATGATAGCCATACTATAAAGCTACGATACTGGAACGAAAATAGATTTAAAGAAATGATGGTACAAATGTATAATGTGATTTAAACCAAACTACAAGGAATGGGTTTGTTCTACTTCTACTATATTCCTCAAGCTTCGCTTTTGCATGTTTGTTCTAAAAGCATATAATTGATTTAATTGATTTGAGTTACTGTGAAATGTTTCGTATATAAAATTGCATGATTATTGAAAATAAACTGCTTATACAAGCGTTACATATTGTACTATATTTTGCTATAAAGGATTTGAACTACTTAATAGAATGTTAACCGCTTATTTCGCATTAGCGATGACGTGATACCACAGGCCAATAGTTAGCATCGGCGAACTATCGATGTGTCACTCCGATCAAGAGCCACGGACCGTATTCAGAAGGCATTATTTGATTGCTGGCAACTGGGCCGCAGTTCGCGACCGCATCAGGTTATAAACCATTTGACATCGCCGCAGTTTTTGCAGGGACCGTGGTCATGACTCGGAGATCCCGTGATATCGTAAGACATAGTTAAAATTCGGTGAAGGGCATAACCGAATTAATTGATAATCGAATTGATTTGCACAATTGACCAATCAGAATCGAATCGACTCAGAGCATAATTCAATTGATCGCGAGATTGCAAATATTGATTATGAAAATGAAAGTGTGCTTTTGGGATGATCACGAACCATGACTAATCAGATATAAAACAAGTATATGTATCATATTTATATTGATCATCCATAATGATTTGAATGGTTGAATCGTTAAATGTACAATGTGATAACAAAGATGTGAAAACAAAGACATGAAAATAGAGCATAACAAATGGTATATGCGATATAAACCATGAAAGTAATATATGTATAAGAATATGACATGCATATAATAGATATGTAATATGAACCATTAGAAAGATAATACTAAATGATAAGTACTAGAATAAGAAATATGATATGAATATATGATAGACATACCTAAATGAATAGAGGGAATATGCTATGAACACATGGATAGAAATGCATATGTGCTAAGAACGATAGATAAGAAAAGGATGACAAAGCACTGTATCACAAAGAAAAGTATAGATAGGAGATATGTCGTTACAGAGAAACATGACATGTGAGGTAATGTAAAGATGATAAGTAATATAAAGTTATATGCATATGTATAAGCTCGGTGGATCACACCATAGGTGGTCATTCCATGCTTATGTTCTACCTAAGCGCAAAGCTTAAGACGTGTTCAACTGCCAGAGGTACAGGCGTAAGACAAGGATAGAAGACAAAAGACATCCCACATCGCCAGAAAGGTGCCGCCAGATAAGTGCTTCACCGCATCGCTCCGCGATCTCCTCGATGTTTTGTAGAAAAAAAATGTACATGTATAAGTGGACTCAAGATATGTATATAAGATGTTGAGGGACACCACTCCGTGGTAGTTCTTTTATATATAAAAATGATTTTTGTTATTATAGAAATGTCAGATAACTACGTGTACAAGTTCACTGAGAAAGAACGGTGTCAATGAGTCCCGCATATAGTCTCGCGCCCGATTTCGTCGATCCGCCATTCTGCCTGACGGGGACTCCGGACGCAGACAGGACTATGTGGCTGAATATTAGTCAATTTAAAAGTTATTTGGCACGTTTTGTGGCATATGTTAAGGTCCATTCGTGGCCGACTTTGTGTGCTAGTAGGGATTCTTCCTACTTGGTTTATTTCCAACCTTAAGGTTGTGTAAAGTGAGTTTGTTTGTGTTTTGTTTGTGTTGATGCCCTAAGGGGCTATTTGGATAGTGTGTTAAAACCGCTTTTAAATGTCGCTTAGGCCCGACAGGCTCTGCCAGTGAATTGTGTGTACATGTCCTAAAAGTGCTTAGTGGGATCATTTAGATTTTAAAAAGATTAATTCGAACTACTAAGTGGCCGTTCAGGGCCTAGATCAGGGCATGTTTAAAGGCTTGTTTAGTCGATTACGGCAGCTTAAGAGCCGATTTAGGTCATTGTATTATTTCAAGGGGTATCAGATATGCCACAATTAGCTTAGAGGGTTAAAGTGGTTATTACTTGATTTTGTAATAACTTGATTTGGTTGATTGTTGTTGATGAATGTTGATATATGTGTGTTTATATATTGACATTGAAATGAATGTTGTGATGGAAGTTATATGCATGTAATATAATTGTCGATAATGCATGGTTAAATGCATGAGATAAATTGTCAATATGACATTCATCACCTATGTGGCATGACATAGACATGCAATGGTGCATCACATTGCATTATGCTTGGGAAACATCGCATTACATGGGTGTGAGTGCATAGTTAAAATTAATCACCCCTCTTGGTGATTGATGAGTGGGCTCGGAACCATTGGACAAAGTCCAACAGGGTCGCACTATTGAAAAAAAAATGGAAAACTGTGTCGAGTAATAGCAAGAAGGGCTAGACACTCCCTCAGGTGAAAGACTCGGTAGTGGTTCATACACTCCAACGGTGAAAGTCCGGTGCGTAGGAAAACATGTGAGCCTCGCTGAGACCCTTAAAAAAATCTGCTACCCAAAAAAAGACATATGGTTTTGAATATAAAATGATCATTTGAGGTATAACATTCAACACGTTTTGGTTTGTAAACAAAATGAATTTTGTTTTGAAATGATCATTGGATGTAATCCATCAATGATGGATTTTATCACACATTGGCATTGCATTGTGTGATGAGAGTCGGTAAAGACTCGGAGCATGGTGCATGAGTGAGTCTCGTCTCATTGCATGAATATAAATGGTTATGTAAGGTATCAGATGCGCACTTAAAGGAGAGTAGTCTCTCAGAGATTACTCTACTTCAAAGTGGTCACCCTATATGAGAAAAACATTTCAGGTGCGGAACAAGAGTCGATGGACGACTCTCATCCGGGGCCGCACGAATGAAGAAAGCCGGATTTTGGCTTTTAAAATTATTTTTTGTAATTATTTTGTAATATTTATTTTTGTGGTAAATGATTGTTAGCATGTAATAATATGTTAAGAGTTTAACTCAAGACTCTTATGCGATTTTCAGGTGAAATTGCCCGCATTTGCGCTTGCCTCGCTAAGGCGGTATAGCTACTCGCGAACCCAAGGAAGCCCCTGGCAGTGAAGTTCTACCTCACCTAGGCAAAGAGAAGCTTCGCCTAGGCGAAGGTGTGCTAGGCCTAAGCGAACCCGGAACAACCGTCTGGTGTTGATTTCCTGTTGTACTATACATTGTGTAGGATGTCCTTTTTTTTTGTTTTTGTAAAATGATGGATTCTGGTGAATTGGACATAGGATGAGGTATTGGGTTATGCAATATCCATAGGTTTTCCACAAGTTTATGGTCTATCAATGGACCCCAGATTTTGGAACGTCACACTTTTTGCCCTAGACATGTGTCCAAATCAGTTTGGATGAGGAATGATTCGTATTTCAGACGAATCATCCACGTGTTGAACACCGTTTAGTGATGTGTGATTCCATTTAGCTTAAGTCCAAGGCTTAAGTACGTTTGTTTGAAGCAAAACGCGATGGGCAAGAAACTGTTAGGCCCGATATGGGCCTAAGTATAGCAAACTTCATTTCAACAAAATCGGGTATTATACGCCCGACTCTTATGTACTAAACTTGCACAGAGTTCGTTTGGTTCATTCATAGGCGTGTCCCGCGATACAACAATTGGTCGCTTTGAGTTGGACAAGACGAACTTTTAAGTGCAGTATGGCTCGCTACACAAGATGGGAGATCCTATAAGCGTTTGAATCCCCTTACGGATCATTATATGCCCGAATCTAACCCACAAGTAATGGGTGCTATATGCCTGCCTCCATTTTGTTTATGACAAACCTAGCTATCTTTTGTTCACTCCATTAATCCAGCAGTCTCATTTCAGGTTGGTTGACTCGGTTTGAGACTTGTGCCTTTGTGACGTGTCGGATGCCATGTCTTTTCTAGGAATTTCAAATCACAGTAAATGCAGGTCTCTTCGGCTATCTCATTAAGTGACATGCACTCATTGTACTTCGTGCGATTATTCTTGACATTCGAGCTTTGACGGCATAATGGTTGTAGTAGGTTTTTTTTTTGGAATATGTGGTGATCTTTTTTGAGGATTTTTATTGATGGATACTCGGTATTAGCTCTTTAGAGGGAGTAGTATTTTGGGATTCTTGGCTGAGTTAAGCTGTTGAAGGTGTATTATGAGTTCACAATCTTCACTGTTAGGGGTTCTTAGGGTATTGTCGATACTGGTCATAACTAACTTTCGCTCTCATGTCCTTAGATGGCTGGTCACGATGTCTCGCTATGCCTAAGGTCCTTAGAGAATGAGGACACATGAGCATTAGGCAATGGGGAAGTCGTTCATGTGTCTAAGACCGAGTCGATGTCTAACGAAGCGGAGCCTCGATCTAGGGAGGTCAAGATGGATCCCGAAGCAACTGACCGCATCGATCGTGCTGGCTGCAACGTCGGGGAGGTTCATCTTGGGGCTGAGAATGCGGTCTTGCCCAGGTTGTAGTTACTACAAAAGATGAAGTTGTTGGGGTCGAGACCGCTGGTCAGGAGTCGGCCTAACTTAGGCTTGGGCAGCTTCTCTTTTTTGTTTTATTGGACTACTTACTTTTTGTTTTACTTTGGTTTGCAATGCCCATTTTGTGTTTTGTTTCACTTTAAACGATTTGGTTTTTTATTAGGAGTGATAATATTTCTCTTCTTCTACTAATGCTTGCCTCGGAATATGCTTTTCTTACTTTTGCAATGGACTTATTATCGCGATGCTCGAGTTGACCTAAGAGGATTCTTTCATGTCGGTATCGGCCTGGCATCTAATGGGGACCAAGGCCTAGAGTGATACTGACCACCTGATCCTTCGCAATAACGAGGGGCTATAATAGGCTTTTATAAATACCGGCTCATTTCATACCGATAACGACATAGTGTGGCCTCCACACAATCGAACTTCCACCCTAGAAAATAAGAAAGGTAGATTGAATTCATGACTTGAAATAGGATTTCAACTATATGGGCTTCTTGTCTTGATGTATATGGGGCTTGTGACCTCAATGAATATTGGACTTCTAGACTTGAAACAAATCGGGCTTACGACCTTAATAAATATTGAACTTCTAGGCTTGAAACAAATTGGACTCGCAGTCTTAATAAATATTAAGCTTCTAGGCTTGAGACGAATTGGGCTCATGTCCTTAATAAATATTGTTTTTTGTCATTAAAATGCAATTAGCCCGTGAACATAGGTAAGATTTCGGGCGTTAGCCTTCAAATGTAGTCAGGCATATAGCCTTAAGCACATGGTGACATGCACTTTGCCTTTAAACGTGATCGGGAAAGAACTAAAAGTGGAAAGACAATAGCATTCCAAAGGGACTCATAGCCTTACATGACAAATGGTCATGGCTTTGTAGTACATAAGAGTTTAAAGCCTTTGAAAAGTTGATGGCTTTCTAACTCTAGGTAGAAAATATTGAAGACGATCAAGAAGCCTTAGCTACATTATACTTTTTGTTTTTGTTTTTTTTTTTTTAGGAGCACGTAGTTTTTGAACATTTTGGAGGTTCATAACTTCTTGTGGGCTTATAGCCTTTGAATGTTTTGGAGATTCACACCTTTTGTGTGCCTAATCTTTTTGGTTGTTTTTGGTGTTCGTGACTCTTACAGCTTATAAATTTCTTTAAACATTTTCTATAGCTTCTCAGGACCTTCGCGCTTCTTATAGCCTTTGAATGATTTGCAGGTTCGTGACCTCTTGCGAGCTTATAGCCTTTGGATGTTTCGGAGGTTCTTAACCTCTTATGGGCTTATAGCCTTTGGACGTTTTGGAGGTTCATGACCTCTTGTGGACTTATAGCCTTTTGGGCTTATAACCTTTGGACGTTTTGGAGGTTCACATCTTTACGCTTATACCTTTCAGACATTTTCAGGGTTTGTGACCCCAGTGTTTATACTTTGAAGGTTTTAGCCGTCGCGACCTCTTGCGCTTATATAGCCTGGACTTTTCGGGAGGTTCATGACTCCTTGTGGGCTTTATAGCCTTGACGCTTTCAAGGTTTAGAATCTGTGCGCGATAGCCTTGAAGGTTTTGGAGGTTCGGGATCTCTTTGTAAAGCTTATACTTTTGGGATGCTTTAGAGGTTCGTGACTTCTTGTGGGCTTATAGCCTTTGGACGTTTTGGAGGTTTGTGGCCTTTTGTGGGCTTATAGCCTTTGAAGGTTTTGGAGGTTCGTGATCACTTGCGGGGTTATAGCCTTTGGACGTTTAAGATGTTCGTGACCTTTTATGGGCTTATAGCCTTTGAAGGTTTTAAATGAGGGAAGGTGGTTAGTGCCTACTTAATTTATATGATATTAAAAATTAGTTTAGTAATAGCATTTTTAATAAGAAAGTTTGGTTGTCAAAAAGGTTAAAAAAAGTTTGGCGAAAATTTGTCTCTAGTAATAGAAAATTATTATTTTAACTAATTTAAAGATGAATTTCAAGGTAAAGATTAAATTATTTTTAAATTAATATCTAGTGTTAACTATTCTATTTAATATCAAAAGCTAAAATAATTTCCTTTCAAAAAAATGCTAAAATAATTTATACTTTACAAATATTATTATTGTATTATATTATAATAATTATAATTCTTGTTATATATTGCTCTTGTTAAATAAAATTAATTAATTTTATAATACAAGTATTTCTAATAATTTATATAATTTTTTAGTATTTTATTTATTTTAATTTATGTATCAATTGATACCAAGGCGATACACTGAGATTGATATGTCTTGGGACCCTCTAAATCAGTGACCAATACCGCAACTTTGAACAATGGTGGTCGGTACCCAACATTACATAATTCAAACATTACACATAAAAAAAAATCAAGAAATAGTCTATAGACCAAAATATGTTGCTTAGCCTCAAGTTAGAATTATTCATTTTTACAATCACCTTTGTGAGGAAAAAAAATATTATTTTAAAATAAATAATTTATTATTCATCATATCTAATTCATATGATAAAAAGTCTAACGTTTAAATATACAAAACATAAGGATGGAAGAGGTCTTAGGTTCGTGTTATAGATAGTTTCTATATTGTAACTAATGGATGTAAAAAAAAAAAAAAAAATTATTATTATATACTTGAAAATATCTTATTTCCTTTTATAAAAACTAGTAAGTGCGCATGTGCACGTGAGTTTTATATTATAATAATTAAAATTAGTATCAATTTTTATAAATATTATTTATCATAATTGTTTTTATTTTTTTATTTGATATTTTTTGGTTAATCTTTTATTATAAATTATTCATTATTACACAAGTCTTTTTTAATATTTAATTTTTTTTGTTAATATGATTTAAATGTTAGGAACTTATTATATAGTCAAAATTAATAAAATAATTTTATTTATTTTAAAATTTAATAAAATTACTTTGATTTATCTATATAAAATTAAATAGTTTATGAATATATAAACTTTAAATAATTTTAATTATATAATTTTTTATTTATCTATATAAATTTTTTTTTTCTTTTTTGATAATAATCAACGATCTTGTTAAATTAGATCATAAGCCAATATACACCTAGTTCAGACTGACTATGGGCAACTTGATTCACTAAACGGTACATGGACAATAGAACAACCAACTAAATCTTGGAAAAGTGTCTTATAATCCCACACTAGAGTTATAAGAACCGATTTTTCTAAAAGCTGAAACCAACATTTGAGAATCAGACTCAATAATGATATTTTCAAGACCACGCCTTCGGATCCACCGGAGAGCCTCCCTACATCCAAGAGACTCCGCCGTTAGAGCTTTTGAGGGTCCGTCAAGTCTCCCATATTTTGCCACAATCACTCCTCGCCTAGAGTTACTAACTATGAAGCCAAAGCCTAAAAATGCACGTTGGAACAGCAGCATCAAAATTGCATTTGAGCATTCCCATACTTGGTGGTTCCCACTTACCTTCTCTACTTGCCATCATGGGATTCCTGGGACACTACTAGGAAATAAGCCTTTAGCCGCGGCCATCGATCCCGACTAAAAGTAGTATATAATGCAGCTATAAAATATAGTCATGATGAAGACAACCGACATGGCATGGCTATGCAGGTGCAGAAATCCCATAGATGCGGTCATTTCATAAACCGTGGCTATAGGCTCTTCCATTATTTAATAATTCTTAAGATAGCTTTATAAATAATGGGTTTTGCGGTTGACTGAAAGACTATAGGTACGCTTTATAGTCATGGTTTCCGTGATCGACCCTAGTCATATGATAGTTTTTAGTCAGCGTTTTGGTTGACCTACCATATGGTAGTTTTTAGCCGTGGTCAGGTTGACCTTACCATAGGATGGTTTATAGCCGTGATTTTTGTTTGACCCCTAATTACAAGGATTATTTATAGCCATGGATTGCGGGTTGACCCGACCATAAAGATGATTTATAGTCGTGGATTGTAATTAAATTCCTAATTAATATGAATGGTTCATAGATCGTTAACTAACAAATTATGGAAAACAAAAGGGGTCAGTCATGATTTTGTCTAAATGATTCAAAACAAGTTTACAATAACTTACGTGGTATTCAAAAACTTAATGTTTATAATTAATTTATCAAACATGCTTCAAGGTCATTGATACCAAGACACCAAATTCTTAGTAACAAAGTAGAATGTATGTTTAGGTTGGTGGAATGCTATGGCAAGGAGATAATCAGATAATGATTATTTAATGTAATCTTGAAACCTCTGTATTCGAAAGAGAGTTCCAATCATAAGCGTACCATATACAATATCCCAATTATGAAAAATATGATTGAAGTCGAAATGGTAATTATAGAAGAGATGAAGCTAAATATTCTACTTCCTTTTTTAATATCAAGTTTCAACGCCTATCTTTCTTTCACCTTTCCTTCTTTTTCGTCTCAGCATTTCATCATGAGTAATGAGTAGGATAAGAGGAGGGGCTTCATCAAGTGTTATTGTTAAGCCATCACCGTGATATATTCCGAAATCCAAACAAAACCCTAGCTACGCCCTCTCAATCCCCTCGAACAAGTAAACCATGCTTGTTAGCAACATTTACCATGGACACAAGATTTGGTAACACAAAATGCCAAGAGAAAAAAAAAGAAATAATATTATGAGAATGATATGGATGTACTTTTTCTCCTTTTGCAATAGTCATAATCTATAGAATAGAGAATTTCTCTTTTGTTTCTATCCCGTACATCTTAGGCTATGCAAAAACAGGGCTTGATTCTAAATATAACTTAATTGTGCTAGATATTATATTGTTTATTTTAGTGACTTTTCATTTCTATCAAGCATTCAAAAGTTAAAAAAAAAAAATCAATATGATCCTCTTTCTATTAAAAAACAAATATTTTACTTTTTCTATTTAGAAAAAATTATAAGTCAAAAAAAAAAAAAACTAACTAATATTTGAAAATAAATTGCCTCCTAGAAAAAGCTAAAAAACAAACACCAGCTTAAAATTTTCCTAAACATATGCGCTTGTATGATATTCAACTGCAAATAATACTGAGGGGAATGTAAACCCTTCCCCAGCATTTGTTGAAACAAAAGTTAAACACATTGGTCAAAAAAGCATTGATATAAAAAAAAACCTAAGAAAGTTAAATCATGCATAAAATGAAGTCCAGAAACTTGTCAAATAACTACAATCTCTAAATTATTACAAGATTTTATCATCAAAGTAATACAAGAAGGTAAAATAAAAACTCTAAACTACCTCTACCATATTATCATGCTAAGAAAATACATAACTGATACTTTCCCCATCTTGAATCGACCACAAACTTCTTTCTAGGTCCATAAGGAGGAAGAAAAGGGGTTTGAAGATTTTAAAGACCACTCTGATATATTCTCTTTCCCTATACTTCCGCTTTCTCCTATAGAGAATTCGATAACAAGAATTAAATTTTTTAGAGAACACTAAACGGTGTTCTCTGTGGTTTTCAAAACAAGAACTAAAACGGACACTTAGCTTCTTTACCTATATCATTTAAGAGAAACATCATACCATTGTGACACTCAAATAAAAAATAATTTTAAATGATAAAACCAAGAACTTAATTCAGTTTGAAATCTTCAACTGTACCTTCTCCAAAGATCCACGGGTTATCGGAGATTCTACCAAGCAGATCCAATGGATGCAAAATTGTTACACGATCACAGAGTTTTAACACCAGCGCAAATTCAGGCCGCAGTAGCTAGTGTAAGAGAGCACTGTTCTTGAGAACAAAGAAGTCGAAACGTTAGTAGGGTCCCATGACTCACCCAGAGGAACTAAATCAATTATTCCGCATCAAACAAGTGCTAATTTATTTAGTTTTCATCTACGCATCTACTGCATCTGTCTAATTAATATGTATTTTTTCAAATGTAGAAAGTGATCAACTGCCTTTAGAGAAACTGCCCTCAACTCTCCAAATCAAGTGAATGAATATATGCATCTCCTCTCCACCATATTGCATTCAAAGAATAAGAATGTTCATCCAAGATTCAGCTTGTCAAATTAATACTTAAGATAAAATTTAATCTCAACCTTCACTTTTTTTCTCGCTTTTGGCATTCATTCATTACATGAGAAACATCAAAAGATATTTGACAAGTATTAACATTCTCGTGGTGCTACAGAGAAACAAAATGGATTCAGAGGGACAAATGTCTTTGCCTATTGCCTGCTCCTTCGACAAACAAAACATAACATACCATAACAACCTAAAGAGCCCATGATTTCTATCTTGGTTGGTGAGTTATGAACCTATAATAGATGAACTAGTGTTTAAATATCTTAAATACTTATGTTTGTAAATTAGCCACACCAAATTTCTGAACCATGAAACAAATTTTTAACCAAGAACCGCAGGCGTGTCAACATGTGTTTCTCCTCTCAATCCCTGAAACAAGAACTGCAGGAAGAAAATAATAATAATTTTCAGAGAGACATACCAAACTGGTGTGGCATTCCCAATGACAATTTCATCAAAACCGAGTCCGGGAATCCCATCAAACTTTCCCAATACAAAAACCAAACTTGCCTCTCACGTGGCCTCAATAAAACCCGGAACATGCACGTCACACCCATCAATGGTCCAATAGACCGAGCATCGCTCAAAATGAAACCCGAACACGTAAGAATAAGAACCCACTTGATCTTTTATGATAGACTTCAACTCGTACATTGTCTTGATTGAAGACACTAGAAATTGATCCTAACCCATACCGTATTTCTACATTCTTTTCCCGGATTCATGAAAGAGTCGAGCATAAGATTGCATGCACCAAGCACATATACAAACAGAAAAATCTAAGGATCGAGCAGATTACCAGATCAACACATATGTTGCCGATGTACTGGTTGTACTTAATGGCAAGTGTAATCTATACAAAGTTGAATGAATTAATCAATTATGTATTAAGGAAAGTATAAAAAGGGTAATATATTAATTTGAAAACAAGTAGAACTCACCGAAATGATTTGGTGAGGGCACACAAAGATTGAACCGCCAAAGATCAAATACAACAAAGTGAAGTTCTCGGGTTGGTGTTCCAAATGCCAATTTCATAGTATCGAGCATCCATGAAGTTCTTAGAAGCACTCCCCGGCCCATCCGAATCACTAGCACCTTGATGACATGGAAAATATGAAGGAAAAAATTAAAAGAAAAATGTTATGGAAATAGAGTAAGCTTACTACTTTCCTAAAGGAAATTAATGAGAAAAAATAATAAAAGGAAAATTTTTATTTTTGAAATGCAAAAGGAAAAATTAAGTTTCTGCATAGTCTATGTAATATTTGGTTCCATGCCCATATTATCTCTTTATACATTATCACAACAAGATAACACTTTCCTCTAGCAAAACTTACTAGAAATGTGGCCTCGATCTAACCAAAGGGATGACATGGGGTAAGGATGATTTGCAATGAAATGATTTGCAAGCAAAACAAATCTTCTAGTGGAATCGGGGGTGGATGAGAAGTATGAACATGCGTGTTGATGAACTCTGGGCAGAGTGTAAATAAACAGATAAATGTTCTAAACCAGTGATATTTCTTCTTAACCTCGATCATGGATGACATGAGTGAAAGGACAAGAAAAAAAAAAGAGAACAATAAACAAAAACAAATTTGATTTCAATTAAATTTTCCTTTCAAATTTTCCTCCACTTCATCCCGCCTTTCTAAACGAAGAATTTGAAAATCGATAACTTTAAAACAATTTTCATTTCATCTCATTTTCCTTATATTTTCCAAAAAAACATTAGGCAAGAGAATTCCCTACTCCTTCCTTCTTTTCTTTCCCAGAGAATTTCCAAATTACACACAAACCAGCGAAGAAAATTAAGGAAAATAAAAGAACATGCAACTCGAATCTTCTCAGTTTCATTTTGCTTGATTTCAAACAATTACTAAAATTCACATCCACCAAGTCCTCAAACTATTGTATCAACCTCAATTCAACGAGATTTTTATTTTATTTTTAAAGTTCACAGACCTCCGACAACGAAAACCTAACATTCCAAACCAAATCGACAAAGCCACAAGCTCATTGCATCCACGATCATTCTAAGTTCACTATAAGATCTTTTAGTATTCTTCGCTTCAAAAAAATCCGCAAGAGCAAAAATTCAAACAAAGAGTGAAACTGAAAGAGCACCTGTTTGTAGAATCTGTCCGTGAAGATCAAAGACGTTCTGAGCAAGAGGAGTGAATTCGTTGAAGATGTGGTGAGATTGACCAAGGGCTACGATACGATCTTTCTCACCGTTATAGAACACTCGAGAATCGGAATCCATTGTGATGATCACAGTGTTGTGGAGCAGAGTACTTTAGAAACTCTCTCAAAAACCTGCTCGGGGACGGGATATTCAACGCCGACGATGTGACTTGATAGTGCCAGAGGAAGACGGCGTAACCCTAGATCAAGTTTCCAAGACCAAAAATCCACACTATGACAAAAACTTATCTCAACAGTAAACAAAAGGGAAAACCTAACCGCTTTATGATCAAGTATTCGATGTTGACATGACATCGGGTATCTTCCTATCGGGTCTTGTCATCAGACATTCTCGATGCTCTCTCGGTCGGAGCCAAACCCTATAATTGAAGAGAAATGAGGATTAAGACTACAAAGAGAGGGTGAATATAACGATTTAAAGTAAATATGAGAGATGGAAGCTAGATTTAAAATTTGAGCATCAAGCCGATTCGTGACCGAACTTTAAGCCAAGAGAGTGTTTCAATAGAAGGAAGTCCAAAGGTTCATTGAGGAGAGAGAAAACCAGAGGGAGTAGGTGGAGACGGAGAGAGGGCATGGGCAAGGTGGGAGCGGTTTTAAGATTAATGTGTCTATTTTAGCAGGTTTAAAATTAATGTGTCCATTGGACCATTATATAGCAGCGGTAATATGTTCTATGCAACTACAAGAGTTTATATAATAAGGGCCAATTAATTTCTGCGCCTAAAAGGTTAGGATGAACTTCCTTTCGTCGCATGGATTCAATAAAAGCGGCTATATGTATTTTTAGTTATGAATTTAAATGACCCCTACTAAAAATATGCTGCTATAACATATTTTTTTTGTAGTGGGAGTTGTGAAGTGAGATTGGGCCAGCCTCCAATCTTGAAGTAGTGCCATGGCTGAACTGTAGGCCACATCACCTCTCTTCCTAACATTATTCCACAATCACAAATTCATCTTTTTCCAAATCCCCCAGCTCACTACTGCCTTCTCTTGCACCTTCTCCAAGTCGCTTGTGCTACACATGTATCTCCACCATGCAGCAAAGGTCGGTGCTGCATTTTGCATTTAACCTTCGGACGCTTCCCTCCAGACACTTACAGCCATCGAGCAATGCACCAACGCATGGAGAGTGTCCTCCATATCGCACCCGCAGTTGGGGCAGCAACTATCTTCAGTACTCACCCTTCTGGCTTTCAATGCCTTCTTTGTTGGAATCAAGTCCATACATGCCCTCCATATAAAAGTTTTAAATCTTTGGGGGGATGGGCAAACACACCATGTATCTTCTTCCACCCATTTTGTTCCTCTGCATCTGGGGGTTCCATTGGAGGCAAGCTAAGCAGCCTGTGGCCACTTTTCACAGTGTAAGTCCCTTTCAACTCCTCAGTCCACTGCCACATATCACGGGTTGGCCTAACGCTTAATGGGATTTGCTTGATCAGCTTCCGGTCTCTGGTGTTGAACAAGTTACTCAAAATATATTCCACCCACTTTGTCCCATCCTCTGATTTAAGGCTTGCCACAAGTGCTTCTTCAAGTCCCTCGGCTGGTGGAGTTGTAACCCAAGGATTCCCCAAGTCTGGTAACAAAGGGTCCTTCCAAATATGAACCTGATCCCCCCTTCCAATTCTCCATATTGCCTCCCTTCGAATCATATCCTAAGTTGTCAAAATGCTTCTCCAAATCAAGCTTGGGTTGGCTTTCAGATTGGCATTCAGAAAGGATGAGGTGGGTAAATACCTGGCTTTATATAACCTTGCCACCAATGAGCTAGGGTTGGAGAGGAGACGCCAACCTTGTTTGGCTAGGAGAGCTGTGTTGAATTTTCTACTCATTCGGAAGCCCATACCGTCCACGCATTTATTCTGGCAAAGTTTATTTAGGGCGGTTTCTGACCCACCAAAAGGAGTTCATCATTTTCTCTATCTCATCACAAAGGGTGCCAGGGAGCAAGAACACACTCAAGACAAATGATGGAATGGCTTGGATTATGGATTTGAGGAAAACTTCTTTACCTGCCCTTGACAACATCTTTTTGTTCCAGTAATTCAACCTATTACAGATTCTCTCCTTTACATATCCAAAAGTTACTTTCTTATTCCTCCCCACAATGGATGGTAGGCTAAGATACTTTCCACAGGGAGCTTCAGGCGGGACTGCTAATAGGTTGTTAATCTCTGTTTTGACTTGCTCGGGTACATTTGAATTGAAAGCAATGGAGGACTTCTCAAAGTTGATCACTTGGCCAGACTCCCTTCATACTGCTCCAGGCACCGCTTCACATGTTGGCTCTCTTGCACATCTGCTTTGAAAAATAGATAGCTGTCGTCAGCGAAGAAGAGATGGGTGATCTCTGGGGCTCCCCTCGCCACTTTGCAACTATAGATTAGACCCTGACTTTTGAGAGCCTGTATTGACCTCGAGAGATCTTCAGCACATAAAATAAACAAGAAGGGAGAGAGGGGATCACCTTGCCTCAGTCCTCTTTCTGGCTTGATCGGACCCGGCTTTTCACCTTTCTGAATTATGTGATAATTAACAGACTCCACACATGTCATAATTTTTCCAACGCACGAGGATGAGAAACCTGCCTGAGCATCATATTCCGCAAGAACCGCTACTCCATACGATCATATGCTTTTGACATATCCATCTTCAGTGCTACAACCCCATTTTTTCCTAATTAACTCTTCCTTTTCATATAATGATTAACTTCATATGCCAACATAATGTTGTATGTAATCAGCCTACCAGGATAAAATGCGCTCTGGGTCTCTGAGATAACAACAGGTAGTACTAACTTCATCATGTTAGCAATCATTTTTGCAATAATTTTGTAAATTACATTACATAGAGAAATGGGTCTGAGGTCCGAGATCTTCTCATATTTTTGGTTTTCTCGGGATCAGAACAATTGGCGTGGAGTTCATTGCTTCCGAAATATGGCCTTCGTTCAGACACTTATACAAGTGGCTGTGACTTCATGTCCCACGATGTCCCACTAAGCTTGGAAAAAATTCAGGTTCATTCCATCTGGGTCGGGTGACTTATCAGGGTGCTGCATGGAGAACACAACATCTTTTACTTCTTACATTTCAAAAGGCCTTAGTGGGTGTTGATTGTGTTCCCCCGTGACTTTCCTCTCGACGGTGTTTAATATTTGATCTCCTTCACTACCCCTTGATGTAAAAATATCAGAGAAGTGGTCCACAATGAGTTGTTGAAGGACATGGTTCCAAGTGCACCAATTACCATTGTCATCTTTGAGTTGGGAAAACTCATTCGTTTTCTTTCTGGTAGAGGCGGACTGATGAAAGTACAGAGTGTTTTTGTCCCCTGATGTCAACCAAAAATTTTTTGCCAATAAGTTTCATGTTGCTTGAAGGCTTATGAGTTCGTGCCTAGCAGCCCGCGATTGCCTTGCTGAGACCTCCCCTCCTCTATTCTTCAGGAATCTGATTCTGCTTCTGTAACTGATAAGCTGGCTTCAGAACTTTTTCCGTCTGTCCTGACCCCATGCCTCCAGGTCAAGAGCACACCTGTGAATGCGCTCATGTGCATCTGGGGTATGTAAAAGGTTCCAACTCCTTGCAACCAGGGCTCTACAATCCTCCTCCCCGACCCATGTATTCTCAAATCTAAATCTGTGTTTCGGTGATGGAGACTTTTCTGTCATACATAAAATAATGGTTGAATGATCAGAGGCGGGTGCGTCCTCATTAATAACGTGAGCACCCTGGGCAATGCCACTCCTTAGACGCCAAAGCCCTATCAAGTTTCTCTTTCATCCAAGCCGGTGTACCTCTAGATTTTTCCCACGTGGAAGGATAGCCATGCATGGGAACTTCGCTGAGACCACCATTATTGACCGCCTCTCTGAAGCCTTGGATGAGATGATTTGGATGCCTACCCTCCTTTCTTCTCACCTTGCGCCAGGAGATCATTGAAGTCACCTATAACACACCATGGTAGGTCCGACCGAGCCTTCAAACCCCTGAGAAGTTGCCAAGAATCCCTCCGTTTCTGCATTTCAGGATGCCTATAAAGACAAGTTAACCTCCAATTGTTTGAGCCAATTCCCAAGATCTCCACGTCAATATGATTCTTTGAGTAAGACCGAAGTTGTACCATATTTTTTCCTTTCCATAAGAGTCCCAATCCCCCACCATTATTCACACCTTCTACATAAAATAAACCTTCATACCTTAAACGTTTTTGGATTACTTCAACCTTCTTCTAACCTTGGTCTCTATAAGGAAAACCACATCGGGATCTAGACACTAGGTCTATCAGTATTCGGACTAACCGTGGGTTGCCCATCCCATGGCAGTTCCAGTTTAGGATATTCATAGGACTCGGCGGATCTGAAGCTCAGAACCAGCCATGTACTCATTTAATTGGGAATCCTGTGGGCTGGGGATCATGTGAATCCCATCTGATAGCAGCTCCTCCGTTCTTCTCCTCTTTATTTCTGTAACCGTTATACCTTCCATATAAGAGTCTACATTAATATGGGATAGATTGTGGGGACTACCTGTTTCCATATAAAATTCATCTCCTTGTGGATACCTGTCCCCTTCTCCTCCTTGATTGCCGCCAAGTTGGTGACTACCACTCCTCCGTCGGATTTGTGGTCATTTACTACCTTCGAATCCTTTCCCATATTTGATTTCAGTGTTCCACCACCACGGATACCCGACGATTCTCCCGGAGTAAGGCTGTGCCGGAGCCATTTTCCCCCAGGGTTCCTAGTACCCATGCGAGATGAGGCTCGAAGCTAGCCATACCCCATATGGCAGATCTGCTGGCTTGGTTGGATTCTCGAACATAGCTTCACAAAACATTTCAGAGTGTCCTAACCTCCCACAGAAATAACAGAAGGTGGGAAGCCATTCATATTTAAAAGTTACCCAATACCATTCTCCCTCTGGCTTCTTAATCTTCATCCTACGCTTCAGGGGTTTCCGAATGCAAGGATTGAATTCGATATAACGTCGATATATCGCGATATATCTGACATTGCTTGATCGAAAACGATTTTTGATACGTAAAATCGCTTACGCGAAAATCGAGAAATATCGAGTATCGGGCGATATTCTCACAATATCTGATTTTGACCAAAGACGGGTCTAAATATCGACGTATTGGGAGACACACAAGGAAATTCTTGTTTCTTCGAGATATATCTGGCGATATATCGAAATATTCTGCAAAATATCTGGAGATGATATCCAAATATTCCAGAAAATATCTGAGATATATCAGATATATCAGATATATCTAGATATATCTAAATATATGCAAATGACCGCATTTGAAATTTTAACGATCTAACTGTTATGGATTGATCCAACTGGTTTAAAGAAGATCTAACTGGGCCATATTTCGCATCAAAATTCAAACTATAATTTAAATTACAATATTTTGACCATCCAATGGTTATTTTGGACTCAAAAATCTATAAAATACTTAAAATCATTAAATTTGATCACAAATTTTCTACCAATATTCAATCTTTCTATTTCACTTCTTAAAAAATTTTCTTTTGTGATATTCTTAAATAACTATATATTAGTTTAATTTGGATAGTTTATATGATTATTTTTATATTTTAAATTAGTTAATTTAGTAATAATATATTAATAAATTAACATTTCATGCTCGTTAATTTTTAAAATCAGTTATATATTAGTTAATATCGTATATGCATATTATAAATTTATAGTATTATATGAAGTTTTCATATTTTAAAATTAGTTTAATTTAGTAATATATTACAAATTAATTTTTCATGTTAGTTGATATTTGAACGAGCACGCTGGACACTCGAATTTCCTATCAATGGGAGTAAGTTTATACAAATCAAGCATTTATTCATGACATGCTCGATCTTATAATCAATATTATTCTAACAATCATGTCTTGGTATGGCAGGGCTGTCATTACCATGATTTGATTCATCCATCAAATGTTACTA
Source organism: Tetrastigma voinierianum (assembly GCA_016808115.1). NCBI lineage: Eukaryota > Viridiplantae > Streptophyta > Magnoliopsida > Vitales > Vitaceae > Tetrastigma > Tetrastigma voinierianum. Next base: position 2,226,137 of record JAEQBH010000021.1, read on the forward strand.
AATTGAGTCACATCAATCTTCATTTTTATTTTAAAAACTCATTGCAATGGCTATATTTGACTATTAATGTCATTTTTACATCTTTAGAAAATATTTTTATGAATTTCAAAGTATTTTTATTAATTTTCGATATATCGATATTCATAAAAAAATATCCACCGATATATCCGATATATCCGATATATCCATAAAATGCAAGTACCGATATATCCATCGAAACCGATATTTTCAACCTTGTCCGAATGTTGATGGATATCCTTGCTCTCGCATACTCCCTCCACTCGCTGTCAAAGCTTTTCTGATCAGCTTCTATAAAGGATCCTATAAAGTTCCCTATGTCTCTCCTCGAAATTTCAAATCTCTCTCACTGTGAATCCACAAGTAGGTCAAATTTTGGAACCATATGATCCGCATGAATTAGTCGGAGTCGTTAATGTGGTTTGATACCTTGAGTCTAAAGAAGCACTGATACTTATTACTTACAACACTGTGGGATAATGACATAGTGGGACACTCATAGTTTCAAAATCGTGATACGATAAAATAAAATAATTATCCTTACAAAGAGTTAATAATTATACTAATAAATTAATAATAAATGTATGAATTTTATGTCATTATTTGTATTTACAAAAAAGAAATTTTGAATCCATGAAAAATTATACTGATTCATATTCTCTCTTATCAAATTTAATTATTTATCAAATGTAATTTAATTATTTATCAAATAGTTTATCTTTATAATTAAGCATACACATTAAAAACATTACTAAACTTATAAACCCAATTATCCAAACACCCCCGATTCATCCATCAACCCACCCCTAGATTAGAACTACACCTCCTCCCGGACACTCCCACCCAAACCTCGTCCCACGCGCACCCCCCACTCCAACGTCCCTACCCCCTCGCCCACTCCCTACTCCCCTTCCCCCACCACCACACGCACCCAACCCCCATTCGACTCCAACACCTATCCCCCTCGTTTCCTCCTTCTCTCTTTCCCTTCCACTGAAACCACGGACTCCACCGCTCCCATCTCCTCTCCCTTCCCTTTTCTACGCCGCCGATTGAATCACCGGGACGTAACAACCGAGCCGTGTCAAGCTGTGTTCTCATCTTCCTCTCTTCCTCCCTTTCGCTGAACCACGACCCACCGCTCCCATCTCCTCTCTCCCCCTTCCCCTTCACGCCGCCGACTGAATCACCGAATGTAACAACCGAGCTCGTGGTCAAGCCGTGTCCGAAAGCCTCAGACAAGCCGTGATCCGAAATCGCTTACCTATTATAGTGGTCAACGACACGCCCATGTGGCGCACGGACACGATCCGACGCGTGATCCGGGTGTGTGTGTCTGAGGCGCCCACGTGTCCGACACACTGACACCCCACAAGTGTTGTCTTATTCAGGCTTCAGAGTCTTGAGTCACCACCGTGCGGAGAAGCAGTGATCAAGGTCCACTCGCCCAATCGTTAATCACCCTCTACATATCAAGTTCATGAAAGAAGTAAAATAAAAATAAGTTAGTGTAGTCTCCTGAATTTTCTAAATCACTGGATCGTCGGAGCATCAATTAATCAGCATGTACCTACAAAATAAACAAGGTATACGTACGCGCGCCTGTCACCTCCCTCCTGGCTGTGTCAAATTAAATCTAGAGACATAAATCAATTCGTATTTTCAGTCAAGAATATCTTACCTTCTATGGTGTCCCCCTTCTTTTACGGGAGGAGGGCCATCGCTCGCTTTTACATGGGAAGTAAAGCATTCCTCGCAAACGAAAAGGGAAGGTGACACTTTGTTATCGTATTATGACATATTCTTCCCTTTATATAGCCAAATTGTCCTTCAGATAGCCAAACTACCCTCATCTTTTGCGTTTAACTGCCACCAAGAAGGTTACGTGTGTGACTCATGGGTGGTTATTTATTTAAGCTAAGAGAAGTCAGTCGGTTGCCTCCTTAGAGATGGTAGCCGTGCAGGAAAGATTGCACCTAAGCATTATATCTTCCGTCCGGTTGAGGAAGTATGTCTGGCTCGCTTGTAACTCGAAGATGATCGGGTTCTAGGATCGCCTCCCTGTGCTCGTTTCGAAGGCGGGTCTCAGACTAATCGGGACCATCGACCTATGGACGGAGTTTCCATGGGCCTCGTTGCCGAGGCTCCTGCCAAAGCCCAGGTACCATTAATGCCTCTTTTCCCCGATCAGGAAGACGCTTCCTGCCTCGGGAAAAGAGAATATCCGGGACATGTTTGATGGTGGGAAAAGAGAATATTTGCTTGATGTGGAGATTGGTGAAGCATTAATGCAGGGGTGTTCCAATGTGCACATTACCGGGGAATTTGCTAGTTTTTTCGAGATCATATTTGATGCAATTGGTTCAGGATTCCTTTAAGGCTGGAGATCTCTATAAAAGGTTTGGAGGAGGAAATTTTTTTTTTTTTTTTTTTTGTGACAATGGTTATCACTGGGTTTTAGTGGGGTGCTTTTGGTGAGGCGTTGCCTTGAATCAGATTTATGTGATTGTTGTATGGACGAGGCATATGAAGAGAGTTGATCATGATTGTCAAGCATGGAGCAGATTGAAGTTTGCAAGGTTTGAGACGGAGTCAAAAATGTTTGCATTAGGAGGGATATTCCTGAGTTATGTGCCCGGTTTTGTGGCTGCGTAAACTTGAATGGAATCCTCTGCAACCAAGAACATCCCCTTGTAAATCAATGGGGTTCTTTGGGTTCCTTTCCACCTTCTGAATCAATAGGGGATCTTTGTGTTCCTTTCCGCCTTCAACTTTTTCTGGCCTATTTTTGTTTCTCTTCTTTTTTGGTGGCCTCTGGATTTGGTTCAAATGGATCATGTAAACATAATATGTAACTATGAACACCTTTTGTGTAGTCGTGAATCTATATTTTGAGAAAAATTTTCGCTGTTCTATGACCGGTTCCGGCTACTTCTCAATTCCCGTCTAGTGACAAAGTCTTATGGTATTTGATATGCGTCGAGATGGATCGGTGATAGTTGGCCATTCTTGAAATGGGCGGTCTAGAGCTATAATTCGGTCGGTGCGAACATGGCTGTTAGGTTGACCACGAAGGCCAGGCAGCCCGTGTTCGTTCAGCATTACAATAAGTAGGCGTCGCGGTTGGTTATAGAGCGATGAGTCAACGGTGCATTAAGCGTCTGATTGCGAGCTCTCTGCAGCAATATATAGAGTGATCATTTGATTGTACCCTTTCCAATACTTGTTTCTTCTTGGTTATGTTATTTCCCTTATGCTCGAGATTTTATGTGGGTACTTTGTCGCGACGTTGCGTGCTTTTGTGAACTGTTCTTCCAGGCGCTTGATCAGTTTCCATTTCTGGATAAACATATTCTGTTAAGGTGTGTTGATTTTTATTGCGACGCGTTTTTCGGCATGGGATAGTGTGTGAGGGGGTCATTCTTAGAGCTTCTTGGGGTAGGCAACTCACGCTGGGCTACAGTGGGGTTTGCTAGTGGTTTTGCCTTTTATCGGTGTGGTATCATGACTTCGGGCTGATTACAGTTTTTTTTTCTTTCTTTTTTTGTCTACTTGTAGAATGGAAGGAGTCGAAGGGCTTCCACCCGACCCGGGCAGAGTCGCGAGAGAACCTCTGGGGGCGCCTTCTACAACCAGTATCATCTCCTCCTTGTCTATGGAGGGAGTGGGATCTTGCGAATTCAGATGGCATTGGCGTCATGGTATCGGATGGTGCAGACTCAGAAATCTTTGTGGGCGAGAGAGGATAGCAGATTATTCTTCACGAGAACAACTAGCGGCCTGGCCCTTCAGGTGCCGTCTACAGTGTGATTTTACATTTTTGAAGCACCGCATTACTTGTTCACTGAATGTCGTAGAATCTTAGTTGGATGTTGTGTATTGAACCTTCTTTACCAGCTTGATCTTTCCTTAGTAGAGGTTTGTTTTGCTTATACGCGAGGGTGGCGCAGGTGGCCGGATGTCATGTAGGCCCGAGCCCCTGGTTCTGTTCGTTCTGGGGACTTTTGGTCGCCAGAGTGAGGCCGAGGGGTGATCCTAGTCAGGGGACCTTAGGATGAGACCTTGGGTTCCCCTGACCTTCCATTTGATGTTAACCATGTGATGTCTTTTCCAGGTGTGAATCAGTAACAGGGCCTGCCTGTCGATTTATATTTCTTACGCTATTTATGGTAAAGGGTGTCATTATTGAGGGTTATTTGTGCGAGGAGCCAGAGAGGGCAAGGCGGTGCAGTGGGTCGAGAGGGCGGTTGCGAAATACATGAAATTGTTGAAGATTTTCGGTAGAGGGCTGGCGTCATGAAGTCCTCCTTACTGTGAAGAATTTACATTATTTAAGCTGCCACCCGGCTCCTTACTCCGTCCCAATCATCCCACGTCCTCTACCCTCATAGGTTATGGAAGGTGAGCACTTTGTGGCTACAGACCTTCTGAGTCTAATCCCGGATGGTTCTTCCCGGCTAAGGAGGAGGAGAAAGAGAATGACAGGTCGGGGTAGGTGTTCGGCCTCAATCCGTGCAACCTTCTTCTCTGTGAGGATTACAGTCACCTTTGAAGCTGATGAGTTAAGGGGGTGGCCATTCGGAGCGTACTCCATTGGTAATAAAGGACTCCCGTCTTACCCCCCGAGCATCGAAGAAAAGAAGGGGAGGCGCCAAAAAGTTGCTGGAGTAGGGGAGGAGGACTTCATTCCGTGGGTTCCTCCAATATCCAGCCACTCCCTAGACATGGAAGAAGAAGAGGAAGAGGATGATATGTCCGACGGTTCCGCAATTTTCTTGCACCGAGACGGAAGAGATCGCCATCCTTGAGCGGGCGGGCGGTCCCAGCCCCGAAGTGGCCAGAGGATCGAGCTAGCCTGATCCGGATGGGGGTTCGGAAGTGCAGGCCATTTTCATCTCGGGTTCACCTGAGATGATTTTGAATATTGGCCGATTCACGAGCGTTCTGTAGAAGTAGAGAAACCTCGGCTCCTAATGCCGCAGGTGTTTTATCACTCCCGACGAGGCCAACTGGTCGATTAGATGGGCCATGTACACCTGGACCGACCACAGGAAGCCATTACTTTCTGATCGTATGTTGGTGAATTTGTATCTCCCTCATGTGCTGGCTCCCAGTGGAGGGAGTACTTGATTGCCGAAATTTGGAGGTGCTAAGGATGTTGATCGATTTGACCCTTTAATCGGGGTGAATCTTCAGCTGACCATCTGCACGATCATGCAAGCGATCTTGCAGGATGCAGTGATGCTTCATTTGGGTAGGGTAGGGTGAAGAGTATAATATCTCGGTCCCTTGCAGTACTAGTAAAGAAGATCTTCAGCAAATGATCGAATATGGGATGCAGGTTCGCAATCATAACTTTGATCAATCGACGGAACTGGTAAGTTTGGAAGCGCTTTTTCTCATTCTAGCATTATTTTCTAATTATTGTCATATCACTAATATGCTTCTTGCGATGGTTGTTGCTTCGGAACCTCTGTAGCGCTGTGTGGTCTGGAGGCTAAGGGAAGGCGGAGAGGCCTCTGTTTGTATGCGATCGGTGTTTTTGATAAAATGCCCTAAGTGCTGCCCTGTGAAGGTAGAGTCAAAAATCGGGAATTGGTGGGTTGGAAGTGGAGGCTGTGAGAGGCGACTCGTGTTGAAGCGGAAAGAGATGCTGCTCGTCATGAAGTGGCGATGGCTCGGCTGGAGATTGATGCGATGGGTAGTTCCCGGGCATAAATGGAATCTGAACTAGCCCAGGTCCAACGTGCCTTAGCCGCTTCAGAAGACACTCGATGGAAGATGAAGTGCAGGTAGATGTGGCTCGTGACTTTATTTGCCTTGGAGGCTTGTTGGACGGCGAGGAGGAAGCTAGTCGTCGACAGTGGGCGGGTTTTGTTACTTTCTCGTAGAGCTTAGGGCTAGCAAAGATAGGTTATGCGCTTTCCGCGCTGAGAAGTCGCTAAAGAAGAAGGCCTTGGGGCGGAATGTGATGCGGCTTTGAAGCCATCTTCCAATTCACCCAGTGCCAATTGTTGCTTCCTTTGTCTGTGATATTTGTGGGTAAACTAAGATTCCGGGCCGGGATGCAACCGCGATTAGACCATTAACTCAATTTTTCGTTAACCCTCAATGCCCCCCGGTTGTTGTTCTTTCTGGGGCTAGCGTTGCTCCGAAGGCGAGTGTTAGCAAAAGGGTCAAGCACTCCTCAACCGCCCGAGCAAAAGTAGGTGATAACCCTGATTCTCCTTCCAGGGTAGCCGGGGAGAGGGAGGATCCCGGTGCATCCGGAAAGAGTTAGGGGTGGCCTTCTGTGGTTTCTTTGCCCTCATTTGGTATCCCAACATTTTTATGTAAATGCTTAGAGCTTCTTAACGAATTTTTGCGATTTTCTTGAACACTCATTTTGAGCCAGGAGTAGCTTATTTTTTTGTTTGCCGAGGATGCTTGATGCGTAATGAGTAGTGTGTAGTCCAGGTTTAAGCAACTGCTTCCTTCCGTGCCTTGCAACGTACCATCCGGGGATCAAATAAATTGGTCCTAGGAGGGCACATTCTTCTTTGGGACTTTTTAAGCCCGACTAGGCATTAGCCATGCAGGCTGGATAGAATGTCGCCACCCAGAACTTTTGCTCTACGTGGTAGCCATTAATACATTAGCCATTAGCCATGTTAGGCTGAGATAAAGTGATAGCACCACCGGGACTTTTGTGCGGCCATCGGCCATTAGCCCATCTTTGGTAGGATAGAGCCCGATGCGCCACCGGACTTTATTCGGCGGTGGGGCATTAGCCATGCCCGGCGAGATAGAATAGCGCCACCTGGACTTTTGTTCTAGCCAACTGGGCATTAGCCATGTTGAGGTACGGATAGAACGATAAGCGGCGGGACTTTTATTACGGCCCGACTAGGCATTAGCCATCTTTGGTAAGATAAAGCCGATCGCCACACGGACTTTTATTACGGCGGAGTTGGGCATTAGCCATGCTGGGCTAGATAGGGCAATAGCGCCACCCAAACTTTTAAATTAGATTTTGAGATGAAGGTTCAGTTTAGAAAATAAATCATCTTTTTATTGATGGTACCTTTTGAGGTGAATAGCATTCCACATTTGGGAATACCCGGTGTTAGTCTAGCTTGTCCCAAAGCATATGAGGCACAGTTCCGACTCATGTTACAATATAAGGCCCTTCAGGTTAATGGAAACTTTCTGCCGGATCGGTGTTTGTATTTTCGAAGACTTTCCTTAAGACTAGGTTTCCTGGCTGAAATACTCAGGGTTTTGTGCTCTTGTTGTATAAATTTTCCAATCAGCATTGGTAGGATGCTACCTGTACGGCTGCTATTTCGCGCAGTTCATTTGTCGTGTCTAATTCCTTGATTATGAATTTCGTATTCGACTATTCGAGCATATCCATCCAGAGCGTAGGCATACCGATTTTCGTAGGGATTATAGATTCCATCCCATAGGTGATCTTTGAAGGGGATATCTTAGGTTGGTCTTTAAGTGGTGTTCTATATTTGAGAGGACCTCGAAGTTCGTGCCCATTTGCCTTTAGATTCGTCCTGATCGTTTCTTTAAGGTCGTCAGCAGGGTTTTGTTAGAGCTATACGCGAGTCGTTAGCTGCGGAATCGGGGGTGGGTATAAGTTCTTTATGTTTCAATTCCTGACGAGAAGTTTGCATAGACAGTTGCAGCCAGGTGGGTTGATATCTATCTGATTGTCAGGGAATACCCGAACCGATAAGCGATATTTTCGGATGAATGAGGTGACCTCTTTGTTTTTATTGATCACGAAAAGCCTTGGCCTCCTATCCATTTGTTGGAAGTAATCGGTGGCTACTAGCAGCGACTTTTGTGGGCGGTAGGAATTAGTACATTATCGATGCCCGAATTTGAAGCGAAGGGCGGGCTTGAGATGTTAAAATCTTGGGTGAAGATCTTAAGATGGGAGCCTAGCGTTGACAACAGTCACATTTGCGTACGTAATCGTCAACATCAGACTTCATAGTTGGCTAATAATACCCTTGAGTATGAGCCCTGTGTGCCAGGGTTCTGCCGCCTGGATGATTGCCACATATCCCCAGTGCGATTGACCCGGCCACATCAACAGCCTATTCGGTGGTTAAAGCATTTAGTGCGGCTGGATTCGAGGATCAGCAGATAACTACCCATCAATTAAGGAAAATCTGGCATATTGAACTTGGACCCTGTGAGCCTTGTCCTTCTCGTTAGGGAGTTCTCTCGTGTTGATATACTGGGGTATGGGGTCCATCTAAGAAGGGGAGGTTGCGCCCACTTGGTTTACCCGGATAGTGGCTATCGAGGAATTTGGCTAGTAATATATAGGCAGAAATATTGTTTATGTTATAGGTAGAGATGCCGCTATAGCGGCTAAGGCGTCTACTTTTTCATTATTGTCCCTCGAAACATGTTCGAGCTTCCATGTTGAAAAACCAGCCAGGCGTTCCTTAACTAGAGCCACATACTTTGCCATTCGGGGATCCCGGGATTCATATTATGCGTTTACCTGCCCCACCACTAATTGAGAGTCACTCGAATTAAAGCGTCGGTAGATGTCACGGAGTTGTTAATTGATACCGCAGATGGCTTCATATTCCGCTTCATTGTTTGAGGCGTAGAAGCCTAACCGGATAGCTTGCTCGATCTTGTCCCCATTTGGGGATTTTAGTTGTAGTCAATCTTAGTCCACGTTTGCCCGAGATGCCGAATCCACATTGAGGATCCATAGCTGAGCTGTGAGCTTGTTGCGGTGGGATTTATGTAGGAAGTCGACGGATACGCCTTCTTAGCTAACCTTAGCTTATACGGGATGTCGTATTTGCTTAGTTTGATTGCCCACCGGGTCATTCTCCTGGATAAGTTAGGCTTGTGTATAGTGCTTCGAATGGGAAGGTTGGTTAGCACCCTGATAGGGTGTTCTTGAGGTATGGAGCGGCTTCTTGGTACGCCATCGAGAGCTAAAGGCTGTCACGCCCGATTCCGGATCAGCCGAGTGGCGGATCCGAACCAGTTTTGAGGGGCGAGACTGAACTGGGACTCTTTACCTGATTTTTTTTTTTTAAAACCGAATTTGTACCTGTGGGTATGGCCCACATCCTATAACAGAATCAAAGTATTATATAAAAATCAAAAGAACTACCATCGGAGTGGTGTCCATCAAAATCTAGACACATATAAGTGAGTCCCATTTATTTATACATATACAAAAACAACTTTACATTCCAAATATATATTCAGAGCGCGGGACTGCGCAGTGAACCCTTACTTGTGTGTTGGGGCGTTTGTGTGCGAGAAGATCTTTGAGGACATGCTTCTGCAAATGCACTGCAGCGGATTAAAACCCGTGCTAAACACTGCGCTTAGTGGGAAACATATGTCTTATGCATATACACATTTAGCATAAAACAATAACATATAATATAATTTTCATGCATTTATATTATGAACTTATATAAGTACTTCTTCTTATAACAGGCTTACGCTTGTTCGAATCTCCCGTAGGAGTTATAGAGCTTATTCTTATGCAGAACTTATGCTTATAACAAACCTATGTTTATTCGGGACTCCCGTAGGAGTTATAGAACTTATCCTTATTCAGAACTTATACTTATAACAGACTCATGTTTATTCGGGACTCCCGTAGGAGTTACAGAACTTATCCTTATTCAGAACTTATACTTATAACATACTCATGTTTATTTGGGACTCCCGTAGGAGTTTATAGAGGTATTACGGAACGTATACTGGTATTGCGGAACTTATTCTTATACGAAAGTACCCGTGGAAGTACTCACGGGTTTATCCTTATCCGAGCTTATACGGGAGGATGCGTGGGTACTACGGATTGTCGGATGCAGTACGTGGTACTCTCTGATGTCAGATCATATAGAAATTGCAGAGTAGGTACTTCGAGAACTTATATTTATACGAGAGATACTTTGTATCTTGTACTTGTACTACGAGATCATATCCTTGTCTTGGATCTTATCTTGCGGTATTACAGACTATTCTTGTACTTGAATCTTATTCTTGTATTTGGGATCTTATTCTTGGATTACGGAACATATACTTCACCCGGAACTTATACTTGCATTCTGAGGCTAATTCTTGTGTATTCGGACTGAAGTACCCTTAGAACAGAACATTTGTTGGTACAAAAGTACCCGTGGGTACTACAGAACAGATTCATTATACAGAGGTACCCGTAGGTACTACAGGACTTATACTTATTCTTGTATATTATGAAACCTATGTACTCTTGTTCCTCTATGAATCTACTTTACTTAGAAATTGGAATCATTCAAATTGGATCATCCAAACTCAAGTTATGGCTTTCATACTTAGTAGTCAATTCTGGAATTTTACCCGAGGGACAGTTTGCAATACTCATTTTCCAGTGCCTTAACTCCATATTTGACACTAGTTCTTTGTACTCCTTTAAATCTAAGGTGCTAAGGGTTCTCCTCCAACTGGAATCACCCAAATCGGAGCACCGAAACTCGAGTTACGTCCTAAACAACCGAGGCTAATCTATGTTCAAAAACTGAACCAGAATTTGGCTTGAACATAGCCCCACTTTGAGTAAATTTTTGGGCCACCTAGAGTCAGAATTTGAAGGTACCTATTTGAGGATGTTTGGTTCTCCTTGAAGTCTATTTTAACCAGAAACTTGAATCACTCAAATCGGATTAGAAATGAGTAAGTTATGGCCAAAATACGAATACTGGTCGAAACAGAAAAACAGAGCACTACCTGGTACTGATACGCCTCTCGACCAGACCGATACAGTTGGCTAAAATCGACTAGACCTAAACCGTACCAGTACCACTGCTCGGTACCGGTACAGTCTTCGGAATGACCAGAATGGTGGTTTTTCCTCATTTTTCCATATTTGCTTATACCCAAATCAACTTCTATACTTATCTTACACCAAAATCTCATCGTTCCTCCTAAAACAACTATAATATGGGTTATAACCCATACATAAAACCAATTATAAGGTTAATTAGGGTTTGTTCTAAAACCCTACCAATTATTTGCTGCTTATCCATGAATCCCTCCTCAAAAGGAGGATTTCATACTCATCTTGTGCCATTTAGAGTTTTACCAACCCTACTTTCAAGAAAACTTTGGTTAGGATGAAATCCTAACAAACCCTAGGTTTGGGCAAGCTCCTAACCATACAATTTTATGGATATTCACACAAAACTTGAGAATTCCATACAAAAACTCTTAACTTCCATACCTTTGCTTGCTTCTCTTCTTTTCCTCTTCCTCTTCCTCTTCTTCTTCTTCTCCCCTTCTCTTCTCTCCCTCTACGGTTTGTTCTTTTTGCTCTTTGGAGACCAAATTTGGTCTTAAATCCACCATCTTTCCTAGGCCATGTTTGGCTCTCAAAACCCATTTTAGTTAAGGTTTCTTTATTTGCTTTTGGTCCTCCAACTTTTGGACTATTTGAATTTCAACTTCCCATTATTTTATTTTGGCCTCTATTCTCATCAACTATGACTTTTAAGCCCCCTTTTTGGACAAATTACAATTTTGTCCTTAATTCTTATAAAATCTCCGGGTTTCTAATTTCCATGTTTCGCATTTCAATTACGAAACATTCAAATTATGCTTACAAAATACCCTAAACATGTCGAAAACGACTAGGGTACCATCACCACATTAGCTAGCCATTCGGGGTATTTAACTTCCTTGATGAACTCACACCCGTATAAGGTCTACCCCAAATTCTCGAATGATCTAATGGCATTTTGGGTGGAACGCCACTTTGTCTCGATTGGTCCGCATACGAGGAGACATTTAGTTTATAAGCATGCGTGGACCGACGCTTCACTATGTCCGAAAGTGGTCCGTGCAAATACGCCAATATTATCAAGCAAACCCGAGAATCGTTTCTTTTTCCCTCTTTGACAAGAGGGAGCCGACGACGTATGCCATCCTGGCCCGCCAGAGTATTGATTGTGGATCCATAGCTAATTGTTCCCATCCTTCCTCTTTTTACCTCGAGCAATAACCGTGATTGTTATTCGGGACTGGTGACTCGTTGTCGTTGTCGCTTGCACTCTTCACGCTCCTGCATCGGAGAAGCATTAGCACCGGTGAGTCGCAACCAGCTACTCAGGAGGTTAATCTATCCGGCACTAGTTAGGTAACTGATTATTTGATGGTAGGTTGAGGGCACCGCTTCAGCAGCGCAACAGCCCGACCAACGATAGCATTGTGGCTACCCCAAGTCTTCGATCATCGAGAATAAGACTTGTCGAGTGACCAACCCGCTTTAATCTGGAGAGCAATATCACCTACGGCCAGCGACAGTTCCCATTAAAGCCGACAAATTATCTGTACCCGAAATAATTTTACTGCCGCACTGGTAATCGCCTCGCGCCGAAGTCAGTAACAAGCCTAGCCACGTCAATAACGAGCACTCCGTGTACATCAAAATTGTTAATGCCAAAGTAAGGACAAGTGCATCATGGTTGGGTGATAACCTCGAACCCAAGTTAATGGAGGAAATATGGGGTCATTAACTCGCTGTATTGCTTCACAAAAACCGGTAATGATGGTGTTCACCAGTTTAATTATGGGGTCGTCATGAAGAACTTTTTCCTCTAACGACTGATTCAGTAATCGTCACGGCAAGGCCTCCCAATATGTAATTAATTAGGCCGGCCCTCGCTCTGAGCTCTTAACGGGTCGCTATTCTCTCAGCTTATCGGTGCGAATTTCATCTGGATTGCAGGTGAACTCCGAGATATCCCTCTCGAGGTGACCAACTCAAATTAGTTTTTCCACTAGGAATTTGAGAGTCCGACATCTAATAGTCTCATGCCCGTGGTCTTTGTGGTAATTGCATTCCTCGTAGAATGACATCACGCCGTCGACTCGATCGACTGTGGAGGCCGCATAAAGTCGTGGTGGTTCCGATAAGGGAGGAGTCTGTTGTAGGGGATGTTCAGTGGAGTAAACTAGGGAGGTTCCTCTTCCTTTCTAATTGTTCCTAAGAACACTCTGGCCCCAGTCTGGGCTCCCCTTTGCTCGCTACCCCTTCAATGGCCGTGTTTTCGGCGATAATCATCACCGCCCGGGAGGCCGTCAATATTGTCTTCCAGAGTACCCGTCGCTCGTCTATACGCTTCCATCAAGAAGTGTCCGATAGCGACAAAGAAAGGGGCAGTTGGTCTAAAGCTCGCCGGAAAGTTCGGGCGACCGTCCATGCCGTAAGGCCGACGAAGTTGGATAGCCTCGGTCTCGAATCTCTGCGAAGTCCCGGATAGACTCATCCTCCCGCTTAAGGATGGTTTGCAGTGAGCTTATGTTTCCCTTTTGCCGGACTGAGCATAAGTATTAGGAAAAGAAGGCAACCCACAACTCACCGAACGAGTTTATGGATCCTCTCTTAGGAATTTATGGAACCAGGCCAGAGCGGGTCCTTTCAGGCTAGCCACGAACACCTTGCATAGAAGACGATCATTCCCTACGCTGAGAATCATTGCCTGGTTGAAGTGCATCATATGGTCGTACGAGTCAGAGGAGCCATCATACATGGCGAACAGTGATATGGTAAAGCCATAGGGTGGCTCATAACTCAGGATATGCTACCCTAATAGGGATGACAACATGTCCTCAGGTCCCCGGATAATGGTAGGTACGGGCATAAACGGGAAGGATGTAGTTCCAAAGGTTGGATATTCAAAGGAAGTTGCAGCCATCGCTCCCAGCCACCTGCACGTGTTCGTGGGCTCGTTCGCTTGACTTTCGCTAAATTCTCTCCTTACCCGACAAGGCATGCTGCTAATGGACCGACTAGAACGTCGCGGGGGCCTTTTTCTCGACTCAGCCTCCACATTATTCTTTGGGGGTAGTGCATCTGGAAGAGGGGAGCTACCAAAAGATAACTCGTCATTCGCTGCAGCGTCGTTGTCTTCCGACCGGATGTGCCCTCACTCCTCGCATATCTTCGCCGCTCACCTTCTATGTGAGTCCATAAGCGTCGTTGCCGCATGATCAAAGACGACTTTCGCAGTCAGCCATCTATCCGCATGTCTCTCCCGCTTCGCTTCATATCTTGGCACCAGCAAAGGAACTGGTCTTCGAGGGACTGATTCGCTGGGTTGCTAGTCATGACGATAGAACCCAACGGTCTGGTGGGTTGATCGGGAACTACCAAAGCTTCAAGGGATAGGCGATCACTTGAAAGCGGATGCAACCAAGTCCTCATGAATTGCCGATGAGTTTTTTGCTTGGTCGTTCCTTACTGCACGGCGCCACTGTGTCCTTGAATTTTCAATCAATCGGATCGCCAAACATCAACTAGTCGTGCCATGTACCTGCAAAATAAACAAGAGAACGGCGGTGGTGCGCCCGTTGCCTCTCCGATGTCAAAGTCAGATCTGAAATCTAGAGAGAGAAATCAATCTGTATTTTTAGTCAAGAATATCTTACCTTCTACAGTGTCACCCCCCCACAATTCTTTTATGGAGGAGGGTCGTTGTCCTTTACACGGGAAGTGGCACCCCTCCTCAAACGGAAGGGAAGGTGGCGCAGCTACGTGCGCGACTCATGTGCCAATGCGATTGTTGGTTTAAGGAGGTCACAGTCGCCCTTAGATGTGGTAGCCTACCGGAAATATCGCACCCATGCATTATATCTCCCGCCCAACCGGCGGTATGATGTTCGGCTGGCTTGTAAATGAAGATGATCGGGTTCAAAGATATCAGCTCCAATGTTTTTGCCAGGGTCTGTAGGACCGACCGCTATCAATTCCATGGATGGAAACTCAGAAGGGCTCCATTACCGGAAGCCTAGGCCAAAGCCCACAGACCCACGCTGTGGTCGGTGGACTTTCACATGCATCCCTTTAACAAGTCTCTAGATTGATGCCAATGTACTTTTCATCGCTTGGCTGTTTACAGGGCGATCAGTCAAGAACCGACCTACTAGAACCCATTTCGGGGCTTGTATTTACACAAGTTCTTCCTCCTGATCAACCACCAGGGCTTCTTCTTCTTCTTCTTCTTCTTCTTCCTCCAGCGCCAATTCTGTGTACCGATTCGTGACCTCTTGCATAAGAGAGGAAGGAACAACAAGCTCTATCAAACTTACGAAGCAAGGCAGCCACGAAAACAACTCGTTACAAAGAAGACGACAGACTTGATCAACTTGATATTAGGAAGGAATCGTTATAAAATTAAATAGTTTATAAATATATAAATTTTAAATAATTTTATTTATATAATTTTTATTTTTATAATACAATCAAATATAATAAAATTATTTTTTACATTTTTCTTTCATTTACACTTTTTTAAGACAAACAAGTTAGATTTTTAAAATCTTGGTTTTGATATATTCTTCCGATAATAAAAAATTGACCAATGATCAATTGAAAAGTTACCTAGCTCACTCGCCCTAGTCAACCGACGGTCGAATCCAATGGGCTGAATCATTGACGTCATAAATAGATAATTAATATATTATTAAAAATAAAAATAATTATAAATGTATTTGACTAGTTCAACCGTCTGCCTGACGATAAAAACGGTTTTAAGATTTGAATAAGACCCGCTTTTCTTTGTCGATCCACTCACAAACTAATGGATCAATTTTAATTCGATTTTACAAAAATTAATGTTAATCCTTCAAATGTATTAATCTCAATTCAACATAAATCTAAAATAATTTGTTTTTACATACTATATACTCATACTTAGGTTTTTAATTGAGGGAGTCCTAGTAAGGTACCATGGAACAAGAATAAAAAAGAATTTAAAAAAAAAGAAGCCAAGACCCTTAAACCATTAAACTATTAAAATATGTGTCATCATTTTTAAAACCAAAATACCCTCATGTGTTAGGCTCAATCCACTACCATATATATAGGAGAGAGACACCAATTAGATAGGTTATTCAGCGCAACAATTATTGTAAAATTAAATTGAATAAATATAAACATGAAATAATTAGTAATTTTTACTTATATCAAAATTTTATTTTTATTAATTCATAAACAGTAGAATAAAAGGAAAGTACTAATTTTTTAAAATAAAAGATTGAAGAAATATATATTTTGATTTAATATTATGACCGATGGTAAAGTTTGAGGTTATATTTGATTACATGGAAACTATTAAGGAAAAAATAAAAAAATCTGAAAGAAAATTTACAAACTTTATATCTTTTTAAATAAAAAATAAAATAAATTTAAATTAATATAAAAACAATTTATAAAATTAAATTTTACTAAAAAATTATTGACCAAGCGTAGGAAAAAAAAATTGTTTAAAGAAAAAGTTGAACAACTTCTTTTAATATTTAAGTTTTTTTTTTTTTTTTTAAATTGTGTTTGTTATGTTATACTTAAACTAATTTTATTATATTAATAATCTTAAATTCTTATAATTTTTATCAACATCTTTTATTATTATAAATAGCTTAAATATAACATACCAAACTGGTGAAAATTTAAGAAAAAATAAACTTTAATTTGAAAAGATGTCGGTCAATTTTTTTCTTAAATATTTTATTTTTCTAATTTTAAGCTACTTTTAGTCAATAAATTTTAATTTTATAAATTTTCCTATTTTTTTTTCCTTACTCTGTGTAATCAACATAATCTCAAAATTTATGGTAAAAAAGAATATTAAATCAAAAAATATATTTATTCAATTTTATATTTGAACAATTAGCACTTTCATTTAAATTCTATGTTTATACTTATTCAATTTAAATTTATTATATTTTTCATCCCATATGAGTTGAATGACTTAAAAAATATTATGGGGTTCAAAAATTTTCAATATTTATATAATTTTAAATTATTTGAGATTTTCAATTTTTTCTTTTTTATCTAGCATATTTTTGTTATCCTTTTTATTATATATCACTCATTATATTCACAATTCTCTAATATTTAATTTTTTTATTCATTTGATTCCATTCTAATAACTTATTATTTATTCAATATTAATAATTTATTTTTATTTGTTTTTAAATTTTCTTTAAATTAATTTACTTTTATTTGTATACAAAATTAAATATATAATTTTTAACTAATTTTAATTATACAACTTCCTTTATGCAATCGCATAAAATCCTTTTAAAATAATTTATTTTGTGCCTACAATTACTCTTACTTCATGTTTTAAATTTGTATACAACTATTTTTTTGGGTAAAATCAAAATTTTGACAGTGGATTAATTAATTTTTTATTGCTCCTCATTAGGTGGATAAAATTCTAAATGATTGGAGATGAACAAAATACAGGATGTTACCTAAGATAATAGTGGAATAAATTTCTTAATTCTTAATTCTTCCTTTTTCTAACAAATTCTCCTCCATTAAAAAATGAATAGTGTAGTCTCCTGAATTTTCTGAGTCACTGGATCGTCGGAGCATTAACTTACCAAAGATGCATTCGCAAAAACAAGAAGATTACAGTGTGGAGCAACTGGCCACCTCTCCTATGGCTAAGTCAACATGGGGATTTAAGAAGTAAAGAATTGCCTTTTCACTAAGAGCTCTTACTCTTCTACGATGTCACCCCTTCTTTTATTGAGAGGTGTCATGACCGCATTTCATGAAGAGACGATTTCCTTCCAAACGAAGTGAAAGTGACGTTTTCGTGTTATGGCCCTGTTTTTCCATTTAAATAACCAACCGCCTTTGGGATACCTAAGCTTGCTCCATCTTCTCCTCCATGATGGCTTGACCGCCATCAGCATAGCAAGACGCTAATTCACAAGCGCTATTCGTCAAATGAGAGAGGTCACCACGCCTCCTTAAAGATGGTAGCTGGCTAGAAAGATTATACCTAGATATTATATTTTTCCGTCCGGGCCGGTAGTGATGTCGTACCGACTTCAGAACGTAAGACAGCTTCATAGATTTGACCTTGCCGTTTTAGTTTTCAGTCTCAGAACCGTCCGGGCTTGTTTGGCCGTGGTCTGAGCCAAAGCCCATGGTACCCACAAATAGCAATACCTTAATTCTTATCCTTATAACATTTATAAAGTTTAATAATAGAGTTGTTATTTTTGAATGTAACAGAGTTTTTGTTGATTTTTGAAAATAATTTGTAGTTTTTATGAGTCAATTATTATTTTATATATAGTTGAAATACATTTCTAAGTTAATAATCATAACGTTTATATTTAATTATCACTTTCTTTACATTAATTTCCCATATTATTTTTTGCAACTTTTCTCGTCATTATAAGTAAATGTTAACTTTGTTTTGGAAGTTATTCGCACTTTTTTATACGTTTTTTTAAACAAGGTATTGGTGATGTTAACATAAAACTCTTTCTTTTGTTAAAATTTCATTTTACAAAGAATAATTAGATTAAAATTGAATGAAATGATCATTCAAGTAAAATTATTTAAGTGTGTTGCAATAAATAACAATCGATTTGTCTTAATATTAAAACTTTTTTGTATTGTTCTTGATTTATTGTGAAAATACATATAGAGAGGGAAATAGATAAAATGGAAAAAGATGAAATCAACGTCTTCATTTTGTAATTTATATAGTTCAATATATTTTTTATTTTAAATATATAAATGATTTCCAAATGATTCTTATGCTTTTCTTAAAAATTATCTAGTAATTTTATCTTTAACAAATAAATAAGTTAAACAAAATTATTATTTTTAAATAATTAATATAAATAATGATTTTCTTTACGTTTATGTTTCTAAAATTAAAATAAATGACAATAAAAAGAGATAGTGGTATTAAAAATGAAAAATAATAAAAAATAAAAAATTTATTAAATCATTAATTTTTCTTTTAAGATAAACATGGAAGCATTAAAATGGATAAAACATTAATCATTCATAGGTTTAAAAAATATATTAGTGTTGTAATAGAAATAAAATAAGGAGAAGGAAATGGAGAAGAAAACTTAGGATGATCTTTTATTCCACTCTTGATAAGGCCTATTTATGTGCTTATACCTAGGCTAATTAAAGGTTAAAGTGATAAAACCAAAGACTTTATAATGATGGTCATTCATTAAAATATTTATAACACTTCCCCTCGAATTTATTCATAACATCAAAGAATGATGCCCCAATAAAACCTTACTAGGAAAATTTGAGGCTAAGGAAAATTAGTACATGTACTTGAAAGTATAATCTGCCTCTAAACCTTACTAGAAACCCACTAGACAAAAATCTGAGTGCGAAGGAAAAAGAGTACAAGGCACCTTGAGTATTCAAGACTCCCTGATGTCGTGTATTATCTCAATTTTGGAGATCTTGAGCCTCCTCATTCCAATTTGGCGTAGAAATTTCTCATGCTCGCAAAGAAGTAATTCCTTGTAACAACTGGCAGATTGGTCACTCAGACTCGATTTGTTGTATATCAACTTACCATTGTTTTGAAGCTCATGCGTGTGAAAGAACTTTGGAGAAATATGCTTGTCTTGGCCTCCTTTGATGGTATCCGCCTTGTTGTGCACACAAAGGATATCTTCATATAATGATGTTGTCGTGGTTTGGAAGAGGAGAAAGCACTACTAGAGTCACGAATATGTCGAATCATAGATCTTAAATCCACATGCACTCCCCTCAAGCCAGCCATGTGTCATAATAGCTCAATGATCGAGGAGGTTGCCACCATGGTTCGCGAATCGCATCTCCAAGACAAAGAAGATCGCCACAAGTAAATACATATCCTCGATCGGATCGAGCCTTACGAGATCCTCGGGAAGGTATCCCGTGACCAAAGATAACCAAGTAACTATGGTTTTGGTACTTTGGAATAAAAGAGCCCTATATAACTTGTTCCACGAAGGTATCTCAACAAATGTTTTACTCCGTTCCAATGCCTAAGAGTAGGCGCTGAGCTATATCTTGCAAGCAAGTTCACTGAAAAGGCTACATTCCGACCAGACACCTGGCAGAAGATACATTAGAGGCTCCAACGATTTTCAAGTATGGTACTTCGACCAAGAAGTTTCATTTCTTCTTAGGACTCCAATGGGTCTTTATCCACTTCAAGGGATCTATAACCATAGGGAATTAAGGGATGGGCTGTCCATGTAAAAGCGCTTCAGACTTTTCAAGATATGTTGATTGATGGAAAAAATGTCATTTGAAAATACTGACCGCAAAGCCGAGGCAATATCTAGTCTTACCAGATCTTCATCTCAAATTCCTCTTCTTTAAATAATTAGCGCTTTCAAAAGCCCTTCAAGGGTCCCTATTAGAGAAATCATCCACATATATCGCTATAATTGCTTAAATCGATTTCGTTCTTTTGATAAATACACATAGCATATTGAATTATTTACATATCTCCATTTTTAAATAAGTATGTATCAATCGATTGTACTCACATTCGACTAGGATTGTTTGAGTCCATACAAGATCGTTGCAACTTTATTGAATACATACCACGGAAGTTTTGAAAATTTTGCTTGTGCAATGTAAATCCTTCAGGATTTTCATGTATATGTCACTATCTATGAATCCATACAAACTGGTCAGGACAACATCCATCAAATGCATTTCTAGTCCTTCCGAAATCGCTTAATTGTATTAAATATCTAAAGGTGATTGCATCCACTGCAGACAGTCTCATCATAGTCAATACCGGGTCTTTGTGAAAAACCTTGTGCAACAAGGAGAGCTTTATATCGTACGATTTCATTATTTTCATTTCTTTTTCATACAAAGACCCATCTATATCCAACAAGCTTAACATTTTCAGGTGTTGGAACTACTGGTCCAAACACCTCCCTTTTAGCTAAACAATTCAGTTCTGCCTGAATTGCTTCTTTCCATTTTTCCTAATCATGTCGATTTCAATATTCATTTAGTAGTTTGTGGCTCCCGATCGTTATTTTGCATGATGCCCTTAGCCACTTGAAGAAAAAGTGATCAGACAAGAGTATGTCTACGGCCCATATTTCTCCTTGATTCATATAATTTATAGAGATCTCTTCATTTATAGGAGATAATTGGTCAGTTATTGATACTCTTGTAGCTGTTTCCTTTAACCCTTGTAATGTGTTTGGCTCAATAGGAGCTAACTAGTTGAGCCAACAAGAACCATAAAGTAACGAAAGGGTCCACTAGTTGGGTCAATAGGTCCACAAATGTCTCCTTGAATACGTTCTAGAAATTGAGGAGTGTTAGAATCGACTTTGAGGGAAGAAGGTCTAGTGATAAACTTTCCTTGAGTACAAGCAAGACAGTTGTAATCAATATGACTGGATATATGACCAGTGGTCAAGGAATGACCATTAGACTGGTGAAGGCGGCTTAAGTATAGATGTGCCCGATGACAAATCGTTCATGCCATAGAAAGATGGGGGTTGAGTTATTGAACTTCGGGTTCAGAATTGCATAAGAAAATAAATAAAAGAACTAATCAGAATTGACATGCTCATCACCAATTAGGATGGGAATATTTCCGTGAGGATCCTCAAAGAAATCGAACATCAAAGGGTCAAATCCACTCCACCATCACCATCATCATCAAGAATAATTCCCAATATTCTTGCCTTTTGTCTTTGATTGAGGCTTGGTAGAGACAACCAAACGTTGTCGCATCGACAGTAATACGCGACCAATGACCCATCATGCCATCTATATGTGCATATCTTGTTAGCGCTGAGCTATATTCGCTCATGTGTTACTCAGATTTAGCAATTTTCCCTATTGGAATTGCCTTTCTTTATTTTTGAAGGACCGTGTTATGATGTCCGAATCATTACCACGCCCACGCCACCACCACCACGCCCTCGCCCTTTCCCATAGTAAGACCCGAGAAATTCCAATTTAGAAAAAATGGCAAAATCGTAATTTCGGGTCAAAATCCTAATTTATTCTATTTCGATGACGAAATGATTTCATCATGAATCGCCTCGCGAAATCTAGCTAGCACGCGAATTCCGAAATGAGTTGACATATTTTCGAGGTATCGATTTCGGTGCCAGAACATTCGACGCGACAAAAGCCACATATAACACGCACTCATGTGCCATAAGTGGCATGAGAGAAATGATGAAAAATGGACGCGTCGGCAAAGGCCGGTGTCAAAACCTAGTGCAAGGACATAAACGCTACTGAATCGTTTTAAGTTAGAAAAGACAAAGAAAGCAATAGTTCGTCTTCAATTGAACCAAAGACCAAAACGTGGAGAGGGGGGGGATCGTATGCAAAGAGTCATTTCCATACTCTTTGTAGAGAGCGCCTTTCCTTTCTTTAAGTTTCGAAAGCAATCCGAATTGGCCGAAATTCTTCGGAGCAGAAGTGAAAGCCATTCACGATCGACCTACGTGCGGGCACAGACACCCGATTTAAGGAGTTTCACAAACCCCGTGAGGTAGGGCTCCTTCCTACTTCTGGGTTTAATTTGCTTAAGTGTGTTTACAATATGTTTGAGTTGGATGAGGCCGTGAGGGGCCGCTTTGATCCGCTCCAAAGTTTGGAACCCAGGTGAAAATTTAGAAACCCATGGAAATCGTGACTGTCCACCGTTGTTTTGGTCATATAGTTTGTGCATTTATGTGTTAATGCATGCTTTGATGTGTATAAGGCCGGAACAGAAATTCAAAGTTCACAAAGTGAACCGATGATTTTGAGAGGACAACAAAGAAACCCGAGGTTTTACTGCTCATATGAATAGTAGTGACACGAAACTAATTCTTGTGTGAAACTCAATGGTTTGGTCGAGTAATTCAAGTCAACGTTTGCCGATCATTAGCTCACGGAGCTAATTTTTTTGTGTAATGGAATGAAATTGCATACATGCTTAGTGGATTTAAATTATGTGAATATATGCATGATTATATATTTACATGTTATATGATCGAATTGAATTCCAGATCACGATTCCATATTTATTCCATCTGTAACGATAGGAATGAGTGCAAGTGAGGGTGGGTTCTGAGAGAATGATTTCGGAGGGTTGACTAAATAGAATTATCGGAGTGTGTCCATTATAATATCGGAGGTAGTCCATATAAAATATCAATTGCCTGAGTCACCCAATTGATATATCTCTGAGGTAGCCACTAAATATAACACTCCGGGAGACATCTAATTACTTATATATCTAGAGGGAGCCCATAAATAATAACAAATAACTTTGTTTCAAGTTTTCTCTACATGGCAGAAGTGTGTGAGGAGGTATGCTGATCATGTAGACATTCAAGTAGGATCATGTATCATTTGAATGTGTTTATTTTGGAGCATCGATATGCACTAGTGGAGAGAGCCCATTTAGCATGAGTTCCAACATCGAGCGATAGCTCACCCTCACGAGGATATCATTTTTCGTGCAAGGCATTACCTATAGAGACGGCTCATCCTAGAGATCAAGTTTTTAGAAGGAGTCGGCTTTGTTTTAGTTGTGCATATTAGAATGTTGGCATGGTATATGTCAGATAAAAGAAAAATTATTAACTCTGAAACTACATCGATATAGTTGATGTATTATGATGAGTATCATATCGAGCCCAAGTGGCCATTTTACCATGTATTTGATTTTGATGTTGTCAGACAGGTTATGTACATGTTATGTACTAAGGGTAGAGCTCCCCATACAAAGGAGACTCTCGCTCCACGTGAGATGTCATCACCCGAAGACTCACGAGCTCAAGTGTCGATAGAATAACTAATTTCAGAAATGGGTAATACATACGCCCATTTTTGTGCCTTAATCAAGGTTAAGGGGGATGCAAAGCAGAATTTGCTTCGTGAAATGCTGAGTCATAGACGAGATTGATGATTTTGAAGTAAAAGCTTGTTATTCTTTTCAGCCACAAGGAGATATGCAATCAATTCAAAATATTTAGTAAACCGACGCTCTCTATATTGCTGCTGTAGGAGCACATTAGAGGCGTGAAAAGTGGTAAAAGTTTTTTCGAGCATATCCTCATCAGTGATGTTCTCCCGCAAAGCTTTAACTGCGAACTAATCTTAAATAAAGCCGAATTGTATTCGCTAACAGACTTAAAGTCTCGGGGTCAGCAAGGTGCCCAATCATATCTTGCTTTGTGGAGTATTATCAAGCTCGTGGTCATATTGGTATTTTAAACTCTGCCAGAGGACCAATGAGTTTTTTACTGTAAGGTATTCATTCTTGAGACTTTCATCAAGATGATGGCGAAGGAAAATTAAAGCTTTAGCACGATCCTGCAGGGATGCACTATTAGTTTCTTTGATGGTTTCTCCCAGGTTCAAAGCATTTAAGTGTATTTCATCATTTAAAATCCTGATATAGTTGTTGCCCTAATAAGGCAACAAATTTAATTTTGTGAGATTAGATATTCGCGGAGCGAGTTTTGGCAAATGTCCGAAACTGCCACAAATGTCCGAAACTGCCTATCGCTTCAGGAGAGTCGTGCTGATAATGTGTTGTAATAGAAATAAAATAAGGAAAAAGAGATGGATAAGAAAACTTAGGATGATCTTTTATTTCACTCTTGATAAGGCTATTTATAGGCTTATAATGAGAAGACCAAATGTTACAATGAGAAAACCAAAGGACCTTCCATAATGATGGTCATTCATTAAAATATTTATAACAATTAGTTATTACTTAGTTCTAAAAAGTAAAAAGCGTGATATGATTATGAGCGATGATTTATAGGTGGAAATAAATTTTAATTTCAAAATATTAATTAAGGAATCTTTGGTTTGTTAGATAAGTTATGTTATAGATTTTTTATGATATAAAATATAATATTTTATATAATAATATCTAATAAAAAATATATCATGATACCTTTAATTTAAATATTATTAAGAATGTTTATTTTTTAGATAAGTCATGTTATAGATATTTTATGATATAAAATATAACATTTTTTTTAACACATTGGATAAAAAATATATCATAAGATATTATACTTTTTTTGACATCCGATATTGTAACTAATAAGAATTTGTTTCAATAGGAATGAAAATAGTGTTGTTAAATATATATAAAATATATATATATATATATATATATATATATATATATATATATATATATATATATATATATATATATATATATATTTTATACTTAAAAAAAAATTGTTTATCACAATCAAATTATATGAATCATGTTCATATGTCTAGCTCATGTGGTAGAGGAATCGGGTTCAAGTCCCAGTAGTGATTGTTTAATACATTGTAACTAAAGTATTTAACTTTAAAAAAAAAAATCATATATACTAAAACTTAATAACAATAATATTTTATTGTCCTTATTAAACTATTTGATTTTATTTTCAAGTAGATAAAAATGAAATTTTTTTTTTAAGAATTAAAAAGTATTTTTAGTCCCCTAAATATATTATTTGATATTTTATTTTCAACGCATATAACATATTATATTCTTTAGAATAGTGATTTAATTATGAAATTAAAATAAAATTGTGAGAAAATAAAAACATTAAGTTCTAAAAGCTGGGTGGTAGAGATTGATTGAGGGGAAATTTAAACCTGAAAAATTAGTTGTGCAAGTAGACACCTACGTGTCGAACACCGTTTGGTGGCGTGTAATTCCATTTAACTTATGTTTAAGATTTAAGGACGTTCGTTTCAAGTGGGGCACAATGGGCACCAAGAAATGGCTAGGCTTAGAGCTTGCAATTTGAACCCGCCCGTTGGGTTAGCCCGATCAACCCGATATTAGGGCCGGGCTAGGCTCTAATTTTTTTGGCATGAAAAACCAAAGTTAAATTTAGCTCCGACTCCACCAAGTCTCACACAAACAAGATTCGATCATCGCCTGGGCTTGACAAATTAAGTTTTTACACACTAATATTTTTCTTTTCTTCTTTTTTTTTTTTTTATAAATTCAATTTGATTTTCACCTTTTGCAGGCCATACTATTTCTTGTCCTTAAACGATTCAAATCATTTCTACCAACCAAATCCAAATTTCGAAACAGAAGAATTCTCCACCTGAAAATTGGAAAGAAGAATAAAAAAAAATCGTGAATTCGACTCTTAGCTCAATGTCTTCTTTCTAGGTTTTCGGGGATTTCCATATCGGAAATGTCAAATTCGACCGTCGAACAAGGGTCATATCGTTTCCCACCGCCCCTGGCCTGACGGAGACGGTGAACAACACACAAGTTCGTGTTGTAGAGGAAAAAACCCCTATAAAATTAGTAAAGTATATTGAAATATAATTTATTATCAAAATAGTATATTATATTACTTAAATTATTGAAGTTAAAAGAATCTTTATAAAGGATTGAGCAGGTAGTCTGATTGGTATAGATGAAAAACAAAAATCACATTATAATAATAATTGAAATAGTATATGGTATTGAAATTTATTAATTATCAAAATAGATATTATATAGGAATTTCATAAAGAAGATAACCGTTATGGAATTAGTTTGTTTGCGCAGGAAAGTAAAGGGGCTTTTTGACAAACCATTATAGTACGAGCAAATCGAAAGCATTATAACATTATTTGAGAGAAATCATAAAGACACTCGAACTATAACAAATAATGTAGGAGGAAAGCTTATTGAATAAAATAATTTAATTTTTTTTTTTTAACAGGACTGGCTGCCCGCTAGGGCTTTTTTGACAACCTATTTATAATATGAGCAACCGGAAAGATTATAAACATTATTTGAGAGAAACCATAAGACACTGAATCTATAAATAAATAATGAGAGTGAAAGTAATTTATTAAATAAAATAATTTAATTTTTTTCACACAGATCGGGCCAAATTACCATTGGATATAGGCTTCCGGCAGGCCAAGAAATGGTAGAGCCCGCTTATCAGCCCGGCCTAATCTGGTCCGACTATACCCTTACTCAGATACCCTGCCCACCCGATGCTCACTCAATTAGCTTAATCAGCCGAGTACGCCAGACAACAAACTTCATTTCTGAATGGAATGGGCTATATTCGACTTATATTGAACTCACGTGAGTTCATTTGGTTCATTCTAGGTGTCTTGTGATACGATCATCGATCATTTTGAGCTAGACAAGAAGAACCTTTAAGTGCGATACGACTCGCTACGCAAACTGATCATATATATGTTTTGACTCCCCTTACGGGATCATCATATGCTTGAATCCGACCCATAAATAAGGGTCACCATCGTCGCCCTTGTTTGTTCCGAACATGTGCCTACCCCATTTTGTCTGTGACAGGCCTAGTTATCTTTTGTTCACTCCAGTCCCGAATCTTCATTGACAGAGAACAATCAAAATGAACACAAAAAGGCAACTACCAGAATGAGATTAATGGTAGTGACTAAGCAGCAGGACTGAACAGAGAACACACATTATCTTATAGTATGTTTGGTTATAGTTTTCAAAAACAATTTCTTGTTATGTAAAACAAGAATAACAAGTTTAGGTTTTTTTATTATTATTTTTTTAATTTGAAAAACAGGGAGAACACCTAACTGGTCAGCAATAGTACCCACCAAAGTCCTGATAAATTCCATTAAAACAAACAAGTCCATGTGTGTTTCACTTTGACGTCAAAACAATACCTGAAACAAGAAAGTTGAAAGTTTTGACTTCTCATTTGAAAGCTTAACATAATTTTCGGGCTTATTTGGCTCTAATTCAAGGAGATTCTTTGCAGCAAATGTTAGAATTAAGTTCAGATAAGTAAACTAGAGTTTTAATTAAGTTTGACCATTGAACATATATGAGCTAATTATCGGCCCAAGTATATATGTGGATTCAATGGCCTACTAAACCCTATTAAATATAACATTATATTTAGGTTTAGAGAGACATACTAATTTCAAAGGAAAAAATAAATTCTGTGTCCCATATCCGAAAGCAAAATGGTATTGGATTATTCTTAAAGCTCATATTCTATGGTTAAAACCTGCAAATCAGTTATCGTTTGAAAGATTCACGGATCAGTTCCATTTCAATTAGTATGTATTCTATTTTTGCTTTTGTTGCATATCAAATCATAACTTTATGGAGGGACGTCCTAGGAATCCAACATCTAGATATCCAACACCTAGTATCATCCTGAAATCTTAGATTCCATACATCAATAAAAAGAAAAATTAATTGTTTTTATTGGATCTACATTATGATCTGCTTTTGGAATTGTTTAAAGGAAAAAAAAATCATTTGCTTTTGTTTTAAAGTCAACTACTTTATCTATTTTTTAGTGCAAGCATCAATGCAATTATGAAATATATGTTTGATTGTTACATATAAGTGTTTCCAACAATTTTTGATATATTTAACTACTTGTTTGGCACAAGAATAATGCATGTTTCTAGCAAATTTTTTTTTAAACAAGCAAATACATTGTTGTAGTTATAGAATTTTGTGTCATGCTTGGACATGACTTAAAAGTTAATAAGAATTGCAATAGAATGGAAATTTTAGTCCTTTATTCACTATAGGATGAGTTTTATTTTGGAAATTGAGAATAAGGATCTTAACATATTTTCGTTTTCCTATGATAACCTGTTATTCTAAAATTTTGAATATCCTAGATAAATAATTTGACTTATTTTTCCCTTTTTTTTGAGTTTTTGCAATGAGAAAAATCCTAGATAAATTAATTTTAATTAATTTTGAATTTTGAACTTATGACTTAAATTATATTTTAACAAGAATTATCCTTTAATGGATTATATTGTTAAATAGATATAGCTTCAATTCTATCTCGAATACAATTGTTAAATAGATATATAATTTAATTTATTATTAGAATTAAATTTATGTTTTAACAAGAATATCCTTTAATAGATACTGTTACATATAATTCTATATTTTAACAAAAAATTTCCTTTAATGAATAATTGTTAAATAGATATATAATTTAATTTATTATTATGAATTAAATTATATTTTAACAAGAATTATCTTTTAATAGATAAATGTTAAATATATATACATACATACATACATACATATATATAATTTAATTTATATTACTTGAAATTAAATTATATTTTAACAAGAATTATCCCTAATGATACTATTAAATAGACATATAATTTAATTTATTAAAAAAATAATGGATTTAATTAAGACGTGTTGTTGTTTTAAGATATTTAAATTATTAAATTAAAGTAAACAACTTACATGTTTGAGAAAATTATATCTAGTATGTTTATAGTGTTTATTCTATAATTAGTTTAACTATAGAAATTTACTAAATTAGAGAGCCTGAGGTCAAATTTGGGTTGAACTTAAGAATAAAACAAACTCGATATAAAACTTCAAAACACTCAAGTTTTTAAAACAATTAAGTGGGAGAAGATTTAGCAAGCTCACCGTCTTCCACCGAAAGGGCTCGGATTCATGTTTGATCAACTAAAGTTGGTCAAAATGTATGATCCTAGTTAAGAGACTCCCTTATGGTTAATCAATAAATATTTACTTGGGAGCAACTAGCACAAAGTCAAGTCTTTTCATCAAGAATTGTTGTACACCAAAACAAGAACTCGGGTCCAAATGGCATCTCTAACAATATTTGGCCAAATGTAAAGGTAATAGGCCAACCTGGGCTCAAATCGAGCCCAACCTAAATTCAAGAAATCCTGTTCACGATAACCCATTTAAAGTAATTAAGACATTTATGTAATCTTTCAATTGACATGCCAAACTTAGAATTAAAAGCAAATGAATAAGATTTTTTCTCCAACCCAAGTCATGACATGACAAAACGTGAATAGTTATTGTTAGTGGATAAATGACTTAGAAAACAAGACTTAGCGGATATATACCAATTATCGAGAATAGTATTGAGTAGTTATTCACGCCTATAAAAGGAAGACTCAACTTCAGAGCAAAGGCCTCGACAAATCAATCATCAACCAACACTCAATAGAAAGATCAAATTTCTTTATAGTTTCTATAAGTTCATCAAAGAATATTTGGGATGAGTACTATTTTAGATTCTAAAGTATTTCGATTTCAAAGCTTTCACGCTTCCACACTATTTAACGTATTTCATACAATGAAATTTACTACTTTTCAACTTTGCTCATACGCTTTTTCTCCTCAACTTTCAATACATTCCAATTTTCAAAACATTTCACTGCACTTCAAAGTGGACAATCAAGGAACTAGGAATCCATTTTGCCAGCAGAGGTTAGATTTCTAAGACATTTTTAGTCTGGAATACTATAATTTCCCCAAGACACCCGAGATTCACCAATTCCTGGCTAGATGTTCCTGACCACAAATCACAAAGAGATTTTTGCACAGCGTGGGAGCAGATTTTAAGTGGAAACATTGATACATATTTTTGTTTTCTATGTTTAGTCAGGTATATTCCACGACAGACACGGCACTGCAAAGATCGCTAACAAAATCGAGGAGTAAGACAATCATGTAGCCCCCAGATCAGATCTGGACACGTCGTTAAACAAAGACAGAAGGAAGAGAGTTCAGCCTTGTGGAACAAAATAGAGAAAACCGATAGAATTTCACGTAACAACACAGAATCCATCCAAAACTAATCAATGTGGTAATAAAGAGTGTGTAATGGGATGTGTCTATCTTTTCTCTAATTAATGAATCAAGCCTCATGCAAGAATTAAAGAGCTAATTGTTTATATCATGATTGCCTATGGGAAGAAATGAAGCAAAGAATCTCTAATCCAAACTAAGTGAACCCTCCCAGAGAACGCAACCAAGGCAAGAAGTCGCTTAAGCCCCAGCGTAAATTTTCTAAATGAACTCTGAGGAGGGATTAGTGATTATAATCGCCTGTGGAGCTGGTGAATTTCAACCACCATCATGTAGAGGGCGATATCTTACATGAGAGAGAGGCACTTTAGAGAACTAGTATGGAAAGACCTAATGCAATGAACCCATACACCCTCTGCCAAAGGATTTTTTTATTAATATCCACACAACTGAGATACAAGATAATGCTTCAATAGCAACGGAGGCATCGCGCAAACCACCTCCCAGGTAAATCAATCGGGGAATACATAATGTAAGTCTCGTGTTCTAACAAGCACAAATAAGTTCCTCAACTTCCTAATAAATTCTATTAAGTTTAATATATTTTCAATGGGTGTCTTTATGGGCAACCACCAGAGGTAATTCAGATTATAGGGGCAAACTTGAGAGATGGTACATGAATTATACGCCAGCTCGTGAAACACAATCTGAGTTTTAAAACCTTATCCAAAGATGATAGATAGAAAAATCCTTTACCAATAGTACAAGATCCAATTCTTCCTTTGTTTCGAAATGACCTAATCCACTTTTGAACACGCTGTTAGACGGCATTTCATGTCGTGGGAGTCAATTAATCAGAGAATCATATATCATCAAGCTTCTGATTGCTTTCCAACCTTCGACAGGGCACTATTCACTTTGTATATAATATTTCCAAGGGAACTCCATACAAAGTCAAGTGGGAAATCAAAGATAACTTATACTTTTGGTTTCTTCATGTTTGTAAAGTGTGCATCACAAAAATTTCAGACTCAACAGAAATGGAAGATCATATGGTTTATCTCCTTGTTTCTGGCATGAGTAGAGAATGACAAAGATCCATCATCAGATAGAAAGAGAACTGCAAGAGTTCTTAATGAGCTGAGGGAAGAAATTCTGCTGTAAGCTAATGATTTTTTGTATAACTTGCATTTAAGGTGGGAGTATTTATGAAGACAACTGCTAAAGGAAGAAAGTTATCGATAAGAAGTCCATGGAACTAATGCTAGAATGAACTGGGTAGAAATAAATAGTGACAATCTGACTCATATAAGACTTTATCATCTCAGTATGTGATGTTCCATGGGTGGAAGAAGAAATTATAGATCCAGTCAAACCAATATAGTTTCTGGGAGGTAGCCAAGAATTAAAGAAATATTTAATGTAAGAATAAAGGGTCCATGTTTACATTCTCAAAGACCACTTAATCCGTTAGTGATCTAACTAAGGTAGTATACGCATCGTAAGTACCACAATTATGGGAACCAGTACTAATTAATGATGTCAGTTTCGTAAATGTCATACAGACGTGATTCAACAAAGTGATACTAGTGTCTTCGACAAAAAGAGACTATAAATAATCGACGAGATCATTTCCCACTAAGGCTTCAATACACTTCATTTAGTGCTTCACCCAGAGTAATGATAGAACTACATAGAAACTTCTTCTGTATGTGTATGAGTCCTGAACATTATTCTTCAGTTTCATGATAAGTTGAAAAAGAAATGGTCATTGATGATCCCATCATGAGAGTCTAATAGTGAATACAATAGAACAAAGTAGTATAACCACTCTCTAAGAAAGAACCACTGTAAGGTGTAAGACACCCTGGGCAGAATCATTCCTTCCCGTAGAAAAGAAGTCAGAAAGGCCCACTCTCCACTGTAGGTTCATTTCCTGGAGAACGACACAGCAAGTTTTAACGCTCAAGAAAAATATTTTTCCCAGGTAATTTCACCTCTAAATGGTGGCATTTGTATGAAAGCCAATGCCCAAGGAAAAAAGTGGGAAAGATAGGCGATTTCAGTTTATGTTTCCAAAAATATAACTCATTTGGCTGAGACAGTTTACTAGAACAACTTCATTTCCTTCTAAGAGGTATTCTTTTCCTCAAAAGAAATTGTAGAGACCCACTTTCATATGAATCACAGAGAAAAAGATGTTTCTCTACCACACTGCTAAGAGGTAAACCCAATTTCCCAAGGAGGAGGTCACAGAGAAGGAAAAGTTCGCAGGTATCATTCCTTCCAGGTTTCTCCTACTAAAGGTGGCAATGTGTATAGCTACAGCATTTCCCCAAAGGTTATCTCACACCTGTAAGAGAGAATGAAAAATAGAAAGAGTACATTGATTAAGGAAACATTTGGATAAAATCTATGGAATATAAAGGAAGATGCCATGAGTTAGAGAGCTTAAGGAATGAATAATTCCAATAAAAACAAAGTCTGGGGAGGAAAAAGTTATCGAGGATATGGAGTCATGATAACGAGATTGGCGATGGAACCTGAGGTCTTAATGATAGTGAAACCCTATTTCTTTAAAATTGCTCACGTTTTATAAAAAAACAAGGAAGTCCCAGATATATAGGCGGAAGTGACCCAAATTAGAGAAGATGTGGGCTATATAGGAGTTAATTATAGAATACTAGAGAATGCGTGACACTTGATAAGGCGTGATACTAGAAACCCCTCTCAGTGGGAAATAACTAGTGGTATATAAAGTCTGTGATAGATAAAGCTCCATCCTACACGGCGACGGTATCCAGCAAGGTATTTATGATAGCGGATCAAAGCAGAATGTAATGCCATTGAGAACATGTAGAGTCTAGAAGAAGACACTGATCTAATAATGCAGGTAATAATCGCATCAAGAAGGTCAAGTCTGTGGATACGCCAATTAGTAGATATCATCATTGGTATGCAAACTATCATTCGCTTCTTTTTGTGATAAGATTTCACTAAATCGCAACATTAAGGTGGTGGACTGATCCAGTTAAATTGTGTCGCCCTCTTCACGTATTTATTGCTTAAAAGGTAAAGGAAATGAAATGTCGCGAGCATATAAGAAACCCTTTCACGGTGGCTACAAAGTCATGCTATGGCTGTATTATGATCAAGAATTTGTCCATCAAAGTCACTAGTAGAAGGAAAGACGGGATCCCAAGAAAAAGTATAGCAATTAAGACTGGAACCGGTGTTTGATAAAGCCAAACTCCTTAAAGAATAATTTAACAGGTTTTTATAGTCTTCATGAGGCCTAAATTAACAGGAGATCGATGATGACTGACACTTTAAGAAGATGAAAATGTAATAGCCGCACCGCCATATTCAAAATGGAAAGTGTGAGATCAGGAATAATTAGTTAGAAAACTTCAGAATACGGGGCTAAGATAATTTTTAAGAGATGTTTGCGAAGAAATGAAGAACAAGGAGAGGATTGAGCGCCTCTTCTTAAGTTCAAGACACGTAACCGTACATTTAATTCTATGGAGAAGGAACCAGACAATCGGAAAGAGTCGAGGATTACCTATTAGTTCTTTCTACCTCCGACTTCAAAGAAGGATTATCGCAACACTGCAGAATTCAAAGACTGCTTTACTTGAAATTATGACAAGATGTCGATCGATGTGGTCAGGGAAGGTTCGCTTGCCTATCAAGCCGGAATTTTACCCATTTTAGCAACCACCCAGAAGAATGTCCAAGGAGGTAGTCATAGAAAGAGGAGACAAGAAGCTTTCAAGGCTAAATTATACCTACAACAGAAGGGAAGGTGGGATAGTAAAATATCATTCCTATAATGAAAAGAATGGGAAATCCTGAGTTTCAGACTTCTTAGGATTTAAATGTCACGTAATTCAAAGACATATATGTAATGCCTATTGCTGACATGTTAGTTGATTCTACTGCAAATAATGAATTATTGTCCTTCATGGATGGTTTCTCTGGGTATAATCAAATCCTAATATCCGTTGATGATATATTTAAGATCGCTCTTCGACGTCATGGTTCCCAGAACGTCAATCCAACATATACCTGGTTCGGGGCACAGAAAAACTTACCAAAGGCTATGAAGGCCATCTTCATGATATGTTAAAGCCACCACATGGAGATTTACATCGATGATATCAGGTTAAATCTACAGCGCCATAACACGTGGAATCATTTAAGGAAAAGTTTCGAAAAGGATGAGATTCCCATCAACTCGAAACTCAATTCACTAAAATGTTCTTTTTCGAGTTTGGGGCTTTTCTAATCAGGTTTCTGGGTTCATCAAAGAGGAGTGGAAGTCGATCAAAATAAAGCCAAGGCCATCATTTAAGCCAAGGCTCCTCAAAATAAAGAAGAACTTTAAGTTCCCAGTCAAGGAAATATTTAAGGAGGTTCATCTCTAACTGCAAGGAAGATTAAGGTATTCGACCCAATCAAGCAGCAGTTGGAAGAGTTTAAACGGGAGAAATAAAGCACTTAAATCAGATTTTGATAAAATCAAAGGTTACCTTTTTAAACCCCTTGTTTTAATGCCACCGTTGAAGGTTCCCATTTACCTGGACTAGTCATCACGCAAAAAGAGTCTATGATGCCTTCTAGCACAAAATAATATTTAAGTACATGAGCAAGATCATTTACTAATCGAAAGTAGAGTCCTAAATCAATAGAGACAAGGCATACACCCATCGATAGCAAGTTGTGGTTCAGCCTATACTTTCAGATGTATCAAATTGAGACAATACTACTATTCTGCTGAGATGTGGTCTCTCAAACGACTTTATGAACATGCTAAGTCAGACTTTAATCACTGACCAATCGAGAACCGGGCCCCTCGTTCGTGAGTTCACCTCTGGGCCTATTTTTCACACAAATCGCCAAGGGGCAAGTTTTATTGTAACTCGGGTCGATCATCCTTCATTAGAAATCCAACCAAAAAGGAAGTGGAATTGTGGATATATGAAGTAGAAAAGGCGCTATGGATTCTTAAGTTCATGGCTCAAATGTATAGAGAAACTATAGAGTCTGATAGTAATCATTTCACCAAAAGTGATAAAGACTACCATATCTTTCAACTCGTTCATGCACCAACAATCAAGTCAATATGAGGCTTAAATGATCAGCTGTAGATCTCTACGGAACTGAGCACAAAGAGGTACACATTATTGGGGACTTTCAATTAGTACTTCGACAGCTAACAAGGGAATATAAATGCAACAAATGGATGTTGCTCCTTGAAGAGATTTGCTTCCACTCAATTGTTGGGATTCTTTCATTACGTGGATTTTTAATACGCGCCTGTGGAATCTACTTAGAGGCAGAGTGAATCTGTGATGCAAATTTTAGGTGAAGATGAGGAAGAATTGACTTATAAGTCATCGATAGGGAAAGGATAATTGGTTCTCAATTTATGAAAAGGAATCAAATTGTGTTTCTAATATAAATGTCAGTAGAGATCGAGAATTAAGATTGTAGAGTATTTAGAAGATCCCACAGGTGCCCCCATGTGAGCGAAAGCTCAACTGTAACTCGTCCTAATGTAAAAGGAATCGTATTGCAAAGGGCTTCGATAGTTATCGTCACACATCCTTCCTGCAGACACAGGAAGTGACGGCTAAGTTCATGAAGCGGTCTGTGGTTCAGAATTAAGCCTGGATAAAACGCAATGGTCAGACAGAGACATGATATTTCTAGCCAACCATCCTATGATCAGATCAATTACCCAAGTGGTCATGGGAGATTAGTGCATACGCAAAAGATACGAGGATACCTCGCCGTGGAACTCGCCACCTCAGAAACCGACAATTTTCAAAGGACGGGCATGTGACTTAATTTGAAAATTACTGTACCTTCATCAAGCTAGTGTGTATGTGTGGACACAACTCTATATCCAATACATAACCATTTCACCAATGGGCAGAGGCGGCGACTCAAGAAAGTAGAAAGGTATGATGATTCAATTCATCAAGGAACATATCAGGTTCATGTTTTGAATTCTGACCATGAAGAATTGGGATTTGGCGTATCATGTTCACTAAAATGATGACGCCGTCAAAAGACTTCGCATTCAACTCATCAAATCTACTTCCCTTTTATGCTCAAGAAAAACATGTGCAAAGTTTCTAATAAGGTGTCGATAAACATCCCGGGAGAAGATGCAGAGGACAACTCGGGTAGATTGGTACAGAATTTTATCTAAGACCTTACGGGGCTTATGTAATCCTAAAAGAGATTCTATAAGGCCAAGTCCCCTTAACATACGACAGACGAATAGCTTCAAATTCTGGCAGAGTAGTCTTTTCAAGAGTGCTCAGACATAATGACCTTAATCCTCAATAATACAGTGAGGCCATGACGATGGAACTCGGAGGCGATCGAGACGGGAAAAGTGATTCACAAGAGCTCGGGCCACATCGTGATCCGTAAAAAGCATGGGCGCCAGTGGCCTACAATGTTTGTGCAAGAAGAAAAGAGTTTTCAAGAAGATGAGCTCGTCGAGGTAATGGTGCCATCGGCAAGCAAAAGACAGAGAACTTGGGAAATGGTTCTAACTCCATAGGACTATCTAAGGTTCGTTCAAGTATTGCTTGAAAATGCTTGTCGTTATAAAAGCTCAAGGAGGTTTCACACAAAAGGTTCACAAATGGGAAGTACTCAAGAAATACTTTCCACACAGCTGGAACTGGATACTATCAAGAAAGTTCAAGATGGGGAATGAAGGAATAACAAGAAAAATAAGTCTCATCGACCATTTTAGCTGGGGAAACTATTCTTATTAGTTACTTGGGTGATAAAGCATGCTATTTCGCCACTCATTGCTCAAACTCTTTGTATTCCCTCAATGTCATACTTATTATAAATTCTCAATTTTTTTATGAATAAATAAAGTAGGTCTTGAAAGACCACTAAACCTGGGGTGTGGAAGTAAATACAGCATCTTTGATTATAAGGTTAAAGTAGGTTTACGACTTATGGATCCTAAATAAAGGTTTTTCCCTAAGAACTGTTTCGTTATCAATTCTCCAAAGCGCGGTTCCGACCTCACTTTAAAACTAGAGAAATATGGGATGAGTTAGTGATAAAGTGGCTTCTTGGCCATTGCATTCATCAGCACATTGATTTCTCCAAGGATGTTCTTGTTCCCTTTCTAAATAGGTCCCAAGATTATTAAGCCCATTGGATATGAATTGCAATCCAAGATAAGATTTGAGGTAGTAAAGCTGGCCTTTGGCCACTTCGCCTAAAAAACAAAAACTTCTTTAAGATTCTCTAATGATTCCCTAAGGAAGACTTCTTGATCACATCAAGATTGGGGAAATAGGAGCAAAAATATCCTACTGAAAAAAGGTAGGCCTCTAGGCCACTGGATACACATTTTTCCCCAAACATAGCACCTAGACAAGTTTAGGAGAGGGTGTCATAATCATCCTTGAGGAAATAAGCCCCTATGATAAATTAGAGTAAAGGAAGGTGGGCATTAAAACCACTATACAAGATTTCTCTAAAGAATTGGACTTGTTGCATCATTACACCAAGTGACAGGTTATTCCTCGAGTGTAAATGGAGAAAATCTAACTAAGTTGAAAGATAAGTCTCGGGTTCGCCGCAACGAAGAAGTTGTGCCTCAAAGAGGTTCACCACTACGAAGGCTATTGCTCTCCATGATGAAGAGGAAGCTGAATAAAAAACCAGTATCGGGTTCGCCAAGGAGAAGAAGCTATTCGCCACGGCGAAGAAGCTATTCGCCACGGCGAAGAAACTATTCGTCGCGGAAAAGACGTTTGCCATGGCGAAGCTACTGTTCGTCGTGGCGAAGAGGAAGCTGATTGAAAGACCATTCACAAGTTTGCCACGACAAAGATGTTGTTTTTCGCGGCGAAGACGTTTGCCACTACGAAGCTGTTGTTCACCGCGACGAAGAGGAAGCTGATTGAAAAACCATTCATGGGTTCGCCACGGTGAAGAGAGAATATATGTTTCTCTCCTAGTTATGAGTCAAATCAGACTTCTTAGCCACAATTCTCAAGCATGCAAGTTCTTCCCCAACATATAACAGTCAATATATATATTTAGAAATAAATAGTAGGCGTTTAGCCACCTGTTTCATCAATTTCTCCAAAGCAATACTTGATAGACGCAATATATCATCATACACAAGCAAAAACACTTCCAAAGGTAGGCTTAGAGCCACCTTTGTAGCACCCCTTTCCGATCCAACCCGACATGATCCAACCGCTTCGGATGCTCGTTAATTTTTGTTTACTTTTCATTTATTTGTTTACTTTTTTTTTTTTTTTTTTTTTTGTAAAGTGTCGTGACTTAATCCCCATCCCGACCCGACGGCGTATCCGACCGGCTCTGCCATTTCGACCGTTTCATTATCTTATCAAACATTTTATTTATGTCATTTCGCTTTAGGGTTTCAATTACGCAAAGGCTTTTTAAATGGTAGCCTATAAACATTTACTCTTATACAATTGCTATAAAATAACAGATCATGCCTTTACAAAAATGATATACAAAACAATAGTTCGGGAAGTTTAACTTTGTTCACTAAATGCCACGCGTTAAAAAGAAAATGATATGCATATGACTCGGTTTCTCTATGACTCTGCGCTTCTACGATCTTGCCTTCTTTCTTGTTTACTGAAACACATTGCATAGATAAAAACTACACGCTAAGCATTTTCATGTGAGTAGTTCTATCGTTCTATTCCAATTTTCAGTTTAACACTGCCAATACATTTATCTTGCAAACCATGCCTTGTATATCAAACTATGCTCATGCTTATTCATTTTCACATGCTTTCACTTTACAAATCATTGATCATATCAAAATATGCATTTTCACATGCTTTCAATTTACTTAACTCAAATCATTAGATTCGAACATATACTTTCAAGGATGTATTTAGTTTACAAATCCCATTTACACTCATTAAGTTTGTTATTTCACTTTGTTTATAGAATTCACATTCATGAAGGATTCTGTTTGGTGAATCCCGTCCTTTTTATCATTCGGTAATGTGCTTACACATTTAACAATTTCGGTCTCCGTCGCGTGGATGTCGATTGGTACACCACCATGGTCATAAAAATGTCATACGCATCATGACGAATGCGATTGGTTCATCATGAAGTGAGACATTTAACAATGTCATACACCATCATGACGGATGTCGATTAGTGCGTCTTGCCGTAAGGACGCTGCACAATTCCGATTTGCCTTCGCGCGAATGTCGATTAGTGCATCTCGCCATGTTAGTCGTTCGGTATATCGATTCAATTTAAGATGTCGAAATTGCGGCGATTTTGTTTCTGACTTCGATTAATCAACAAAAGCATGCGATCAATTGTCAACGTTTCAAATATCACATTTTCAAATCATATGCACTTTCGTAATATCATTTCAAAGATATACTCATTCTGTATAATCATTTCAAATTTGGTAGTATACTACCAAAACACTTGAAACAAGGATAGAGAATTCGATGAACAGCGAAATATCGGCTCTGTTTCACTTCCCTTCGATCTAAATCTGGGTTAGGTGATCCTCACTGGGTCTAGTCAATAATTACGTCACTCTTATAGTTCTGCATTTTAGTGAATGATAAATTTATCTTAGTTAACGGTTTTGGGTTAAGATACTTAAGTGCGCCCTGAGGAATTTATACGATGGCGAGGAGTACGGTACATTTTCATTTAGTTTCATTCTTATTTGAACCCTCATTAGTCATTTATTAGGGTTCTTATACTATCGGTGTATGAAAACTAGACTTTCGGAATAAAACCCAAAATTTTGCCCTCTATGAACAGTAGCTACGTTGCGCACAGGGTGCCATTTTAGCTTATCTGACTCGCCATGGTAGGGGTGTTCCGCCTTGGAGTAGGTCTCACATTGCCGGTGTGGGTTCCCTACGGCTGCGAGGCGTAAGGCCGATTTTGCCCCAGAATTTTCCGGTTTTCCTCATTTGCGTTCCTCAAAAAAAAATCCTCAAATCCTAAAACAAAACATAGGAATCCCCTCCCAGATAACATCTTAATATTATCTAAACCCGACCGTAAGCCCAGAAAACCGTGGATGGATTAGGGTTTCTAACAGACATCATTTAAAGAAATACGAGGTTTGTGTCATACCTTTAAATCTCTTGTCCTTTGAAGCCACTGGCTTCCTTCTTGACTCAATCTTGCAAATCTTGCACAAACATGGAGAGATTCACACGATCTCAACTATTTCCAAAACCCTAGCTTTTTCTCCTCTCTCACTCTCTCAAAAACGTTTTTGCACAAGTGGGAGGTTTCTAAGACCAAATGTGGTCTAATATCACTTATCCATTATAAGGCCATGTTTGGCTTCCAAAAATGCCATTTTGGATTTAAGTTGCCTCGATTTACCTTATAGCACATATATAACTTCTATTTGCACTTATACACATAAACATTTTCTCAATCATTTTGCACTTATACCATTTTGGATTTAAGGGCAAAGATCCTCATTTTACACATTTCCATTTTTGCCCTTTTTCACTTGGGTTATTTCCGAGTTCAATCATTTAATCACTTTAGCATATAACATTTAATCATATACTCACATTTTCATTTCACATTTCACCATTTATTAGTTTTCCTGGAAAAACCCAAGTTTGGCTCAATTCATACCCGAAATATATAATAAAATTATTATAAAAATTCTAGGGTATTTGTGGGGCGTTATAACTTTGGTCCACTAATGCAATGTCATGGCTATAATTGCACATGTGCTAGTGTTCAATGAATCCACAAGCAGTACACACAAGTTCATCACATCCAAAGGTAGGCTAAGAAGTACCTTGGTTTATAATACAATGTTATGCTTGTGGTACTTTTTGTCGCGATGTCAGTAATTTCATCATGTCTAACCTGAAAAATCAAATCTTAGAAGCAGTCCTCAATGATAGTTGGCAGCCGCACGTGAAAAATAAACTAGCATGATAAGGTCGAGGCCATGCCAAATCATTAACCATGTTTGAAATAGTGGGAGAGTCAGATCTTAGAAAAATCAAAAGATCTCGGTGATTCCCAGAACTCAGGCATTCTTGGCGAGAAGCATCGATCTAGCGGTGAGGTCGGATCGGTAGTCTTTCCCTCGCAGGATGAAAATCACTAAAAGGAAATGGTCTTTTCTAGATTTAGGCCTTGATCATGAAAGAACCTCACCTTGTCGTATGTCGGAGAAGACCTGGCTTTCTTACTCTATTTCTTCGATGACAAATCAGGTGTAGCTTCTGGGCATGATACTCATTTTACTTCCTCGATCTACGGATAACAAGGTGAGTATATCTTTGGTTAACTCCTTCTCATGTTTTTCTCCCTCAAGTTCTCCAACTGAGATTTTCCTTTACTACGTGCTCAATGGAAGAAAATACCTCAAGAGCAAGGTGTGTAACTTCAGAAAGGGAAATCTCAGCCTCAGGATCAGGAGAAGCGGATTGTAATACTGCCATAGCTGCATGAAAGGCATCTTTTTAGATAGTGGATGGGGAAAGAATGTCCAAGCTCAGCAAATGGCTAATAGTGGAGAAGCGCGGCCTACGTGCGGATTCGATAGAAGGTGCGGATGGTGGCTAAACATGAGGTGGCTTGGACCAAGGGAAAGGTCGATGAAGGCACTCTACTTTTAAGATGTAAGGTAGACGAGGAGAAACACATGAAGACAAAGGTAAAGGAAAATAAAATGGATAAATAGAAGGAAAAGGAAGAGGTAAAGTGTTCGCGAGAATTGAAAGTAAAGAGTTTGGAGGAGTTTGCCCGGCCTTAGTACGGTTGAAAAATGGCCGTCTTAGTGAAAGATCATTGGAAGGAATGACCTCCTTAAAGGCAAGTAAACTACCTTGCTTTGGATTCATTGGTCGAATCTGTTGCGGAGTTAAGGCAGAAATAGTGTCGAGGCTTGGTCTGATTGGGAATGAAACTGATGGCTAAGGAAAAAGAAGAAGGAGTCTAAAAGATGTAGTCTTTAATGGATTGGCGCTTCAGACCTAAAGACATGGAGGGAAAAGAGTTAACACTTGATAGCTTAAGGAAATAGACAAAGAGCTAGATTTAACACAAACCAAGGGCTCCTCTACCCTTAGGTAGGTGGCTCACTCATATTTTCCATGGATTGTTCCTGAGGAGGAGGTCGAGGAATGGTACCCAAGCATCACAGTAGCCCGATGGCAAGGGCCACTGTGAGAGGAGGATACTCCATAGAAGGCTTACTTGAATGAGGAAAAAAGACAAAACAGTAAAGAAGAACCCATAGGAACTCTATGTGTTATGTGGTAGAAGGTACCTCAGTAGAAGTTCGCCATTTCTATATGGTGGATTAGTAAGAAGTTTGGGAAGTGGAAGAAACT
The DNA here is from genome assembly GCA_016808115.1 of Tetrastigma voinierianum. NCBI lineage: Eukaryota > Viridiplantae > Streptophyta > Magnoliopsida > Vitales > Vitaceae > Tetrastigma > Tetrastigma voinierianum. The sequence continues at coordinate 2,268,951 of JAEQBH010000021.1, forward strand.
TCAAGATGATGAAGCAATGGGTCATGGACATCTAAGAGACATACAACCTCTCAACCCTCAACAAGCAATCCAATAAAGATAGAAATGTCCCTCAAGGTAATGGATATGGGGTTGAAGGGGAAGATAAATGAATTCAAATCCTTAGACCAAAACCTCAAGGCAATACTCATCAAATCCAAAATCTGGGTTATTAACTCACGCCCATTAGAAAGCAATGAATTGGGCAATACCTAAGGATTCCCAGTGTTCCTAGAAATGAGGAGATAGTTTGTCTACACAGGTTATCCAACCCTCAAATGCCCTAGGTCATGACTTGGTTGGTATGGCTATAGTTCAGAGTTCTTTTCTAAGAAGTATCTTTGATGGTGATGTTAGAGGAAAAGGAAAAGGAAAAGTCGGGACAAAAATAGCCATATCTTTAATAGCATGAGCAGTCCCAAATTCCAACAAGAGAGGAAGAGATGGCAGTACACTAAAACACTGAAAAATATTATCAGGAAAAATTATAAGGAAATGCCTTTACCTTGAGGAAGATTGCCTATCCATGTCAGGAAATGAAGTAAAACCTACACAAGGAAAACCAAGAAGAAATCAAGGGATGAAATGTTATAAGAGATGTTGATGGGAATTTTCAAAATTTTCAAATGGCAACTACTACCATGGTAGCCTTGAAGTCTTGTAGTCATATTTTGGGAAGATATATGAGAAAACCTCATAAAAAAACTAGGTATACATGGCTCAACCTATATTCTCCAAGACAATATCTTCAAGTCCATAAAATAAAAAAAGTTAAGAGAGGATTTACCTTTCTTGATACTTAAGTTGGTAGATGAGGCGAAAAGATCAGTGAATGGAAGACCAAGATCTAAATGCGAAGAAGAAGCTTAGGTAAAGCTTTGGTAAGAAACGACCCTCGATTGTTTTTAAAGACTTTTCGTTTGAAGAACAAAGTAAGTTCTAAAAAAAAAATGAAGAGGTCTTTCTGATTTTCAAAGACTTTTTCGTTGAAGAACAAGGGTTTTAGAGTTCTAAAAAAAATGAAAAATGGACTCTTTTGATTTTGATTTTTTATTTTTGTTGGAGAACAAGGGTATTAGAGTTCTACACAACGAAAAAAAGAATATTTCTTGTTTTTTCAAAGACTTTTCCGTTGAAGAAAAAGGGTTTTAGAGTTGTAAAAAACGAAAAAGACTTCCTAGTTTTTGAAAATATGGGGAAAATTCTTGGATTATGGAATTAGAGATCATATGGAACATTCATTGCAAATCACTTCGACAAAAGGGATCAATCCTCACCGGTGCAAAGTGGATTCGACGGCGGAAGATGGCCAAAAAAGTCGAGAACTTGTGGGTATAAGGAGGACAGTGGAGGCCCTGGCTTGTCGGCCAATTATCGCCCGACCTTGACGTTTGTTTGAGGAGTAGTGATGTCACTTCAAGCTATAGCAACATCGTCTTCACCAACAACACAAGAATTTTCGACCAAAAATGGGTTTGAAGAAGAAGGTGGAGAGGAGAATATGAAAGTTTTTGTACGTAAATCAAAAGAGGATTTTCTTCTATGAACTTCTTGAATCGAAGGAGTCTTTTTGATACAAAATGAATTGAAGGAGGAAGATCAAAAGTTGCAGGTTTAAAAGAAAAATTAGCGGGAGGTTTTTCTCGAGGTATTACTTTGAGCTTTTTCAAATCATCTAATCAGTCTTCGATTTTGGCTCGTTCTTCTCATTGGTAATCTATATCCAAAGGAGTAAGTTGCACTTTGTGTCTCATGATAGAATGATGAGAGAAGACAGAGGAGAGCCTTTGACATATAAAAGCTTTTTCATACAAACAAGGTCCATGGGTCATATTGTATGCGGGGGGTAATTGCTTACACTAAAAATGAATTTTTGGGTTCAAATGGTATTTGAATAATTATTAGGCCTAAAGGGTAGGTGAATAGGTCGAATCAAATGACAAAGCCCAGTGAAGTCAGAGAGAAGCCCCGAGTCCATGATGTCCCGGTATGAAATGGTCGAGGATATTTATGAAATTTTTCAATTTGTCAAAGTGGCCAGCTCATAATAGTGAGACTTTGTCTCAAAAGCAAGTGGAGGAGACTTTTCTTCCAACCTAAGTCATGATATGGCAAAACGTGAGTAGTTATTGTTAGTGGATAAATGGCTTAGAGAACAAGTTGTTAGTGGATAAATGACTTGGAGAACAAGACTATAGTGGATACATGACCAATTATTGGAGAAGGTGGGTTGGAGCAGTTATTCAGAATGCCTATAAAAGGAAGACTCGACTTCAAAGCAAAGCCCTCGACAAATCAATCATCAACCAACACTCAATAAAGCATTTCAACATTTTCTCATAGTTTCTACAAGTTCATAAGCAATATTTCAAGATTTCTAGCTTATTTTATTTCCAAGTATTTGATTTCAAAGCTTTCATGCTTCATCGATTTCATTTCGATCCGGATTACAATGAAATTTACCTACCTTTTCAACTTGTTTATACAATTTTCGACTTTCAATACATTCAATTTTCAAGCATTTTACTTAGACTCTAGGGAGCTGTCAAGGGAATGGGGAATCCATTTTTAAACGGCGAAGTTAGATTCGACACATTTCAGTTTGGAAATATATAATTTCTTAGCATGCTTGTAGTTCACCCAATTCCCATTGCTTTTGTATGTTGGACGAAATCCGGTAAACGAAATGTGAAACTAAGATCAATGGAGTGTATACACTTAGCAGAAGAAAATAATAAACTATCTAAAATATTCCTATTTATTTTAATAAGAGGCCAAGAAAGTTTAAAGGGTAAGTCAATCACCTAGTCTAAGGATAAGTGACTTTTGGGATTGATTATATTATATATCTTATTAACTTTGAGAAGCTAGACTTGCCTTAAGTAGGACAGCAATTATTCTCATGGAAGTTAATTTATCATGTGTTGATGATGCAAGTTATTTTTAGTGTTATATTATATACTATCAGTGCAAATTGTATATATAATTATACATGTCTTATGCTAGTAACGAACACATACTGATCAACACCAATTTGATTCTCGAGATAAATATGTTTGTCTTCTTTCTGTTAGCATCAATCAATCATAGTTATAGGGGATATCAGTTATAGTTTTGCATCATTGTTTATTCGTGCTAGATTCTAGAAAAAATTTGGTTTTTAGTTTCTAAATTATGGAATGACATTTATTGATTTCTTTTAATAAAACTTTATTGTCTATTATAAAATGAAGTTACATTGGAAACGATGATGAATAATTTATATCATATTGATTGTGTTGTGATTGAGTTGATAATGTGGAAAAAATCATTGAAAAGAAAAAAAAAAGCTGAAGTATCAAATCAAGCTCGATTCTGACACTTAAGGCTTGATCACATAAATTTGAAAATTATACAAAGACTAGTGAATTGTGGGCCATTAGCCTTTTTGAACCTAGAGTAGCTACCACTATGTCAGAATTATATTCAAGGTAAAATGACCAAGAGATCCTTTACTGTCAAAGGAGTTACAGTTGAGGGATGTTTGAATTTGATACACTCTTAGTGCGTGGGCCATTTAGTGTCCATGCAAAATGTGGTTATGAGTATTTCATCACTTTTACTGATGACTACTCAAGATATGGATATGTGTACCTGATGAAGAAAAAATCTAAGGCCTTAGATAAATTCAATGAATTTAAAATTGAGTTAGAAAAACAATTAGAAAGACACATTAAATCACTTCGTTCTGATCGAGGTGGTGAGCACATGTCTATTGAATTTGGTTATTTCCTCAATGAGCATGGGATTTTGTCTCAGTTTAGTGCTCCAAGAACGCCACAAAAAAATGGAGTGGCGGAAAGAAGAAATCAAACTCTATTAGACATGGAAAGGTCAATGATGAGTCTTTCCACATTACCTTTATCCTTTTGGGGATGTGCCCTAGAGACAACAACTTATATTTTGAATATGGTGTCATCCAAGTCAGTACCATAGACACCCATGGAAATTTGGACAGGTCGGAAACTTATTTTAAGTCATATCCACATATGGGGTTAATTTTCTCGCTTATGTGTTAAAGCAGACATCTAACAAGTTGGATGCAAGAAATCGAGTGTGTTAGTTTGTTGGATATCCAAAAGAATTACGATATAAGGGCTACTATTTTTATAGTAAATCTGACATGAAAGGTATTTGTGAGTACTCTAAATGCCAAGTTCATGGAAAGAAAGAATACATCATGAATCATAATTAAGGATATGAATGAATGGTAGAAAAGACTAAATCCTAGTATCGAGATAATATTTGTTCATGTTGATACACAACCACTAATACTTGATAGTGATACACCAAACATGCCTGGTCGTAGTGGGAGGGTCATTAGACCACCTATTAAGTTGACATTGATAGGAGAATCATCTTTGATAGTCTCAGAGTCACATGAGGATGATCCCACAGGTTACTAAGAAGCAATTAATAATAAAGATTTCGGTTTTTTGGAAAAAGGCTATGAAATCATAATTAGAATCCATGTATTCTAATAATGTGTGGAATTTTGTGGATTTACCCCAAGGGGTTAAACCCATTAGTTGTAAATGGGAGTGCAAGAGAAAGATTGGAGTAGATGGAAAAGTTGAGACGCTAGATTGGTGGCAAAAGATTATAGTAAAAATTCAAGTTTTGATTATGAGGAAACTTTTTCACCAATGGCCAAGATCAAGTCCATCAGAATACTTCTATCCATTGTAGCATATTATGATTATGAAATATGGCAAATGGATGTCAAGACAGCCTTCCTTAATGGATATCTTGAAAAGAACATCTATATGATGCAACTGGATGGTTTCATAGCAGAGATTTAAGGAGCACATGTTATCTCTGAAGTGCATAAGTCCATGTATGGACTTTAGCAAGCATCAAGAGCATGAAACAATGTTTTGATAAGATAATCAAATCTTTTGATTTTGATCAAAATGAAGAGGAACCTTGTGTATATAGAAAGATGCAGGATGATATGGTGGTTTTCCTAATTTTATATGTGAATGACATTTTGTTGATTGGAAACGACTTTGAGATATTGTCAAAGGTAAAGATCCAGTTAGCTACTCAAATGAAGGATTTGGGAGAGGCGCAATATGTTCTAGGCATTAAAATAATAAGAGATAGAAAAAATAAAATTATTGCACTTTCTCAAGAAAATTATATAGATAGTATATCATCCCCAAGTCTGACATAGAATTCAAAAAGTTACACCTTTTAGATATGGAATCAATCTTTCTCCGCGACTAGTGTCACGAGACAACTAAGAAAGGATGCATGAAGACGAGTGCCATAATAGCCCGAGTTGGTAGTCTTATGTATGTGATGTTATGTACTAGACCAAATATATGCTATTCAGTTGGAATTGTGAGTAGGTATTAGTCTAATCCAGGTAAGGAACATTGGATAGTTGTGAAGCATATACTCAAGTACCTAAGGAGAACGAGAGATTATATGCTAGTTTATCATGGCGATAGGTTATTTTATAGGATATACTAATTCTTATTTTAGTCGGGATCTCGATTTGGGAAATCCACCTTTGGATATGTTTTACATTTAGAGGAGCAATTGTTAGTTAGGAATTATTAGCGATCATGCGTGCGGATTGACTATGGAGCTAAATATGTGGTAGCATCGGGCGGCCCCAAGGAAGCCCCGAGTATGACTTAGGAAATTCCTTGTAAGATTAGGAGTCATAATAGGCGTGATCCTATGATCTTGTATTGTGATATGATGGGGTGACCTTCAAGCCAAATAACCAAGGAATCATAAGAAAGACAAGCACATCAAAGGAAATATCACCTAGTTCGAGAGATTGTGCAGAGAGAAGACATTATAGTAGAAAAGATTGCATCTGAGGATAACCTAACAAATCCTTTTACTAAAGCACTTAAGACTAAAGTGTTTAACTCTCATGTATAGAACATAGGTTTTAGATGTACTCTCTAGTTTTTGAGTTTCATGGTTCATAATGTAATTAGTTTGCATTAATAAAATTCTTGTTTCAGTTACTTTAGATTATTGTGTTCATTCAAGCCTAGTTCAATCACATTGTACATGCCTGGGTGCGTGTGGATGCATAGAGGACACATATATGGGTTATTTGTGTTTGAGGTTGTTCATGACGGTTCATGGATGTTACCAATCCATAAGTAGTTGTGGTATGATATCTGCCTAGTTATTGGGAGTATTTTGTCACAACTACTAGAGTAGGTCACTAAGATATCATACATGTATGTACTTGGTACATATTAAACGGGACTTCGAAGTGCAAATCTTCATATACTATCTTTGGACGGTTTTGCCCTTAGCTACTATCCCACATGAGCTCTTAACCACGGAATTGGAGTTAAGGGAGTAGGTTTAATGTTTTGAAGGTGTCCTTGTGACCATCTATTGATAGTCATAAGGTAGTCTTGGATGGTTTCTTGCTCCAACTCATACAATCTTGCTTTGACCAGACATAGGAACCATGATAACCCTAATTATATGGCAATATATAACCTGAGGTAGCTTAAAAGGTGATTGTTCATAGTTGTCCTTGGCCATGGCGGCCCCACTTGAGTTTGGGGTGGACTTTCAGTCATGATCAAGTCAAAAGGTAAGCTTGTAGCCTTAAGGTAAAATGGTAATTTTGATATTTTATAGTATAATGTTTGAAATTACTAGTATCAATTCAGGGGAGGTGGTGTGAGTGATTAGTAGGCCTTAGTAATCTTCCACAATGATTTGGAATGAGAAGTTTTCGATTTTGGAGTGCAGTTAGTCTATTATAGTGGTATGATTAACCAATTGTGGAATTATGTCTGATTAATTCCACAGGAGCCAAAATTGGAAAGTATCATGGGTCCTCGGGAAAATCCATTTGTAAGTCGCCAATGTTATGAGCAGTTTATGATCCATATAAGCCTTCAAGATTGCTTTAGGGCTAGTGGGAGAATGTTAGAACTAAGCATAAGCAAACTAGAGTTTTAATTAAGTTGGACCATTAAACTTATATGGGCTAATTAAAGGCCCAAGTATAAGTGGATTCAATGGTCCACTAAACCCTATTATAAATATAACATTATATTTAGGTTTAGGGAGACAAACTAATTTCATAGGGAAAAAGAATTTCTCTGTGTCCCAGATTTGAAAGCAAAAGGGCGTTGGATTGTTCTTGAAGCTCACACTCTGTAGTCAAGACCTGGAAATCGGTTATTGCTTGGAAGATTCACGGATCAGTTCCATTCCGGTTAGTATATATTTTATTTTTGTTTCTGTTGCATATGAAATCATAGATTTATGGAGGGATGTCCTAGGAATCCAATAGCAAACTCTCCCATTGAGACATCCAGGTTGAGACTACAAGCATTCAATATAGCTATCCATACTGCAACAACAACAATGGGTTTGATTTTATTTTTAACCATATTATTAAAAACACACCACACCTCTTCTATCTGACATGCCCATCCTAATGTCTCTATGAAGCAGACATAATGCTCAGGACCTGGATCCAAATTGTATCTCTCCTTCATCAAATTAAAACATTCTCCACCCTGTTCCACCATCCCCGAGTGTGCACAAGCTGATGAAACCGCAGTAAACATCACCAAATTTGATGGGATACTGTTTCCCTCCATCTTCTTGAACTTGTCAAGAGCTTCAACCCCATGACCATGACTTCCATATGCATCTATCATGCTTGTCCAAGAGACTACACTTTTTTTATGCATTCTATCAAACAATGATCGAGCATTCCAAATTTTCCCGCATTTCGCATACATGTCTAATAGGACATTACACAACTGGGTCTCAAATGTGAACCCAAATCTTATTGCCATGCAGTGTATCTACTTCCCAACCCACAAGTATGAATTCTTGGAGCAAGCGGCAAGAGCACTAGTAAGTGGTAGATTATTTTGTAAAATCAAGAGAATTTATTGAGCCCAAAAACAATTGATCAACAATCAAAAGACCCAATAAATACATTACAAAATAATAACTTTATTGAACAAAGAAGCATATCAATTCGTACTCGGTAGAAAAACATACATGACATGGATCCGGAATTGTTGGCTGACATTAGTCTCCCAAATCTGCAAGGGATGAGATCAAAGAAAAGTTAGGGTTTAAGATGAATATTTCCTTCTCCCTAAAGTGTGTTCTACCAAACCCCTTGTGAAATTCTAAGGCCTATATATATATATATATATATATATATATATATATATATATATATATATATATATATATATATATATATATATATATATATATATAGAGAGAGAGAGAGAGAGAGAGAGAGAGAGAGAGAGAGAGAGAGAGAGAGAGAGCATAAGGGAACAATCGGGCTTTGGTCCAATGGGCTTACCAAAGCAAGGGAGAAGATAGAACCATGGGCTCATAGCTAGTTAATATTAAACCATCCCATAAATGGTCCATAATTAACATGCACAATTATACAATTAAAATTGTAATATGATTATGCTTAGTCCATAATTAATAAATTAATATAACATTCTCCCACTTAGACGGCATAATCATAACTCAAATGCTTTCTCATTAGATTTACATAGTCATAATCAATCATATACAATTAACGCACCGAGATGATGCATAAATCCTACATAATCAGACACCACTAATCAAAATCATACCTCAAATGCTTCAACAAGAGACTTACATAGCCATAACCAATCATATACAATTAATACACCGAAAGGATGCATAAATCGTATATGAGTAGGCACTATTGATCTAGAAGCATTTCAATGACAAGAGTATTGATTCAATAGAAAAAAAAAACATCATTCTGTCATTCATCTGGTCAAAATGACACAAAATCGTAAGATAATGACAAACGTCAAAATAAACATGTAATAATGAAAAAACATGATCCTTCCTTACAAAATACATGAAAAGGCAAAATTCCCACTAAAACAAAGATTCTAGGTTCCTAACAATCCCATACGGGTGACATGTTCTTGAAACACACAAATAGGTAAGTCTTTGGTTGAGTGGAGTGCATGACTATGCTTGCTAGTCATAGGCTTGTGCTCGAAGCTAGAGCTGAGGGACTTTGCAATTTTCTCTTTCACGAAAGACTTCATCCAATGTGCTTGGAAGAAAGTGCTCCTAGTGTTCCTAAATAAAGATCTGGGATCTTAGGAATTATCACGTAACAATTTCAACGATCCCAGAAGTAAGGTGAACAACCTCTAAAGCTGAAATGAAGTTCCACAACCATATTGCATGACAAGTAACCTCATAACATGCTACATACTCTGCCTCTATAGTAGAAGAAGCTATAAGTGTCTGCTTGACACTTTTCCACGAAATAGCTCCTTCAGCCATCATAAAGATATAACCAGAAGTGGACTTTTTATCATTCTATGGCTGCATAATGGAATCACCAAAACCAGCTTCACTTTAAGATTGTCGTCACATCGATATGTCAGCATGAGATCCTTGTTACTGCTGAAGATACCTCAAAACTTTCTTAAGCGCTAATGAAACTTTTGACTAGGATCCTTAAGTACACACCCGACATGCAGTAACAAAAGCAATATCAAGGCGTGAATGCTTGGTATGCATCGGGTTTAAATGAAGAATAAGGGGCTGCTTTCATCTGATCTCTCTCTCAATATCATTTTGAGGACATTGGCCTTTGAAAAATCTATCACCCTTTACAATTGGTGCCTTACCAAAAGAACATGATTACATATTGAACCTTTTCAGAATGCATTCAATATACGTTTGTTGAGAAAATCTCGTAATACCACTAGGTCTATCGCGAAGTATCTTTATTCCTAAGACATAAGATGCTTCCCCAAGATCCTTTATATCAAAATGGCTAAACAATATCTGCTTTGTCTAAACCAACAAGTCAGTATCATTAGTTCTTTGGCAATATCATCGACATATCTTTAAAACGAGAATATGTATTTTCTCCCACTGACCTTCATATATATGCATTGATCGATGATGTTCTCCTTAAAACCATTGGCGGTGATAACTTCATCAAATTTGAGATACCATTGCCTAGAAGACTGCTTTAAACCATAAATGGATTTCTAGAGTTTACAAACCATGTGTTTCTTACCAACTTCCTTAAAACCAATAGGTTTAGACATGTAAACATCCACAACTAAGTCTCCATCCAAGAAAGTCATCCTTACATCCATCTGATGCAACTCTAAATCAAAATGAGCCACTATAGCCATAATAATGCGTAAAAAGTCTTTAGTGGACACGGGAGAGAAGGTTTACTTAAAATCATTACTTCTCGTTGACTGTAACCCTTAGCTACTAATCTTGCTTTATATCTCTCTACTTGTCCCTTCGCATTGCGCTTGGTCTTGAATACCCATTTGCACCCAATAGGTTTGCAACCATCTGGAAAATCTACCAAGAGCCACACTTTATTCTGTGACATGGAAGTCATCTCATCTTTCACTGCATCGGTCCAAAAGTTGGATTTAGGACTAACAGTAGCGCTGTGGGTAGTCGAATCGATACATCTGCATCCTCATTGCTCCCTGAGTGAACAGTGTAGTCCATTTGAGGAGTGCGGGCCCCTCTGAGCCCTCTGCGACCTCCTTGAGGTATATCTATGGCTACATCTAGAATCTTTGGATCTACATCCTAGAATCTTGGATCTACATCCTCGATTGGTTCATCATCGATAAGTGGCTATTGGATCTTGGTGCCAGACTTTCTGGTCGAAAGCCCGAAGCAATAGGCACATGAATAAAAATCGGGTGTTCCTTGAATACAATTTCTCTTGGCCCTTGGCTTGTACTAGTTTCATCCTCAAAATAGATAGCTCCATCTAACTCAACTACTCTGGTGGTGTGCGACGAGCAATAAAATGTGGAGTATCTTGATCGTACAATAACCCGATAAAGTACCCTATTGGTTTTGGATCGAGTTTCTTGGACTGGGTTATAAATTCTCTTCCCACACCAGCCAGGCCCCAAGAAAAACATCGAGTGAATAACTGTTCTATGACCATAGCTCATATGGAGTCTTAGGAACCACTTGAGTTAAAATATAAGTTGTAGTTTTCAAGGCTTCACCCCACAAGAATTCAGGTAGTGAGGAATTAACAATCACACATCACACCATATCAAGAAGTGTGTGATTTCTTCTCTCCGCAATTCCATTTAATTGATGTGAATGCCTGTTGAGCATTAATGCCCACATTCTACGAAGGAGTACTTTGCAAATGGTCCAAGATTGTGTCCCGTCTCATCATATCTACCATAATACTCACCACCTCTGTTAGAATGAACCACTTTGATCTCCTTCCCTTATTGGAGCTCAACTTTTGCTTTAAAAGCTTTGAAAACCTCCAAAGAGCTCAACAAAACCATAACGGGAATAATCATCAATGAACGTGATGAAATATTTGTAGCCACCCATAGTAGGAGGAGTGAATGACCCACAAATATATGTATGAATAACCCCAAACAACTCAGTGCATCTATCAATCTTGGCATTCCTAACCTTGGTGATCAGTTTACCTTTTATACAATCTACACAGGTATCAAAATATGACAAATCAAGATTTGGAAGAATCTCATCTTTAATTAATCTCTCCATTCTCTATATACAGATATGACTCAAACGCTTATGCAAAAGAGTATAAGACTTTTCATTCAATCTCAAACGTTTGGAGCTACTATGAGTATTAACAATAAGGGTAGTAGAAACAGAAGGAAAAGTAAGCAACTCTAATTTGTAAAGACTCCCATAAAGTACTACAATTCCAATCAATAGTGAATCTCGATGCACGAGTTTAACTTTTTGTTCAAAAGCTATATCAAGTCTATCCAAAATAGGTGCTTGATATCAAATTTATCTGTCGAAGGTATGTATGCCACGTCACTTGATTCGAAAAATTCTTTATCTTGGTAGTAATCTATGACTCTTAGAAAATCCAACTTGGACTCTTGTCACCAGTCTCCATGTACACATACTTTGCTCCCGAACAAGTTGGACTATTACCCTTATCACCGCTTGCATAAATTGCAGGTTAAATGAAGTATGTAGCCTATACTTGTGGCTATGGATGCACATGATGATATTGGATTCAAAACAAACATTCACCCAATGATTATCAAATAGCTCATTTTTCTCATTCTTGGAAAACTTTGTATATTTCTTGCTAATAGTGTACAAGAAATCTTTTGCATTCTTAATCTTGGGAATGCTTTATGACATCGCCCCATACTAGACGACGGATAGGCAGGATCAAGATGCGGTCCTATTTAGTCAATTCCTTTTTCTTTTGTGATTAAAACACATTTCGATACCCATTTTGTAAGGATATTTATCTTTAGCAAATATATTTATATATACTAATTCACAGCAAGGGGCCCATCATTTGTTTCAATACATTTCATTAAATATAGCATTACATGCCCATTTGGTCCATTAACCACCTTTATACATTACGGCATTATAAGTCGTTTTCAATACCAAAATATTTACAAAACAAAATCAGAGTTTATACAAAAAGTGTCAAATATATTTCATGAATGCAGGGTTGGAGCTTTACTTCAACTCCGTGAGGCCTTGACGTTGACTTTGAATCGTTGCAATCTTTTCCTTCGTACTTGTTCACCCGGTACCTACGCGATGATAAAACAACGCGCTAAGCATTTTCATGCCTAATGGTTCTATACAGTTCTCTCTTCATTTCAGTTTAAGTAAATCATGCATTTTTCTTAATCGATGCCTTTGTATAATTTTTTCAATGACTAATGCGGTACAATACATATATGTATATTTTCATATCGTATACATTCAAATTATAATTCATTAGTCATTTCAATCATGCGTTTCATATCTGATAAATCATTAATTACAAATCATTGCATTTCGATTTTCTTTTCATTTTTGCGCCCAAAGCGAAGTTAACCTATGCTTTCGATTAATACGGGATAACGAATCACCCGGCACAATCCGCATGAGAAAACATGAGGCACGTATAAAAGGTTTTATAACACGGTATGATCCGTGAGAACAACGTTGGTTATTAAAAATAATTTCTTTAACGCCTCTGGAAATCTTGTCCCTTTGGTGTACTAAAAATACCAGAATTTTTATAATAAAATTTATTAATATATTAAGTATAATTAGATTAGCTTAGGTATTTTGAGATTTTTAGATGAATATTGATTAAGTAATTATTGAATCCATAAATAAACCCAAGTGAAAAGAAAAATATAGAAATTGTAAAATGGGGACCTAAGGGTCAATTGTAAGTAAGTTTATATGTCTAAATGAAATTAGGAGAAATAAATGAGTAAAGGGAAAATAATAGGAGACCCAAATGAAGAATAATAGAAATGGAGGGACCTAAATATAAAAGAAATAAGAAAAAGAAAGAAGAAAAAAAATCAAGGGAAGGGCATGTAGCGGGTGGAGGGAAAGAGGAAGTTTGCCTTTTAAGTCACGATTAAGGGTGATCCATAAGAAAGGAAAACAGAAAATAGATATTTTAGAGTGAGAAGCTCTCATATCTGAATTTGATCGGACCATAGGTCTCTGCGAGAAGCAGAGAAAAATCCTTCCTCGTGACAAGAATTTGCAAGTAGGGCCCAGAGATCGAGAGAGTTTCGTGAGCTCTAGGAGGTAGGTCTTCTCTACTTTGATTATTTTTCTGCCTTAAAGTTGTGGTGGTTATCTTGCGCACGAGGAATGTTTGGTTGTATTTTAAACCATGGGAAGGCGCCACATTGGTAGTGCGGCGTAACCCCGGACCTTAGGGGCTGATTTTTGGGTACAAAGTGAAGGGAATTTGGTAGTGAGTCCTTCCTAGTAAATTGTATACATCAATGAACTTGATGTTAGGCTTTTACATTCCTCGATTTGGACCTCTGTAAAGCCGAGTTATGGTCCTTTTACCGGAGTCGGCTCATTGCATCTGTAGTCGAGATCGATTCGTCGATTCAGTCCATGGCCAGAATCTTAGAACAGGTTTTGGGTCAGAAATAAAGAGAATTTGGCGGTACATCCTTCCTGGTAAATTGTAGCCACATCAATGAACTTGATGTTAAGGCACCCAATTTCTCGATTTGGACCTCTGTAGCAGACCAAGTTTTGGTCCTTCATAAAGTTGTTCATTTAGATACGGTCGAGTTAGTTCGTCAGGTTTGGGGTCAACTAGCCAGACCTTAGAGCAATTTTGGGTCATAAATAAGAAAATTGGAAGTAAGTCGCTACGATAGGTGTCACATCAATGAAATTGATTTTAGGCTTTTAATTTTCTCCAATTCGGACTTTGTAGACGGGGGTGCCAATCTTTTACTTTGAAGCAGTCAAATGGGCGAGAGGTCGACCATAGATTGTCAGCCAGTACTTGGACCTCATGCGGCGAAGGTCATCGAGACCTCATCTAGCAGTCCTTTGAGACCTCATCTGCAACGAAGGTCGACATACCTCATGCGGTGGACGTCGGCGAGACCTCATGCGGCGGAGTCGGCCAGGACCTCATCGCGTGAAGGTCGTGGACCTCATCGCGTCGAAGGTCGGCCCGGACCTCATGCGGCTGGTCGACAAACCTCATGCGGCCGAGATCGTGAACCTCATGCGGCCGGAGGTCGTGAGACCTCGTCACAGTAGATGTCGGCCAGGACCTCGTCACGTAGAGCTCAACTCGTCGATTGGTCGGCTGTCGAGGATTTGACAGCGTATGACCTCGATTTTGGAAGGTCATAACAGCCGTCGAACTCAGTTTGGTGTTCTTGGACTCTATGGAAAGCCCATTGAGTCAAGAATACAATCATATGCCTGAGGAGGATAGAATATGTCAGACCGAGGTGTCAGACCGAGTTTACCTAGGTCAGGATCAAGCTCGGTCGGTCGGCTCATTTGGGTGTGACCCTCGATATGACCTCGACCGGAGGTCACCTGAACTGCCGTCGAACTCGGGTCGGTGTTCTTGGACTACATGGAAAGATCATTGAGTCAGAATTCGCACGTTTTCTTGAGGAGGATTAGAATATGTAAGACAGGTGTCAGACCGGGGTTTGCGAGGAGTCCCGAGTCCAGCTAGTCAGTCGGCTCAAACTAGAATTGACTACGATATGACATAACCCCAGGAGGTCATAACTGTGATAAGACTCAGATTCCGGGTGTTCTTGGACTCTATGGAAAACATTGGTAATGTCAGACCAAGGTGTCGGACCGAGTTCTGAAAGTTAGTTTAAAACAATGGTGAGCTCAGTGGTGTGACTAATGTGACCTCCAACCGGAAGGTCATGCTCCTTAAAATCCAGAACTAAAATTTGAGTGTTCTTAGACTATAGGAAAGCCCATTGAGTCAAGAATCCATCTCTGTTTACTATATATATATATATATATATATATATATATATATATATATATATATATATATATATATATATATATCTCTCTCTATTTTGTTTTTTTTTTTTTTTTTTGAGAATTAGAACCCATATTAGAGAAACTCAGAAAATCAATCCTAAGCAAAACTACTAGTACACACAGAATAATATTGTTCTTCAATGGTTTTGGAATAAGGTTGTGAGGAAGGAAAAGCAAAGCGGATTGAGATTCAAGTTGGAATCAAAGTGCAAAATTTTTGGGTTTGTTCTACAGACTCAATTTCTGTTTCAAGTTTTTGCATGTTTGTTCTAAAAGCATATTAAATTAGATTTGACTAGTTTGAGAAAAGTGATTATGAAATGTTTGCATATAAAAATTACTGCGATTATATTTCTATTCTGGTTCAATATTTGAAATGCTTGTTCTAAATGCATAAGAAAAGCATGATTTTAAATGGTTGAAAGAATTGATTGAAAAATGTTTGTATAGGAAAACTGCATGACTATTGAAAGTGAACTATTTATACAAATGTACATATTGTCTTGTACTTTGCTATAAAGTTTGACATATAATGGAATGTTAACAGTTTATTTCTCATTAAGGATGAGATGGTATACCAATAGAATTGAATAAACGATCTTCATGACTATTGTATTGATGTGTCCTCCGATCCAATGGCCAGTGGGGCCGTATCGGTAGTATTCATACGTTATTTATAACTTGATCGTGACTGACGGGGCAATATTTATAATTATAAAGCCATTTGATCTGGAGCTGCGACCTAAGCGAGGGCCGTCTTGCGTCGACTAAAGTATCACTGTATCTCCCGAAGACGCCAGTTAAAGTCGTTAAGAAATACGCGAATTAGTTGGCATAAGCTAGATGATTAATAGAACTGAATTGAATTGCAGAGCTGAATTGAATTTATGACATATTTATAGATTGATTTTGAATGTTGAAATATTGAATGAAAATGTATTTTTAGGATGATCAAGGAACTATAGCGATTTATATATATATAACAATGTATTATATTTATATTGATCATCGATTGGATTCACGAATTATTAAGTGCATGATTTGATTTAAGCTGAAATTTGAGGAATGGTTGTATGGAACCATAGCATGAAAAATGCTTAGGCGTATTGCAATCTTGTGATGCGGTGATAGATGTGGTAATTGGCAGGAACCCAAGATCGAGGCGTCGGAGTCATAAGAAGGAAATTTGGATATGCTCGAACATGTGCATTCATTCATTTCTTTTGGATATTGATATTTTGTAAAAAACAGGTTGAACTCACAGACATCTTTATTTTGTAAATCATTTTGAAAAGGCGGTGCCTTCATTGTAAATGTATTTTGTATAAGTTAAATATATTTTGTTAAATGTTTATGGGCTTGCTGATTACATGTCAACCTGCAAGAATATGATTTTGAGTGATTTGGTGGCATCTAGGACTGGTTTGGATCAGCCCCAGACGGTCGGAGTCGGAAGGTCCCAGCGACTTTATTGAGCCATCGAGCTGGGTTGGCGATACAAAATAGATTTTTGAAATTGTGTGTAACATTACATTGTTGCATATAAAGGATGATATGACTCGCGCGGATCTTCTTGGGTCTTAATGGATAAAGCATGGATGGTTCGGCTTCCCTTAGGGAGTGAAGATAGTGGGAGACCTTAATTAGTCTTGCTAGTGGAGGTGAAGCGAGCATCCTTCTTACCAAATGGACGGAACGGAACAAGTGGCGGAGGTACTGCTCCAGTTATCCTCGATGACTAGTTCAATTATGGCCAGGAATGACAATTCATGGAGTGCTTGACGATCGACCATTAGAGAATGGCAAGATGCTGGAGCCTGTAGATTTTATGGGAAAGAAGAGGATGAGCATGTGGCTGGAAAATTGGCTCGAAGGCAGAGCGAATGTATGCAAATGCATTGCTGGCGAAGAGAAGTTGGAATGTGCTACCTCATTTTCTGGAATTAGGAAAACATCATTGGTGGGTTTCATGACCGGGCGCACCATCGAGAGAGAGTTACATGGTTCTTGGATGAGTTAGAGAAACCTTTATGTGGAGTCGCATTTATCTGAACAACATGAGGCGGGAGTTTCTTAATAATCTGACGAAGACATATGAGTGTGACCAAATATCAAAGGAATTACACGGTTTGACAGTATCTCTGAGATACTTAATGATAAGGAAGAAAAGTCACGTAGGTTTGACGGCCTTAGTGACCATATTCGGTATGTCACGGCATTTGCTGAGATTCTCCAAAATTGTGACATGTGCATTGAATGTGGAAAGAGTAAAGAAAGAGAAGAGAGAAAAGACAAAAACGAGGGGAAAGAAAAAATCTCGTTAAGTCCAGTTCGCGAAACAACAAAGGAAGAATTTAGGGGACCATAAGGGTTCGATCCAGCTACATTTGAATAAAGGTAGAATACTACTCTACCAGCACCATCGATTCATTTTTACGGGAGTGTAGAGAGACCAGTTTGCTCCCCATGCTCCCATTGTGGGAGAAAATCATAGAAGGAGAATGTTGGAGACTTACTGAGGTGCTTGTTTGATTTGTGGATCGAAGAGCATAAGCGAGATTACAGGCTTCGTTCATTCTGACACCTCGTTAGGGGTACAACTTTAGTGGTACAAAAGGCAATAAGAGTGTTGCATCAGGAGTGCTAAGAGACAAGGAACAAACGTTAGAGTAAGCAAGATGGTGATCTCAGTAGAGCATATCTTGATGACAACAATGGAAGATCTGACGCTCCGGATGCGATATTGGTAATTTCAAATCTTTGATACTCTTATTACATGCATTGATTGACCAGGTCAACCACTCATATATTTGCAGGCATACCCGACTTGGGTAAAAGTGCAGAGTGAAACGAGATATGACATCTTGGTGGCGAACGCTCGACCATGGTGTTATTGTGAGCAATTATTATAGGAATTATTACGTGAAATATGGGAGTATGGTGCAGGAGTTGATTGGTATAGTTCGGGGGATTTGATGATATTGAGGATGGGTAGTTGTCAGCGCCAAGCCAATAGTCGATTGTAGAAATGAAAAGAGTAACCCAAAAACATCGCAGAAGATGAAGTAACTTTCATCGGTGAGTCAAATCACTAATACAATGTGATATCATGATCCTTTGCTAGAGATGGTGCGAAAGGATGTGAAGCTACTTGGCTTATGTGATTGATACGGTAAAGGAAAGGCCTAGTGTATCTCAGATCATCCCTGCGGTGTGACTTTACGGGCGTGTTTTAGGAAGAGTTACCGGGATTGCCCCACATGGGAGGTCGAGTTTGCTATTGACGTTGTACCCGGTGCCAGGCGTATTACACCCCGTCTGAGAATGGCTTCACTAGAGTTAAAGGAATTGAGGTATAATTTGCAAGAACTACTAGAAAAGGTTTATTAGACCAAATTATTATCACCATGGGAGCTCCGTGCTTTTGTTAAAAAGAAAGATGAGTACGCAAATTTATGTATTGATCTAAGACAATTGAACAAGTTAACGATGAGAATAAGTATGAGTTACGAGGTGATGATTTGTTTGACCCGATTAAAAGGTGCGAGTATCTTTTGAAGGTGAAACTGCGTCTGGGTCTATCATCGGTTGAAATTAAAGATGGAGTGTGCAAGGCGGGCGTTTAGGGCATGATATGGACATTATGAGTTCCTGTAATGTCGTTTGGATTGACAAATGCTCAAGCGGCTTTCATGGACCTAATGGTCGTGTTTCGACCGTATGGCAAGTTCAGTTTGTCGTAGTGTTCATAAGGCGACATTCTTGTGTATTCAAAGATCAGTCATGACACACCTTAGAGTAGTGTTAGAGACTTTGAGAAAAGAAGCATTTAATAATAAGCGAGCAAGTGTGAGTTTGGAAGAATGAGAAGTGTCCTTTTCTTGGGCATATAGTATCGAAAGAAGGAATGAGTAGATCGAAAGAAAATAGAAGTGGTTGTTGAATGGAAGCCACTAGAAATGTTACGAGGAAGTGCGTGGTTTTCACAGGATTGTGGAATCTTCTGAAGACAGTTCAGGTTTCTATAATTTGCTGACCCAGATGTGAGATTGCTCCCAGAAAAATGTAAAATATGAATGGAGTGAAAAATGTCAAAGAAGTTTTGATAAGTTGAAGCTTGTTATGCAGAACAGGTTCTTACCATTAGGCCAGACGATGAAGATATGATTTTAGTGATGCGTCAGCTAAATGGACTTGGATGTGTCTAATGCAGAGGGTAAAGTGGTAGCCTATTAGCTCAAGACAGTTGAAGCGCTGAAGATTACCGCGCGCATGATTTGGAATTAAGCGCAATTGTATTTGCGAAAATTTCAGAACATTATTTGTATGGAGAGAAGTGTTTCATCTACATGATCATAAGAGTCTTAAGTATTGCCCTCACCGGCGAGAGAGCTTAACTTGAGACAACGGAGATGGATGGACGATAAAAAGATTATGGTAGCGTGATTGGTGTATCACCGGGAAGGCCAATGTAGTGTGGCGCTTTGATGAAAGTCGTCTGACGCTTGACGTTGAACATTGTCGTGCTCTTGTGATGAATGCGTAGTGAGAGTTGATAGCAAAAGGCAGAGTTTGTTGAATCGATGCTGAAGCACAAAAGAAAAGATAGAAAATTCTTTGCCCACGATAAATCAGATTGGAAATGGTAAAGAAACTAAGTTCACAGTGAACGAAAATGGAGTTTTGTATTATAAGGATCGGGTTTGTATGCTGATTGTAATGATTGAGGAAATCCACATCTTGAAAGAGGCACATAGTGGATCTTTGCTATCATCCAGTAGCCTGTAGATGTATAGAGATTTAAAAAATGTCATTACGGTAGTCAGGGATGAAAGAATGTGAAATTTGTAACCAAGTGTTTGGTGTCAAGAGTAAAATGAGCATTAAGTTCCTTTGGGATTATTGCAGCCTATTAGAATACCAGAATGGAAATGGGACCGAATCACCATGGATTTTGTGGTTGGGTTACCATTGACGGAAAACATATTTCGGTTTAGATTGTGTGGCCAGATTAATAAGTCGGCTCACTTCCTACCCGGTGAAACCAGGCTATTCACTTTCGTGAGCTAAGGGTATATATCGAGAAATATTTAGGTTACATGGGATTCTGTATCCATTATTTGTTAGAATCCAGAGTTTCGCCGAATTTTAAGGGAAAATTGCAAGAGGCTTTGGGCACTCGACTGAATTTCAGTACAGCGTTCCACCCACAAACGGATGGACAATCTGAGAGAGTGATCCAGATTCTGGAAGATATGTTAAGGAGTTGTGTGATCGACCTTGAGGGTAGTTGGGATCGACACATTGCTTTAGTTGAATTTGTGTACAACAACGATTTCCAATAAAGTATTGGAATGACGCCTTATGAAGCTATGGGAGAAAATGTAGAACATCGTTGTGTTGGACGGAATTGAGCGAAAGGAAAGTAATTGTGGAGCTTGATCTGAGGAGCGAAGAAAAGTGAAAATGATTAGAGAAAGATTGAAGGTGTAGCCGATGAGGCAGAAATCATATCTTAGGCATGAAAAGAAAAGATATTCGATATGAGATCGCGAAAAAGTGTTTTTGAAAGTGTCTCCTTGGAAGAAGGTGAGATTTGGGAAAAGGCGAGTTGAATACAGATTTATTAGCCCCCTATGAAGTGATTGAAAAGTGGGTCGATGGCATATAGATTAGCATTACCTCCGGACTTGGAAAAGATCATAATCTATTTCATGTCCATGCTAAGGTATCGGTGGACCCGTCACATGTAGTCTCTTCGGAAACAATTGAGATGAGGCAGTTGGCGTATGAAGAAGAGCGATGAGATTTTTGGCTCGTGAAGTGAATTACGGAACAAAGAAGGTGCGCCTAGTCAAAGTCTTGTGGAACATAAGATTGAAGAAATGACTTGGAAAGTGAAGAAGCGATCTTGGCCAAGTAAATATCATATTTGTTTGAATAGTAATTTCGGGCGAAATTTTTTTAAGTGGGGAGAGTTATAACGACCCAAAAATACTGAAATTTTTATAATAAAATTTGTGCTACCTTAGGGTATAATTGGAGCCCAACTTGTAGAATATTTTTGGGAATTTTAGATGAATATTGATTAAATGATTATTGAATCCATAAATAAGCCAAGTGAAAAGAAAAAATATAGAAATTGTAAATGGGGACCTAAGGGTCAATTGTAAGTAAGTTTATATGTCTAAGTGAAATTAGGAGAAATAAATGAGTAAAGGGAAAATAATAGGAGACTTAAATGAAGAATAATAGAGAAATGGAGGGACCTAAATATAAAAAGAAATAAAGAAAAAGAAAGAAAAAAATCAAGGAAAGGGCATGTGGCAGGTAGGAAAGAGGGAGGAAGTTTCCTCCTTTTTTAAAGTACGATTAAGGGTGATCCATAAGAAAAGGAAAGCAGGAGAAAAGAGAGGAGATATTTTAGAGTGAGAGCTCTCACTTCTCTACAGAATTCCCAACGGTAGGACCATAGGTCTCAGGCGAAAGAGAGGGAAAATCCTTCCTCGTGTGAGAGGCTGCAAGTAGAGGCCAGGAATCCCGAGGAGTTTCGACAAACTCTAAGAGGTAGGTCTTCTCCTACTGATTATTTTCTACCTAATGGTTGTGTGGTGGTTATCTTGCCTTCAAGGGAATGTTTGGTTGTATTTTAAACCATGGAAGTTTGCCACATTGTGGTAGTCTTATTTGCTCAGACCTTAGAGCTGATTTTGGGTATGAAGTGAAGAATTTGGTAGTGAGTCCTTCTAGTAAGGTGTATCCACATCAATGAACTTGATGTTAGGCTTTAGATTTCTTGATTTGGATATCTGTAAACCAAGTTATATGGTCCTTTTACGAGATCCCAGCCTCAAACTAGATGTTCAGATTGATTTACGTCAGTTCGGGTCAAGCGCGGATCTTAGACGGGTTTTTTGAGTCATAAATAAGAGAATTTGGCGATGCGGCCTTGATGAAATTAGCCACATCAATGAACTTGATGTTATGCTTTAATTTCTCGATTTGGACCTGCAGTAGACCAAGTTATGGTCCTTTGCAGGAATTAGGCTCAGCTAGATGCGGATTTAGGTCGGTTCTTCCGATTTGGGGTCAACTAGCCGGACCTTAGAACAGGTTTTTGGGTCAGAAATAAAGGGAATTTGGCAGTAGTCCTTCTGGTAAATTGTAGCCACATTAATGAAATTGATGTTAGGCTTTTGAATTTCTCAATTCAATTTTTGTAAGCGAAGTTGCCAATTAACACTGCGAGCAGTCAAATGGGGCGAGTCGGCCCATAGAATTAGATCCTAGCGCGGTCGGCGAGACCTCGTACAACCGAAGGAGTCGACAGACCTCATGCGGCGAAGGTCAGCGGACCTCATCACGTAGAAGGTCGGCCGGACCTCGTCTGTAAGACTCAACTCGTCGAGTTCAAGGTCAGCCGTCGGGATTTGATAACGATATGGCCTTGAGCTTTGGAAGGTCGTAACTTCTTTGTCAGAACTCCGTTTCGGGTGTTCTTTGAACTCTATCGGCCATTGAGTCAAGAATACATTCATATGTCGAGAGGATAGAATATTAGACCAGGTGTCAGACCGAGGTTTACCGAGGTCAGGTCAGCTCGATCCAATCAACTCGGCTAGGTGTGACTCATCGCAGGCCCACTCCAAGCCCGGGAAGAGAATAGCGCTATTCGTCCGAACTCTGATTCGGGTGTTCTTGGACTCTATGGAAAGCTCATTGAGTCAAGAATTCATACATATGCCTAAATAGGATAGAATATGTCAGACCAAAGTGTCAGACCAAGTTTACCGAGGTCAGGTCAGCTCAGTCAGTCAGCTCGGCTGGGTGTGACTACGTATGACCTCCAACTTCGGAAGGTCATAACTTCTTCCTCCCGATTCGGGTGTTCTTAGACTTCATGGAAAGGCTCGTTGCAGGTCAGGAATTCATACATATACCTGAGGAGGATGAATATGTCAGACCGGTGTCAGACCGGGTTTACCTAGGTGGTACAAACTCAGTCGGTCAGCTGGTGGGTGTGACTACGTATGACCTCCAACTTCGGAAGGTCATAACTCCTTCGTCCTAACTCCGTTTCGGGTGTTCTTGGACTCTATGGAAAGCCCATTGAGTCAAGAATCCATCTATATATATATATTTTTTTTTGAAATTAGAACCCATATTAAAACTCGAAGAAATCAGTCTAACCAAAACTACTAGTACACCTGAATAATATTGTTCTTTAATGGTTTTGGAATAGATTGTGAGGAGAAGAAGCAGCGAGATTGAGATTCCAAAGTTGGAATCCAAAGTCTGGAATTTTGGGTTTGTTCTCTGAGCTCGATTTCTCGTTCAAGTTTTTTGCATGTTTGTTAAAGCATAGTAGATGATTTGGCGGTTGAGAAAGGCGTTATGAAATGTTTTTATAAAGTGCCACGATTATATTTCTATTCTCGTTTCAATGTTTGAAATAACGTTTCCTAAATGCATAAAGAAAAGCATATTGGATTGTTTTAAAATGATTTTAAAGAATTGATTGAAAAATGTTTTGTATAGGAAATTGCATGACTATTGAAAGTAGAACTATTTATACAAATGTACATATTATGCGCCACTTATAAAGGATTTAGCATGCTAATAGAATATTTAACGTTTATTTAAGTCAGGATAGATTGGTATACCCAGTAGGGTCGAATAAGCGATCTGCGAACTATTGGCCATTGATGTGTCACTGCGTCCAGTGACCAATGAGGGCCGTATCGGTAGTGTTCACCTGACTGATTGTTATAACCGGTCGGCGACCCGGTGGAGACTGTCTTGTGTTATAAAGCGGGTTTGATCTTAGGCACATGCCGACTGGCAGGTGATCATAGAGTGACCTACGATGTCACGCTATCTTGAAGACATAGGTTAAATTCGTTTAGGGGCATAACTGATTGATTGGCATAAGCCCAGATTAATTGGCATAAGCGAGATTGATTAATGAAGTAAGTTAAGATTTGTGAGCATATTTGAAGATTGATTTGAGATTATTGAAATATTGAATATGAAAATTGTATTTTAGGTTAGTCAAGACTATAAGCGATTATATATATATAACAAAGTATATGTATTATATTTATATTGATGCATCAAAAAGGTTTGAGGATTACAGATTATTAAATTGCATGATTTGATTTAAAAATTTGAAAGCTAAAGAATGGATTTTGTATAGAACCAAAGCATGAAAATGTCTTAGCGTAGTAATTACGTCTGCCAGTCTGAAGTGATAGATAGTGATGACGGACCCGATCGAGGGCGTCGAGTCGCCGGAAAAATTTCGGGTATGCTCCGACATGTGCCCATTCATTCCATGTTTTCTTTTGGATATTGATATTTTGTAAAAACAATTTGAACTTCTGAACATCTATTTTGTAAATCATTTTGGCAGCAATACCTTCATTGTAGTATATTTTGTTAAAGTTAAATGTATTTTTGTTAAATGTTTATGGGCTTGCCAATTTATGTCGCTTCCGCAAAGATATGATTTTGAGTGATTTTAGTGGCATCAGGACTCGGTTCGGATCGGCCACGGGTCGGGTCGGAAAGGAATCTGCACATTTAGGCTCTCTGGATCAGTGTCTATCATTCGTTCCATTAGTGCGCTCATTTGACCCTTATCGGTATACCAATCTATCCTTAACTCGAGTTTAACGGTTAACATTCTATTAAGGGCGCTCAAATCATTCATAGAAATTTACAATAGTATATATACATTTATATCCAAATACTTGGTTTCCAATACTCATGCAATTTTTCATGTGCAATTCTTTTCACAATCAATTGTATCAAATCAATTCAAAACAAATCAATATGAAATTTATCACAATTCATTTCAATAAATCCACTTATTTCATAATCCTTTAAACATTGTAGAAATAGAGAGAGAGAAGTGGAGAACAAACCAATTCATTTATGGCTCAAACAGAGCACACATGCATATTCATATAAAACCTTTTAGATTTATTTTGTCCAAAATAGCTTAAAGCCGAAGAAACAAGGAAGGAAGTGTGAAGAACAAACCAAAAGGTTGTCGCTCTTCGATTCCTATTCTCGGAATCCATTCTTGGGTCAAACTTCCTCGTCACCAACCCCTAATCCATCACAAATGTCACTATCAAAGAACAACCCAAGAAAAAAAAAAATCGGTTTATTGCATTAAGGATTTTGGTTAGGGTTAATCTACCAATACACCTTCACTTGAAAAATTTTAGGGACACATGAGCCATATTTTCTCATGCTTCCCTTCAAGAAAATAGTAAACAATAGTTTATTTTCAGTAGAGATTGGAATCATCTCATTTGGATCACTCAAACTCAAGTTACGACATTTTAATGGCAAACTAGTCGGTATGCCCAGCTCACTCGGTTACCTACTATTATTCTCGATTTCAGGAGTCTTAACTCCATAAATTGGTAACGGTTTCTTCTACTAATTTGAAGCTATGATTCTAAGGTTCCTTCTCCAATTGGAAGCATCCAATTTGGATCACCAAAACTCAAGTTATGGCATTTACATCCAGACTACTCTAATTTGCAAAGCAGAATCAGATTGTTCTTGCATATAACTCCATTTTGATGGATTTTTAGGAAATTTAGATTCTAAATTGCTTACACTTATGATAAATTATTTCTAAGTCTTGTTTAAATTTTCAATCACTCAATTTGGATAGGTGAAACTTAACTTACGGCCAAAACACCACAACTACACCCAAAGAGCATACCGAGTCAATAACTTTACTAGCTCACGAACAGCCCATATTCAGGAGCCTTAGGCTAATTTTATCTAGTCCTTATAATTGCTAGCTCTAGCTCTTGTAGTTTTTAACAATAGAATCCTCAATTTGGATGAGATTATAACCTTATAATAAAACAAAACGAGGTTTTGAAAATTTTTGACGGCAACCTCTTTGAAACTTTAAATATTTCCTTTATACAAAAATTCTTTAAAACCAATCTAACCCCAAAAGCACTGAAACTTAACCCAAAACAACTCCAAAATTGATCTACAACTAATCAAAATCCCACCTTTACATAACCTTAAGTTTGGGTTTTCCCTGAATCCAAAATCATCGAAAGGGAGTTAAGGTTAGTTTTCTTGCATAGCTCTCTTACAAATCTTCTATTCCTTCTTGCTTGAACAAAGATAGACCAAGAATTGAGAGAAACACCAAAAAATACCTTCTTTATAAAGCCCTATCCTTCTCCCCTTGCTCCTCATAAAAACATTGAATGCCCAAATGGAGGCATTCCATAGACCCACTTTGGTCTTTATTCTCATATTATGTAATGACTTTATGTTTATTCTTTATATTAATTGGAAAGCCTCATTTCCACTTCATTTCATTTCATTTATACTTTGGCACTTACATTATTTATGACCCTTAGGTCCCTCATTTATTGTTTTTCTGAAATTTATTTGGCTCTTGCCACCAAAATTCGAGTTTTTATCATTTTAGTTTTAGCCATTTAAATGGCCGGAAAAAATATAATTTAATTTATTTTACACCTTGAACATGTTATAAAACTGTTAGGGTATTTTCAAGGCGTTACATGCTTGCATAACTAGAATAATCCATATGATTCTCCATGATCATCAGACAACAACTATTAGAATATTCTCAATCCTCTATGGATTTTTTTCTTATTTGGCTTTCTTTGCAATGGGTTTAAAGTAAACTTCAGCACCAAGGCAGAGTTAGAGTTTCAAAATTCTCAAATTCATCAAGAGAGATTCAACCCATTATTTGTAATTAGTCCCATTAAGTTTCATGATGACAGAGAACTAAGGAAAGCTCAAAGCTAAAGAATAAACAAGAGAGTAATATCAAAAATACATGTATAACAAAGACATGCAAATTGCTCAATTCTTTGGCTTACCAAATAACACACAAAAAGTGGTCTGATCTTTCGTCACATAAAATACAAAAGGCTATACACAAATGAGCAATTCACCGTCAAATCATATTTAAAATGTGTCCAATTTCTTGCTTAGATAGGAGTAGTAAAATTGTGTAGTTCATGACATTTAATGGAAATATCTTCATCACTACTAAACATCCTACAAAATAATAAAGTAATCAATGAACAACTTCTTGTATCCATTATGGATCTACTTAAACTTATATGACAGGGAAAGTGCGGTTACAACATCAATTCTAAAAAAAAATATCCGACATGCTTAGACTCACGAGTTGCAAGTCTACAAGCATTCAATATTTCTCAATTTTCACCTAAGTGCAATAATACTAATAATTTTATTCCCAATATGATGCTATAAATAATCATAAATAGCATAAACATAAATTGCTAAGGCAATATCGTGAAAAGAAAAAAATAAAAAATATTACAAAATTGGGTTAAAAATTAAATTTTGTTCCAAAAACAAATTTTATACTTAGTGGGATAGCAGAGTAAATGTGGGGCAAAAACATAAAAATTTGGCTTCAAAAAATATCCTCATGAATAATCTCAAAAAAAAAAAGATTAATAAATAGAATCAATAAATATTTCATTATATTTCTTCCTTGGAAGCCTCCGGGCAATCAATGGAACAAGGATATAATTATTAAAAAATAAATAAATCTATCCTCGTTTAGTTTGTCAAGAAAACCCATAATAAAATACAGTATTCCCACACATCACAATAATTTCAATTAAGATACCCTTAATCTTAATGGTTATAATATAATGCAACTTGAATCTTTCAAAAATATTATATTAGAGGATGTTACAAGTTGTTGAAGCCATGATGATGTAAAAGTAGTATCATAATAATAATAATAATAATTACTTCAAAATAATAATAATAATGGAGGTTGCATGTATGCCTTTTTCTTTGACAATCTTAATATGTGATAGTCTCACATTATTTAGACGTTAAATATTTTGGTAGTCGTTGGTAGCCTTTGATTTATATTGATGCATTAACAAAACATGTCATTCAAAATAAAAGAAAATGAAAAGGAAAATATCTTCCATGGAACTAAGCTTTCAACTATCAAAGCTTTAGCCGTTGGACAGGCATATGTGGTTTGCCTTGCCACACAAGGGCCATTAATGGCAATCAAATAAAAAATATATATATAAAAAGGAAAAACTATGTTTTGGGGTTCTAATATGAGAGTATTTGAAAAATGAGGCCCAAACAATTTTATTTGAGACTCAATCCAGCATTTCAAAGACTATTTGATAAAGAATGTTATTTTATTTGATAAAGAAGCCCCATATGCAGAGCATATGTAGAACCACAAAACATTCCCAAAATACCCTTTTAATTCCCAAATCAAAAAAGCCTTAATTAAAAATCAAAAGTCCTAACAGGCCGTTACTTTCTTCTCCAAAACAAGCATTTGCACTAAGAGCTACAACCGACAAAGGAGGATTTCCAGTCGGCAAGGAGTCGTTCCAACCTGCAAGGAGGAGTTTTGATCATCTAAAACATCTTCAAGGTTAGTTTTATTGCCTAAAACATGTCTATGTCTCTCTTTTTGTCTCTTTTCTCCCTCTTGCTGGAATAATGAATTTTCCCTCAACTCATTTGATGATTAGAAGAGGATTACAAATTTGATTTGCTTTAATTTCATTTTCTCAACATAAATATTGAATGATTTTTTGTCTTTCTCATTTCTTGCAAACCCCCTTTCTAAAAATGAAATTTATTTGCTAGAAAAGCATTTTCTTGGAAAATTGATGTTTCATTTTGTTATATGCTCTCTTAATTTTCGTTACCACTAACCCTTTCCAAATAGTAAAACTTAGGTACGAGGTACAAGTTATGTAACAATTGAGTACAATAATGTTGTCCCATATACACCTTAGGTACAACAGTCGTGCTAAGTATGTAAATTTGTTTTCCCTTTTGTTTTGTGTACATCAGTTGTGCAAATTATGCTTGAATATATATGTTTATTTTTTAATAGTGACAATAATTTATATCAGGTGTTAGGGGAATTGAGGTTTGGACAGTGCTATATGGCACCTAGGAAAGCGTCTTCATCTCATGGGCGAGGCAAGAGACCGATCTGAATGAACGATGAGAAGCGAAAGCCTCAGATTTGGCCAAATTGGCACATTCGACTCCGCAGTATGTAGAATTATAGATTCACTTCTTTAATAGAATAATTCTTTATGGTAGAGACATATATTTTGTTCAGCTCATCCAATTTAGATTTGGAGAATATTTTCTAAAGATGGGGTGGTTACCAATTATAACAATGAAGGAACCAATTTATCCTAAATTGATTCGGGCATTTTATTCCAATGTTCTAGTTCATGTAAGAGGACCAATCATTATTAGTTGCTCACTGAGAGGAGTAAATATAATGTTTAATGAAGAAAAGATATGTGAGATCCTAGGAGTTCAATTAGATGGAGACAGAGTATATGAGTCAAAGAGTTGGCCTAATATTGACAGTTTTGTAGTTAGGGAAGGTATTCAGCTTTTATGTGGGGGGTCGGTTCCATACGACCATGGGAAGCCCAATGCGCATAGCTTGACGCCTACTAGCTGTGTATTGCATCACATTGTGACATACTCTTTGGTGCCACGAGGTGGCCATAGGAATGAGGTTTCGTATCTTGAAGCATTCTTGGTTTATTCCATAATAGTTGGTCGACGTTTGAATGGTTATATTATCATGAATCACATGGCAGCATGTTGTGAAAGCAAAACTCATATTCTACCATATGGACGCATTATGACCAAAGTATTCAAAGCATTTGGTATTGAGTTCACCCTTGATGATGAAGTCAATGACCCATCACCTTATGACACCTATAATGATATGTACATGGGATGGATGAAGTTCGAGAAAGCTGCTGATGGTTCATGGGTTCGTCCGATGGATGATGTTGTTGATGATGAGGAAGATACATAGCATGACATGGCTGATGTTGGACTAAACATACCCTCATTTCATACGTCTGATGAAGAAACGGTCTGCGCCAACCTGGTGATGAGACAAGTTTGGCTTCGATTTATTGATTATACTTTAAGGATTGATCGGTTTGAGGAATAGGTTTCCTCGGATATTGCACAATTATCAATCGGATGAACTAATTTCAGCTAAGCATTGACTATTGCCTTGAGTTCCCTTTCTGAAATTATGCTCACCACGCCATTGGCTTGAATTAAACACAGAAGATGCGAGTTATTAGTGTTATTTTTATGGTAATTTTGTAAAAGGTTATTGGAGTCATGGCATATTTTGCAGGTTTTAACTTTATAACGTTTACCATAAAACTAACGCTATGATGAACCTATATTCCTATATTTTGGGTAAAAAGTTGAGATAACTTGAGATGTATGTTATATTTTTTGTTTATTTCTATCTTTTGAGTTATTCACATTATGTCGCCAGTAGGTTGAGTAACATGTGGTCTCTGGAATTGACTGTTATATAAAGCAAGAAAAGAAAAAGGGAGTTGGTTATGGAGTTAGTAATAAAACTACGACCGATTAGTATGTTGACCAGTCAGAACAACTTGTGGGTGACTTATTGACATTAATGAAACTCAGCCGTCGACCTGTCGGCGATTGATGCAAGCTCGGCCGTCGACTTGTTGGCCGATTGATGAAGCTTGACTAATTCGACACATTGAATACGCCATTATGGTTGATAGTGCTAATGGTCGACCGATCGATCGATTATATATGTGTCGGTCGACCGGTTCATATGAAATTCTCGAGTAATGTTGGTCTTTTTAGTTAGCTTTAACCTGAGCAATTAACGATATCACATCATTTACCATTTAGCAAAAACTAGTTATAATTGGAATGATTCCTATTTCAACAAAGCAATTGTAATAAAGCAATTACAGGAATATAATCCATATTACACTATAGTTAGATCGCTTCAATTTCAAACAGCTGATAAAGCGATCCCTGATATCTATTCAAATTGTAACACATATAAATTGTCCATAAAATACCATAACATCATCCAAATATGCTAAATTCACAACAATTCTTTGAAAGCATCAACTTCAAGAACATATTTAGCAAATGAACTTGTCTCTATGTTTGTTACGTGTATCACAAAATGACTGCTACTTGAGTTGATCTATAAAGGGATGGTTATCCTGTTAACACAAAATATAACATACAACCGATCAGTATTATATCAAAATTACTCATATCAAATTATAAATACATGTAGATAGACTAGTGTGGGGCTTATGGCGATTGACTCTACAGTGTCGCTTAATTCCATCTCCATATACTTTATAGCGAATATGCCTGATGGTTACTATTTGTTTGGTGACAACGTCCGGGATACACATATTGAGAATGATGAGACGTCTATATCCTCATGCAAATTATATGCCACAAATGCTCTTGATATGGTTTTGGACAAATATATTGATGCATTAGAACCCGTTATCCCCCTTGTCATTGGATTCGAAGATAACACCTCTGACCGCACCGAGAATGTTAACATGTAATGTGCCAATGATTTTTTGACAAGCGGGGATGGAGAATCTTTATTCTGACAAACAAACATCTTTATAAATAGAAACCTAATGAATAAAGAAGTAAATAAGCAGACATTTACTACAGCTTCATACCATTTCACAATAAGCCAAATCAGTGTTGAGGTCGATTATCGGATCAGGGTGGGCTTTACATTTTCGAATGTTATGGGATTTGCTTGTTTTTTATAGCATTTTGGTCAACACATCCTAGCAGGTCTAGTCAATTAGATATGATAAAATAAATAATAAGATAAAATATAGTTAAATAATATGATTGATGTAGCCAAAATGTACCTCGGAATGATGCATCAAGTAATGAATGTGTCGAGGAACATCTTATCTTGCATTTGCGCTCGAGCCACAATAGTAATTACGTGGAAGTTATCATCAAAGTAATTTAATACATCGTCACAGTTGTTGATTAAAAGACCAAAATTTCCATGGGTAATGGATTCATTGTAACAAATTTTCTTACCATGCTGTTAATCCATCGATTGGCATTAAGACATGATTGTTCTCCCCTAGTGATAAACATGTCATACATTTCGCACATCAACTCAATATATGTCAAAGTGTAATAATTGTTGTGAAATAATTACTCATCATCCATATTTGTCGCAAATGCATAATCCACCAACAGATCATTTCGTTTTTGTGAGATGGCAGAATTGCTTAGTACATTGTGATATGAATTGACTCCTATAAGCGGCAGTCCTTCTCACTATTCATTTTCCCACCCCTTTATATTTCCCCTCCATTGGAGCTTTGATTGCAACACCCGCATCTGATGGTTCACCAACGATCCCTACAACTTCATCAATTTCCATGGGTGTTGAATTATCTTCATTAGCAGGGGATGAGTGTGTATGACCATCGTCTCCATCATTAGGCACTCCATCACCTTCATTAGAATTATACCAATAACCATCATTGGTTGGCATGTTAGGGGTATTTGTATATGAAGGTGTGGCAGTAGCAGGAGGCGTGGCACCAAGTAGAGGTGTCACATCAACGGGGAACTTTGGCAGTAAGTAGAGGTGTGGCAGCAACAGAAGGTGTGGCAGCAACGGGAGATGTGGCAGGAACAGGAGGTGTGGCAGCAGCAGGAGATGTGGCAGCAACGGGAACTCCCTTTCCAAACTTTAAAATGTGCACATCTTCTACCAACTTTGTTACTATGCTGATCAGACTTTGCAATCAACATATCTGAAGTACCCTACATAACACCATCCAAATTATAAACACGTTGATGAAATATAGAACACAATAAAAACACCTAGGATGAGGATCATCTAATATCATACTGGAATCATTTGAATTTGAGGTGGAAGCTCTAGTGTTATGCCTTGCTTGACTTCACTCAATGAACTAAAGATGTAAAGAAATAACTATTAACATCCTTATCTTCTATTATGCCAATAGTAACATATATGATAATATATGTATGTTAGAAAATATGCTTACATCCACACGTCCGTAGCTACCAAAAAATTTCTTTTCTTTAGCTAGAAGACGCTTGATCAGTCGTTAAGTCCGGCACCCTCACCAGAGACATGTCAAGGGCATTGTGTAAATAGATATGGTGGAGTATGATACATACACGGTATTTGTTGATGAGTACGTATTAGGACATGCAATGATAAAATCATAAATTAACGAATTGGCAAGCCACGAAGAGCGATCTTACGGAGGAATAGTATGCACCCTCAGAACCATGATCCTCCACCTGTTTGAAATTCATGGATGTCATTCTCAAGATATTTTAAGGCTAAGCTGGCCCAGTTCCTTTGAAAAGATAGATCACCGTCCCAAATTTGGTCCCATATATCTCAAATACCCTCATGTTTGGAATTCGATACAACTATTATAGCACATGCAAAAATTAGAAAAGCTTTTGAGAATTGCTCCCCAATAGGCTGGTCCAGCAAATCTCTATCAATATCTCTTAAACAATACTTCCGATTAGGCGTAGATCTTTGATTGAAAATTTTATGACAATGCCTTCAGAAGGCACTCCGAAGACATCACTGACATCTTGTACAATAATATTAATTGATTTATGAGGTCCAGCACCAAACGATGGTACGAAACATCATAGTGAGTGATGATCTAATGACACAAATCGAACCGAACCTCTATACATGGTAACTGCAATAATCCCCTAAAGCCCAAAGCTGTTATCGCTTGCTTTTTCTCTTCAGATAACCTTCCCATGATTTTAAAGAATTTTTTTGGGGAACATTGTGATTGAGGCATGTCCACCTACACACACAAAATACATATATGAATGCATGATGAAGTTCCAAAATGGACTCCTATAACAAATGAATGACATTGAAAATAGAGTATAATATCTTGCATTTTTTGGCTGTATTGGTTTCCCATCCATCTTTACAAATAATACAATGGATAAACACCTATAATCTTGACAATTCTCAGTTCAATACTTGGAATAACAATACAACAATAAGATAAAAACATTATAATGTATAATTAGACATGAACAAGACTCATATAAATACATAAAACTCCACGTGGAAGGTTACAAAAAACAAAAAACAAAAAATAGCAATATTCTTTGCTCAAATTAAACAAAATATTTAATCACTGATTTAGACATAGTTGTTTATGGTAATGGATTCTTGCAAGTTACACGATTGTGACCAACTACATTACATCTAGAACAATACACAGTCCGCTTGTCTTAGAATTGGGACTCTATGTGTTTTTTCCTTAGTCTACCAAGCAGTCACTTCGTACGTGGAGGTTTTAAAGAGAAAACAATATCACCATTTAAAGTCTGCACTAAGCCGTCATTACCAATAGTTGGCAGGTCATGCGACTCTATCCCACAAAACTCACCATTATAAATAAGATCCTGCTTTGAAAATGTAAACCATTCATTAACAAACTTAGCCACATTTTATCCAATGGATTGCAAAAAGGCACAAGAATGGTCACAAGGTATTCCGAACATTTTCATGCCTTGCAAGTGCATGTTCTATTAATTAGGTCCATAATAACAAAAACTCTCTCAATTGAAACACCAAACCTGCTATTCATGAATGGACTCATTGCATACCCTTCACCCTTTGTGATATTTGTCATAAGCTTTTCCTCAATTTTGGGTCCTATAGACCCCTTCCAATGCTTTGACTCTTCCTTATGCTTAACTAACATGCCATCGAGCTTAATAATGTGTTCCATCATAAAGGTACAAATTGAGTGATGACGTTCATTTTTCAACCATGCATTAAATGACTCGGCAAGATTAGTTGTCATTTTGTCCCATCTTTTTTGGTGAATTTCGACATGGCCCAATGCTCAAGTGAATTTTCTTTAACCCATTTAGCTAAAGCTTCATTGTAGGTTCGTAACTCAGAAAGATTTGCATCATAATCTTCGTTCCTACATGCATTTGCAATACTATCAATCCATTGAAGGGCAGCTTCTTTACCCTTATTTCCTCTTGTGTTGTGCCTTGAAATAAATGTACTAAAGTTCTCCTTCAGGTTCTGATAGCAATAAGCATGATTATCAGCTCCAAATATCTCAAGAACACTCCGTAGAAGAGTAGGATGCCTGTTTGAGATAATAACAATTTCATTCTCTCCAACAATTGTCTTCAAGTTTACTAAAAACCAAGACCAATCTTCATAATTCTCTGAGCTCAAATCCCAAAAGCCAATGGGAACATATAATCATTAGCATCATATGTGGTGGCTGAGAATAAGGCACCATCATATGGTCCACTCATGTGGGAAAAGTCAATTGCAATTATTAGGCGGCACCCCATTGCAAATCCTTGGATAGATATTGCATGTGCAATGAATAGTTGCTCAAAATGACCATCGTTGGAATGTGTTAGCTCAATTATTGTTCCAAGATTAGTTTTGACAATTCTCTCACACATCCAAGATAATAACTTATAGTAGTTTTTGGGAATCTCATATATTTGTTCTTTTACCTTCTCATTTAAATGCCATGCTTGATTATACGACAACCTTAGACCATGTTGTCTAACAAAATCTTTACATATTTGGCGAGGTTGATAATCTGGTGTGGAACGTATTACATCATCAATCATCTTAGATACACGTTTGGCTCTGATTCTACATCATCCAAACTATGGTTATGGCTAATCTCAAATGTATGAACTTGAACAACTTTGGTTGAACCGATCGCATGACATGTGATTCTCCAAGGACACTTTTCAATAGTGCAAACAACACTCATTTGCTTTGGATTATTCTTCTTGAATCTATACCGGAATCTCCCTGCTAATGACATCATGTACACAGCATCCCCGAAACTCATTAGCATTGCGAAATGTTTGTCCACTAACCAGATAATTGCATTATGGATTGGCCTATATTGGACATCAGTAGGATGTGACTTTGCACATCTTTGTGAGAATCCTAATGACTCAATTCTCGGCGTGTCACTAAGCCAAGGAATCTCACTCTGCTTGTTATCATCATTAGGTGAGGAAACGATACATGCCAAATTTAATGCAACTATTGGGGTATTGACACTGGAATTTAACAAAAGGTACACATTTAGTGACTTAATGCACAACATGACAATTGTGTATAACATGACAATTATTTACAATCACATAGCTTTTGGGTAAGGAGATAAGCTACGTGAAGGTTCGGGGTAGTTAAGTAGTATTCTATTGAAGATATGCTTAGACAATTGACATATTCCAGATACCGATGCTTTCGAGAATGATGCATAGTCACATAATAGGATAAGCAAAGATTGATTAGATTTCACTGTGAATTCAAGTTTGACTATATCTAATTGCAAGTCCAATGTACCACATACTCTTGATCTGAATTCATCATGCGACATATGCTTATCAATCTCAATACAAATGGTTCAACCGCCAATGTATTTGACGGCTCCATTATCAACATTAACCAATTCTCCCCCCTCATGGATACAACAAAAGATGTCAATGTCCATTATATGTTTGTGCACATGTTTGCATTGTTTAAAAGCACTATACTATTAATTCATAATGCAATACGATGATTGCTACATTGTGAAACATGTGGCTAAGGTAGACATACAACATTTTGTCTGACCAAATATTATGTGTGCGCAGAGTTTAAATGGGTTGTACCTAGATTGTATATTGGTTATATTGATATTTCAATGACTTTGTACCTATGATGTGCTAAACCAATTTGCCACAATCTTAACCATGTTCTATAACTAATGTTTAGAAACTGTTGTACTGCGACTTCTTTCAGTTATACCCAAGGATTACACATCATGTACCTAAGGATTACACAACATGTACCTAGGTGAAGTACTATTATGTGCTTCTTCATTGTATCCTTAAAGCTTACAAAGACTTATACCCAGTATGAAATCAGCTATTACTCGCTACTTATGTAAGTCCTACCAACTACTTACTATTTTATTCAAGCTTTACAAATGTAATACCTTAAATTATTCATAAATAACAATTTATTAAAAAACACATACAAAACAAACAGCCCCTTTAATGAAGACGAATGAAATGGAAGATGAATCACATTTATTCAAATATTTCAATATAAGGAAAGATGAATTTATGTATAGATCAACCTCAAATATTGAAAAATATCTTGGAAACTAACCTTCAAATGGTCATTCTCTTCTCCTAAGAAACATATGAAGGATTTTTAGATTTTTTTATTATTAGAAATAGAGTGAGAATGAGAGACAGAGAGGTAGAGAGTGGCTCTCCTCAACAAACTAACCTTAGATGGTTCTCCTCAATGAAGATCAGAGTCCTGGTGAAGAACAGAGTCTTGGTAAAGAATGAAGTCTTGGTAAAGAAGCTTCTTTTGGAGGGAAACTTCAATGAATTCTTTTGCTTTTAGGGTTTTTTTTTTTTTATTTAAGGCTTTTAAGATTAGAAAATCAAAATGATATTTTGGCAACCAAATAGGACTGGGTCATGTACACAATTGATGAAGACTTCTTTATCAATTTTTAGTTTTCTTTATCAAATAATCTTCGAAGTATTGAATCAAGTCTTAAATAAAATTATTTGACCTCATTTTTTAAATATTCTCATGTTAGGATCCCATTATCAAAGTTTTCCATAAAAAAATCCCATGAAAATCAAACTCCTGCCATGGAAATCAATATGCCTTTATATTTATTATTATTATTATTAATCAAAGAACAAACATAAAGATTAAACCGAACTGACAAAGTGACAAGCATTTATTAGGGTAATGATTGGAAAAATTCAAAATTCTCCATATAGGAGCTATTCAGGTAGCAGCTAAACCCTTAATCAGGTTAGGGTTAGACAAACCTATATGTATATGTCTTAGAGATGCAAGGCATAATCAATTTCAAGATTCCCTATTAGGGTTAATGCAAGCAAATACATCCTTTGGACCGGTGTATTTTACTTGCTATCCAAACCTAGAGTTATACCATATGAATGATCAAAGCATTCATAAGGCCTTAACTCTAAACATCCAAACCCAAAACCATGACATAGACCCTAGATCCAGAAATATCCTCATAGTATACAGAGTAAACTATAAGGTGATGACACGTAGTCAGCAAATTGTCTTTTATCATCTAAAAGATCAAGCGTTAATTTGGCAAGCAAATGAAAAGAACTCACGGTAATAATACCAAAACCTATTCCTTAGGAATGCCCAACTTTGCTAAAGGGCTGAAACACAAACAACTTTTAGCCCAAAACCAATTGAACAACCAAAACTAATGTCCATAACTAAAGATGGACAAGGGAATGTACAAATTAACTTTGAACCTAGAAAAGAACATCCTAGAAAATCATATTCTGCAAGCTCTTCGAATTACTTTTTAGAAATTTGAACTCCTTCCAGAAGATCAAATGTTCATTCAAACTTAAATTTGGTAGAAGTCGATTATTCAGCTACAATTCCAGATTTGAAATATACAAGAACAAAACAAAATATGCAAAATTCTCCAGATAGGTCTCCAACCTATTCTTAAATGATGTCACCAAATGATAGGCACATGACTCCTTGATGATATTATTGAGGTTTGAATAGATAAAGAATATATGAGGAATGAAGCAAAATCTTTGAAACATGCTGAGAAAAGCAAGTGGTTTTTCTCAACATTAACTAAAGAACAAAAGGAAAAATTTAAAAAGCAATGGTATCAAACAATGGAAACTATGGAAATGAATATTTCAATGTTTACCTATTTTGATATCTATTCTGCAAATAATAACATACATTATCCTTTTGCATAAATTAATATGTTTCAAAAGGATTGGAATACTACTTTTGAGAAGAAAGTAGTATCTACACATCCTCCTTTAGAAGAATTAAAAATAATAGCTCAAGGGCTTGAAGTTATAGCTTCACCCTTCAAAACACTAAATCCTAAGGAAGATGAAACAAGAACTACAAGATTAAAAGATATTAAAGGACTCCAACAACAAAATAATTTTACAAATCAAATTTTAGGAACAATCTCCTCTCAATTAGATAGAATAAAGAAGAATGCTCCTAAACCAAAAATAGAAAAAGAAAAACCTTTATTCAAAAATCTAAATTATAATAAACCCTTAGAATTAGGAAATAAAAATAATGATTTAATAAAAATTTTAACCCAAAAATTAGAAGGCATGAATATACATGAACCTTTTCTAATAAAAGATCCTTCAACATCAAAAGGTCAAATAAATTTCTTAAATGGTTCTGAAATAGAGTTTACAATAAAAGAATCACAAACATAATTGTAAGAAATGAGCAATAACAGATAAAAACATGGCATCAAAGGACAAATTTTTTTTTATCACAAACCTACTCCTCCAAATTTACAATTTGAAGAAAGAAAACCCCAAAGAAATATGTATAGCAATGATTTCATCTATGACTGGAATATTGATGGACTCTCAAAACATGAGATTCTCAATGTCCTACGTCAAATAGCGCAAGCAAATCAAGATCCATTTGGATAGATGGAGATGATCATTTACAACACTTTTGAAGGTTTCTTTGGAACATTGAAATACTGGTGGGATAACTGTTTAATGCACAAAGGAGGTTATCCAAACCAAGGTGAATGAAGAAGGAGAACAAAACGCCTTAAGACTCATGCATGCTAAGGTAACCAAACATTTTATTGGTGATCCTAGACTTTTGAAGGAAAGACAAAATTTAAAATTCTTCAAAATTTAATGAAGGATCCCACCGGATTAACCTCATATGAACCCGAGGACCTTACACCTAAACTAGATATAGAAACTTTTCCTCAAAACAATCAATTAAAACTATGGAGGAACCCCTTTATAACTTCTCTTAACATATCTTTAGAAAATAATGCGAAGTAAAGTGAAAATTTTTTCAAACACTTAGATTTTTCAAAATCGCGAGTTTCTTGTCGGACTTTCCCAAATTTACAAAACCCAAAACATTTAAAAAACACTTCACCTTTCACTCACCATTTAGACTCGTCACAACCCAATTACACACACTCAATCAAAATATATACACATACATTTATTTACTCAATCATCAAACATTCAAAACTTCAATTCCATGCAGACAATTTTATAAAGACTGCTGAACTGACTTGTCGACTGGCTGACGATTTTGTCCACCGAGAACCAAAGCCCACGTAGTTCCTTCAAAATATATATACATACATATACATGACAAAATATTCAACATATACAATATGCAAAATATATATACAATGCAATACATATTGTTTCTCGATGGGGTTCGACCATCACAAGAAGGATGTTTCGATTTACAGATTGTTACCTTGGTCCCCGAAAAATGTTTTTGAAACATATGAAAAAGATGAGCCAAATGATATTCAAGAGTACATTTCATTAAGATAATACTTATATATCACAATAAATACCCATATAATTAAAAAATCCATTTTATGCCTTAACCTTTCGATGGAAACCAAGGATAAAACACACCGAACAACTTCCGGTACTAACGGTGAGGGACAAGAGAATATTCCAATCATAACCACTACGCGCGGAGAAACTCACGCCGCAGAGGAGGGTTCCGAAGATAAGACTCATCACGCAAAGATACACCAAAATCTATCCCGCTAGCAACTCCAATTGTGTTTCAACCTTACGCTTAAGGTACCCCACTGATATCACCATAACAATATATGGGTTAAACCATCATTAAAACATTTCTTCAAAATACATTTATAAATCCATTTAAACTTTACTATCATTAAAACACATATGCATTCTCTTTACACATTTTTAAACTTTCATAATGCCTTAACCTATATATTACATATTTAATATACATATATATAAACATTTACATTAAACTTTCATTTTAACATTAAAATCTTTCACTTTTAAACTCAATTTTCACAAAAATCAGTTTTACACTCACCTCTTTGTTTTTCAAAACTGAGCACAACTCCACTACTTTTCCCGCCTTTGCTTTTAGCCTCTCTTACACATTTAAATGTCAACAACACGGCGACGTACACCACACACACGTATATACAGAAACTTAACGTGTGATTACACAAGAAGTCACTTTAGTGGTCACACAACATTCATATAAAACCAAATTAACACTTACCTTGAGCACTAAAACTTTAATAAATCACGATTATAACCTTTTCCAACAATACTCTATGGACTTTATTACCCAAAAAAAATTATTCTAAAAGGCCTTAAAAATTATGAAACTCCAGATCAGTCCTTATATATCCAATGACATCTCTTTAAATTTTCAATTTAAAATTCCTTCTAAAGTCCTCAACCACATAACACAAGTTACAGCATGTTTGATGCCAATTTGGTTAACTCACTGGATCACCTACTGTTATTTTCGATTTCTAGGGTCTTAATTCCATAAATTGGTAATTTTTCCTTCACTCCTTTGAAGCTATGGTTATAAGGTTTCTTCTCCAATTTTAATCATTCAATTTGGATCACCAAAACTCAAGTTATTGCATTTTACATCTAGATGACTCAATTTGAAGGTAACACCTGCACATAGCTCCACTCTGACAAATTTCAGCACTTGGGGTTACAATTTGCATTCACTTCCTTCAGATAACTTATTCTCATACTCTATTTTACCCAGAATTTAAATCACTCAATTTGATGGGAGGAAACTTCAATTTATGGCCAAAACACTACAACCATACCCAAACAGTAGGATAATCAGCGAGCCACACGAGCCCACCCTTCAGTCCGTAATTGTTCTCATACCACACTTGCTCTGGCCCTTCTATACTTAGCCCTATCTCTATGGTTCTTGCCAATTGAAATCAATTCATTTGAATAATTATAACTTAATCTATAGCCAAAACAAAAACAGGGGTTTTTAAGGTAAATTTTGACAGCATTCCTTAAAACCCAACATTCCTTTACAACCATTCTATAATACCTCAAAACCACATGAAATCTAACTCCAACAACTCCACAACACTTGAATTGGTGATTTGGAATCATAAAACCAACCCTAGGTGAAAATCACCTAAGATCAACCTAAGGTCCACTAATTACAAACCATAAAATTATGATGATTCCATGTTTAATTTTACACCAATTGGGTTTTGGGCCTCATAATTAAAATTCTAGGGTTAATGATTTCCACAAAACCCTGCACTGTGCGAGCACTAATCTCAATACCAAACCTCAGGGAAAAACTAAATACCTACGATTACAAAATGAAACATACCTCGGCTGCTTTTCTCCCACTTCTTCTTCCTCCTTCTTCCTCCTCTTCTCTGGGCTTCCTTCTCCTTCTCCTACGGGCTCACTCTAGCAAATTCAAAGCAGGGAGAATCAAAATATGAAATTTTGCTTCTGTCTCTCTATATTAACTTGCCTTACCTACCATATCCTGTAAACACTTTAATATTGTGAATTTAACTTTTGTTTACTATTATGGTCCATCTCTACTTTGATTTTTACTTTCATATCTATGGAAATTACAATTTAGTCTTCAAACACTTTGATATTGCAAATCAACTTATTTTATTTTAATTTTGGCATATTATGCCCTTTATATCCCTTTTTTTTCGTTGAATTTACCACTTTACCCGGCACTATAATACCTCACCCGTTCCATAAATTATGATTTCACAATTCCTTCCAAAATACCACACAAGCAGACACTCTGTGTCGCACTACAATTAAATGTACTGTACACCTATCTCGATCGACGTTACATTTAAAGTAACACTTAGTGATTTGGGACAGACGACGTGTTCTTATCAAAAGTAATGTCAAGATACGACATGCAAGAGCCCCTTTATTGGAAAGAAAGATTCCTTACGGACTCTCTGTGGCTTTAACTGAAAAGCACAAAATAAAACTCTAGAGAAAAACATAACTAACAATTCCTTATGAAGATCTGTTACTTATGGATCTAATATGAAGTCAAAGAAGGTTTAAAGAACACAACTTAGACTTCAATATCAAATAAAAAGAGATTTAAAAGCTTCAAAGAAGAATTTAGGATCGATATGTGCCTAATATGGTGTTGAAATGCCAATACCACCTTCACAAAAATATAAAAAACAAAATCATTATAAAGAAAAATCTTATAAAAATTATAAGAAATATAAATCTCATAAAAATAAGGATAATAACCACAATTTGTAATAAAATACATAAAAAGCATAGTTAGATGTTTTAAATGTGGGACAAAATAAGAGAAATCAAATTATAGAAAACAAAAATTAAATGTTTTATCTGATGATGAAGAAGAATATTATTCTGACAAGGATACTTCTTCTTCTGAAACTGATAATTCCCAAAGTAAAAATATAACATCAGAAAAAGAACAAGATAAAATAGACAAAATAAAATCATGATACAATACAACAAAGGATGATCAGTTCAAGAATTATTCATGTAAAATGATGAGCAAATCAAGATAAAGAAGCAAAAGTTTCAACATATATAAGAAAAATATTAGAACAACAAAACACCAAACCAAAATCCAATTTAACTTTAGCAAATACATACAGAATGAAAGATGTTATGCAATATTTTAAAACACAAGAACCAGCAACAGTCTAAGACTTACAAATAGAGATAAAAAAAAAATAAAAACCCAAATTGAAGAATTAAAATTTTATACTCAAAATATAGATGCTAGAATAAAAAATTTAGAAGATCAAAAGATGCTGACAACACAAATTTCGAGGAATTAGAAAATTTACCAATAGTAAGACTATTGTACAAAAACAAGATATATAAAATAACATTAAAAATCAATCCTGATTTTCAATCAACTTTTATAGCTTTGATTGATTCAGGAGCGGATTTAAATTGTATACAAGAAGGATTAATTCTTACGGTATATTTTGTTAAGACTTCACAAAGACTCTCGACAGCTAGTAATGATCCTCTGAAAGTATAATACAAAATACCACAAAGGCATATTTGCAAAGATGGTATTTGTATTAAAACTTCATTTTGACTAGTCAAAAATATTAGTTATCAAATTGTTTTAGGAACTCCTTTCCTAACACAACTATATCCTTTTCATATAGATAGTCAAGGATTACAAACAACCTACAAAGACCAAAAGATTTTATTTGAATTCATCAAAGGTGTAGAAATAAAAGAAATCAACCAAATACAAGATCATATAATTTTACTACACCAAAAACAAAAGCATGTTAAATTTCTTAGAAAAGAAATTCGATATAAAAAGACTGAAGAAAACCTGAAATCAAATCAACTTCAGGATAGGATTAAATAAGTACAAAAACAAATAGAAAACAATTTATGCTCTTCAATTCCAAATGATTCGGAA
The DNA here is from genome assembly GCA_016808115.1 of Tetrastigma voinierianum. Lineage (NCBI taxonomy): Eukaryota > Viridiplantae > Streptophyta > Magnoliopsida > Vitales > Vitaceae > Tetrastigma > Tetrastigma voinierianum. The sequence continues at coordinate 2,313,655 of JAEQBH010000021.1, forward strand.
GAAACAACATGGTTTCCTTCCATATGAAAAAGATTTTGATGAAATACAAATCCTAACTACGCTAAAGACCAATTCAAATGAGTCCGTAACTCTTAATATTGGAAAAGAAATTAATGATCTTTTAAGCAAAAAATTGATTAGACCAAGTCACTTCTGGATGTACTGTCTTATGTATGTAAGGCTTCTAATTAGAAAGAGGAACTTCAAGATTGCTATCATTATAAACTCATAAGCCCTGATAATGGATTAGGTATCCAATACCTAACAAAAAGGACTTAATTCAAAGGATTTATAATACAACAATTTTTTTAAATTTTGATATGAAATTTGGATTTTGGCAAATTCATATTCAACTAGAAGATAGGTGCAAAACAGCATTTACAGTTCCATTCGGACATTATGAATGGAATGTAATGCCTTTTGGCCTAAAATGTCCCCCTGAATTTCAAAATATGATGAATGATATCTTCAATGATTATACTAAGTTTTCTATAGCATACATTGATGATGTTCTTATATTTTCAAATTCTATAGAAGAGCATTTTAAACATTTAAAAATTTTCCAAAAATTTGTAAGAGAAAATGGATTAGATATTTCTACATCAAAAATAAAATTATTCCAAACAAACATAAGATTTGGTGATTCAAGATGATAAGGTCACCACAATACATAGAGCACCGTTGAATTTGCCAATAAATTCCCCGATGAAATTAAAGATAAACTCGCCTGAAGATTTCAGAAGAATGAGCTGTCGACTTTTATCCAAACCTAGATTTAATAATAATAAAACCTTTATTTCAAAGGTTAAAGAAAAATCCTGCTCCTTGGTCAAATGAGCATACCTGTTGTCAATCAAAGAAGTCCCAGCATGAACTCATAGGATTTCTTCACCCGTGTCTTCCTCGACATGTAAACCGACGCCTAAACATAGGATGCTGAGATATTAAACAAAATTTTTGAAAACAAAATTTCAATTGTTAGATTTCACTAAAGGTTCGAGGTCTCTCAACAAATGATCAACGCTAAAAGAGATTGCCATTATTCAATAATAGTAAAGGTATGTATCAAAATAGCGATATTTAATATAAAATTCCTTTTAAGAGTTGATTGCAAAAGTGCAAAAGAAATCTTGCAAAAAGATGTTTAAATTTAGTTTCAAAACAGATTTTTGCCAGATGGCAAACAATTTTATACGTTGATTTTTAATTAACGACTAAAATGATCTTCAACATTTTACCCGATTTTCACATACCATATGAAAATGAGCAGTTATCATCAACCTGACAACCAAGAGTTCATAATGTTAAAACCCAACTTCAAATTGTTTTGAGGTGTTGAGAAAAATTCCCAAACCAACAACCCCCAGTTCTTCAAACCCTGTTTAAATTTCAAAAGAACCTAAACAGCTAATTCAGGTTCTAGAAGCTTATCATCGATATGCTTTAGGCTCTTTTGAACTCCAAATTTTTTTTCAAAAAGAAATTTTTTTATATCAAATGATATTTCAAAAACCCGTAGATTCTATGAGTTTATGCTCGTAGATACGGAATCAATCCAAGTTTCACATGTCAAGAACCCTGAGGGTACTGACACAGCATATTCAAAATGTAAGATTTTGAAAATTATTTCTGAAAAAGACTGGGAACAAAGTCCTTTTACTCACAAAAGATTTTCTGAAAACTTTGTTCCACAAACTTTTGATTATATTGATTACAAAAATGCATGGTTTAACACATTCTTTGTTAGACCTTCTTCCCACTTTTGGTTTTTCAATTGGGGAGAAAAATCTCAAAAATTTTTCCAAATTGGTTTTAGGAATGGTGGCTATTGAGCCACTAAAATATTTTATGTCCAAAACTGCAAACTTGATTACTCAGTTCACTCAGGAAAACTTTTCCTTCCTAAATTTATTCACTTTCCTTTGTTCTAATCCAGACCTCGATTATTTTATGGAATTTACCACCATAATTTCAAGTCTATTTCAACATTCGCCAAATTCAAAATAAAACAAAATGTATAACCTTAAGATTTCACAAACCTAAACATTTGAGTCCGACAAAGGATGACTGGATTCAAAAGCCCAAATCCAAGAAGCCCACAAAGTCTAAGGTACCTACTTGGACCCAACCTTTACCAAGCCCACTTGCTTGGCCCCAAACTCCTTCAAAAAATTTATTTCCTTCAAATTTGGCTTACAAAGGCTATCTCAAAAAGGTCCAAGAATAGATAGTCAAACACCGCCTCAACTTGCATTGCATCGATGAAACATAACTTCGTTCGCCAACAAAGCGAGAGATACATGGCCCCATACACTCCTCGGGAAGAATGGGAGGTTTGACTCTATCTTCAAAAGCCTTTGATCCAGAGAGATCAAAGGCTCACACATTCCAAGAAATCAAATCTTTCAAATTACCATTGACTGCCTTCATGAAGCCGTATAAGAAATCAAACAAGGATGTAAGTGGTATGATGACTAAAAACTTGACAAATGGACAAGACTATCCAGAATGATATGTCTTATCTCCCATTGAAGAAAGCAAACAAAGAGGAAAAGCTGACTTGACAAAAAGCAAATTGCTTTTCAAAAAGATATTTTATCATCAAATATATTAACTAATGGATATTCTTCAAAAGTCGGATAAGATAGAAGACAAAAGAAGATTCCTTGTCGTCCTTTTTCAAAGTTCACATGTGAAGACGATACGATGTCAAAGCTTTATTTCAAACTATTAGACTTCAAACGCAACCACAAAACTTATATATGATGTCTCCCAAGGCATTCGTTTCAGTGAGAACATCTGCCAGATTTCTTGAGCGCCATCATCTTGCATCCCGCCCAAAGTATCGCAAAACACTTACTTTCAAAAAATTGTAATTGAACTTCAACAAAAATTTTCATTTATTTTCCATATCATTGTTTATTGTTTGAATATGAATGTTTTAAGATCTTTAAAGGTATATCAAGCGAAACCAAGAACTCACACAATCCAAATGATCACCGACAAGAAAAACTTACAGGTAACAATCAAAGACCTTTGATTTCTTTAATATTGGTTTAAAGATCCCGTGATAGAATCGGACCAGAAACTACGTTTTTTCAAATTTTTGATGAAATATTTATTAAGCTTAAAAATTTCAAAATTTTGAAATTTTTGATAAATTTCAAAATTTCGAAATCGTCTTTGAAAACGAAAAAAATTGAGAAAAACGAATTTTACAACTTCAATGTCAAATACCTCTAATATCTTATTTTATAAAATTAAAAATATTTATTAAGCTTAAAAAAATTGATTAACAATCAAAAGTCTAATAAATATATTATGAAATAATAATTTTATTGAATAAAAAAGTATATTAATTTGTATTGAATAAAAAACCATACCTGATATAAATTTAATTATCATCATCAAATCTATAAATGACGCAGATCAAATGTTATGATTAAAGACGAATATTTCATTCTCTAAAATGTATCCACATATCCCTTGTGAAATTTTTATGTGACTCTATTCACTTTATTTATATATATATATATATATATATATATATATATGAAGCATAAAGAAATAATAGAGTTTTGATCTAATAGACTTACCAAAATAGAGAAAGAGATATAACCATGGACCTATAATTAATTAATATTAAATAATCGATTCATAATTAATATACATAATTATACAATTAAAATTGTACATAATTCATAATTAATAAATTAATCAAATAGTAATTACAACTAGTGGTTTCATTGATCTCGTAATCATGAATGCCTCACACACCCGGAAATTAAAGAATTGCGCATAGCATCATCTTTTTTCCAATTCAGACTCTAGAATATTTCCATGGCTTTCCTCAATTAACGCAAAATTAGGTGTAAAATCAATCATATAAATTCAAAACCAATCGCACCATCATTAAATCCACCAACGCATGAACCTTCTTTACCCTGCTGGAAAGGCCTCTGAGAAGGTGCTTGAGAAGAGAACATAGAGCAGACTCGTCAACCACCTTCCTGCCGTATTCGAAAACAACGAGAGTCGGGAGGCCATAAACACATAGAAGGTTCGGTCAATAATGTCCTGAACTCCACTCCTAGAAACAAACACACGAACCGAGCAGCCCAACTGGCCGTACTTGGAATACATATTCATGAGTGCAGTTTTGGTAATAGTTGGAATACGTATCAGAACCCGTTTTGATAGCCAAAGCATGGACCTGTTTTCCACATATTGGGTCAGGCACGGCCATAATAGGCTTGAGAGTGTAGGAATCGATGTGGGAACGTGCACGGTGAATGCCTCGGGCTCCGAAGACAGACAATGCGGCCGCCGCGTTTCCACTGCGAATGTGAGAAGCGATGATAGAATTGAGCGTGTAGACTGTAGAGGTCTCTGTGGGGCATTTCATCGAACAGGTGGTAGGTCCGTAATTCAAAAATTACACACAAAAATATTAGAAAGGGCCTGTGGACCAAAAACATGTTGCTTCGCCTCCAAGTTAGAATTATTTATTTTTATAATAAAAAAATATTATTTTAAAATAAATAATTTATTATTTATTATGCCTAATTCTTATCATAAAGCGTTCAATAACATTTAAATTGGTAAGACATAGAAATGAGAGAAGAGAGAGGGGTTCGTGTTGGGGATAATTCTATCATATAAATTGTTTAGATGTAATAAAAAAAAATTGTATTATTATATAAATGAAAATATCTTATTTCTTTTTATAAAAATAATATTTTATTTTGGAAAATCTAATTTGAAAAAGAAAGGAAAGGATTTATATTTCTCCTTTCCCAAAAGGACTCTGGAAATCGGACGGTCCACAGCGCAGCACTCATTATTTATTCTCCAACCCTAACTGCAACCCCAAAACCCTCTCTCCTCTCTCCTTTTGCTGCGTTCTCTTCACGCGATTTGATCTAATGGCGACCGAAACGGATAAGCTTCTGCAAGAAAACCCTGGCAAAACCCTAGGTGCAGATCCCCCTGCCGACGGTAACACTTCGCTCAAGAATCGTCTCCAGGAAGACACTCCCGACACTATTACTCCTTTGTCGTCTACCGATGTTTCCGCTACAAATGCTTCTTCAAAAGAACCCGAAGAATCGAAGGTTGGAGGTTCGACCAGCGCTGCAGATCCCGTGGCCTCGTCCCCGAAGAATGATGCTCCTGTTACGGATACTCAAAAAAAGATCCGTCGGGCCGAGCGATTCGGGCTGCCAGTGCAGCTTTCCGAACAGGAAAAGCGCAATTCCCGAGCCGAAAGGTATATCATGATTGATTTTTGTGTGTGGTTTTTGCGAATTTAGGGTTAGGGTTCGAGGATTTGTGTTATGTGAGCCGGAAGGTTAGGGATTTATTTATTTATTTTTGCACTGCTCTAAATGTTATTTCAAGAAACCACTACGATGGATTTTATTCGTTATTCTGCAATTATTCCGTATTTTTGCCACGATTAAATGAGATTGTTGTTCTCACCATGCTTCGCTTTAGATATACTATGGTGCTTTGTTTCCTACTGGAAATTCTTAAGTCCATCCTTGTCACGTTCAAATAGTTTTTGCTTTGTGCTTTTTTCGTATCTATTTTTTTTTAATCATTTTATGATTCAGTTTTCTACAATCTCACTGTGATATAGGGTGGATGGAAAATTTGTTTTACCAATATATTGACAATTTCTGTTGATTTTAGGGGTTGCATGATTCAATAGGAGGGAGGATGCCTAAAAAAATGATTCAATAGGAGGGAGCAATATCATGTTGTCAACACCTGAAAAGGAAAAACTGTCAAGTAGGCTTTCAGAAGCATTTTACAAGTAGTATAAAGAAGTTGGCTTGTAAAATAGCATGCAACCCTTTAAACAGGAAGTGTTCAAGGAACATCAAAACTATATAAAATAGAATAAAAGTAGAACTTTTGTTACCTTCCGTTTAGGTGTCTCTTGAAAGAACAAGAAGTATTTACAACTCCTTCATAAGGACATTACTTTAAGGCCAGTGAAAGCTTTTATTGACACTTACGCATTGCTTCTTGCTATGGAAAGACTTTCACACCAGAGCAAGAATAAGGTTGGTTATCATTGGAGCCCTTCTTGTATCCCCGGTTGAAGTTATTCGATATTTAATAAGCTTTATGAGGAGAGGGGTTGTTCCTTTGAAATTGTAGTTTCAGCTTCAGCTTCTTTGAGATATTGGTAAACGTAACTAAACTGAATTAAGATCATAGATGCCTTCCAGTAGTGGCCAACAATCCCAGCTAAGAAGTAAGCCCACCATTATGGGTTTGCTTTAGTTATGGGGTTTAAGGCTTCTACAAATGAAACAGGTTCACTACTTGAACCTAGCTCAAAAGTTGCCTCAGAAGAGCTGGGGGCCTGAGGCCATTAATTAATCTCTAGTCCTTGGCTGTGGGATATCAACATCCAATCCAATCACACTGAAGCCTTAACTTGATTCTACAATCAACCCCTCAGACGAGCCTGTCTGCCCTAATGAATTGAAATGCTGTTTTTCACGTTGGTAAGACAAATGTTCAGCTCAGTTTGGCATATATTTTGATGAGGGGGAATTAAGTTGTGTTAGTCAAATCAACCATTTCCTGGGTTTAAAGAGAGAATTTAATTATGATTTTAAATATCATGTGCCAGAAGTTGTTTAAAGCTTTCTTTGGACGAGTTAATGCAAATTTTTCATGGCAGAGGCATTTTGCGAGCCTTTGAATTATGCGAACCAAGGACATTTGTGATTATAAATTGTTTGGACCTTACCGAGCTTCCTAAAATTTTCTCCTTCCATTATGGTCTAGCTGATTGAATTTTTCAAACATTGATGTATGCCTTTGCAGGTTTGGAACTGGGCCCACTCTGCATGGATCTGATGGATCAAAGAAATCAGAAGAGCTGAAGAGAAAGGCTAGAGCGGAGAGGTTTGCTTTTCTTCCTCATTAATCCAGTGGCTCTTTATTTTATTTTTTCATTTTCGTTCTAGTGTTTGAGGATTTGGTTTTTTCGGTTGGATAGTGAAACTGTTTGTTCTTTTCCCCTTTCTGGGTGTGAATTTAAAAACTAATTGTTATTTTGTCAGGTTTGGGCTTACTCCTAATTCTGTGCCTACTGATGAGGATTCTAAGAAGAAAGCTCGACTTGCCAGATTTGCATCAGTGTCCAAAACAGATACACTGGAGGAAGAGAAAAAGAAAGCAAGGGCTATCAGGTTCAGATTTTTGCAACCTTTTTTCTCTAGGCAATTAGTGAATCATCTAAATGTGCCTACTGTATTAAACTACGGAAGTGAATTCATCTGCTTTAGTTTTTAATCTGGCCAGTCCCTCTGAACTTTTTGCAGGTTTTCAAATCCTTCTGGTTCTCTATCACAAGTGAATGGAAATGGAGGAAACATTGAGCAGGTAGGTTTTTGTTTATAGTTTAGTTAGCAAAACCTTTAAAAAGTATTTGTACTCTTCATAATCTAACTGTTTTCTGTTTTGATACTTTTGTTGTTGGAAATCAGAAGACCGCCATTGCTGGCAAGGCCAGTGGAGGGGCCTGAACACCTACATCTTTTTCTGACGGTAAGAATTTTTTAAAATTTAAGCTGCACTTTATCTATGAACTAGTCTCATTTCCTTTTCCCCCTTGATTTGGATTGTGTTTTTATATGTTACTTTTGGATTTTGGCAGGTTAGGTTCTAACTTTTTGTGATTCCCCCCAGCAGCTTCTATACCCATTGAAATGTTCTGACATGAATTCCCAGTAAGGTGCACCCCTGATCATGGTTACCTTCCTTCAAAACACACAAGATTTGGGCGATATGGATGATACTGTCATCCCAGGTGCAGTTATAAAATCAGTTTACCTGTTGAGGCCCATGCTAATCAACAATCACCTATTTAGTGTTAACCTATCTAAAATGACCAATGAGAATATCAGAAATTCTGGATCACTGTCTAGGGAAAATATTCTGTTATCTATATTTTGTTATATGAAGCCTAACTTCTGCTGAAACTTCTACCTGGTTACTTGTGACATGTGACCGGCCTTTTATATAAAGGTATTACTGCTTACATGTGATCTTCTGTGGGACTGCAGCAATAAGTTGAACACCTAAATCTGTTATCATCTGATCCAAGATTTATTAGTATCAAAATGTGCACTAAATCATTTTTGAAGATGAAGCCCCTACTTACCTAGATTTCTTGGTTTAAGGATTGGTTTGTTAAAAAATAACTACCCATCTTAGGTACTAAATGATTTGATCCTTGCAGTTTTTTGTTGTAAATCATGGAAGAGGTGTTCAATCAATTTTATAAATGAAGCAATGGTAGACTTAAATCAAGAATTTTAATATTTTATTGGAGGTTATAGTTTTTAGATTTAAGGGGGACTAATATTTTTAGCTGGGATTACTATTTGTCATGATTCATTTTATGGCTCAGCAGTACAACATATTTTGCTACTATGAATCTTGGATCAGATGATATTAGTACCATGCATATTCTATATATATGATGTTCATTGAACCCATAAAAAAAAAATCTATGATGTTCATCGAGATCATTTTACCTCTGCATGGTTGTTGTGTTGGACGAGTGTTTTTACTTTTCGTTCTTTCCTGTGCTAGATCCTTAAAACACATGTTAGGGATTGAGAGGCTGAAATTGGTGGTAAGTTCTCAAATGAAATGAAAAACTCATGAAATAGTGGTTTCTGTAATGGGGCAAATTTGAATATATAGGATCCAAGGCTTCAATGTTTCCTGGAGTAGAAATTTTCATTTTATTTTTTTTTTCAGAATTTCTGATATTCTCTTTAATTTTGGAAAAGTTAATGCTTAAAAGGTGTTTGTGGATTAACCTTTGGTTTCATAGGTGAATAGCCCCACAGTGTATGCTGGAGTTTCACTAGGTGAATGTCATCACAATGTATGCTGGAGGATTTGTGGGAAAGCAGGGAGGATTTTCCATCATAGGGGTTTTGCTCGATCATTGATAGCCTTCTTTTTCCTTTTTGTTTTTTTTTTTGTTTTTAGTTTAGTGTTTGTTTTGATTAGATCTGTTACTTTGGCTCATAGAAATTCTATTTTATTCATTAGATTTTGAATAAGGAGGACAGTATTTGTGGAGAATCATTAAATAGTTTTTTTCTAATAAATATTTGTATCATTATGTCGAGTATTGATTGTCTTATTATGCTTTTGACATCTCTCTTTCATATAGTAGCATATAAGTCTTCATACAGTGTTGAGTACAGAAAACTTCAGTGTATTTGGGAATCATTTGGAGAAGGTTTCACTTCATATCTCTACATGACAATGGTAACTGCTGAGTGTCATCAGACACTCTTGAGATTAGATGTTGGTTGCTGCAAAGTTTCTGCAATTTACACATTTTTGCTCATTTTACCCGGATGGTTTGGTGTGAATGTGGTCCTGGGTACCTGGCAGTTTAACTGGGGAACAATATTGTTCCTCTATATTAACCAGAGATATGGCTGACCTAAAATGGTTTTATCGAGAAAACTCATCTTCTACGAGGCTAGAACCACAACAAATATGAAAGTTGGGTTTATTTAAAAAGCAAGTTTTTAAGTTCAGGATATAAAGACACCAATTTTAGAAGTTCATTTTCCCTTAGTTTTTATCTGCCAAGGTTTTGTTGACCTGTTGGGTTTGATCACCTAATGAAGGTGGTACTGGTGATTTGATTGGTAGGTCTTCAGTCAAACATATGATGAAACTTATATTCACGAAATTTTCAGGCTGAAATTAAAGTCTAATATTTGGTGGATGTGCATTTCATCATTTTAGAAGAATTGGGATGATACATGTACTAAACATGATATTACCAGTTGATTATGTGTGGTAGTTATAAAACCAAGGAGGATGGCGCAAGGCGGAAAGGGAATGTTACTTCCCAATGTTCCCATTTACGTAGTGCTGATGGTTCAAGTCCAAGATAGTGGGATAAATTGACGGACATACCACAACATAGGCATGATGAAATTTTAATGTGGATGTGATATGTGATATTAAAGGTGGGATTTTGAGTAGATTTTAGTTTTTTTTTTCATATTTATATATAAAAATCCGAAACACAGACTCATAAAATTAAAAGTGGGTGGTTGGTCGCTTACAACTTGAAAGGCCATTCATTCAGCTGATGGGTCTGGCTTTCACTCTAATGAAACAAAATAGCTGAAATTTTATTTATCAAATATTTCTGGTGTCCTGCTGCTACCTGTTCATTGTAGGAATGAAAACAATGATCTGTGGCAACAACCATTGTTGAGATTTGTGAGATCCAATCACTTAGAAAAGAAGGAAACAATCAACCGGGTGCACACTTATTTCAACTCCTTACTAATTTTTTTTTAGAGCAGAAAACAAACTAAATAACAAATAATTAATGTATATAGGCATGTATTAGCTAGCTCGGTAGTCAAATGATGATATATCTTAAAATCAGAGAAAACTAATGAAAAATTCCACATCAAGGCTTTCCCAGGTGTAGTTGGCATTCTCTGCTAAAGCTAAATTAAGAGGTGCATACGAATTCAAGTCATGTATTTCCCACAATAAATTCCTCGAGACTCGAGAGCCAGCAACTCGAAATTTAACAGAAGACCTTGGCACCCCCAAATATCTACAGCCTCCCTTAAGCAACAGGGCTGCTTAAAGACCGACCGAAAAACTTGAAGCCAGTTACTCTGAGAAGGTCTAATAATGCTGAGAAGGGTTCTTTCCCTCTCTCTCTCTCTCTCTCTTTTTTTTTTTTTTTCCATTGAGAAAAAATAAAAAATGAAAGGGTTTAAAAGAGAGATGGAAATGCAGAATTGGCAGCAGGAGGGGGTGGGGAGCTTAACAGTTAACGCACCCCTCCTTTTATTGAAAGAGGGCAACCGCTGGAGGAGCCCCTGTTGATGATCGGTAGGGGATCAAGAAACACGACTACTACAGTGATATCATCGTGGAAATGTCTCCTCACCCCTCTGTCTATCTTTTTCAGGTCAGAGTACCTCATTTCTCTTTTCTTTGCTGCTTCTTGAAGTGCAGCTTTCACCAGTTTCCGGGAGATTCCCTGCCATTCCAAAGGTATTAATTAGCAGTTTGAAACAACATATTGTCACCGATAAAATTGAGACTGTAGTTCCCTATTTAGTTATTTACTATTATTAACAGTTCAAGTCACAAGTAGACAACTTCCTCAACTTCAAATCACCCACTTATCAATTTGGAAACATATTATTGAAATCATAAAAATTTCAACTGGGACAAAAATTAACAAAATAATAGTTTTGCAAAGGTAAGGTTTAAGCGATAATAGCCGTTACTGTTGCCGCAAGGTAATAAATACTAAATCGCATTGTACCAACCAGTCAAAGGCGGCAAATCATTATTGATGCATATGCGTATGATTTTAAACAGGGTAAAATCTTACATTACGTGGGTAAGTGTTGACAATGTCGACCACCTCCTGGTTGCTAAGATGCTCCCACAGGCCATCAGAAGCAAATATGATAAACTTGTCTTCTGGCCGGATTTTATGTACACATATTGATGGTTCGGAACTAACGATAGGCTCAACAAAAGGTTGAGGCAATCTAAATCTGGACAGGAGAGGCTCTCTGTTGAACTCCGCCTTCTTAAGATATGCATCACCTATGGATCTCGAAACCTATAAAGACAAATGAAAGATAAGAATAGCTGTACACACATGGGGTGATCCATAAATAATGGTTAAAGGAACCCTGTTAAATTACAAATTTTCCTTAAAAAAAAAACTCAAGCTTTAGTGATTTAGGTTCATCATACATACTTCTTTTAACATCCTCCCTCAAGTGGGGGACCTACCCCCATCCCTCCACATAGAGAGAAGAAACTAATACAAACAGTTTTGTCCTCTATGTACTTTCACATTTGCAAATAAGAAACAAATATTTAAATTGCATAGAGGTTGCAACCCCGCGAAATCTTGCCTTACATGCTCTAATAATAATACCATGTTAAACTACCGTTTTTCCAAAAAAGTGATTTGAGTTAAATATGAGTATCATCAATCATGCTTCTTAACAAACCCTTCCCATCAATGTGTGCCACTAGAAACTTAGGCTTTGTTTGGTTTCTGTTTCTAAAAACTTTTCTAGATAACATTTTAGTGTTTTCTAAGAATATGAAAAAGGGAACCAAACAAATTTTTAGTGATTTCCATGTTAGTCAAAACAAAAACAAAAAAAAAATCTTATTGAAAATAGGAACCAAACAGCCCCTTAATTTCAACAATTCCAAATATTTGATGTAAGAGCAAGCAACAAAAAAGGGGAAAAATCTCAATAAATTACCTGTATAAGACCCTTCACACGCCAAACCTTGTGTCTTAAAACCACAATCTGTTTATCATGGGGGTGTAATGATCGAAGTTCTTCCCTCACAGATTCAATGCTAGCATTATGCTCCGTTGATAACTGAAAGGCTGTGACTTTTCTTCCGCCCCTTTCTGCCCTCCCTACCACAGCCCTGGAATCTCCAACATTTGCAATATACAACAACCCATTGCATATAATTCCGGCCAAACAACACGATCCTACAGATGCAATCTGTGGCTTGCAGAGCCACTGTTTCTTCACAAGCGAGAGAAAATCCTCTTCTGTTGCCAAGAAAGCTTTTCTAATCACACTCTCCGATATCTCTTGATGCTCTGTTGCAAATTCTGCATCACAGACAGCACCAAATCATCATTGTTAATTAACCAATTTTCCTAAAAGTTCAAGCATGTAAGATTTGTTTAAATAACGAGTATCACACTAACACCCTCCCTCACATGCTCACATGCTCACTTGCGGCCATATCCACACGTGGAAAGGCAAACACATAATCGTCAATATGCAAATGGGAACAAATACTCAAATTGCAGACATCACCTCGCACCAAACCAATTGTTTTTTTATGATATGTATTCACTTTGTCACTTTGTATATAACATATTGATACCATGTTTTTTTATGATATGTATTCACTTTTTCACTTTGTATATAACGTATTTTATGTTGCAGTATTTTATTCTTATAAGGATTTGAGTTTGAAAAACTTGAATCGAGTCTAAGATCTCCTATAAACCCTTCCCACCCCGCGTGATCTCCTATAAACCCTTCTCACCCCGCGTTTTATCACTTGAGCCAAGCGGCCAAGCTTCATGGGCAGATACCATGTTAAACACCCAATTTTCATAGAAGTTCAAGCTTGTAGCATTTAGATTCAGTATGATTATCATGCTAACAATCCGTACTTGAGTTCATGCAAAAATGAAGAAAGAGCAATAAAGTTAGGAAGAAAAAGAAAAAAAAAAACGTACTCTTAAGATTGGGGAAGAGGTTGTCATTAACAAAACGGGAACCCTCTGGCCCTCCATGTCCATCATATACACCAATAAAGGTCCCATAAGGCCCCCAATCCAGGAAACTCAAGGGCCCAGACTCAACCTGACTTTGTTCCTCCAACAAACTATTGGCCTGAATTACAGCCATTGAGAATTCACCATTCATATGCTGCCCCAACTCCTTATACCACAATAACCCATCAACTCTCCCACTACAATCCCCTTTTCCTCTACTACACCCATCACCTTCAACAGACGGCCTCCAACAGGGTTTAACCATTTTGACAAAATTCGGAGAATTCTCATCCGAATGATCCAGCAATCAAGAGATTCATCAAACCCAGAAGAAGAATCACAGAAAGACGCAAGCCCTTTTGCTTATTCTCCAAAACCACAAGCCCAGAAACTATATTAATATACCCACAAAACCCAGACACCATTAATAGGGTAGAAATCTGAAAAAGAGACCAAATGGGTATGGGCGAAATGAAGTGGAAGTGTGTTTCGGGACAAAAAAGCAATAGTTATAAAGTGAGTTCAGAGAATATGGAAGCGTGCTGGTTGTGTGTACCTTGAATCTGGGTTGAAAGTGTTTGGACCTTCCATATGTGTCATATTTCAGAGAGCAGGCTTAGCTGGACAAACCCTATGGATTTGATGGTGGCAGAGCGTGTTGGGGTGTATGAGAGAGGGGCAAGGGAGCAATGGATAAGAGAAGGATTTGGAATTTTCCGGCCGAAGATTTTATATTGGTGTCAGATGAGATCTGAGATGCGAAATAATGAGATTTTTAATGTTTTAAACTAGTACAGATTCTGACATTTTTGCGTCCTCTCACTTTTTTCTTTTGTTTTTTGTGCTTTTGTGGACATATGGCACTCGTCATCATTTTGCATGGCTGAGATTTTGAGATGTTCCACATTCATGATCAGTAAGACAGTTACCCACCGTCTCTTTCTCCCCTTTTCCCTCTTTCCCTCCCCCTACTTCCTTCCTTCCTCCTTCCCTCCCCTATCCCTGTCTTTATCATTGTTATTTTCTTCTTTTCTTTTCAGATTCTTTGCCTCTGCTTTCTCAATTTCCTCCTCTTATCTCACAGATTCACCCTATTTGATATGAGATGAGGTAACCCTTTTAAAACTTTATCTTAGGGCATGTTTGTTGTTTGAGAACCGTTTTTAAAAATATAGAGATCAAATTTTAAAAATTTAGAGAATATTATTTTGGTATTCTGTTTATACCAAAATTGAAAATTTGACATGATTCAGTAATAGGATAGACCTAACCCCAAGCCTATAAATAAAAGTTTAAAAAAAAGGGTCCAGATCTATTTGTACAAGTCTCCCCCTACTTCTTTCCTTCCTCCTTCCCTCCCCTATCCCTTTCTTTATCATTGTTATTTTCTTCTTTTCTTTTCAGATTCTCTGCCTCTGCTTTCTCAATTTCCTCCTCTTATCTCACATATTCACCCTATTTGATATGAAATGAGGTAACCGTTTTAAAACTTTATCTAAGGGCATGTTTGTTGTTGAGAACCGTTTTTAAAAATATAGAGATCGATTTTTAAAAACTTGAAGTCTCATTTGATTACATTTTATACGAAAATTGAAATTTGACATGATTAAGTAATGGGTTAAACGCAACTAGAAGTCTATAAATAAAAGTCCCAAAAGAAAAGAGATTAAGATCTATTTGTCTGAGTCGATGGATTGATGGTATTTTGAATTTTTGGAAGTCAAAAGAAGCATTATCAAAGGTGGTAGAGAAATGGACAGTATGTATTGATATGGAGTATTCTTGAGAAATAAGTCTTCATGACGAAGACGTAGAAAAATTGTTGAGGATCAAAACTCCATAATGGAGATGTGGAAGAGTTCTTGAGGAACAATTTTTTTTAATGGAAGACATGGGCGGGTTACTTTAGAAAGTGGAGAGAATGAAAAAATACAGACTTGAACAACAAGTCTTCTACGTCTATAAAAGGAGCAGAGAAGGATGAAGCAATGGACATCCAATCAACTAATCAACTAATCAACCAATCAACCAATTAGTCAACCAATCGACTCAATGTCAATAAGCAAATTATAGCTTTTAATAAGCTTTCAGCAATTTCAGAATTTAAATTCTTAATTATAGCCAAGTTTATGACAAATTTTCAACAGTGTTATTTCATTCATTCGTAATAAAATCCAACATTTTCTCTAGCAATTTCAGCATTATGGTTGAAGTATATCAAATTTTCAAGCATATCTTGTTTTCTGATCAAATCTAATGTTACTTCAACAATTTCCAACGTGCGGTTTAACGAGTGTTATTCAAGTCTACCAACTTTCGTCGTGTTATTTAATTTAATTCATTGAAAATGCGTTTTTTGCAATTAGTGTCTTTGAATTTGGTCGGATGTTTTCCACTTTGATTCTGGGTATCAAATAATCGGGGAACCTATATGGCAGATTAAGTTTGATCTTATGAGTCATTCCGAGTTTGAAACACTTTAATTTCTGAATGCGATCCGCCTTTGACGTATATATTATATGTTTCATGTGAGATTAAAAAATCATCACAACATGTTCATACAAACTAGTTTTTTAAATTTAGTATTTTTTGTGTTTTTTAGAAAAAAAATTGAAAACCACACGTGTTCTATGTGTTTTCTTTATTCTCCCTATTTTTCATAACAATTTAAAAAAAAAAAAAAAACTATAAACAATCAAGCCCTTAGTTTTCCTTTTCCCCCCTCTGCTTCTCCATAAGAAAAAGATATAGAATTAATCATTTTTCAAAACAATTTTGAAAACAGGCTTTGAGAATATAGATTGAATATTATTTTGTAATGATTTATGGAATGTAACCTAAAATGTTTTCAATTGTTTTGTAAGACTTATCCTTTTTTAGGATGTTTGTTTTTTTATTTAATACTGAATATAACTTTTATTTAGTTGAATGTTGAATAAGTTTTAATAATATTAAGTATTAAATAGTTCGTTTTTTTTTAATATTGTATTTCTATTAAGTATTAAGTTATTTGTTTTTTTATATGCTTAAAATCAACATCTTTAATATATTAAGAAAAATAATTTAGGGTTGTTTGTGTAATGGTGATATAACTTTATTATTATAAATATTTGATTTTTTTTTCAAATAATAGAAATATTTGGTTAAAAGACCTCAAATAACTCAAATGTTGTAAAGCTAATCCTTTCCATGTTTTTTTCAGAATGATTCATAATGGACAAAATTGCTCTTTTTCATTTAATGTATTTACATATATATTTGAAAAAGAAAGGATTATTTTTACAAGAAAACAATGAGGGTATTTTTTTATCCAAATGAGGTAAAAAATTAATGAAATATTAGATTTTCGAAATTTAATTTTCAAAAAGTATTTTAATCAAATCACCCTTATTATTATGATAAAATAAAAATATTTGTATAATATATGTATGACATATTTGGAAACCTTAGTCGCCCCTTCATCTGTTCTCTCTTTTAGGCCCTTATTCGTTAGAGAGGAAGGGTGGTTTTTTTACCATTCTTGGCCTGAAATCACCAATTCCATCGTTTGTGATAGATACAAGTGTGTGTTCCAGGTCACAGTCACTGATGTTCAGACTGTGATGTTGTTCGGACTATGCTGCTGTACATTCGAACTCCCCTTATGGGACTTAGTGTGTATAGAGCAGATGTGATATATTTTGCAGTAAAGTAAAGGCACACAATTTTTATGTGGTTCAGCAACCTACCTATGTCCACGGGATGTGCCCAAATGTAAGGATTTTCACTTATCGGATTCAAGGTTTACAATTAGTCTTATGTGATACGAGACTCCCTCTCTACTCATGACCCTTATTGAAACCTAATCACTCATAGTGGAATTCAAAATGAACTCTCTCCATTCCCCTCTCTACAACATCGCACACCCATAACCAGTACATCAAAACAAGATGAAGAAAAATAAAAACATCATCTTTGATCAAAGGTTAAAGGCTTTTAACTTTCAATACCTCAATTGAGTATCTGCACTCCGCATTCTTTCAGCATGTTCGGACTTCGTTTGTTCTTCCTCAAGCTCTACTTCTAAAAATCCGTACTAAGCATCTTCCAAAGTCACAAATATATAGCCTTGTATATTCGGTTATGGAAGACTAGATAAGATTGGATCATTATCCTAATATGACTTCAAACCTACCTTGAATTATTCGTACTTTCCTTTAAGTTATCATACGGAAATAGGAAACTTGTTGCTCAAGTATCCTCTTCAGAATAATTTCCTAGATTCTTTCCAATTCTGTTTTGATAGCTTAGATGATCCGATCTTCTTGATTTGCTCTTTATCCGCTTGCCTAAATGATATCGATTTGATCTTTATTTGCTTGCCGAAATTATCTCTAGCCCATAGGTTACTTGCTTCCCAAGTACCTTGACCTCCATGGCTCCAAAACTAACTTGCGTCCCATGTCAGTTTCGACCCTAGTCTAGACTCACAATGACTAGCACATCCCTGCACAAGGGGAACAACCTTAGTCCGAACTACTTCTTGGTCCTACCAGGGACTTCATCTCTAATTCTTCAAATCTTTATCAATTTTGATCTTCGAAGCAGCCTTCTTCTTGTAGAGCCCTTAGGACGAATATAGGGACAATCTTGAACCCAACATTCTCCCTCTTTGTCTATGTCTTCGTCAAAAACATCCCTTAAGGAACTTAACAAGAATGTGCAAAGGCTAGAGAGACAATAGGCACTGGAAACTTGATGAAGATTTCCATCTCATTATGAGAATGCCCTGATTAACCTAGCCATCTATCTTTAGGAAGGAGTTAGAAAGTACAAAATAATCCCTCCCCCTATCATTTTTTCTCTTCCTACTTCTCCCCCTTATTTGATGAAGACCTAAAAGTCAAGGGATCTAGGAAATGGGAAGTCCAGAGGCACATTGTCCTTGCTTTTCCCACTGTTGTGTTTGGACACTGGATGGTCATTGAGGGTAGTCCTTGGTGGTGATGGCATAGGTGTGAAGATCGGTTGGCTAATCTTGCTCCCAAAAGTAGGGTCTTTAGCGTCTGTAGATAGATTGGTCTCTTGTGCATGTGAGACCCGAACTTCAGTCTTCGGCACTAAGTCAGAGTCTCGACTTGGCGTCAGGTCGGAGATGGAATGGGATATGTACTCCTATGGGGTTTGAGGTGTCTGTGCACGTAGCAGAAAACAAAAAATCAACAAAACCCGTTCGAGGACCTTAGACATCGAATGCGGCTCACATGCAAAGGAGAGTGCGAGATTACCTTGTGTCAGTTTAAAAGCCGATATCTCGGTCGAGCAACTTAGGTAGTGCAGACCGAGTCCTGGGTTCTCCTCTAGCATCCACACGAAGGAGTGGGTTGACCCAGCCTCCGAGACGACGGTCTCGGAAAAGGTCCCGGTGATAGCTAAGTCTTGATCCAAAGATGGAGCCAAAACCCGAGTCTTACACTCTCTTGAACACTTCTATGAGATAAGAGATAAGAGAATAAATGGCCTTCCTTGTTTTTTTTTTCTTTTAGGGTTTCCATAATGTTGCTTTTATAGGAAAATCGTACCTTATGAAATGACTAAAATGCCCCTCACCATAAGTGATGATAGGCTACACGTATCCTTATGCGTTATGGTGTGTTCCTTTACTAGCCTTAGCCCGAAGAACCAAACGAGCTCTATTATTTCTGCCCAGTGAGACCTTTACTTTCAGATTCTACTAATCATGACATTCCATTTCTCGAGAATAAACTCCCTCATTTGGATCACATGTCTGTTTCATAATAGCTCCACACTTCTAAGTGTGTGACTCGATGGGATTACGGTTATGTTGGCCCACTTGATTCAACTATTGAATCGAAGCCGGGTCATAGTGGCATCTAGCGACACATCACTGGCCTAAATTGTGGAGAAATTTAGTGGGTATGTTGCATGCTCTTCCACGGACAAATATCGTGTAATTTGTCTTTTTACCAATCTATACCCTACTGGGTTCTGAGCATGGACATTGTGTAGCTCCCACTAGACTGGCTACGCCAAATCTAGCCCAAGTGATATTTGATCTTGTCCCTGAACTCATTATTCATTAGCTATGCACCTGAAGACACTTTTCATGGCATTTCCATTATGGCCAGAGATTCTCAAGTAATGATTCTGACAAGAGGCCATAGGTGTACCCTCCCTCTATTGGGAGTGGTGAATCCTTTGTTTGCTCTTAGTACCTTGAACACCTCGAGAACATCATGGTATTATCGAAGAAGCGACCTCGAGGCAACATGGAATGAGGTCAAAGTATAGAATCAACATCCAAGATATCCTTGAGCACCTCAAGTCTAAGGATACT
Organism: Tetrastigma voinierianum; assembly: GCA_016808115.1. NCBI lineage: Eukaryota > Viridiplantae > Streptophyta > Magnoliopsida > Vitales > Vitaceae > Tetrastigma > Tetrastigma voinierianum. Next base: position 2,333,379 of record JAEQBH010000021.1, read on the forward strand.
TGCACCATTGCTATGATAAGACAATCATCTACATTTAAATAGATACTCCATATGATTGTCTCCTGACAAGTCTCCGCTGTACTTAACTACTCTTAACAAGCATCCACATATTAGCTCGGTGACTCATGATCCGCAGTTTATAAGATCTAAATGCCCAGTCAATCAAGGAGTATGACATAACGCTGGATTTATCCGGATCAACAATGTGATCTTATGATCCTGTAAACAGGATAATTTAAACACTAACATAATTGCATGGTAGGAATCTTTATTATCATGGTTTACATCATGATTTCCTTAATATTTAATATTTATGTATCATGGGCTTCATTAATTTGATTAAAGATATATATCAATTCAACGTATGAATATCAAATTAACGAAGAAGCCTTTCATATTAAATAATATGTGGTGTGTACAATAAGTGCTAATGGCATTGCCTTTAGAGCACTTCTCTAATAAACTCCCACTTACACTAAAGCCAATTGCCTTTTGTATCTTATACCTTAGGCAAATATATGAGAATTATACTTCTTATGGGCAAGTGGCTTAGTAAAGAGATCAGATGCATTCTGATAAGTGGGCATATCTCTATCTTTACATCATGATCACCAATGATTTCTTAAATCATATGGCATCACACTGAGTACTAGTTCAGACCTTTGATGAGATCGTGGTTCCTTTTGCTTTTACAATGGCTCCATTGTTATCCCAATACTACAGTATTGGATCAACAATGCAAGGGACCACTCCTAGTTCATAAATGAACTAACTAGTCTAAACCGCTGCCTAAGTTGCCATCGGAAGCATCGATGTACTCTAATTCAGTAATAGAATCCACAATCATCTCCTACTTGGAACTCTTCCAACTAACCGTGCCATCATTCAATGTAAACATTTAGCCTGATTGAGATTCGAAGTCATCTCCATCAAATCAACAGTTGGCATCTTACTATAAGATCCCCCATCTCCACTAATCAAGAATACATCTTAAGTGCTTCTCAAGTACTTGAGGATATTCCTAATAGCCATCCCTTTGACCCTCACCTAGGTCCAACTGGTATCTGCTCGTGACTCTCAGAGCATATGATACGTTAGGTCTAGTACATTACATAACATATATGATTGATCCTATCACCAAAGTGTATGGGGTCGATTCATGTTTGTCCTCTCATCCTGTGTTTTAGACACATGAACTTCGAGAGGGTGATCCCACTAAACATGGGGATGTATCCTCTCTTGGACTACTTCATGCAAAAATTCTTTAGCATCTAAGCTATGTATGTAGATTGTGAAAGACCGAGCAATCCTTCTTGATCTATCTTTATAGATCTATATCCCTAATATGTAGGTCGCTTCTTCAAGGTCATTCATGGAGAATGTTCCTAGATAATATATTGACCAATTGTAATACTGAGACGTCATTTCCATTAAGTAATATGTTATTCACATATAACATTAGGAACACGCCTGTACTCACATTATCCTTCTTGTACACAAGTCTCATTCGTACTCTGTGAAAAATCAAACTCTTTGATTGTCTCATTAAATCGGATATTCCAACTCCTAAATACTTGCTTCAGTCCATAAATGGATCTTTAAAGTTTGCATACTTTATTGCCATTTATAGGTGTGAAGACCTCCGGTTGTGTCATACACATATCCTTACTTGAGGTTTCCTTTATGACCATCTTCACATCGATTTACCATATCTCATAATCTGTGAGCATCGTGGTAAGGAGTATCATATGGATTTAAGCATGACTCTTGACCCAAAGTCTTGTCATAGTCAATTCCTTGTCTTTGATGATAACCTATAGCTATAAGCCTAGCCTTATAGGTAAATCACATTCCTTCCATGTTAGTCTTCTTCTTGAAGATCCACTTACACCTTATAGGTTTTATCCCTTTGGGTGGTTGCTTCGTCTATTTCGTATGCTGAAATTATTCTCAAGCGTAGGAACTAAAGTCGTCGAAGCGTGCTATTGTAAGTCCACGAGTCCCATTTCCTGAGGTAGTTTCTAGGTGATCCTCAGGGATTGCTCTCTAATGAATGTGCGTTTAAAGTAAAATTTGGGGGGTTATGATTGATTGATTGAGTAACTGATTAACTTAACTATTTTAAAACAAGAAGGGTGAATGATAGGATCCTTAGGTTTTCACTCACCGCCGACCAAGTAATACCCACCTCTTATTCACAATCTCATCTAGTAGCCATTGATGAATGGTCTTCGACAGAAGATGTAACATTAAAGGCTCTTTTAAGACAAAGAACGATTGAGCGATAACAAACACTTGTTCAGACGATTTGCTTGGACTCTTAAGCATTTACGATCGACACAGCGATGTCGCGAGAAGTCTCCTGGATTACATGTTGTCAAGAGGATGTAAACTAAGGTTTTATAAGATTTTCCGCCAAAGTGTTTAGCGTCGTCTGATCCCATTGAAGCACAAAGGAATTGAGGTTGTACCTTGAAGGAGGTGAGTTTCCGTTAGAACCCTATCTGGAGTTTAGAACTCCATTAGAGCGAGAATCGATTCATGGTTAATAAAACACTAGTCGTAATTGTGACTTGAGAAATAACACTTCTATTGCAAGGTTGGGATATCAAAAGCACATAATCCCGTAAGAAAATACCGAGTTATAGAAATCAATTGAAAGATTACAAGTAATTAAAAACTCAGAATCTGAAGAAAAACTAAGTACTCTACTCTATAAACCCTAGCAAATTATAAGAAAAACACTCCAACCGTTCAAAACCAAACCCTAGAATCCAATTCTCTAACTCTGCCCTAAAGTGGGCTTAAATACAATCCTCATTAGTGATCTCGAAGTGGTGGTCGAAAGACGAGCGTGCCCTTGCACCAAGATTGAAATTCTGCTCAAGTCCCGTAGAGATTGCATGTTGGTACGATTACCCGATGAAGTGTGGTGCAATTTACCCTCTACCTCTTCCTCTTCCTTTGTAGCACTACCGGGGCCTCTAAACGTGATTATCATCACGTGATGATCTACATTTGTTCTTTGGAATCAAACCCCTACAAAAATGTGCATGGGACTCAAAAAACACACTTTGCATAAAAGCAGCTAGAAACGATCAAGAGGAAGGCAGGCACTATTACCACACAAAATGAGGCAAAAAATGAGTTAGGGCGTTAAAACCTATATAAATGTTACTTTTATGTATCTGCCCACACCCCCGACCCTCTGACTTGCTAGTCCCTAGTAAGATTTGAACTGGTAACGCCCATCGATTATGAGGTTCAACAAAATGCGCTAAGTTGCAGTTAGGCATTGCAAGTTTCCCACAGGGGCAAAAATGAACATAGTGCTATAACCTGACAGAGTATGCAACCATCTGAACTTAAATGAATACCACAGTCTCAAAGTATTGGACAAAATAACAAAAGCGACACAAAATAGAGATGCTAAATATAAGGCATAGATGCGAAGAGAAAGGTTAGATGAGATCACCAGGCGGGAATGAACTACATTATCACTACAAAACCATTTACCATAGCCAAGCAAACTAACATGCATAGAAGTCAAAGAGGAACATGCATAACTAAAATCAAAGGTCTTTCAAACATGACCATGGGCTACAAAATAGGGTTTACGAAACAAAATGGGTGTTGGCATGACCTGGTGAATCTCTACCAATTATAACACCACCTAATTAACCCAAAATGCTACTACTCTAAGTCCTCCTCCTCTTCAGTCGAGGAGAATGCGTCTTCATCTACACAGTCATCCAGCTCGTCAGAATCCCCTTCCAAGTCAGGAGGAAGATCATCTCCAACAGCGGTTTCTCCTCGTAGGATGTGACTCTCAAGCACAGGAAATTTTATGAATCAGTTATACCTTCCCTAGAATACATTTGAACCATCCTTTAATTCCTCGCTCCATCATTTTTAGGGGATGTACTCCTTCGGACCAAAGTGTGGCGATCACGGCCAAAAATCATTGAAGGGGATGTGATAAATGAGGCCTTAATGGGAAATGCTTCGACTTTTTCTCCATTTTGGTTTGTAGTGGGCCCTAACTAGGAAAATCTTTTTCTCTACGAGCCCCTTATCCCAACGACTTCCACTAGGTTTGTAATAAATTCGGGGAATGGAGATATTACTGTTTTCGAGTTAGGGACCTCGAAAGTCCTCATAATACACCATATTACCAAGGCATAATCCGATAATTTTCCAGTCATTACCTCATCTGAAGTGGATTTCTTCCTTGTAGCAACTTCTCCTTTCCCTTGGCTTTAATCATATTGTGAATGACTTTGTTCATCAATGCAGCACTCAGGCTTCTTCCACTGGGATGAGCTCCTTGCTCAAACCTCCATGGGTACGGGTTGGGTGCACATGGTATTCTGAAACAAGCGGCATCAAACTCTATAATAGCCACGAGGTGGGTCGGTCATGTGTGTGGCGGGCGGACATAATTCAGTGATTGAGCTATCGAGTCAAGGCTGACCATTAATTGTTTCCCCAAAATTGTAATCTCAGCCGGGGTGTCACACATTCGATTCTGAGTTGGAGTAGAATTCCCGACCATGGTCATTAAATAACCTTTTACCTCTTCACTACATGGAATTGCGGTCGATCTGAATAATGACACAGATAGGGTGAGTGAGGGCAAAGCGTGTCAATTCTCACTCCCCGCTCACAATGGAAACCCCGCCTTTCAATTGATTGGACCCACTTTTCCCGCTTTGATTTTGATGATTCAGCAAACATAGCCTCAATTTCTTCATCTTCGCTTTCACTTGCTTCCTCGCTCTCTAATGAGGAACCTTTCCGCTTCCCTTTTCCTTTCTTTACAATCTGCGAAGTATCGGCCTTTCGTTTTTTTACGTCTCACTCCATAGAAGAGCTAGGAGCCTTTCCTCTCCCAGTGTTCTTCAATCTTGCCATAGATATGGCCAAAATGGCGAATATAGCGAGAATAGCCCATACACACACAATGGTCTCCCAATAACCCATCTCGACGATTCAGACTCACCCTTTTCCAGATGGTTAAAATCTTCCTCCCATCTAGTACATTGCGGTGCCTAATCAACCAAGAACATAGAACCACCAGCAAAGCCACCCGACAAAATCCATGTAGACAGTGAAAATCCATTCATTTACTCTCAAGGAGATGAGGAGCACTTACCACGACTGGTCTAGTACTTCTAGTCTCTGCGTGCGGCGTGGATGCCCCGATCGAGCAATGGAACCTTTGGAGGAGCGATTTAACCTAGGGTTTTGCTTCATTAAGAGGAAAATTAGGTTAGGGTTTCTCTTATATAGGAGTTAGGGAGTAGGGATATGAAAGGGTTCAAACTTTGGGGAGAAAAGCCCTAAAATGGCCCATTCACTCATGCCGGTACCGGTACCAGTAAGTGTGGTACCGATTACCAAGAGAATTATCTTGCCCGGGGTTTGTCTTAGGTACGAATAGAGTACCTATAAGTGTGGTCTAGATTTACCATAGCCTCTTGCCCTTGTTTCTAGGTTGATGCGGGGTACCCGATAAGAGTGGGTGCGGGTACCTTTTCTCTGTGCGATTACCAATTTATAGAACTTTCTAGAATGCTCAACATCTTGGATTTCTTGGATGCTCCTTCTTTCTGCTTCATACCCCTTCCAACTGACTTGTGTTCACGGGTATGTACCACTCTTGACACCTTCACCTTTACCTTGGTGCAGCCTCCTCGTAGTCACAATTCCGAGGGTTCGAATAGAATTGGCAAATCAAGGCTCAAGATGGGTGAAAAGGTTTGACTCAATATGATTGAAGTGTAACAAAGAAATGATGGCCTAAAATCATCTTCGACCTACGTGTGGGTGTTCCTCGAGAGAATATGATGCATGTAGTTAACAAGGAATCACTAAAATAATGCAAAGGCAAACAGTGTAAACAAAAAATAGGCAGGCGGGAGAAAATCAATGACTTGTGTAGTGTCAAATAGAGTGATACCAATCAAGATTGACTCTGGAGAATGAAAGAATTGGGGTGCGTGTGGTGCAAAAAAAAAAAGTTTTGTGCATGCTTGTTATTGTGTAAGTGCAGTGAGACTATGTGAAGTGCATACACATAAAGTCAGCGGCACATACATCACGGAGTCCAAGTACCATGCCCGAAAACATGAGTGAAATTTGCATGCACTTAACATGCACTTAATTGGCTCCAACTAATGTATGCCCACCCCCACCGTGGAAGTAGGCATTGCCCTCAATGCACATAGGACACACCCAATATTTTTGTTATATTTTTTTTCGAATAAAGGCAGACTAAATGAATAAAGCATAAAGAAATGCAAGAAAGGAAAAGAAAAACTATATACAAAAGAGGTAGGATAAGTGCAATGAAGGAGCATCCGGTAGAGCGGATCCTGCAGTTCCTCATTACTCCTGGCGGTGAAGTTCGAGAAATGGCTTTAAGCGCTGGCCATTGACTTTAAAAGGTCTTCCCGTTTCACAGTTCTCAGTCTCCGCTCATATATGGGCAAACTACCTTGGCGATGAGCAGGCAGTCCACAGAAACGAGTTTACACGGAAAAATGTGCCAACGAGAGCTGTATAACAATACCTTTTGGTGAGGTTCAAAGGTCTTCCTAATAATGTTCTTGTCATGGAATAGCTTGAGCCTCACTTTGTAGATTCGTGAGCTCTCATATGATTCACGCCGCAATTCATCAAACTCGTTCATCCGCAGTAGTGGTTGTTTACCTGCCTGAGCCAAATCAAAATTAAGAGTTTTAATGGCCCAATATGCCCTGTGTTCCATTTCCACCGGCAGATGACAGGCCTTTCCATAAACTAGCCGATAAGGAGACATACTAAGAATAGTCTTAAAAGCAGTATGGTAAGCCCAAAGAGCGTCGGTTAGTCGAAGCGACCAATCCTTACGATTTGGGGCTACCATTTTTTCCAAAATATGTTTGATCTCCCCATTGGCTAATTCGGCCTGACCATTGGTCTGTGGGTGGTACGCCGTGGAAACTTTGTGGGTGACTCAACAAATTCTCAAAGGGTCGATTACAAAAATAGAGCCCACCATCACTAATGATTGCATGAGGCACTCCAAAGCGAGAAAAAAAATGTATTCTTTCAAAAATTTCAAAACAACCTTATGGTCATTAATTCTCGTTGGAATGGCCTCCACCCACTTAGAAACATAATCAACTGCCAATAAAATGTAAAGGTACCCACAAGAAGGGGGAAAAGGCCCCATGAAGTCTAAACCCCAGCAATCGAAGATCACCAGTAGTTAAAATAGGAGTAAGAGGCATCATGTTTCTCTTTTGTGACCCCTCCCTAATTATTGGCACGGTAGCGAGTTTGTAAGTAGTCTTTAAAAGAGTGGGCGGTAAAGGCCGACGTAGGATTTTGTCGTCGTTTTCTTGCGAAGGAAATGCCCTCCACGAAGCTTAGAGATAAGCGAGAAGGTGAGTACCCCAGTTTGATCGTCATTGGATTCACACCCCGTCTCATCAATTAGTACGGACAGTATTTAAACGATATGGGTCGTCAAAGTAGTATTTCTTTATACACAAAATTTCCTCTTTTCTTTGAGAGGTCCATTGGAATGGGATTTGTCCACGTCACTAGATAGTTTACTATGTCCATGTATAGTGAGTGGACAAGAGTAAAAGTTGCTCATCCCGGGGAAAGTGTCGCCTATGGGTGGGCGCCCGAGTAGTTCTAGGACAACCAAGACCGGGTGGTCAGCTACCACATTCTCAACTTCTTTCTTATCCGTAATAGTCAAGTTAAATTCTTGACAAAGTAGGATCCACCTAGTTAAACGAGGGCAGTATCACTAGCAGAGGCAAGTGCTTCAGCCTTTGCATGATCAGTGAAATGGTTCTGAGGACCCTCAATGTCTGACCTAGACTTTTTCTAGAGGCCAAAGAGCGACAATAAAAACTCTTTTATATTGGTTGTGTAATTGGATTGAATCGGAATCCCCAGAGTCTTCTTTGGCATAGTAGATCCACAAAGCTTTTTATCTTCCCTTTGCTAAGCATTACATGTATAATCACTAGCATCACCGTGAAGTCTTAAGAGTTCCCAATTGGGAATCGCATGATAGGAGGACATTAACATAGTTTTAATTTATCAAAGGCATCCTCAGGGCTGTGACCATGCAAAGGGACGTCCTTGGCAAGCAAACTACATAAGGGCTGAAATTTATGCCTTTGAAATCTTAGAATCTCCTATATAAAATCCTGCATGACCTAAGAACGACCCATTATATCTTTAACACACTTGAGGTGACAAGTTGGAAATCAACTCGACTTTGGCTTTGTCCACCTCTATTCCTTTTTTCGATACTATGTGGCCTAGCACAATCCCTTGTGTCACCATGAAGTGACACTTCTCCCAATTCAGCACTAAATTCTTCTCCTGACACCTCTCTAATACCTTCCGTAAATTCTCCAGACATCCCTCATACAAATCTCTAAAAACAGAGAGGTCGTCCATGAAAATCTCTAGTGAGTTCTATCCTTATGCGAAAATCCCATCATGCACCCTTTGGAAGGTTTACGGTGCATTACATAATCAAAGGGCATTTTCCACAAAGGCAAATGTGCGAGGGTAGGTGAATGTGGTTTTCTCTTGATCTTCTAAGGCTATCTCAATTTGATTGTACCCAGGAGTACTCGTCGAGAAATGATAAATTCATGCCTGCTTGACTCTCGATTTGATCCACAAGGTAGAAGTAGTATTTCTGTACCCGCGTGAGTTTCCTATAGTCTATGCACACCCTCCAACTTGTGGTGACCCGAGTGGGAATTAGCTCATTGTGTTCATTTTCTACCACAGTGACCCTAGATTTCTTAGGAACTACTTGGGTTGGGTGACCCGCACTACTCTGTGGGTAAATAACACCTATGTCAGCCAGTTTAAAACCTCTTCCTTGACACTTCTTTTATTGATTAGGTTCGAGTCGTTCTTTGTGGTTGTCTAGGTTTGACATCCCTCTTCAAGTATGAATCCTATGGCCAATGCGGAATCAAAGGGCTGATTCCCTTAATATCGCAATTGTCAAATCCTATGGCGGTTTGTGGGTTCTCAATATCTCCAAAAGTTTATTCTCTTGATCTGACTCTAAAGAGGAAGATATGATTACCGGGAAAGTTTCTTCTACCTAGGAATGCATATTTGAATATGATGGTAAGGGTTTCAACTCAAGTTTAGGTGGTTTCTCTTCCGAAGGTAACACCCTGTCCTCGATTGGTGGCAATTTCTCAAATTTAGGTGCCCACCCATTTGCTTCCAGTACCTCGCTGTGCTCAATTATGGAGTGCAGAAACTCCGATTCAGATGTGGTTACCTCCTCGGCCAGGCGACACTAGGCGAGACATGAGAGGATCATCGTATATGAAGCATTATCTACGTGGTGCGCTGTAGTCTTATCATATTTACCTCACAGACGTCCTCCTCATCCCACTATTTCCTTGATAACGATGAAGATATTCAAATTAAGTCATATTGCAGAAAGATAATGTCATTAGTCACTCCCCTATAGTGTATGATGGCATTAGCGTTGGCGAGAATGGCCTGCGAAGTCAGGAATTGGAGTCTCTTGATTCACCACGGAGTTGAGTGTCAAGAGCAAGTGCAAGGAAAGTAGAACTTGTCTACTTTCACCACTACATCTTTACTATCCCTCAAAGATTTTCACCTAAATTCGGCTAAATTTGGAGGGGTGATATTGAATTAGTTCTAACTCCTAACCCTAACATGACATATACAGTATGTGTGAGTTAACACTCGCTCCCCAGTCTAATTTCGAATTCCCTACCACTATGGAAATAGTAGAGCTGGAGTCTTTGTATTTTGGGGGCAAATTATTCTGGATCAAGGAGGTGGATTGTTCAGTCATAAATGCATCCTTGTTGACACCTAGTTTTCGTTTTACAGTGCACAAGTCTTTCAAAAACTTGGCATATGACGAGATTTGCTAAATGGCATCCAATAAAGGAATGTTCAACATAACCTATTTGAACAACTCATAAATTTCAGAATGATTTTTCACTTTCTTGGGGGCTCTCAACCTATGAGGGTATGGAGCATGAGGGACATGGGAGGCTGTCTTTCTGAAACCAGCATCAACAACATCTGCCCTAGGAACATGAAACATCGGACATACCTCATCATCCCCGAATGGTTCATTTTGAACATCTTGTATCGTTTCCTTAGGCTGAATGGTTTTGTCAATTACTTTTCCACTTCGAAGAGTGGTGACAGCCTTCTGCCGATGTTGAAGGTGCCATCACTTGGACCTGAGACTCCAACACTATTTTGACCTTGGGGCTTTTGGATGGTTTGAGAAGGGAGTTTCCCTTTTTCTTGTTGAAAATTTCCCATAGAAGAGATATGCTTAGTGATTTGGGATCTCACATCATTCAAGGAGGTTCGAAATTCAGTGTTAGTGGATTGTTGGGTCTGGACAAACTGTGTCACAATATCCTCCAACCTTCTCTTATGTGGAGGTTGGTAAGGCTGTGGGTTTGAATTCCCTTGAGATGAGGGGTGGAAACCTTGGTTAGGGTTCACAGGAAATCCTTGAGGACCTTGATTTTGGAATGGGCCTTGGTTGTTTGGCAAATTGTGTGGGCCTCCCTCATTCCTCTAGCTAAAATTCGGGTGCTTACCCCACCCTGGATTATAAGTTTCGGAGTATGGAGAATTGAAGGGCTTCCTTTGGTAATTAAGAGCATTAGCTTGCTCTTTGGATTGCTCCCTTGACTTGAGGAAGGTTAGGACAGTTAATAGTTAAGTGAGTAGGGTCATATGATGATGCATGTCTCCTCCACTCACAGATCCCGCAGTACCAAAGGTGCCCGAAGAGGTATAAATGGTTACCTCATTCACCTTTTTCAATTCTATGGCCTCCAACTTCCTCGTTAAGTTGGCTATTTTCGCTTGCAGGTCATCATTCTCTCTTAAGTGATGAATTCCTCCCCTTGTAGGTGTACTATGCACTTTAGCGGTATCTAAGGAGGTGTCAGTCTCCCAAGTTCGAGCATTTTACGCTGTTGTATGAAAATTGATTGCCTCCTGACACTTTTCTTACTTAGAACTCCTGCACACATAATTTGGATGTATTGTTTTGTTCAGGATAGTCCTTGGTGAAAATACGCACAAATTTGTCCAACATCGAACCGTAGTGAGGCATGGAGGTCCTTATATCTTTCCCATACAGCAGTGAAAGGTTCACCCAGGTTTTTCAAAAGTTTTGGATTGCTCGCATGAGTGCATTAGTACGTGCGAGAGGAAGAGCCCCATTAAAGGTGATTCATGTCCTCCCAAGTAAAGATTGAATTGGGCGCAAGCGAATGAAACCATATTTTGGCCTTTTCCTTTAGAGAGAATGGGAATAAAACCATACAAATTATATGGAGGGGCGATCCGATAGAGAGGAAAGCATTGCAAACATCCCCAAAATCTCTCATGAATGAGTAGGGGTTCTCAGTCGACCACAGCCCGATACACGAGGAGAAGGCGAATCATCTCCGACTTCATAAGGGTGGTTAGCCTCTTCGGGTAGGAGAGAATACATGAATTTGTTATGGTTCTTTGAGTTAATAAGAGATCACTCGGAGGGTTCTTTCCACATTAGAGTAAAGGGCGAGGGAGCCCGATGTGAATTTCCGGCGAAATTAACATTTCCCCTCTTCTTTGCCCGGGTTGCCAGGTGGTCTGACACCATCTCCTTGTTGTGGAGGTTCATGGAGTCTTTGTGGGTCAACAGGTAACCCTTGGGCATTTGGATTAAAGAGAGTTTGCTGACTCCCGGGATGGTCCATTTGAGGTGTAGGATTCTCTTGAAACAAATGTCTTACTATGGACTCTTCAAAATGTCTTGGAGGTATAATTCTTACAAGTCGGCGTTGCTCGTTGCGAGCCCTGACAGGCATGCACCCAGTCTTACTGACTAGAAAGATATCCTTAGATTATTCCAGCGAATTAAAAGAAAGGTAGAGCGTGCGGATTTTACCCAATGCAATTGCAAATTACCACTAACTCTCTTTGGGTCGACTATTTTCATGCTCCTGACACGGCGCGAAAATGCCGTCTATTTCGTATTTTGAAATTATTCCCAAGCGTAGGAACTAAAGTCGTCAAGCATTATATTACTGTGGGAGTCCACAGGTCATTTCCATAGGGAGTGGTTTCCTAGGTGATCCTTAGGGATTGCTCTCCAATGAATGTGCATTTAAAGTAAAATCTGGGGGGTTGTGATTGATTGATTAACTGATTAACTTAACTATTTTAAGACAAGAAAGGCGAATGATAGGATCCTTAGGTTTTCACTCACCACCGACCAGGTAATACCCACCTCTTATTCACAATCTCATCTAGGAGCCATTGATGAATGGTCTTTGACAGAAGATGTAACATTAAAGGCTCTTTTAAGACAAAGAACGATTGAGCGATAACAAACACTTGTTCAGACGATTTGCTTGGACTCTTAGCTTGCATTTGCGATCAAGCTGCGCGTGTCACCAAGAGTCTCTCGTTACGTTGTCAAACTGATCTTATTTAAGGTTTTAAAGATTTTCATGAAGTGTTTAGCATCATTACAATCCCATTGAAACAAAGAGGAATTGAGGTTGTTACCTTGAATGAGGTGAGTTTCCACAAGTCGGAACCTATCATGGAGGTTTAGAACTCCGACAGGCGAGAATTGATTCATGGGTTAATAAAACACTAGTCATAATTGTGACTTGAGAAATACTTCTATTGCGAGGTTGGGATATCAAAGCCACGAATCCCGTAGAAAATCTGGAGTTATAGAAACCAACTGAAAGATTACAAGTAATAAAAACTCAGAATCCGAAGAAAAACTAAATACTCTACTTTATAAACCCTAGCAAATTATAAGAAAAACTCTCCAACCATTCAAAACCAAACCCTAGAATCCAATTCTCTCTAACTCTGCCTTAAAGTGGGCTTAAATACAATCCTCATTAGTGATCTCGAAGTGGTGGTCAAAACGAAATGTGCCCTTGCACGGGTGAAATTACGCTAAAGTCCCTTGAGTGAGTAGGTACCGATAAGTGTGAAATGCCGGTACCCTTCTGCTCACTGCTTCACTCCTCTTCAACGTAGCCTTGGGGCCTCAGCAGCTGGTTGTCATCAGCAACTTGATGATCTCGTTTGTTCTACGGAATCAAACCCCTACAAAAATGTGCATAGGACTCGAAAAACGCACCCACGCATAAAAACGCTAGAAGCTTGATCAAAAAGGCACCTATTCTACACAAAATGAGAGCAAAACATGAAATTTGGGAAATTAAAACTAAATGTTGCTTATGTATCGATAGTGGTTGACCAAAGTCCATACTCGGTTGATTCACATAGAATCCATTTTTGCCTTCATGGCTTCTAGCCATTTGTCATATTATGAACTATTCAGAGATTCATCGTGGGTAGTAGGCTCATCAATCTCTGTGAGCAATACGTTCCACTATTCACTGATGAGAAATTTATAATTCTTTTGAACAGTACGTATCCTAATATTTAGTGATGTGCTTTTGTTTTAGAAGGATCAACTACTACTTCATTGATATGAATAACAGCCTTAGATCAAGTCAGTTGATATGTGTCTGTTTGAGCACTTTGAACTTCACTAAGTTCATCCTTGCTCCCACTGTCTTCTCTTAGAAGAATCTCTTTCTCTAAGAAGACTATATATCTTGAAACAAACAACTTTTGCTCCAAGGTTTTGTAGAAATGATATCCAAATTTTCCTTAGGATATCCTACAAACAGACACATGTCGGATTTAGCCTCCAGCTTATCTGACAAAGTTCGCGTCTTCCAAGCAAGATAGCCCCATACTTTTAGGTGAGAAAAATAGGGATCCTTGTTAGTCCATATCCCATATGGAGTAACCACAACTGACTTTGATTGGACCTTGTTTAACACTTAAACAGTTGTCTCATGTGCATGCCCTTAAAGTGACTTAAGTATATCTACCTTGCCCATCATAAACCTCACCAAGTCTATCAAGGTTCGGTTTATCCTTTTCACCACACTAGTGGGTGCGATGTGTCAAGTGGAGTCCAATTGGATAAAGTCTCATTATCCCAGAGAAAACCGAGAAACTCTTAGCTTAAGTATTCACCACTTGGATCTCATCTAAGTAATTTGAAAGCTTCTCCCAAGTTCTTTATTCGTTTCATTTTTGAATTCTTTAAACTTTTCAAAGGATTCAGATTTGTATCTCGTAAGATACAAGTACCCAAATCATGAACGATCATCGATGAAGGTAATGAAGTAGACAAAACCACCTCTGGCATTAATGGACAAGGACCACAAACATGGAATGTATTAGGTCTAATGGTCCAGAAGCATGTTCACCATTTCCCATAAAGGGCAACTCGGTCATCTTTGCCTAACAAGCAAGATTCACACTTGTCAAATGATTCACAATCAAATGACCCTAAGCTGCCACAATTGTGAAACTCAGTCATGCGTCTCTCCCTTGCGGGGCCAAGGCGACAATGCCATGAGTAAGATGATTTTAGATTATCTCTCTTTGGTCCTTTTATTGTCATTAACATTTAAATTTGATTGGACATATCTAATATGTAAATCCCATAGCTCAATGTACCACCAACATAATGTAACAACCATTGTTACAAAATATAAATAAAACTTTTCTTGTTCAAACGTGAAACTAGAAATAATGTTTCTTGTTAATGCTAAGACATAACAACAAACTTCCAAATTTAAACAAAGATCACTTGGGAGGTTCAAAACATAAGCCCATAGAGCAGTAGCTACAATTCTTGCACCATTACCAACTCGAAGTACGGACTCTCCCTTTGTGAGCTTCCTATTGTTCCTTAGGCCCTGCATATCAATCCATATGTATGAGCCACAACTGGTATCATATACCCATATGTTGTTAGAAAAACAGTATTAACTTTAATGACATAAATACCTGAAGATATGGTGCATCACATGCCACCTTCTTCTTCGACTCCAAGTAAGCCTTGCAGTTTCTCTTCCAATGGCCAACTTGACCACAATAGAAGCAAGTCTCTTTCGGGGCAGTCTCTTTACCTTTCTTCTCAGCTATTTTTTCCTCAGCTATCTTGAGCATGTCAATCAACTCGGGTATGGTAGATATAATGTGGTCCATCCCATAGTCGAGCACAAACTATGCAAAACCGTTGGGTAACCTCACCAAAATAAAGTCTATACTCAATTCATGATCTATCCAATAACCCAATTGATCCAACCTCTTAATGTGTTTATACATCTTCAGTGAGGATGTCGCCTCCTCCATCTTAGAACCAAAAATCAGTCTAGAGACTTTGAAACTTTCAATGTTCGCCTGCTCATTATAATGTTCCCTTATATGGCGCACTATGGATTTTGCATCCACAGTCTTGTATTGCTTTTGAAACTCAGGTGACATGGAGGTGTGGATAATCAATCCCATCCTCGCGCTATCAACCAAGTGTTTATGATATGCACACTGAACGCTTTTAGGTGCATCGACAGCTGGGGATTCAGGGATTTGCTTAGTAATGACATAGGCTAATTTTTCCCTTTTGAGAACTATTCTCAAATTCTTTAGCCAATCTAAGAAGTTAGGCCTAATCAAAATATTGACATCCATTATCATTTGCAGAGTTCACATTCATTGACATGGTTGGTTTCTTATAACCTAGATGCAAAAGAAATCATGTTAGATTGTACTTTTAAAAACACATGATTATTACGGCTTGATAATTATGCATTATGGCTCCCACTATTTTATTACGAATCCATAGCCCTCACTATTGATTAGAGAGAACCTATATGGAGGTTCTCCTAGTGGGTTGATATACAATATCATCGAGAATTACCTTGGGTTTGCCCAACAAGCTATCTCGGGTCAAACGGTAGGTATCTTGTCCATACCAATTGCAATCGTACTCATTTAAGGAATCCAATATCACCAGCAGTGACCTTGGGTTTACCTAACAAGCCATCTTGGATCAATTATTATACCCATTGCAATCTGATGCAACAATTGAATCCAGTGCTATCAACTGTTGATTTATACACTATCGTTAGGCTATCAACTCATGATACGTGTACGACTTATGTACACTGACCCAACTGCGTCTCTATCCAACATTAACCTTAGGTTTACCCAATAAGCTAATGAGTCTAGTTAAGGTCATCCCATTAATCAGGAAAACTCAATTCCATGGATAGAACATGTCCTTATGGAGTAAGGCTTGGGTTTACCCAACAACCAATTTCCAGAAGAACTCGGGTTCCAGCTATATTAGTGGAAGGCGTTAGCGCCAATGTTAATAATGGAGGGGTTTTCTTTAGATAAATCTCATCATTTCATTAGCATGCTTTATCCATTCATCTCATGAAATTATAAGGATAGTTACTCTAACTATATGGCATGATTATGGACATTCTAAAATCAATTCCATGAGCCAATATGGAATTGACTAGGTCAAACCTAGGGATATGCATGATTATTACAACCCTTCAAAATAAATCAAATTTACAATCTTCGAGGTATTCTTTCTTGGTACCTTCTCCATACTTCTTTCTCCTTTTGCATCTTCACCAACTTATCCTAATCCTATGTAATCTAATCAAATACATATAATAAGAAGAACCTCAAGTTACATTTGAGAGGGATTTAGATGAGAAGATAAGTACATAGAGAAATTAGAGAGAGGTAGGGACACGCATGCCCTATTTACCCAAAAAGAAATAATAATCAAATGTAGTATGCTCAATCACCATTGGACAAAGTCCATAATCATCCATCATGCCAACATACACCCTTAAACATGCATTCTCTAATGCAATCCATTGAAAGTTAAAGATAATGGTACCCTATGATTTCAAAAGCACATGAAAAGGTTTTTCAATACTTGAAATAAAATGATCCATATCGTTTTGTTCAACATTTGAACTACAACCTCAATTTAACACTTGAACTAAAATTGTTCCACATCCATTTCGTTCAACACTTGAACAATAACCTATGTTCACCACTTGAACAAATATGATTCAACAACTTGAATCATGAACCCGGTTCAACTCTTGTATCACAGGCCCGATTCAACTCTCGAATATTTTAGTGATTCAATTCCTTGAATCATAAAACTCGATTCAAGTTTTAAATCTCCAATTAGTTCGACTCCTTGATCCATAATCCCGATTCAACTCCTTGAACCGAAAATTTTCCAAAAGGACGTTTTGTCCAATGTTCTCTAATTGGCAATTTCAACATAGTTTTTGAAATCTATGATTCTAGAAATTTTAAAGCTAAACGGTTCAGTTTTAACTTGCACATCTCTATTTCAAACACATAAGAGCAACGTGTTCGAAAATGGTGCAAAACCATGAGAGAAAGGAAACAAACAAGGAACCATAAGTGCCTTACGTCGCGACGTGTGAACGACGTTAGAAGGGTTCAAAACCCTACTATTAGTCCTCACATCATGATGTTGGGAAGGTTCAAAATGAATGTCACATCATGTCATGTCACGTCATATCATAACATTGGGACGTCGCGACGTTGAATGTCATGACGTTGCTGGGTTCGAATGAGTAATGTCGCGACGTTGGGCATGAACATTGTAACACCCCAAATTATACCATAATAGTTTTATAACATGTTTAGGGTATAAAATAAGTTAAATATGCATATTTCTTTTTCTGAAAAAAAAAATTAATACAAAGTGAGAAAAAAAATGATAAAACCGGAATTAATATAAGAGTCAAGGGTAAAATAGAAAAATGTCACATTAAGGACTCAAGGGTCATAAAGCTAGAAGAATACATGTTAAAGTTGAATATGTGATAAATGAATTGCAAATAGAAATGGAATGAAGGACTTTAATGCAAAAATGGAAAACTTAAACAAAAATGAGATTTGCCAAACAAGGCCTTCTACATGAAATGGGATAAGACCAAATTTTGTCTTAGAATTGGGCATTTCACACTTTGGGAGCTAGGGTTCACGTGAAAGAGAAGAGAAGCAAATTGAGGGTTTTCTATCTCTCCATTTAGTTCAAGGTTTTGCTTAATCAAGAGAAGGAAAGGAAGCAAGGTTCAAGTATTTCAAGGAAATCAAGGTTAAGAAACCATCTTAACTCTCTATTTGTTCATGTTTAAGGTTAGGAGGAACCCTAACTTTTCTCATTCATGTGTTATACTTGTTAGAGTTGGGTTGATGTTTGTTTTGATTTGGATTTGGGTTGTATGGATTCTCCTTTTTGATTGTTAGGAAAGTCCTAACTCATTTCGTTTTATTAGCAGGAGAACCTAACTCTTCCATCTTTGGGTAATTTGTTTTTGAATTGGAGTTAATATTACTTTGGGTTAGTTTTTGGCTTATAAGTCTTAAAGACCAAAAGTGTAAAAGATATAGGTTTTGAAGGAATTCTTTGTCAAAGTTTTTTTTTCAAAAACCAATGTTTTTGTTTTGGACATAACTTGACCTCTTGACCTCCAAATTGGATGATTCCAATTGTAGATGGTGTATAAGACTCATGGATGAAAATTTCTAGAAGAAAAAGAGACCTAAAGTAGTCCAGAAATAGCATCCATGTTGGTGTTTCCGAGATGGACCAAAACAGAGTCTAGAAACAATAAAATTTCTGGGTTGTGTCATGTTTTTGTTTTGGCCATAACTTGGCCATTATTCATCCAAATTGAGTGATTCCAGTTGGGAAAGAACTCTAAGAAGTAGACCTACAAAATTATAGAAGGTACCAAGAAGAAAACCTGACCCTAAGTCCCCTAGTTTTGAAACTTAAGTGAAAATATGGGTAAGCTGTTGGGTTATCCTCTATTTTGGTACAGTTTTGGTGTTTTGGCCATAAGTTAAGTTGTAATAATCCAAATGTGATGATTCCAATTTCTAATGAAAATAGACTCATATAGCTATCATTTTCTTGAAGGAAGTTTGGATAAATATGACTCATTTGTTCCCAGAAAATTTTGCAAGTGAAGGTGTATTGGGTATAAATCAACCCTAACCAGAAACCCTAGCATGCACGACTGATTTTTCTTTGTTTGTTATCTGATTGTGACATATTTGTGATGGATTAGGGGTTGGTGATGATAAAACCTAAGCTAAGATCGGGATTCAAGGAATAGGAGTCAAGAATCGACAACCCTTTTGGTTTGTTCTTCACATTTCTCTCCTTGTTTCGGTGTTGTGATTATTTTGTCATCAAACTTGAAGTATTGATATAAAATCTGCATGTGTGCTTGGTTTGAATATAAATAAATTAACCATAAATAAATTGGTCGCATAGCTGGTTAATTGATCTCATGGATTAATATGAAAAGGGAAGGCAATGTATGTTATCAATAACTGTGTAGTCGAATGTGGCTGGTGTGTGGTCTTGCTGTGCAAAATCAATGACGTATACAATTATGTTTCCAAATCTATTAAAGGTTTGGGCAGACTGAATAATACAAACCACAAAGTAAGTGAGTTAAAATGAAGGAAAAGTGGATCGGATTATGGCCAAACAGTAGATAAGAGCCATGAGATGTGTAACTTTTGTGTGCGTAATTATCGACTCGGGAATAAATTGGTTTTTAAAAAGGTTAATCTGATAGTTAACTTAGTGGTAAAAGTAGGCATATTGGTTGTAAACTCGCTGCTATCGGGGAATTCTCATGGAATATAATCTAGTAACTTTACTATGACTAATTCACACCCTCAAGAATGTTGAACACATATTCTAGCTAGGATGACGGTGATACCAATAAGGATAAATGTATAAAGATCGCGAATGATATGATCGATAATGACATATTGATCCAGAGCCCAATCCAGAGACAAGATTGGTAAAGATACCAAAACGCAATGCAAAATAACCAAACTGGTAACCCAAATGATAAGACTGAAGATGCTTTTAAACTCCACAAATACTGAATGCAGGACCGCGTTGGTGATTCCGTTTATCCTATGCACCGTAAATTTCCCGCTAGATTCGCTTAAGGGCAAAATGGTTAATGTAAATGTGTAAATCAGGTGAATTGAGTCGTGAAAATACTAGTATAAACATGAAAAGTGTGAATCATTGTGTTTTTATATGCAAGATAAAATGAATATATGTTAAACTATTATAAAATCACACACACACACACACACACACACACACACACACACACACACACACACACACACACACATATATATATATATATATATATTGTATGATCACATAAACAAACGTCGAATGTTTGGAAAATAAACATATTATGTAATTGAGATGATTGATCGATGCATATGGGCAATGTTATTTATATGATTATAGCGTGCATATATATGTCAGATTGATTGTATGAAATGAGCATTAGAAACGGTAAAAAATCACTAAGCACTTAAAATGCCAAGGCTGATTTCCTCACACAGTACCACGTAGATAAGAGTTAAAGATCAAGACTGATAGATAGAGTCATCGGCCATACGCTCAAGATAATGCAAATGTTCCATTTCATGCATACCACTACATTTCACATCATGTAATTATTTTGTATGAAATCAATATATAAATCTTAATGGAAATGTATTTTAATATTGGGGTGAAAAGGGGTGAACTCTAATAATATTTTTGTAAATGTATGTTGCAAAGGCATGGAATGCCATTTTGTATCAATATACAAATTAAAGAATAGATATGGGCTATCTTGGAAATGGATATACCGTCTTTTCTCTATAGTAATGAAATTTGCAAGGAGTAATGATACTATATATTAATATATAAGATGTTTATACGAAACGTGTTTCTCAATAAATGGTTTCAAAACTAGTCCGCATCCCCTGATCCTGCTTACTCAGCCGGTACCGAGGTCATGGCTAATATTTTGCATCGAGTTATAGGCTTCAGTGATTCTACGAATTGACTTGATTTATGCGTGATATGCATTACACGGTATATAAAGGATGACGTGACACCGATGCGCATCAGACGGTCTTAATAGGTTAAGCATGGAAAGTTCAAGCCCCAATAGGGTCAGAGGTGACTCGAGGAGTCGCCTAAATAGCTCTGCTAGTGTGGATGGTGGGCAAGCATCCCATGGTCCATCAATACATGAACAGGGACAAGCCATAGGAAGTGATGTCGATATCTTCCAAAAAATAGATCAAGCATTGCAAAGAGTAGCGCACCCAATCCAAGTTGTCCCACAGCGGACAATAATAGAGAGAATGGTGAAATACCGACCCATAGAGTTCCTTGGAAAGAAAGATGATGAGCCTTCCACTACGGAAAATTGGATCGGAAGAACAGAGAGGATGTCACACCCCCGAACCTCTCGCCCAAAGTGATGAAGGGGCGAAATCCATGCCCGACTCTTACTGCTTTTTTCTGCATTGCGATCCCAAGTCTTATAACTTAATCAAAATATTATATACAAAGATACAAAATAAAACTAATAACGTAGAGGGTGTTTTCATAAAGATAATGTATACACCTGAGTCCATTTACATATACATATACAAAAAAAAAATTGTACATTTACATTTACATAATCAAAGCGCACAACCTACTGTGATGGACTCCTACTAGTTTGTTGGCCCAATAGATTGTGGAAGATCTCGGACGTCCTCCTCTGTACCTACATAGATTAAAACCCGTGCTAAGCTTACCGCTTAGTGGGAAACATATGACTTATACGTATACATATGAATTAATACTCTTTTATAATAGGCATATAACAATAACAGATAGACAGTAGTAGATATCGAATCTGCATGACCATAGCAAAATTAATACATACCCTGTACTTATAGCAAGACTTTATACTTATCCGCATATCTCGTAGGAGTTGGCAAGAGTTTATACTTATACTCCGAGGTACCCAGAGGCGCGCAGCTTATGCTTGTACGTATACGCGTAGGGTACTATTGCAGCTTATTCTTTAACCTTATTCGTTATTCGACTCTTATCATAACTGCTGATACCTAGACTAAAGATAGAGATGTCACACTCATTCCTTGGCCCGACCCGAATGGTGGATCCGAACCGAGTCCGGGGTGCGAGACTATATACTGGGACTCTACCTATTTTTTTTTTAGAGCTAAACTTATACCTGTGAGTATACTAACAATTTCTGTCATAACAAAAATCATTTACATATACAAAAGAACTACCACCATAGTGGTGTCTATCAGAATCTATACATATATACTGAGTCCCATTTACATATACAAAAACTGTACTTTTACATTTACAAATCAGAGCGCGGGACATACTGTGATGAACCCCTAATAGTGTGTTGCCCAAATTGTATGCTAAGATCGCAGAGGTCCTTCCTTTTTGTACTCTACACATTGAAAACCCGTACAAGCTTTACGCTTTGAAAGGAAACATGATCTAGAATCTTTATACCGTACACATGCATTTATACTGACTATAATAAAAATGATATAATAATAATATCTACAATTCTTCAGGAATTATATAAATAGATTTACATACATAATTATCCTTGTAACCAACTTATGCTTGTTCGTGATCTCCCAGATAAGTATAATGGAACTTTATACTTATAAATTAACTTATACTTACTCTGTAACTTACACTACAGGTAGACTTATTCTTATTCGACCAGAGACATATATCATATACTTGTCTCCCGTAGGACACATACTTATACTTATCTCCCATAGGACGCATACTTATATAGATTCCTCGTATATGTATCCAGATCTCCCAAAGGACATATATATCGGACTTATACTCGATATCGTTCTGACTTTTATAATTATTCTCAGATCTCAGGGAGGTAATCGTGCTTAGACTCACCGAGGCACCGTATGTACTACAAAACTTATAATCGGGTACTTCAGATTCTCTACTTGTACTAATGGCATATCCCCGGGTTCACGGAACTCTATACTTGTGACATCGAGCTTATTCTTGTATTTTGGATCTTCTACTGCTTTACTGAGCATATACTTGTCTTACTGATTCATACTTGTGTTATAGAGCTTATTCTTGTATTTCGGATCTTATACTCAGATACAAGTAATCCTATTCTCGCTTCTTTCTCGAATCATTTTCTTTTCTTTTCATGCTTCGCCAGGATTTCACATATGGCTATAGAAGTTGACATTCACCTACGATTCAATGTTGAATCCCTCGTCCTCGTTCTCATCTCGCAGCAATGTGATCTCACATTCAATATTGCAATCTCACATATGGCCATAGAAGCTCCACAGCATTTGTATTTATGTAAGATGCCCAATATGGAACTCGTCATGTTTGCCATTCAAGAGTACGTGATCCACATTCAATATTGCAATCTCACATACTACCATGTGTCGACATTCACGATAGATTTAGTTGTATCCTGTCCTATTTGTCATTCAATAACAATGTGATCTCACACTAATATTGCACCACATATGTATATAGAAGTTTACATTCATGACATATTCGCTTGTTGGAATCCTCGTCTCCGCTTAATATCAGTAATGTATCCTCACATTCATTAATTGCAACCCGCATGGTTGCAGGTCTATTATCTCACACAGATTCTAGCTTGTTGAATCACCTGATCACTATTCAAGAGTGTTTTGATTTCTCATGGAACATATCGAACGTGCCTTCCTAATGTGAATAAGTAAATGTGAAAGACTAGCAAGAGGCCAGCACGATCGTAACTTGCACTCATTCATTCATGTACTTTGTTCCCATGACCCATTTTATTTAGAAATTGGAATCATTCCAATTGAATCATCCAATCTAAAGTTATGGAATTTTCATGCCAAACTAGTTAGTTTACCGATATTACACTAGGGACAATTTGTAATACTCATTTTTCAAGGGTCTTAACTTCATATTTGACACTGGTTCTTTATACTCCTTTAAAGATAAGGTGCTGGGCGCTTCCTCCAACTTGGATCACCCAAACGGAAAGACTAATACTCAAGATACGCCCTAAACAATCGTGAACATAACCATAAATTAGCTTGAGCATGGCCCTTTAGTGAATTTTTATTGCAATATAATCGAATTTGAAGGTGCTATTTGAGTGTTTATTTTCCTTGAAGTCTAGTTTAACCAAAACTTGAATCACTCAAATCGGGTAGAAGCCAATGACTAAGTTATGGCTGAGAAATACGAGACAAGTGCGAAATAGAGGCATTGGGTCACAGTCTGGAATCTGGGTACCGATTAATGAGGCTGCTATGATAGGTGCCACTCACATTTGTGCCGAGTGCCACTATCAAAATTTCCTAGAAAATGTGGTTTTCTCCCATTTTCCATATTTTGGTACCCAGATCAACTCAGTAATCAATATACGCATCAAAACACACTTCATGTCGTCTTACTCGCCTCTATTCTACTCAAATCATCTTTAAATCTTATCTTTGCCCAGCCATTTTCATGAATTACTCCCAAAACAACAACTGTATGGGTCATAACCCATACATAAACCACAAGTAAGGATTAGTTAGGGTTTGTTCTAACTTGACTCCATTACTTGCAATTAAACCATGAATCAACCTCGATAGGTTATATTTTCTTGTACCATTTGGTTTTACCAACCCTACTTTCAAGAAATCTAGGGTTAGGATGAAATCCTAACAAAACCCTAGGTTTGAAAACCATAGAAATCCCTACCATGGTCCAATTATACATAATCCCATACAAAATTCATAATTTCCATACAAAATCAAGATCCATATCTTAAGCGACGCTTCTTCTTCCTTCTTCTTCTTCTTCTCCTTCCCTTCTTCTTCTTCTCCCGGTTTCTCCCCCCAAGAAATGAGACCAAATTTGGTCTTAAATTAAGGATCTCTCCTTAGGCCATGTTTGGCTCCCAAAGTATTTTTTTTTGGGTTAAGTTTTCATTATTTCACTAGTCCTTAGGTTTCTTCTATTTTTTGCAAATCAAGTTAGGCATATTTCTATTTTAACCCTAGTCTTTCCTTTTATGACCCTTTAGGTCCTCAGTGGTAAGTACATATTTACCTTTGCTCGTATTAATTTCGGTGTCGTTTTATTTCGAAAATTAATATTTAACTCTATTAAACCACTAGCGTAATAGAAAATTGCTAGGGTATATTTCAGGGTGTTACATAAGAAATGAGTAGGACCACCGACATAAGAGAAATGAGTGAGATATGTATAATAAGTGCTGAAGGTCTTGTATAGTACTAAGGTCTTTGTAGCATAATTAGAATCTTTGAAGCATTGATCGAGAGACGTCTTTATCCATGAGTGTCGTGCGGTAGTAGAGATCTTGTGAATCGTGACCCGAGAGCGTCTTTTGATCAGCGCCTTGGCAGAGATCAACCGTGCTTGTGAGAGTCTTAAAAACCTTTGTGTCGAGGCGTGTCTGGCACGTAACGAAGTGTCGTAGCATTAGCGGGAGTGTCAAAGCACTAATCGAGGCGTGTACGCACGTAGCAGTGTTGTGTCATTCGATATGCAGTGTTGGAAGTGTCCTCTGATTATATGTGTTCGAGACTTACTGTCTTCTCCTTAGGGCATTAAGTTTGCCCTCATCGAACTTCTTAATAGGCGATCTGGTCCCTAATTTTCATTTTACCTTACAAACATGGAGAGGACCCTTTCATACATATAAGATCCTCATTAGTTCAATGAAGCCAGTCCTCGAACGGAATAACAAAAGCAAAACAAAACCTGAAATATCTCCGTACGTGAGCAGTAGGCTACGCCGGTAATGCAGCGCGAATCCTCACCGGTACTTGCAGCGAACTGGACGTGCAGCGCTTGGTGTGGGCCTTTATCTTCTTTGCGTAAAAATCACTATATTTACTGACACGTAGACCATAATTCCAGTTTTGCTTTCTAAATTGATCCATTTTCAGAAATCGACCAAAACCTTCAATTAATCCAAAAGCATCATTGAAAACAACTCTCAAATGGGTTCTAACATCACCAAAACAAAACATGGAGATTAATTAGGGTTTTTCCAAACCCAAACTCAAATACTTGTAAGTTAGGTTAACTTCCTAACACCTAAGCGTATATATAGCCAAACCAGAATCATACTCATCTTATACAAACTAAAGTTTTACCAACCCAACATTCAAGAAATCTAGGGTTAGGATGAATTTCTAACTAAACCCTAGAAAATGGGACAAACTAGTATCCATACAAAACCATAGTGATCCATACACAAATAGTTTCCATAATTTCCATACAAATCCCTAGTTTCCATACCTTTCTTCTCTTCTTCTTCTTCTTATCTTCCTTTCTCTCTTCCTCTCTCTCTACATTTTTGGCTCTCCAAAATGAGAGACTAACTTGGTCTCACCCCCTTTTGATTTTTAATTTTCCATTTATTGCGCTTTGGTCCACACATTCCCTTCTATTTGCACCACAACTTCCCATTATTCCACTTTGGTATATAATCTTATTATCTTATGACTTTTATATCAGTTTGCAAATTCACACTTTTTACCCTTGTATCTTGTACAAATTAAAGGTTTTAATTTATTGTAGCAATAATTGCGAAAAATTGAGTACCACACTGCAATACCACTAGCAAGTTGAAAGCAGCCCAGGGTTATATTGAATCATTGCAATTCTCCTCCACTCACACATAAAAATACGATTTGATCTTGAAATTGCATGTGGATGAAGAGTGAGGGTCTTGTACCCTCATTATCGGTCTGGTTCCCTTAGCCAGCTCTTCCATACGTGATGTTGCCAAAGCACTTTTACGGAGGTTTTGCATTAATGTAGCATCTTATTCCACGTCACAAGAGAAAGAAACACTGGCTCTTGAAAGTGAAATCTTCTTATACTTGCATATCTTGTAGCAGTAATATGTGCGATGTGTCGAGCAGGTATTTAAATAGATACATATGGCCATCGTATGTTGGCTAAGCTCTAAAGAGTACTTAAGCGATGCGCTCTTGGACTAGCTCTTTCTAAAATCTCGTAAAGGGTATGAATCTTTGGACTGGGTTTCACTTTTCTTCCAAAAATGGAGTATCTTTTCCACGAAGATACTTTTAAAAACACTTTGTCTCTTACTTCAAACTCTATCCTTCTATTTAAATTAGCATAAGACTTTTGTCTATCCTTTAGTGACTTTCAACCCTACATAAATAATTTGAACTTTTTATTCCAATGTCTTGCTAAATCGGGACCAATAATCTTATGCTCATTCAACTCTGTCCAACACATAAGGGTTTTAATCTTCTTTATAAAAGAAATATGGTGTCTACGTGCGGTAATAAGCTGACTTGTTATGAGCAAATTCCATAATTGAATATACCTCTCCAACTGGCAAAATCTAATACCTGGCCCGAAACATATCTTCCTTTTGAATCACTATTGTTTGTCCATATGTTTGTGGATGGAAACGTTCAAGTCAGTCTCGTACCGAAGTGGTGTAATTCCTTCTAGAACCTTGACGTAAACCGTGGATTGCAGTCAGACACTACTGATAAGGGAATCATGCAATCCCAACAATTTTTGCTCACAAGTTCCTCAGATCCATGGTGATCGAGTCGGTTCAGTGATGACGGACTTAGTCCAATCACATCCTGGTCACTAAAAGCTACAATAACTAGCTGGGTGAGGGGAAAACCGGGAAGCGAATCCATAACAATGTTTATCCTTCCATTGGGAATTGGAAGAGGATTAATAATAGGATGGTACTTAGTGTTATTTTATATTGGCAATTGGTGATCAAATCATAAAAAGTACTATTTTGGTATATTTATTGTAGGTTTTGAGCACTTTTTGTGTACTAATCAACGAATTAACTTTGATTTACATTAAGGTCGATTTATTCTACGTCGCATTTTGTGGCTAATTTTGTAGTTTTTACCAAGCTATTAATCTCCAAGATTGTCAAGTTGGTCAAGCACAAATTTAGTCGGCTTCAGCATTAATGTCATGTCGAAGGAAAGAAGGAAGGCAGGCGAGAAAGAAGAGCGATTCTCACCACGGTCACGAAAATTCGCACCATGGTGCTGAGTGCTCTGTCTGTGTTCATCTTATGTTGGCCTTTTGACTTATGTTGGTCGTCTTTTGGCTTTCTTCTAATTTTCCCCATTGTAATAGTAATTTTCTTTTTTGGTTTTAGTGTTATTTTTATAGAGGGATTTGGCTATAACCCCCGAGCGTCTTGTAAGGCATCTCCTTCATTAATAATTTTTTTGCCAGGAAGCTTTTAAGCTCTCTGCTGTTCTTCTTTCCATGTTTTTCTTTTTCTTGCACTTTCCGGCTGGCCCCAAGCAACCCTTAAGGATGACAGCTGAGGATCTCTGACTGGCTTCCCCTCCCCTTGAAGTAGAGGGACAGGTGAGGATCTAAAGGTGGCAGGGTTCCCGTTTTCACGCAGTGCTGAGTGTCATTTATGTTCTCCTTTAACTCTTAGGTTTTAGATCCCTTCGATTCATGTTGAATGTTCGGTACTTGGTAATCTTTTGGTGCTCTTGATGCTTATTACTAGATCTTGTGATGTTGTTAGGTGCATTTATTAGCCATTGTAATGAATTAAGAGACTTGTTGCAGCGATTGAGAACATTAATGGCGGTGGAATACCATTTTCGAGAGGAATTTAAGCCAAAGATTCAGTTTTATAACAAATGAAGATGCAGTTCGAGAGATGACATAGGTCATCGTCCCAGCGAAGGACTACAAAAACCCTAGTTACCCTATGAATCAGCCGATGACTGCACTTCAAGGAGTTCTATTTTATATTTTTACTTTGTTTTACTTTAGTTTAATAAATGGCAAATTTGTTTTTATGAAAGCGCAAATAAATTGAGGTCGCATTTAAGCCAATGTAATCATTCTATGAAGAAAACTCATCACACATGTTAGACCCTAGAGCCACTATCTGCGATGGCTTTGCTCTGGCGATGAGGATCCCTAGGTTATAAATTTTGTTGATTCTGCATACCTACTGTGGCACGAATAAGTTAGACACTTAGACACGTACTCAGAAATGTCCTTTTTCATCCCTCGCCACCAGTAGTACTGTTTCATATCCTGGTACATCTTATTACCTCTAGGGTGCATGGTGAAAACTTGATGTGTGAACTTTCATCTCAATATCTTGCTCTCAAATCCATAACATTCGATTTTATAATCGGCTCTTGTACCACAAACCTCCACTTTCATCTATGGCATAATCAGTCTTGTCTCCAGTATTGACTAACTTCACTATCTCTTGTAACTTGGCATCATCTTTTTGAGAATTTACTATCATTTGCTTCAAATCCGGTATAACTCTCAATTGAGCCAACAAGGCTGCATTGGATGCAAGTCTCCAATCATAATCTTTCAAAGTCAAGCAGAAGTCATTTTCCTACTTAAGGCATCTGCCACTTTGCATTTGCTTTCTCGTTATTGTCAATTATACAATCATATTCTTTAAACAATTCTAACCACGAAGCGTTGCCTCCAGTTCAAATCTTTTGAGTTAGCAAATATTCGGGACTCTTTATGATCGATAAAATTTACATTTTCTCATATAAATAAATATAGCCAAAATTTCAAGTGAGCCTTCTGTTCTTGTTTCCGTCATGAGTGGGATAGTTTTATTTGAAGCGATTTCAAGCTGTCTGGAAGACATAAGCCACCACTTTTCGTCTTGGCATCAATCATCCCAGACACATCCTCGAAGCATCAGCGTGCTTCTCACCTGGTTCTGGTCGAGAAAACATCGGCTTCATAGTTGGAAATAACTTTTCGATATTGGATTCGGATCGGATACCTGACACTATTACTTAGGACGGGTAGGAACATTTAAGCGGGCTATTTTCCTTATCTGTCAAGCTATGGCTAGATGTTTGGATAACCAATCTATTCCCAATATCAAATCAAACTCATGAAAAGGCAAAGCAATTAGATCAACCGAGAGTTCCCTATTATGTACCATTAGGTGACAATTCTTATACACGCGGTTGACTTTAACATTATGCCCTAGAGGACTTATAACAAGTAGGTCATAAGCTAACAGCTTTACTGAAGGCAATTTATCATTCATTTGTTCCATGCATATATGAATGTAGAGCGGGTCAGATTAAAACGCCACAGTCGATATCAAAGAGAGTGAAAGTACCAACAATAACCCCTGGTATGTCTGGATCTTCACGAGCTCTCATATAAGCTTCGAGTGGTCTTGTATGACCAGACGATTCCTTTGTCTACGAGCACTACCTTTTTCGCCTTGTTTCCGCCGTCCTCTACCCTGCTCTGAATTACGTGAAGTACATTTGAACCTCCTTTACCACTTCATTGAGGATTTCTAGAACTTCCTGATCCTCGTGGGCCGGTTGGCTATCATGGTAGTGTTCCCCCTTCGAGCAACCGCCCCCGATTACCCGTGCACGCAAATACCCGAGATGATACTTGCTGGCGATCACGGGCATGCATCTTTCCTCTTGTCGGTTAGAGGTGCCTCGTGGAACCTTGTGTTATAGTAGGTCCTTGTTTCCTACCCCCCTTATACAGACCTTATGCGAATCACTTGTGACTCTCTAGGTCTTTTCCCAAAGAGAACCCTCTTGAGACTTTTCTCTTTCTTTGTTTCTTGAGCTCTTCATTTCAAACTTCTCAATTTTATAGCCGCAGACTATTGAGTAAAAATTGACAACTATGTAATGCTCTTAGTGAGGTACCTTTTTATGGACTCATGTAAGCCTCCTCAAAACTACTCTACATTTGAATTTTTTCCATAGAGCGGATACATTGCATATTTACTAAACTGGTGAATTCTTTCTCATGACCACCATCTTGTTTCCCTTGTCTTAGAGTAAAAATTGCTTCCATTTCTAATCCTTGTAATCATGTTGACATACTTAGTATTAAACTACGTAATGAAGTAGTCTAAATGCTTAGATCAAAACTTGATGGATTTCTCAAAACATTTCCGCAATGCAAAAACACCTCTGTGATAAATTTGCACATATTGACCTTTTGGTCAAATTCTCCTTCTATTTGCACCACAACTTCCCATTATTCCACTTTAGCATATAATCTTATTATCTTATGACTTTTATATCCAGTTTTAACAAATTCCGCACACCCTTGTATGTATACAAATTTCGAGTTTCGAAATTTCTCCGCTACAAAACAATAATTGCGAAAAAATTCAAATTATACCTATAACATACCACTAAACATGTTGAAAACGACTAGGTATATTTAGGTGTTACGGAGGATTCAACCGATAAATACACACACAGAGGAGAGAATTTAGGGTGTGCGACCTCCTTCTTGGGATGATGCTTACTAGTGGTGGGTCTCCGAAGTGACCCAGCTAACGAAATATAACATGGGAGTTTTTCATAGCAGAATTTAGAAAGCAATACGTGGGTCGAATTTACCTTAGCAATATGAGAATAGAATTCAACAATTTGAAGCAGAGGCAGATTAGTGTGATAGAGTATCAGAGGGTCCCGATTGAGCAAATATGCTCGAGAGATGTTAGTTGGAAGGAAGAAAAGAAATCTTAGTAAGTTTGAGGATGGCTAAATATTATCCTCTGAGGTCTATGTCATAGGATTCGATACATAGTGATTACTCTAAGATGTGCTTATTGCATTAAATGTGAAAGGGTGAAGAAAGAAGGCACGACAAAGGAAATAGAGCGGGAGTAAGAAAAAACCCCGAATTGGTCAGTTCTTATCGACACGAATAAGAAATTTAAAGGTCCATAGGGTTCTAGTCAACCTATCATAAAGGGACCAACTCAAACAAATAGTAGTAAGACTACTTTTCCATCACCATCAGTCGCTAGTGCCCCAAGAGGCTCATCTAGAGGACTAGCTCCTCCTTATTGCACACATTATGGGAGGAAACATAAGGGAGATTTTTGGAGATAGATAGGTGCTTGTCTTGTTTGCGGATCTAATGAGCACAAAGTAAAAGATTGTTCTAGATCTCCTTCTTTCACAACACCTCAGACTGGGGGTACAGTTTGAGTCAAGAGGGGAAACAAGGGCTGACAAAGTCTTGCATCACCCAGCGCTCAGGAATAGTGACATAACCCATAGGCGAGCCGGACTGCATTACTCGAAGCTAGAACATATGCAATGAAGAGTACATTAAAGATAAGATGCCGGGATGTGATAGTTATTAATTTCAATATCTTTGATGCTGGTATCCCTTATAGACCCAAGGTCAACCCATTGTTATGTTTATACTTGACTCTTGGGTAGTTCTTGAAAGTGAAATCGAGTATGATATCTTGGTGACAAACTGCTTTCGAGGCCTGGTCTTGATTGTGAATAGAATCTATAGGGTTGTCCCATCAGAATACGAGAGTATGAGTTTTCGGGAGACTTGATCGAGTTATCATTCAGAGAGTTCAATGTGATATTAGGGATGGATTGGTTGTCCTGTCACCAAGTGGTGGTTGATTGTAGAATGAAGCGAGTGACCTTGAGGACATCGAGTGGAGAGGAAGTAACTTTCATCAGCGAGAGGTCGAACCACCTCTCTAATGTGATATATGCCGTCACTACTAGAACGATGGTTCGGAAAGGGTGTGAAGCCTATTTGGCATATGTGTTTGATACGGAGAAGGATGAGCCTAGTTCTTCAGACAACCCTCCAGTTTGTGATTATCCGGACATGTTTTCGGAGGAGTTTCTAAGGTTGCCTCCACAGAGGGAAATTGAGTTCGCAATTGAAGTTGTTCTAAGTGCCGCTCCGACATCCATTACATCGTAACCCAGAATAAACGGTGGAGTTAAAGGTGAGCTGGGTTGCAATAATGTTCAGGACAGTTAGTCAAAGTGTATCCCCGTGGGGGAGCTCGATGCTCTTTGTTAAGAAGAAAAATGATACACTTCAGTTGTGTGTTGATTATAGACAATTGAACAAGATAACAGTGAAGAACAAGTACCCATTACCCAGGATTGATGACTTATTCGACCAATTGAAAGGTGTGGGTGTCTTTTTGAAAATCGACCTACGATTTGGGTATCATCAATTAAGGATTAAGGATGTGGATGTGCATAAGACGGCGTTTAGAATGCGGAATGGACATTACGAATTCCTTGTAATACCATTTGGGTTGACAAATGCACCAATGGCTTTCATGGACTTAATGAATCGTGTTTTCCGACCATAGATCGGTTTGTCGTGGTGTTTATAGACAACATCCCTATGTATTCAAAGGATCGGGAAGATCATGATACGCACCTTTGGGTAGTGTTAGAAACCTTGAGGAAGGAACAGTTGTATGCAAAATTGAGTAAGTGTGAATTTTGGTTGAGAGAAGTGTCTTTTCTTAGACACATTATGCAGGAAAGAAGGGTAGGGTGGATCAAAGGAAGGTAAGGTGATGGAATGTGAAACCCATAGAAATATGCGAAGTTCCAGCCTTCTGGGTTTTGGCAGTTCTTATCAGAGGTTTATTAGGACTTTTGATGACTGAACACGACAAGCGAGATTACTCACAAAGAATGTGAATTTGAGTGGAGTGAAAAGTGTCAAGCTAGCTTTGAAAATTTGAAAGCATTTTTAACCGAGGCTTCGGTTCTTACTCATTCAACCTTCAGTAAAGAATATGTGATCTTCAGCGATGCTTCGTTAAATGGACTCAGATGTGTCCTTATGCAAGAGGGTAAAGTGGTAGCTAATGCTTCAAGGCAGTTGAAGCCGCATGAAAAGAATTACCATATGCATGATTTGGAATTAGGCGCCATTGTGTTTTGCATTGAAAATATGGAACACTATAAATTCTGAGGAGAAAATTGTTTCATCTATCTAGATCACGAAAGTCTTTTAAGTATTTTGCTCGCAGGGGCTTAACTTAAAGACAGCGTGAATGGATAAATTGATCAAATATTATGATTGTGTCATCGGTCACCACCCCGGGAAAGCTAGTATGAGTAGCGAGGCTCTAAGTAGAAAGTTAGTGCCAAACACTAAGGCGTTAGATACTCATTTAATCGTATCGAGACAATGATGCGATAATTAGGTAGATTAATGACAAGACCGAGATTTGTTAAATCTACAGGGGTGTGAATGAGCCAGTAGTAGGAGCTTTGAACATTGAACTGGGCTTGTTTATTTAAAGCAGAGCTCGAGGCAGAACTTGAGCCTCCAATCAAGCTTTTTTTTAGGCTCAAGCTTGTTGAGCTCGAGCTCGGGCAGAACTCAAACTGCAAGCTTTTGATCAAATAATATTTTGGGTTGACCTTTTTTTTTTTAACCTGGCATAAAAAAATTGGAGATGATAATCTCTTCTTAGTTAATACTTTTCAATTCTAGTGACATGTTTGGAGTAACAATTTTGTCACAAAGCCATCCAAAGTGTGAAGAACTACACCTTGGAGGTCACCAAACTCAACTCATTTAACTGAGGATTGCCCACACAGTTCCCATCTAAAAACAGGATAACACTCTGACTCATTCATTTACATGAAACTAGAACTAATCTAACAAAAATTCAATTGCAGTAAATCCGATAATTTAGAGCCTATGAGACATGATCGGCCACAGCAAACCTCATCCAGACAGCCCGCTGCCATTATCATAGCTATTTCCTCAATGTCATGTAATTGCAACAATAACCAGGATACTTTAAAAAGTCACTTAGCAAAACACTGATATCAGCGGAAATTTAGCATGTACCGATCTGTAGTTCTAAAGTACCACAAGATGACATCTAACACACCTTGCCTAGAGCCAGGTACTTTCAATAAGGATCAGCATCCAGTTTAGGCAATCAGCTGTCTGCCCAGGCTGGGAAGGCAAGGTTTGCATTTTCTTTTTAAAACCCAGGCAAAACGGCATAGTTATTGGCATTGTTAAAAATAAATAGAAAGAAAAGAGGAAGAGAACAAGCAGTTTGTTTGATAATGCTTTCCTTACAACCCGAGGCAAAACAGTGTCATACTTGAGTTAGAATGGCACCATTTCATTTGACCCTTTTTACCCCCCTACCTAGTCCTATTTGAAGAAAAGCTGATGGGCATTTCTCACACTGCCCAGCTAGCCACTTTCTTCTGTGCCATATTTGTGAAGCTCTCAACCTCATAGTTCAAAATCATACCATCATCATTGATTTGGGAGATTGTGAGGCATATCAATCTTAAGTGTGTCCTGTGCCTCTCAAAACTATGAGCCATCCTTGCCAAGAAAATATAAACTTAAGATGCTAGACCAATAATATCCTGTATCAAGCCCTGATGAGGTCAAGCCCAAAGGAACTCACATTTACTTGCCTGGAATTATAGATATCAGGGTTGAGACAGCAATATCACTAAACTTTAAAATCTATTACTATATCACACAAGGTTAAACTCTAGCACCATTTAAGAGGCTTAAACAATTGCCATAAACAAGGATAACCACTGAACTTTGTAGCACGCTTTTTGCCAGCTTGTCCAGGACATCATTCCTGTTTATATAAAGTAGCAAATAATTAACTTCATTACAAACAATTGACACATACAAATACATATATATTATATTTTCACAAATTAATACCTATCCAAAATTTCATAAAGTAATTATAAAACTTAACATGGATTGATAAGCATGAAGCCAAGTTAGAGTGGATCCTAGTAAGGAAATCACAGTGGTGCCCAATCAGGAGCTTATGCAATCAATACGTGCAAGTGCAAATACAAAATTAATCATGTTAGACACAGGGCAAAAATTTGCATAGAAGATACCAATCTCAAATACAAATTATTTTGAACTAGTACCATACTGGACTGCAACATATTTTGTAGACAAAGGCAAAAGGAAAGGTTTAAAATCAGAGAATTAGTAACAACAACCACAAATTTTACTGCCAACAATGATTCTTTTCATGTTTTATTAAAGCAGAGACAGCAAAGCAAATAAAGGTCCGTAAAACAACATAATGAAGGGAATCAGAGCAACTTAAAATATTTAATGGCTGAAATTCAACTTAGGCAATAAATTTGAATCTGACATATGAAGGGACTGGTTTGGATTTAGAGCGTTCTGTCCCAAATAGAATCCACTTATCCGTACGGTCTTGAATCTAAAAACCCTTCCATGGAGTCCAAGGGAGGGCTCAGCCGAAAGTCCTCCGTCCTCCAAAGATAGATTGTGTGGAAAAGACAAAGCCACATTTCACAGACTACAGTAGCAGTAAACAGGCAAAGTGAAACAAAAACTTTGGAAGAAGTTCAATGGAAGTATGTAAAAGTGAACAGATAAATTTCTTGGAGGAAACAAATTAAGAAAGTGATGGATACTCCCTGTGATTTCTGAGAAAGCATAGGAAATGAGTAAGCAACATATTGGATTATCAAGCATAGGGGATCAAAGAACACCAAACCACCACTCAACTGAGACCAAAGCAAATAATCAGCAAGTAGAGCAATAGATTCTTTTATAAAAGAAAAACAACAATAAGCAGAAGATTAAAAATTTTGCTTCCTCTTATTTTATTATGTCGGCTCAGCAACCAAATGGAGGGCTTCAGGCAAATATAAACAGGAATTGAAAACCAAATTAAAGCATCTTCAAAGACTCAAACCGATATCCTGATTCTTGTAAACTACATGATTTTTGGGAAAAAAAATAACAGGGAGAAAATTTAAGCTGATGTGAACCATAAAAGGTAAAATGCAGGGACAGGAAAAGAAGAATCCAATTCATGAAAGTTGAATTCCATTCAAGGAAAGAACATTACAAAGAACAAAATAACAAATGGAGCAAAGCTACCTAAGCAAATATAATCGAGTCTGGAAAACAAGGGAACTGAAGACCCATAAAGAAATTACCTAGACAAATATGGCCATTGCTATATATATGAGGGTGCAGAGGAGCAGGAGGCAGAAATATAACTTGTCCAAACACACCAACCAAATCAGAATCCATGAAATAAATGGAAATGTAAGAGAGCAAATGAGAAAAAAGGAACAATAGGAAAAAAAGGAGAAACGAAAATTTTGATCATGCTTTTGGTTACCTGTGGAGCTTCCATGGGGTAATGCTCAGGAAAATCAACCTGAAGCTGGTAAGATTCGTTGGCGTACAGAGTTCCTGGAGCTCCATTGACTTCGATGACCCACCTTTTTATCAAAACCAACTCCCAATAAATAGGCAAATAACATGAAGATCAAACCCCAATTTCTTAATGGTCAAATTGACATAATTAATCTCAGGAAAGCGGACAGGAAAGAATTCCCTCAACCCTCTGTTCGGTTACCAGGAAATGTTAGAGAACCATGTAGTTTCACCATCAGAGTCTAAAATGCAAATTTTCCTTAATTCAAAGTTTACATGGCGTAGAAGGAAACAGATCTTACGGTAGCAAGCCCTTCTGGACGACGGAATAAGGCTAACACATCAAATCGAATCCCCAATTCTCTAATATCCAACTTTGTCCCACACAATTCATAAAACTGATTCCTCAGACGGATAGAGTGCAGCAAGAGGGGAAGACAGGTGACAACACTTGACACCAAGACAAGTATGCATTGCATTGAGCGATCGATTATATGCCTTCTCTGACAAGCCACTCAATTTTATAACGGTCGGGCGATCAAGAATGACCTCTTCCCATCTATTTTAACATCAGAATTGAACTAACCCAAAAAAGTGGCTACTATACCGATCAAACCGAAAGCGATTTTTTGATGAAAATTACCCTGAAGCTGCAATTTCCAAGCAGATTATAGCCTTACGATCTAAAAATGAAATTTTCTTCATT
Organism: Tetrastigma voinierianum; assembly: GCA_016808115.1. Lineage (NCBI taxonomy): Eukaryota > Viridiplantae > Streptophyta > Magnoliopsida > Vitales > Vitaceae > Tetrastigma > Tetrastigma voinierianum. The sequence continues at coordinate 2,371,034 of JAEQBH010000021.1, forward strand.
AGTACTCAACTTACGGGTTTCTTTCTTTTGAATATAAATATCGTGTGAAGAATGAATGAAGATTGAGAAAACTGACAACTCCGATGGCAGAAGAGTCGAACTGAATGTCGCAGAGGCGGCGGAGCTCGACGGCTTTTCGGATTATGTGTTTGGAATCGGAAAGACCTAACTTCTTCGCAATCTCAAAGATATACTTGAGGTCGAGATGAAGTCGACGGCGTCGCCGTGTCGGGGCGAGAGGAAGTCGGGGACGACGAGCAGGGCCGGCAGTCCAGTCGAGGTCTGGCCGTCTGGGGACGACGATGGGGAGAGTGATTCAGAATCAGTGAGCGACTTTGTGGTTTAGGGTTTTTCCATATATTGCGGGAGGAACGAGAGCAGCGTCGTTTTGCGGTATTATTAAAAAAAAAAAAATGCTAAGCAGCGTCGTTTCTGGTATAGGCTCGTTTGGGGGCCGATTGGGCTCGGGCTCGGGCTCGGGCTCGGCTGGATTAGAAACAAGCCTGAATTTTAGGCTGAAGCTTGGCTTGGTAGGCTTCTGAGCCAGCTCGTAGAGCTTCAGTAGAGCCCGAGCACGAGCTTAGAGCTCCGAGGCTGATTACCAGCCCTAGTTAAATCTAGTGCAAGAGGCACAAAAGAGTGATGAGAAAATTGCTGCCATTGTTAGTCAGAATAGAATAGGGAAAGAAACTGAATTTTCAGTGAATGAGGATGGATTATTGTATTATAGAGATCTAGTTTGTGTACCCAATGATGATGAGTTGAAGAAACCCATTCTTGAAGAGGCACACAGTGGATCCTTTGCTATACATCTTGGTAGCACGAAAATGTATCAGGATTTGAAGACTTCATACTGGTGGTCCGGAATGAAGAAAAATGTTTCGGATTTTGTGACCAAATGTATGGTGTGCCAGAAGGTGAAAGCGGAACATCAAATTCCTTCGGGTTTGTTCTGACCTGATAGAATACTCGAGTGGAAAGCGGTGCGAATCTGATGGATTTTGTGGTTGGGTTACCATTGACAAGGAGAAAGCAGGATTTAGTTTGGGTCATGGTAGACCGATTAACGAAGTCAGCTCATTTCCTACCAATAAGAACCGAATATTCACTTGATAAGTTGGCAGAGCTTTACATAAAGGAAATAGTTCGGTTACATGGGATTCTAGTGTCTATCATTTCAGACAGAGATCGAAGGTTCACTTGGGATTTTGGAAAGAATACAAAAGGGCTTTATTTAATGAGATATAATGTTCACGTGAACGATGGACAATCTCAGTTATTGGTTTGAGATTATATGGTGCGTGGTGAATCTCAGGGTAATTGGGATAGATATATTCCTCTAGTTGAATTTGTGTATAAATAGCTTCAGTTAGTATCGAATGGCACCTTCACGAGCCTCTTCTGAAGGAAATGCGACCCTTGTGTTGGAGCTGGTAAGTGAGAAGAAAGTGATTAGCCACAGATTTGATCCAGACCAAGGAGAAGGTGAAAATGATCGAGAGAAAGATTAAAAGGGTGATCGTAGATAGACAAAAGTCTTATCTTGACTTGAAAAGAAAGGACATTGATATGAAGTGCGAAAAGTGTTGTCTTGAAAGTTTCTCCTTGGAAGAAAATTATGAGGAATTGGCGAAGAGAACAGGGTGAGCCCTAGGATCATTGGGTCGTATGAAGTGATTACTCCCCCGAATAGTGCTGGCCCCATCGCTAAAACTCGGGTTTTTGACTGCTGTGTAGTAATCAGCTATTTTTTGCTTAGGCATATTAAGGACTTGGCATTGTGCTAATCATTTTTTTGTGGCAAGTCTTGTTTGTTTCCACAGGTTTTAGCTTGAATTTAGAGATCTAGCTCGCTAATGAAGAAATAAAGGCTGAAGAGGGATCATCGAGCAAAGTGCGGAAGCTGCATAAGTAAGAACAAAGGTAGTCTGTTTCCGCGGGTTGTGAAAATTTCGCAGCCACAACGAAAATTCACGCCATTTCATAAGCGGGAATTTCCGACGTGCGAAATTTTCGTTGGGTTGCGAAATCCTCTACCTTGCAAATTTTTTAGTTTTGTTGAAGCTTTTGTACTTTTGTTTCTTCCCATTTTGCCACTCTAGATTAGACATTATAATGGTTATTTGGTAATTGTACAAGGGTGGTATGGCTTCAAATACCAACCCAAGACTTTGTATAGGGGGGATCATCAATTTTGGAGGAGATAGAAGATTTGAATGAAAGCTTGCTAGAGAAGTTTTGGTTTCTCTCTCATTTTCTCCCATTTTCCTTCACTTTCTCGGTGGCCAAACACTCCTTGTTGAATATTTCTCAAGGAATGAGTGGCTAAATCTCCTTTCCCTTTGATAGAAGTCATCGGGTGGGGAACCAGAGGGTAAGTTGAGGTTTTTCATGATTTTAAAGCAAGCATTCAACGCCACGTAGTGGTTTCTGTACCAAAACCAGGTTGTAACCCCTTAGACTCACCTAGGATATGGTTAGTACTTGGTAAACTTTGATGGTTTGTTGGATACTTGTCAGATCCAGCAATGCACGGGGTTATCATTTATTGGTTGTCTTGAGGTGGAGTCGGGAAGTTCATTTTCTGGCGAGGTCATTAATGGTTAATGAATGCTGTTATGAAGAATTCTTGTTAAGGGTTAGTTTTCACCGGAGTTAAATAGGCAGGTTGGAGGGGTGACTATGGAAATTGACCTCCCTAATGAAGGCAAACCCTGAAATCCCTCACTTATCTAAGGAACCCCAGACGTGTATTAATACTTAGGGGCCTCTCTTATTTCATTTCTTATTTCCTTGAATTTCTACACTACCAACTCATTGTTTTATGAACTCGAGAATCCAGCTGTTTCACACTGTGTGTCTATCAACGGTAGTCGTTTCAAACTAAGAAAACCCATCCCCTATGGATGATCCACAGAACCACTATCTTGCATTAGTTTGTGCTCTGGTAGTGTAAAGATTATTAGGTTTATAAATTTGTTGATTCGGGACATCCATTAGCCTAATTGGGTATTGGCACAAGTGGTACCTTGCTGCCTTGAATCAAATGGGCGCGGATTCTTGAGGATGGTGCCTTAGTACGGTGAAGTTGTTGAACTTGTGATTCTCATCACAAGTGTTGGTGAATTCCAATCTCTTTTTGCCCTTACTTTTATTTCCCTTAGCAGTTCACTGCTAGGTTGATTTAATTTTTATATTGTCCAAACTCAAATTTAATATATATATATATATATTTTTTAGCTAACAGTAACATTGCTAGATAGCCTGTGTTTGTTTTGTGTTGTGTCATGTGATGTTTTCATAGGACTATATGAAATCTTGGGATAGGAACACTACAGGCAGATTAGAGAGAACCAGTGTCCCACAGGAGTAGGGTTGTGAAGTGAGCTTAAACTAGCGGATGGAGCCCCACCGAGCAATGAGCCAGGGGGTTCAGGGATCCCAGTACCTACGAGATCAATGAGGATCACATTCACCCACGAGGTGAGTGCACCTCATGCATTATCCCCCTTTGTTGAGGAGGTAGCGGTGAGGCCTTATGCGGTGCTGCTCCCAACTTTCATGGTATGGAAAATGAAATCCACACACACACATCGGGTTTTGAGAGTTTTGCCGACTTTCAAGGAGATGCGGCCGATGGGCTGGCGAAGTTGAAAGCCTTTCAGTTAACCCTCAAAGATAAGGCTAAGATTTGGCTTAATTCTCTAAGGCCAAGAACTATTAGGAATTGGGCGAGAGCTAACGGCGCGGAATTTTGAAGAAATTCTTCGATTACTGAGGACCCAAATAACTTGAAGAAGCTGATTTATACATTTACGGCCCATGATAATGAGAAGTTCTACCGATCTTTGGGGAGGTATATGGGGACCATTAGTTCCTGCCCTCATCAGCTTGATACATGGATATGATCAATCATTTATGATGGAATGTCTCCTTCCATGAAGCGGTTATTGGAAACCATGTGTGGAGGAGACTTCTGATAAAAATCAGTTGACCATGGATTTCCTCAATTATATAGCAAGAGACCTCCAAAGCATGGGATAGGCAAACCCAGAGGAAAGGCGAGAAAATGAGGCCTACGCCCCATCGAAAGGGGAGGCATTATGCACTCTCGTGATATGGAGATGAAAACAAAGCTATCCACGTTGACTCGACGATTGGAATAGCTTGAAATGAGAAATCAACATGAGGTTGAGCGATACCATTTGAAACACTGTGCCCCTCCGTCATTTTGCTTGCCAATCCACTAGTCATCAAGGAGAGCATTGTCCAATAGCCCTTTCAGTGAGGGATTTGATGATGGAGCATGCAATGTTGTGGGCGAAATAAACCATCAGGATGCTCCATATGGTAACACATAGCTCTAGCGGAGAATCATCTGACCTTTTACCCTAAACCTCCACCGTATGTGCCACCTCATGCCCAACCAATAATATATGCTCTTCATTCAGCCCACAACCACCACTAACCACATCCCCAGTTGAGCAAGCAATTATGAATTTGAGTAGTATGGGGACTTCTGGCTGAGGAACAAAATCGTTGAATGACCAAAGAACAAAAATTGACACAGTGGGGAGTACCTTGAACAAGAAAATGGAGGGACTGCAAAGTGAGCTTGCTCAAAAATTTGATAACCTCCAATACTCAATTTCTAGGCTGACTACCCAGCAACAAGTGCAGGAGAAGGGCAAATTCCCCTCTCAAACTCAACAAAGCCCAAGAGGAGTACATGAAGTGACTCCACCGCTGAACTCCGCACTAAAGATAGATGAAGTAGTTACCGTCATCACACCGAAGTGGTGCGCATTGAAAATCCAAGGCTCAAGTCAGAGAAAAATGAGAAAGAACCAGAGAAAGAGCCGGAAGTGGATGATAATAAAGAAGACAAACTGAAAAAGAATATACTCCCTCCATTTCCCTAAGCACTCAGAAGTAAAAAGAAGGCAAATGGTCAAGCTGAGATCTTGGAAGTACTAAGACAGGTGAAAGTTAACATCCCCCTGTTAGATATGATTAAACAAGTCCCCACTTATGCCAAATTTAAAGGACTCAGGCACAATGAAAGAGGGATGAATGTTGACAAGAAAGCTCGACCGAACGTTAGTTATTATCCAAAGGTAAGACCCCAAGCAAATATTAAAGACCCGTTGTCCATGTCCATCTCTGAACATTGGTGGGACTTGTGTGGTCAAGCTTGGCGGATTTTGGGAGTTGTTAACCTACTCTATTCTTCCGTATAAAGTACAAACAAATTGGTCATGAACTAAAGCCTACCACCATTACCTTATCCTTAGCAGACAGGTCAATAAAAATTCCCAAGGGCACTGTTGAGGATGTCTTAGTATAAGTGGACAAATTCTACTACCCTGTAGATTTGCGGGTCCTTTACATACGAGCTAGTGGCAGCCAGCAACTATGTGCCTATTATCCAAAGACCATTCCCGGCCACTCTAATGCGATCATTAATTACCGAAATGGGGTAATGCAGCTTACTTTCGGGAATATGACACTAGAACTCGATATTTTCCATTTGAGCAAACATCATGCAACAAGAAAGGAGGATACGTAGGGAGGTCTGTTTGATTGATACTGCGCCGAAGACCAAATCGAAAGCAAGAAGAATTACAAAGAGGCATCGATGCAGGACTAGCGACCTTGTCCGAGGAATTACCGGAAACTCCAGAGATATGTGTTGTGTAGGGACCATGGAGAAGAAAGGAGGAAGTTCTTCCTCTATTGATTGAAGAAGACAAGAAGTGGGAAGACATCAATGATTCCCACATGCCTGAGCTTAAGCCCCTACCTGTGGAGCTAAAATATGCCTATTTGGAGGATAATGACAAATGTCCAATTGTCATTTCCTCACTGCTTAATGCTTCCCAGAAAGGCCACGCACATCCTCGCAGAAACAAGGTGCCATTGGTCGGAAAATTCGACCAAAAGGAATTGACTTTGGTTTGCACCCATCATATCTATTCGGAAGAAGTGCTAGGCTCACGCATAACCCCAGAGGTAGCGCGCGGCGTGTTTTGAAATTGCCGCAGTCGACATCATTTATCCTATCTCCGACAAATTCCTCGTGGTTTGTTCCTACTTGGTGTGGTGCCTAAGAAGTCGTGGGCACTTCACCGTAAAATGAAAAGGGCGAAGAATTGTTTACCCGCCTTACCACTGGTTGGAGGGTATGCATAGATTACAGGAGGCTGAATGCGTGAATAAAGAAAAGATCACTCCCAACGCCCTTCATCGGGACGCCTTCGAGAGAGTTTCGGGCACCCATTCTATTGCTTTTGATGGTATTCGTGGTACTTTCAAATAGAGACGCACCGTGAGGATCAAGAGAAGACCACCTTTACTTGTCCATTTGGAACTTATGCTTACAGGAGGATGCCTGCCCATGCAACGCCCGCCACCTTACCTTCGAGGAGATGTATGCTTAGTATATTCGGTGATATGGTGGAGTGCATTATGGAAGTATACGCAGACCCGACATCATTGTATACGGGGTGATTTGAAGAATGTCACAGGCTAATCATCTGAAATTGTTGCGCATAGGTGCATTGAAAGAACACAGTGTAGAATGTCATTTATGGTGAGCAGGGGATTATGCTGAGGTGTCATTTCAGCGGGAATTGAAGTTATGGCTAGAGTGAACTTATTTCAATGCCTTCTCCGACAAATGCCAACGATTGCGGTTCCTTGTCCACATGCGAGCTTCTACGGGGAGATTTATTAAGGACTTTCGGTGCTAAGCCTACAAGGCGATCGAGAAGATGCTAAATTTTCTTGGGATAAAGACTGTCAGAAGAGCTTTGAAGAGGCCGAGGGTCCCATTTTGACCCGCTGCTTGATAGTAGGGCACCGATTGGCGAGTTGCCTTTTGAGGTGATCTGTGATGCAAGTGATCTTGCTATTGGAGAAGTTCTTGGACAAAGAGAAGGTGGAAAACCTTATGTAGTCTATTATGCAAGCAAAACCTTGAATGAGGCACAAGGAACTACACTACTACGAGAAAAGAATTGTTGTAAGAGATTACATGCCTTAGACAAATTTCGAGCATACTTGGTTGGAATTAGATATAGTCATTTTTAGGATCATTCAAAACTAAATATCCTAACCAAGCAAGATGCCAAGCGAACTTATTCGATGGGTTCTTAGCCGAGGTGAATTTGCAAATTAAGGACAAAAAAGGGGGTAGAGAATGTTGTGCGGAGACCATCTTTCTACGTTAACCATAGCCCATGGCCTCATGAGTCCCGATCGGCGATGAATTTCACGAAGAATCTCTTTGCGGTTGGAGAATGCTCCACTGGTATACTCACATTGCCAATTTCTAGCAGCAGGAGAAATTCCAAGCGATTGGAAGGAACAAGATAAGAAGTATTTCTTAGCGAAGAGATCCATTCCCTCTTGTGGGAGGAACCTTTCTTGTTTAATCTTTGTGCGGATCAGAGATAATTAGGAAGTGTGTGTGCCTAAAGAGGCAAGGGGAATTCTAAGCCACTTCATTGAGAGTGCTATGGTGGTCACTGCTTCCCAAAAAGGCAGCTGATAAGTGCTACGATGCGGTTTCTATTGGCCTTCTCTTTTTAAAGATGCTCACCCGAATGTGCGATGCGTGACCCAGATGCGAGGCTCGGAAGTGTCTCGTAGTCATATGATGCCCTAAGGCTGATTTTAGTAGTCGAGGTTATTTGATGTTTGGGCATTGATTTCATGGGACCTTTCCCTCGTCTTGTGGATATGCATACATTTGGTGGGGGTAGACTATGTATCTAAATGGGTTAGAGGCAATCCTGAAACCCGATGACCACGCGAGGTGGTGCTCAGTGAAGAAAACATCTTTTCCGGGTTTGGAAGTGCCAAAAGCCATTATTAGTGATGGGGTTCACATACGTAACAAACCTTTTCGAAAACCTCATGGCTAAATATGGTGTTAAACCGCAAGTGGCTGCCCCGCACCATCCTCGAACCGATTGGTAGTGAAGCTTCTTGCGGGGAGATAAGACCATTTTAATAAGAAGGTGGTGAAACGACAACGAAAGATTGGTCCCTCAAATTGCTTGATTCATTGTGGGCCTACATAACAGCTTTCAAGACAATTCTTGGAATGTCCCCTTATTGTTTGGTGTATGGCAAGGCATGCCATCTTCTAGTAGAAATTGAGTACAAAGCATGGTGGGCGTCGAGCGACGATGGATTTAAAATGATGAGCTCAAAAAGATTATGATCTCAGTAGGTTGGAGGAACTACAAAATGATGCCTACTTGAACTCGAAGATTGCGAGGAAAGATCGAAAAATGGCATGATCGGATGATAACTCGCAGAATTTCAGAATGGGGATCAAGTGCTCTCTGACGAGCTCCACCTGCTCCCGAGAAACCAGTCGAGATGGACCGGTCCTTTCATAGTCCATCAAAGCTACCCCAATGGTTCAGTAGATTTGCTAAATCTAAGAATGATCAAATCTTCAAAGTAAATGGCGGAGAATCCAAGCCATATGCAACTCGATTCGTGCCAAATGAAGAACTCATTCTCACGGACCCCGAATACGTAAATCCGGGATTGGGAGGACTCAATTCTATCCATAATTTGCAAGTCAATTTTTGCTTTATTTATTATCATATCCTTTTTATTTTTAATATCTTATTTTGTGTTTTATTTTTTAGTGATTTTGTTTTATTTCATGTCTGACTTATTTATAATAGTTTTTCTTGACCCGATTTTGGGCATTTGTGCGAAGGTGTTTTGATTTTTATTGCGAGGAATCTAAAAATTTGGAAGCGAGGTTGATCGATGCTTTGGTCACCGAAGAAGTAGGAATTTTATAGCGTTGCTAAATTCGCAAGGTTGCGAAATTTTCGCAACTTTGCGAAATTTCGCAAGATTGCGAAAATTAGTGGCATAGTTGTAATTATGTGCGATTAGCGACTGCGAAATGTTGTATTCTTGTTTGCCTTCGCATGAGTTTTTTTTTACATGCATCGTTTCCTAGTGCAAAATCCTCTTGCTCTGTTTTTTCCATGACCTCAGCCGTGAGCTGGTTCTCGAGCACAGACTCGGTGCGGTTTCCCAGTACGAACCCCTAGTTTTTATCCTCCCATAAATCAAGCAGCCCCCATTCCACCTTCCACTTATCTATAAAGGAGGCCTAAGCTTAAAATCCCTAGTGGAGCCTCTCCCTGCCAGTCCTCATGAGCCTTACACTCAGAGAAAGCCACAACAACTGGGTCGATGGCGAGAGACGGAGGTGGGCGTGCAGATCCTTTAGACCTCGGTCAGACCCTCGTCACCTCCTCGAATCCAGGCCCACTGCGATGCCCTGCTTCTTGCTCCTCCTGTGTGTGAGGCCTTCTTGAAGGCCACGTTGTTGCACCCTCTGTGCACCTCCGTGACCCGCAGGTATGGTCTTCTGTTGGGGCCCGGAGTCTGCCTCCTCTCCCAGCGCGTGAGAGGCCTCAGCGAGACTCGGAGTCGGCGAAGAGGGCACGGACCTCCGGCCTCGGGGAAACTTCTCGATCACAGCCGCAGGGTCCCTCTGCAACCTCCCCTGCTCAGGCCCCATCTGCTGAAAATCCTTTGGCCCTTTCCTCGCTCTTTGTCAAGAAATTTTACAATTTCTTGTGACGAGTGCCCGGGTAATGCTAGCTGTAGTGATAAGCTTTCACAATGAGAACTCTTATGACTTCCGGCCTTACGCGACCCTTCAGAGCTCCGGGGACCCGTGCGCCTTGTCTGAGCGCTACTTTTGGAACCCCGCTATGGTCCGCGGCCGATATTTTTACCCTTGGGTGGTGTTCGAGTTCTAGACTATGGCGTCGGGGAGAGCAACACCACGGCCTTTTACATTGATGGTCGTCGGGGTTCTTCAAGCCGATATTGTAGCCTTATTCGGTCTCCACAGTGGCTTTGGCTAACTCTGCGAATTAAATGATGTTTGTACCCTCCACCCCAGGGACATGGTCAGCCTCCTCTCTCGAACACTGGCGGGGTATCTTGCCGTGGCTACCCTCAGGGGATGATCTTTGTTGACCATGTCGCGTAGTGCAACCTTTTCCCCTTCAGCATTGGGTTCGGAGGCGAAGTGCCGTCAACTAGGCACTTCTGAGGATATTTGAGGGATTTGGTTCGACGCTGTAGAAACTCGTCATAATAGCTTTGTTCCACTTTGGGGAAAAGTGCATCGAAGTCTGTGCCGTAGAAGCTATTCCACTCTTATTTTCGAGGTTGATATCTCAGGTATTGGAGCATATGGGGTTTCCTGATGAACCCCGCCTCGATCTGGCCGTGGGATTTTACATACGTGTTCCGCAGTGCATAAGTGGAAATTCACGCCCGTTCCTGCTCCCGCGCCACTTGAGGAGCCCAGGAGGAGACGGCTTGGCACGATCTGGATGACTTCCAGGATGCCGACTCCTCACCACGGTAGCCATTAGGCCACTTGCACACTCGGTTGGGCACTTCATTTTGGCTTGGGCACAGTACTGCACCACTTATGGGGTTCATCCCACATCACTCTAGGGACTTTTTGGTATTATGGATCACGTCCGTGCCTTTACGCCACGTCTACTTGTTCCATTCTGCGTGCTACATTAGGTGAGAGGATAGCCGCGTCATAGCCCTCGTTCATCGCACTTGCCATCCTTGAGCCCCAAATACAGGCGTGCTTTCACATTCCCACTGGCATTCAGTGACCCGACATGATGCAGCATTTCTGGTTACCTTGGGTCTCCTACGGATCCTTTGGACCTTCGCGCGGCCAGCAATGGCCAGTCCTTTCACGGTGCCATCTGTTAAGATCAGGATGACTCTTCACCACATAAATCGGCATGAAGAGGTAGCACTTCCTTTATTAAATTTCCACTCATGACCCATTGCGGTTCAATGACTGTGGTTGGGAGAATTAATAAAGAGGATGTGGTTGTTCTGGCGTTTAGAATCATTTTGTCTTGTGCCTTTTGTGTGGTTGAATGGCCTGTATGCTATGGAAATGAAACCTAGTGATATTTTCTCATGTTTTAAAACTATATTTATAAAATGTGAAGTTTGTCATCTTTAGAAAATTTTCTTCTCTTTGTAATTTTTTTTGGTAATGACCAGCACGGTTTGAAATTGAGACTTTGCAACAATGCATCGATGCTAATTGTATGGTGCCATGCCTTTTGAGTTAATAAGTTGTTAAGATCGGTAGTACTTTCCTTTGTTTTCTTCCACTTTGAACTAACCACCTGATGCACACTGAAGCTACTATCATTGCGGGGCTGTGCCTTTCCTCTAGAGCCCTACAGAGCATGGCTAGTTTTGTTGACCTTCTTTAATAGGTTAGGACCCTTGGATAAAAAAGACCAATGGGTCTTCAAAAAAAAAAAAAAAAAAGTGAAGAAAAGAAAAATAAAGAAAAGAAAAAAATTTGTGGCTTTGCCTTGAAACTTAGAGCACGGTCAGGGTATATGGCGAAGTCTTTAAAGCAGTGCCCTAAACAGTTGGTTGGGAGTCCCACTTGGAGCTTTATTGCTGATTACATGGGTGGATAAGGTGGAGTTGGCAAATTGTAGGTCTTTGGAGTTTGAACTCATTCTAAAAGTCGGGGTGAAACTGAAGAGTTAGTGGTTGGGGATCCTTATGACTTGATGCCACTAAGCCTTAATTGGATTTAGGAGACATCGGTGGACCCCAATTACATGGACTATTTTGATTCGGTGCCACAACATTGTACCTAACGAGAGAAAGGAGTTGTGGAATAAAGTGGAACTTGATCTATTGAGTTTGGTTAGAATCTTGGAGTGCAGATATAAGAGCTGGGTTGGGAGGAAGAACATTTTCTGAGACTATTTTTGAAAACTAGGCAAGTGACACTTAGTTCTTTTGGAAAGGTCCTAGGTTGTTTTTCTACGGGTTTACACTAGCAGATTACTTGAGTTTGCATGGCGTTCATTCTCTTTGAAGATGTTGTTGAAGCAAGGTTTTGGTAACTTTGGCTGCTGGTTGTACATTTCATCTCATGTTTGGAACCCTCGTTTTTTTATGGATATGTTTTCTCTCTACTTCTTTGTTAGTTTTTCTCTTCTTCCATTTCTAAGGGGCTAGTAATCAGGTTGGGGTCAGCAATTCCTTGAATAGTCTTATTTTACATTGCTTTAGCTTCCAGGGTTTGAGCTTTGTAGTAATCAGCCTATTTTAGGCGACTAGCATATTAAGGACTTAAATTCTTTACTAATCATTTTTGTGTAAAGTCTTGTTTGTTTTCTGAAGTTTTAGCTTGAATTTAGAATCTGGCTAACTAATAAGAAATAAGTGAAGAGATAATGTCAGGCTTGATGCGGAAGGCTGCGACGAGAAACAAAGAGAGTGGGTCATTTTTGCAGGGTTTGCGAGGGCACAGCCTAGTGAAAATTCTGCCGGTTCCTGTGGAATTTGAGTTTGCGAAATTTACCGCCAATGTTCTTGAGTACCGTAACACCTGAAATTTAAATATTGTAAATTTTAGCTTTACGGTAGCAACTCAATGAAATTGTAACTTAAATAATTCGACATTCTGAAATTACATGAGAGATTAAATCCTCTGCATTATAAATTTTAAGTTTGTTGATTTTTTTGCTGCTTTTGTTTTCTTCCCATTTTGCCCTCTAGATTAGACATTATAATGATTATTTGGTAATTAATACAAGGTGGGTAGTAACCCAATACAACCAAGACTTTGTATAGGGGGGATCGTCAATTTTGGAGGAGATAGAAGATTTGAATGAGCTTGCTAGAGAGGTTTTGGTTTCTCTCAAGACTTCCCATTTTCCTTCACTCTCGATGGCCAAACATCTTGTTAAGATATTTCTCAAGGAATGATGGCTAAATCTCCCTTTTCCCTTTGATGAAGTCATCGGTGGGGAACGAGATTTATTGAGGTTTTTGTGAGTTTTGAAAGCAAGCATTCACTTGCCATTAGTAGTTTCTCATTTCAAGCGGGTTGCCCATAGACTCACCTAGGATGGATTTAGTACTGGTAAACTTTGATGGTTTGTTGGATACTTAATCTTGAATCCAACAAAATGCCTAGGTTATCATTTATTGGTTGTCTTAAGTGGTGGGGCGTTCATTTCACATACTAAGGTCATTAATGGTTGTCAGTGTATTTATGAAGAACAACGCTGTTAAGGGTTAGTTTCTGAGTTAAATGAAGAAGCAGGTTGGAGGGGTGGTATAAATTAAACCTCCCCCGATCACGAAGAATAAACAGAAATCCCTCGTATCAGGAACTGAGCACGATGCGATATAGGGGGCCTCTCCTCTTATTTCCATTTCTTATTTCCTTGCATTTCTACTACCAATTCCAACATTTTTATGAACTCGAGAATCAAAAGTGTTTCACATTGTGTCTATCAGCATTAGTCATTCATTAAGAAAACCCGTCCACGTGGATGATCCACAGAACCAACTATCACGCGTGGGCGTACTTTCTACGGTAGTTAAAGGTATTAGGTTTTATAAATTTTGTTGATTCGGGACATCCATTAACCCTAATTGGGTATTGGCACAAATTAGTACCTTGCTACACGCGAATCATGAAGTGATCGAGAAAGTAGGTCCAGTGGCATATAGGTTAGCCTTACCTCCAGAGTTGGAAAAGATCCATATTGTTTTCCACGTTTCAATGTTAAGGAGGTATAGGTCAGACCCCTCACATGTGGTATATTCGGAGATTATTGAGCTTCGTTCAAACTTGACTTACGAAGAGGAACCCGTAGAAATCTTGGCTCAAGAAGTCAAAGAATTGAGGATCAAACAAATTCCATTAGTCAAAGTATTGTGGAAGAACCATAAGACGGAAGAAGCCACGTGGGAAAGTGAAGAAACTATGTGTCAGCAATATCCGCAACTGTTTATTTAAGGTAATTTCGAGGACGAAATCTCCTAAGTGGAGAGGAGTTGTAACACCCCAAATTATACCATAATAGTTTTATAACATGTTTAGGGTATAAAATAAGTTAAGTAAAACTTAAAAATTAAAAAATTAAAAATTTAATACTAAGTGAAAATTGATAAAGCAGGAATTAATACAAGAGTCAGGGTAAAATGAAAAATGTCACATTAAGGACTCGAAGGGTCATACGGCTAGAAGAATACATGTTAAAATTTGAATAATGTGATAATGAATTGCAAATAGAAATGGAATGAAGGACTTTAATGCAAAAATGGAAAACTTAAGCAAAAATGAGATTTGCCAAACAAGGCCTTATACATGAAATGGGATAAGACTAAATTTGGTCTTAGAATTGGGCATTTCACACTTTGAGAGCCAGGGTTCACGTGAAAGAGAAGAGAAGTCAATTGAGGGTTTTCTATCTCTCCATTTAGTTCAAGGTTTTGCTTGATCAAGAGAAGGAAAGGAAGCTAGGTTCAAGTATTTCAAGGAAATCAAGGCTAGGTAACCATCCTAACTCCCTAGTTGTTCAGGTTTGAGATTAGGAGGAACCCTAACTCTCCTCATTCATGTGTTATACTTGTTAGAGTTGGGTTGATGTTTGTTTTGATATGGATTTGGGTTGTATGAATTCTCCCTTTTGATTGTTAGGAAAGTCCTAACTCATTTTTGTTTTTGTGCTTAGGAGAGCCTAACTCTTCCATCTTTGGGTAAGTTGTTTTTGAATTGGATTTGTATTGCTTGGGTTGGCTGTCGTTTGTGGTCTTAAAGACCAAGAAGTGTAAAAAGATATGTATAGGTTTTGAAGAGAATTGTTGTCAAAGTTTTTTTTCTCAAAAACCCATGTTTTTATTTTGGCCATAACTGACTTCGACTCAAATTGGATGATTCCAATTGAGATGGTGTACAAGAGACCCATGGTCGAAACATTCTAGAAGAAATAGAGACCTAAAGCAGTCTAGAAATAGCATCCATGTTGGTATTTCTGAGATGGACCAAAACAGAGTCTAGAAACAAGAAAATTTTTAGGTTGTGTCATGTTTTTGTTTTGGCTATAACTCGTGGCGAGACTTTAAGCTCCCGACCCGAATTCGATTGGCGTAGTTCGAACTCGAAACCCTCAGACGCTGCTTATTTCTTTTTAATGTCATTAATTAAATCTCTTTAGTTATCGCTTTATTAAATTTTAGTTTTCAAAGTGTCGCACCGAAACCCCGACTCAATCTCGACAAGCGATCCAAGCCGGAGTCCTACATTCGACATTTTCAATTATCTTATCAAAACATTTGGCTTGTCTTATTCATTTTAGATTTTGTAATTTCGTGGAAGCATTTCATTTTGGGCAAGCCCATAGACATTTACCATTAACAAAAGATTCATAATGTTTACATTTAACAAAATGCCTTTACAAAAATAAGGGATCCGTGAGTTCAAACTCGTTTTTTACAAAATGTCACCGTTTGAAAGAAATGGAGTAATGCACATGACTTTCGAGCATAAATTGTAATTCCTTCTATGACTCAGCCCGATCTTGGTCTTGCTTCATGTCTATCACCCGCACTACATTGATAAAGACAATACGCTAAGCATTTTCATGCTTAGTGGTTCTATACAGTTCTGTATTCCATTTTCATTCATATAAATCATGCATTTATCAAAATAATGCCTTTATACAATATCAGTGTAATGTAAAGATACTTATACAAATACACTTTCAATACCATCATTTCGTTGTTCGGTTTGTGATTCCACATATAACTATAGAATTCGACATCCATGACGCATTCACTGCGAACCCGGTCTGGTTTGTCATTCGCAGAATGCGGCTTCACATTCAATATTACTGCCTCACATATGACTATAGAATTACATTCACGATGTATTCAATGGTGAACTCAATCACATTCAAGAGCAATGTGATTTCCCCGCAGATTAGACAACAGATGAGTAGCCTTCATGATCGACCCAACAGGAATTCACATGTCAAGCCATTCAATAATACATTTCAAATCAATTTACTTTTATGCAATGAATTCGCTTAGCTCAAATACACGCATACATGCAGATAGATTGTCAAACATTTCAAATACTAATATTCAACTCGATATATATGCATATTTCGCAGTCAGAGAAATATGAGAATAAAGAGTTGTAGCGAACAAACTAGAATAAAGAACAAAGTATAGAACAAATAAAGAATAAAGAACGGGTATAGAACACTAATTATCGATTCCGGCTTTCTTTCGATGTCAACTTAGGTCAGGTTATCGCTTTCACCCGCACCTAGTCAAATACAATTTATTCACTCTAGTGATTAAGCAAATAATCATACCAACTAATATCGCCGAGGCAAGCCGAAACTTTGGCCGAGGCGGCAGGTAAGTACTTCCATGCTTTTGACTTAGGGTCTCATTCTTATTCCTCTAAGAGTCTACTTTACTCATAAATTGAATCATTCCAATCGATTATCCGAACTAAAGTTATGGCATTTTCACTAACTAATAAATTTATCGATTACACTGACTGTTTGTATTGCCTATTTTTCCTAGTTTAACTTCATGTTTGACTCTAGGTCATTTTATTATTAGTTTAGTTAAGGTGCTATGGTTCTATTCCAACTGGAATCACCCAATTCGGAGCACCGAAACTCTAGTTACGTTCAAAACAACCCGGACTACTCTATGTCCAAAGCTGATGCAGGAATTTTTCTTGCACATGGCCCCACTTTGAGTGAATTTTTATGCCACTTAGGATCAGAATTTGACGATGCCTTCTCTTAAGTTTGGTTCTCCTTAAAGTCTATTTTACGTAGCCACTTGAATCACTCAAATCGGATAAGAAATGAGGAAGTTATGGCCAAAATACGAAAAACCTGGCCGCATCAAAAAGAAAACCAGAACAAGTTGTACTGGTACAACTTGGCCAAAACACCGTAATCGAAATCGCATCGGTACAAGCCTGCCACTGGTACTAATCTCCGAAAATGCCCGTAATGGGTATTTTCTCCCATTTTTCCATACTTTTGAACCTAATCAACTCTATACCTCATAAACACTTCAAGATCACTAAATTCATCTTATGATCTCTTTTTCTACTCAATTTATCATTCAATGGATATCTTTCATCAAAACCTTCATGATTTTCTCCCAACAATTCTAATAGGACATGAATCATACACATACCTAATACACAATTTTGTTAGGGTTTGTTCTAACCCAAACCCCTTTACTTTGCAATTAAACCGTAAATCCAACCTCAAAGGGAGGATTCATGTCATTCTTGTACATTTGGGGTTTTACCCACAACACCTCAACAAGTTAAGGGTTTGTGTGATCTCTTCCACAAAAACTCCTGTGACAAAGGAGACTACTCCTCTTCCAAAGCCCTAGGAATCCAAAATATATTTTGATTCCTAAGACAACATACCTTGATCTTTGGACTCCTCCTCCTCCTTCTTTCTTTCTTTTTCCTCTCTCTTCTTCCTCTTGTTTTCTTTGCTCTCTTTCTCTCACACATTTTTGCTAGGGCAATTTGGAGACCAAATGCATTTTAGCTTTTGTTTTTCATTTTTTATATTTTCAACTTTTCATAAATTGCAACTAGCCCTCATATCTTTAATTTTGCAATTCAACTTGTTTTAATTCTATTGTGGCCCATCTCTACTCCCTTTATGATTTTTATCTCCCTTATGGCATTTAAAATTTTGTCCTTGTTTTAGTGCTCAAATTTCGGGTTCACTAAATTTGCTTATTTCATAATTTGTCAATTCATCACTTTTCCCGGAAAAACCCAAGTTTTGCCCAATTCATACCCAGAATATATAATAAAATTATTATAAAAATTCTAGGGTATTTTTGGGGCGTTACAATAACTTGGCATTAGTCATTCAAATTGAGTGATTTCAGTTGGGAAAGAACCCTAAGAGGTATACCTAAAAATTTTTAGAAAGTACTAAGAATCAAACCTGACCCTAAGTCCCCTTTTTTGAAACTGAAGTGAAAATACGTGTAAGCTTCTGCGTTATCCTCTGTTTTGGTATAATTTTGGTGTTTTGGCCATAGGTTAAGTTGTAATGATCCAAATGTGATGATTCCAATTTCTACTGAAAATAGACTCATAGAGCTATCATTTTCTTGTAGTAAGTTTGGGTAAAATATGACTCATTTGTTCCCAAAAACTTTTGCAAGTGAAGGTGTATTGGGTATAAATCAACCCTAACCAGAAACCCTAGCATGCACGACTGATTTTTCTTTGTTTGTTCTCTGATTGTGACGTATTTGTGATGGATTAGGGGTTGGTGATGATAAAACTTGAGCTAAGATCGGGATTCAAGGAATAGAAGTCAAGAATCGACAACCCTTTTGGTTTGTTCTTCACATTTCTCTTCTTGTTTCGGTGTTGTGATTATTTTTTCATAAAACTTGAAGTGTTGATATAAAATCTACATGTGTGCTTCTAATTTGAACCATAAATAAATTGGTTCGTGTCACACTGATCTCGAGTGGATTAACATGAAAAGGGAAGGCAATGTATGTTAATGCATGAATCAGGTGTGTAGTCGAATGTGTATTGGTCGTGTATGGTCTTGGCTTTTGTGCAAAATTACGCATATATATGTTTAAATTAGTTTCCAAATCTATTAAAGGTTTGGTGTAATTAAAGAGTGATAAACTCATGTGTTAAGTGAGTTAAAATGAAGAAAAAGTGATTGATTGTACAAATTTAGATAGTGTTTCTATGAGATCATGTGTAACTTTAAAGTAATTATTGACTTGGAATAAATTGGTTTTTAAAATGAGTTAATCAAATAGTTACATAGTAGTAAAGTAGGCATATTGGTTGCAAACTCACAAGTATTGTGGAATTCTTAGAATATAATCTAGTAACTTTTACTATGACTAATTATTAATGCCCCCAGAGAATGTTAGCCGTCATATCTGAAAGCTAGGGATAGATTAGTATACCAATAAGGATAAATGTAGTAAGATCGTTAACGATACGATCGATAATATGATAATGATCCATGTACCCCAAATGTGGACAAAGATCTAGACAGACACAAAAACGCAGAATGCAAAAATAACTAATCCAGAGTCTCGGGACAAGATCAGTTATTAAAGTGTTAACCGGCCAAGAAATTCAAATAGGACCGCGTTTGATTCCTATCCCATGCATCGAAAATTTTGGTTAGATTTGTTTTAAGGGCAAAATGGTTAACAAATGTGTAAATTGTGTGAATTGAATTGTGAAAAAAATACTAGTATAAGTAAACATGAGAAGTGTGAATTATTGTGTTTTTATATGCAAGATAAAATGAATGTATATTAAACTACTATAAATTCACACACACATATATATGTGTGTGTGTGTGTGTGTGTGTGTGTGTGTGTATTGCATGGATTACATGAACAAACGCCGAAATATTGTTTGAAAATAAATATATTGAATGTAATTGAAATGATTAATTGATGTATATGGGCAATGTTATTTATATGTTTATATGTGCATATATATGTTGTATTGATTGTATGGAATGATAATAGAAACGTAAAGAACCACTAAGCATGAAAATGCTTAGCGCGTTGATTTCTCACAAGCGGGTACCGTGTAGATGGTAGCAAGATTGAAGACCGTCGAGCATAGAGCCACCGTCATACGCTCTCGTGAGATACAGAATGTCTGCTTTCATGCATACCAATTACATTTCATGATATCATGTAATTATTTTGTATAGAAACTAGATATGTATAAATCTTAATGGAATGTTCATTTTACTATTGGGGTGAGTATGGTGAGCTCTCTAATAATATTTTGTAAATGTATGTTGCAAAGGCATGAAATGCCATTTTGTATCAATATACAGTATCAATAATAGATATGGGCCATCTTCAAATTATATGATGTATATTTCTCTATATTAATGAATGTATTAGTACGATATCATATATTCATATGGGCATGTTTATATGAAATGTGTTTTGACAAATGGTTTTGAAACAGTCCGCGTCCCTGGATCTAGTTAACCCATCGGGTCTAGTTTAACGCTACAAATATCGTGGACGCCATTGGCTTCAAATGACGTGAAACTCGTGAAAAATCCCTACTTTGACTTTTTAATCTCTTCCAAGTTGTTTCTTCTTCATTATAACCATCCTTGATCATCTCATTACCATTTTACATGAAGAACAACACTAGATCTACACTTTTCAAACCAAAAATCTCATTTTCGAACCTTTAGAAAACATAGGTACCAAAAACCGAAAACTCTCAACAAAGAACTAATCTTGATGCACATAAGTGTGCTTTGATACCACTGAAGGGTTTCGAGAGTGGCATCACATGCCAAAAGCAATAGAAAACAAAAAAAATCTCAACAAAACCCATCCAAGGACCCCTTAGGGCATCAAATCCGACTTTATACCAAAGAAAGGGGTGCGGGATTACCTTGTGTCGGTTTCAAGTCCTAGGTTCGCCTCTACGGTATCCACACAAAGAGTGGAGCTGACAACCTCTAAGGCAATGGTCTCGGCAAGGGTCCCGATGCTAGCCAAATCCCGATCCGAAGAGGGAGCTAAAACTCGAGTCTCACACTCTCTTAAACACTTCTATGAGAGAAGAGAACAAATGGCCTTCCTTTTTTTTATTTTTTTTATTTTTTTATTTTATTTATTTTAGGGTTTCCATAATTTTTCTTTTATAGGAAAACCCTACCTTATGAAATGACTAAAATGCCCCTCACCATAAGTGATGATAGGCTACATGCATCCCTATGTGTTATGGCGTGTTCCTTTATCGACCTTAAGTCGAAGAACAAACCTGGCCCTCAAGTATTTCTCTTAGTGAGGGTCTTCAACCCGACTTTACCAATCCTCGAGATTCCATTCTCGAGAATATACTTCATTGGATCACATCCAAATCGTTTATATCGCCCACACACTTCTAAGAGTGTGACCCATTAGGTTTCGGTTATGTTGGTGACTTGATTCAACTATTGGACCGGTAGCAGTTTCATGAACAAAGATCTAACAACACATCATGACCCCAATCGATCAAGAGTCGTAGTCCGACGCATAATTTCCTTCCATGTATAAATACTGCAATTTGTCCTTTCACCAATCTATACCCTACTTGGTTCAAAGCATGGACATTGTGTAGCTCCCATTAGATTGGCTAGCCACATCCAGCCCAAGTTATATTTTATCTTGTCCCCAAACTCATTACTCATCAGTTGTGCACTTGAAGACACACTTCATGGCATTTCCACTATGGCCAAAGATTCTCGAGTAATGATTTTGACAAGAGGCCATAGGTATACCCTCCCTCTATTGGGAGTGGTGAATCCCTTGTTGGCTACTCAATTACCTTCGAACACCTCAAGCTATACCCGACTATTATCCAAAGAGCGACCTCCAAGAGGCAAAATGGAATGAGGTCAAAGTACAGAATTAGCATCCAAGATATCCTTGAGAACCTCAAGTATAAGGATACTTGCACAATTGCTATGATGAGACAATCATCTACATTTAAATAGATAATCCATATGATTGTCTCATGATAGGTCTCGGATGTACTTAGCTACTCTTAGAAAGCACCCACATGTCAACTCTGATCAACTCATGGTCACAGTTTATAAGATCTATTACTTGATCCAATCAAGGAGTATGACATGTGATAGTCTATCCGGATCAAAAATGTCAAGTCTCGTTGATCCTATGACTATGGATAATTTACACACTAACATAATTGCACATGATATGAGTATTATTATCATGATCTCATCTTGATTTTCTTCATGCTATGTTATGTATCATGGACTTCATTAATTCGATTAAAGATCTATATCAATTCGACGTATGAATATCAAATTAATGAAGAAGCCTTTCATATGAAATAATATGTGGTGTGTATAATAAGTGTTAATGGCGATTGCCTTTATAGCACTTCTCTAAGACTCCCCCTCGATGTCTTCCCCTTTAGAAAAGGCAAAGATGGAAGCTCGTGCCTTGATATTTTTCAGTTCCTTAACCACCGTTGTAAATTCTTCCTGCTGTTTCTGTATTCCTTGGAGTTGCAACTCCAATAGTTGTTATTGCTCATAGAGATGAGAAAACAAACTCTCATAGGACCTGATGGTCTTGTTTAATTGGTTTGATTTCTTAGTAATCAGAGTAGAAGGTTGGTCTTTGGCAACAATGGCTCTACTAGACTCAAGAAGGGTTTCAGGAAGTTTTCCTTTTGATTGTCCTTTCTTCTTCTAGAAGGGGCATATCAAAGGTGATGTCTTTCATATAAATTGTGGTTAATGCACATATTAACCGTTGGAAGCCCCATGATATCTATGGGGTTCACAATATCAAGTTTTTGGGCTTTGACAATCCTAAAAATAAGTGAGGGATATCCAATCGCTTTTCTGTAAATTGGATTCTTAGTATGACCCAAAACATGTTCAAACACCAATTTTCCTAAATTGAATTTTCGCTTCATACCTATCTGAAACAACAGTGTAGCGAAGTTCTTTGTTTGTTGTGCTGTGAGTGGTCAGCAGCCAATTGCTCATAGCAATCTTATGCAGGATAGAGTATCTTGAGGTAAGATGAGAGGATTGAAGATTGTACTTTTGTGGCCACATTCGAAAATTTCCTCTAATTATGACGAAGACCATTGGGTATGTCTCCGGTACCTCTATCTCATCATTCTGAACATCACTCTCCCAGTATTGATTGATTATGCTAGGAGAGAACTCAAACCTATATCCCCGCATAGTTGCCTTCTGGAAAATCGGACTAGATGGGCCCCCCATGTCCTTTGACAAGTTTACATAGATCTCGAGAACAATCTTAGGCACAAACAGAGGCAACTTTGACACAATGCCCAACACGTTGGTCTCCCCAAGCAGTTCCTCAATCCCTGAACCTTCGAAATCTTTGGCATGCAAGGTTCGTTCCCCGACGAGGGTCCTCTTTGTCATAGAGCCCCAAAACTTCGCATGAGCGGCATATTTAAAGAAAATAGATGGAGATTTCATAATTTCAACCATAGAGTCTCATCTGACTCAACCTACACATTGGAGTGGTATAGGTTGGTAATCTCTTCATGTACCCGGTGCTGTCTCTAAGGTTGTTCGAATAATTGTGTCATCAGGGTTGGAACCTTGGGAGTCATGTTTCTTGATGGGAGAGTATTCAGACAAGTTTTCTTTTGTTTTGATGTTGGGAACTAGAGTCTCTAGCAAAGTTTGCACTAGATTGTCTCCAAGGCTCGGACTTTCAGTGTTTTAGAATCTCAATTGAAGATTTTCTTTTGGGCTAGGGGCATATGCTGCCATAACTTCATCTTCGGATGTGCCATAGGGCACAAGTGAGGTAGGCGGTGCAGAATTCAAAGGTTCCACGTCTATTGGATCCATAGCCGATCATTCTTGATCAAAGATCTTGCCTTGGAACTAGAACTCCCTTTCAGAAGCTTTCTTCTTCCGGACCCACTAGATCTTGTCATCACCATCTTCAAAGTTGAGAAAGACTCCGGAAGGAATAGAAAGTTCAAACCTTTAGACCTCTTTGTCTTTCAGTTGTTTCCTTTTATATAAAGATCCCCACCGCCTCTTTGGAAACCCTAGGGTTTCTTATCTCTAATGGTTCCCTAATTAATAGAGATTAGTTAGAATCCTCTTGGAGACATCAATAGGTTTAATTTGTCTTCTGAGTTGTAGTAACTCCTCACATCCTGTTGTTGAAAATTCAGTGAGACCAGTCTTTTTATGCATTTGGATTTCCCTCCTTATTTCCCTCCTTATAAAATATGATACTCGAATTCGAGGATGATCGAGACCTTCATATACAGTGGCATCTGTCCTTACTGGATGGGGGATTACGATCCTTACAGGATTGAAGCAATAGAAATTACAGGACTCTTCTGGAATGACTTGATCCTTTACCATTCTTTTTAACCCTCACAGATGTCTGTCACCCTTTAGCGACCTCTGCGTATCTTCTCATGCACTTTTGTTTCTTGCTAAACCATTGCTTACACTTATTTTTACAACTTCCAGGCGTATACTTCCTTTCTTTTGAGTTTCCACCTAAACAATCTATTCCATACTTAGCGATCTTCATGATAGTTAGGAGAATTTCCAGCTCAGTGTCTTGCTCATCTAGGTTCTAATGTATTCCTTCAACAGTTCTGATACTCTCTATGACTAGATGCTTAGTTTCAGGTATAGTCTAAACTTCTGTTGAGATGGAGAGGTTGCTTCCACACATTTGACAGGCATTCTTACTTCTTTGGTCTTCGTCTGAGATGACGTACTAATGAAGAAGTTCTTTAATCCCCCAGAGAAGGCAAGTTCCCTCTCATTAAGCTTCATTCCTTCTTTTGGGTGATAATTAAGACGAGTTTCTATGATTCTTATACATACCGACATCCTTTTCCTGATCCCATAAGGAGCTATAAGAGTTCTAGCATGATGATCGGTTTGTTCAAGATGGAGACCGGTTGTCTGATCAACTTCTACATAAATGTATCTTTTTATGTTAAAGCTTTCTCCTCTTTCTATGCTTGTAAGGTCCATATGTAACAATTTTAGTACACTGGTTGTTGAATTAAGTTGGGACTTGAAGTATGGAGATTTGTCATGTTCCCTTAGTTATCTAGAGCTACTAATATGACCAGGTTCTGCTACCTGATTTCGAATTGTTTGTCCAGTGATGGTGCCTTCAAGTTTGTTATAGTTGGGGTATTCGGACTGTCAGTACCATGTCCCTTAATTTTGTTGCATTTCATTCATATAGGGGCTGGTGCTGGTTAGTTGGTAGTTGTTGTCTGAAGACCTTTCTCCTTCCATGATATGACAGTGGCTTTGATTTTGTTCTATGCACTTATCTTTTATGAATTGTACAAGTAGTTCTTCATCAAATAGTTGACTCACACTTATCAGATTTAGTTGACTCGCACCGATAAGATTCAATGTGAGTCCTTCAACGAGCAACACATTCTTCAGCTTTAACAACCTTGGAATGACTAAGGACCCATTCCTATAACCCTTCCTCTGACACCGTCCTCAAAGGTTAGATTGTCCTGACTAGGGGGTTGTAGACCAATTAATACGTGCTTGTTTCTCGTCATGTGCCAAGAACATCCACTATTGAAATACCATTATTCTTTAATCATATTTCTGGTGGAAGGGAAGACACCAAGACTCTTTGTTTGTTTATCTTTGACCGTCTATGATTGAGAAGAACCCTTTTTCAGATATTTCTTAATGCCTTATGACATCTTTTCTAAGTGCTTTCCATTCTTTCTTAACCTAGAGAGTTTGGTTCTTGCATTGGTTCAAACTATCTTTCTTGATCCAGAGACTTTAGTTAGCACAATCTTCAGAACTGCAACTTTTGACTTGGAAAGATCTCTTATTTGATCTTTACTTTCTTTCTTATACCACTGAACTGGACTGTCAAATTATTATGTGCAATTGCTATTAAGTCCGGATGATCCTGACAATTTGATGACTTTGCCATCTTCCTTTCTGCCATTTATGAAGTAACTCCTTTAATTGCTAATAGAGCTCTAAGACGTTTAAATCTTTATTGATCTCCATGATCTTCTCCGTTTGAGATCTAAGATTGAACCCTTTTCAAGGTTTTATCATTGTCTTCCTTCTTCAGATTTCTGCATCTTGATCCCTCAAATATTTTATGAAGAGTATCTCATGCTTCCTTTACAGTTTCTGATGAGGCAATGAGTTCGAACATCTTGTCATCCATACCACATTGCAAGGGTGTAATTTGATGAGCTATTCTGCTTCTTCACGGTTCCATTGGCGTAGGATTGATCATTGATTTCTGATTATCCGAATTTAGGTTTAGGATTAACCATCCATTTATGGGTGCCATACTTGAATCTTAGGGACTTTTTCATTCTTGCGTCTGACCATATGATTTTTAACACCTGAGAGAATGGGGTAACCAGCGATCTCACTCAGTAACTTAGAGTGACCCACTCTAATACCCGAGTGACGAGGATACCCAATTGTGTGTTCCGCAGTAGTAATCTTCGGAGCTGTAATGTACGTTCGGACTATCTTCTGTGTCAGAACTCTCCACGTAGGGACTTAGTGTGTGCAGACTATACATGATATATTTTGCAATAAAGTAAGGGCACACACAATTTTTATGTGGTTTGACAACCTACCTACGTCCACGGGGTTGTGCCTAGATGCAAGGATTTTCACTTATCTAAATCAAGGTTTACAATTAGTCTTATGTGGTATGAGACTCCCTCTCTACCTACGACCCTTCTTGAAACCTAATCCTTTCATGTAGTGGAATTGAGTCATCTCTCCATTCCCTCTTTGACGTACACCCAGCAACCTGCATCAAGTAAGATGAAGAAAAATAAAAACATCATCTTTCATCAAAGGTGAAAGGATTTTAACGTGCAATACCTCAATTGAGTATCTACACTCCTCATTCTCGATGCGTTCGGACTTTACTTACATTGCTGTAGGCTATCTTCTACGAAAATTCATTATCGAACATCTTGAAGTCAGAATATATCTTGCTTTGTATATTTGGTTATGAAAGGCTAGATAAGGTTGGATCATTATCCTAATATGACTCCAAATCTACCTTGAATTGTCCGTGCTTTCCCTTAAATTATCACGTGGAAATAGGAAACTTGCTGCTCGAGCATCCTCTTCAAAACAGAATCCTAGATCGTTTCCAATTTTAGTTTGATAACTTAGATGATTCGATCTTCTTGATTTGATTTTATTCGCTTACTTAAATGATCTTGATTTGATCTTTATCCGCTTGCCGAAATGATCTTTAGCTCATAGGTTACTTGCTCCCAAGTACCTTGGCCTCCATGGCTCTAAAACTGACTTGCGTCTCATGTTAGTTCAACCACAATCCAAACTCCAGAGACTTCGCTGCCTCACTTGCATTGAGGAACTGACCTTGGTAGAACTTCTTCACGGTCCTATGGGACTTCACCTCTAATTCTTCAAATCTTCATCAATTATGATATTCAAAGTAGCCTTCTTCTTTAGAGCCCTTAGGACGAAGATATGGACTATCTCAAACCCAACAGTTTTCTTCCTAAAATATGGGTTTTCTTTTCTAATTAAGTGGTTTCTTCCACATCGATATGGATTTTCCTTTGTTTTTCCTTTGTTTTTTCATGTTTTTGTCGCTGACTTATTGCAGTGTATTTTGTTGCTGACCTATTGCAGCGTCATCAACGGTTAGCTTCTTCGTGGGTTTTCACGTTGGCAGTTTAAAAGGTAAAGTTCGATTCAATAAGTCGCCAGTGATCGAGTTCGTCGATATGTTATGAATCTGGAGATCTTAAGTATTACGACGTTTTAGTTATCGAATGTGTGGTCGATTCTTCTTTATTAACACTGATATTGCGTTATTCTCTAAGTTTTAACCTTTTTTGATTCTAAGTTTGTTTCTATCAATTGTATTGCTAACTTGAATGAATAAAATTATCTCTTTTCAAAAAAAAACATATTTACAAAAAATTAAAATGATAAATTTATTATAATAAATAATTTATTATAATCATTCTTATAAAAATAATTATTTTATCCTTTAAAAAACAATTAATTTATTTATTTTTAATATAACTAAAATAAAATATATAAAATTAATAATTAAAAAAATAATATATTGATGAAACCAAAATAAAAATATTTATTTTTTAAAAATATTTTAAAATATTCTATGTTGATTTAAAAGATTTTAAACTATTTTATACATATTCTAAAATATGACTTTTTCTATTTAGAATAAAATTCCAAAAATCCAAAAATAAGTTATGTAAAAATAAGAAAACAAACGGTCTAATGATGATAAATTATAAGAAAAAATATATATATTCTTTTGGAATTGGTGTGATAAAATTCTTCAAACATGAAGATGCATGTGAGAAAATTGATTCCCATTTTAAATGCAGCTGTAATTCTTTTCTTCACATATCATTCTTCCACATAATTAATAATCTATTTTCATTTATATTATCATACATATTTACCATATAACACAGTCTATAATTATTAAAAAAGTCCAATACATAAAACTAAAAACAAATAATTAGAAGTTGGTTCAATATTGGTGGCTCTTCCAATATTCGTATATCTAGATTATTGATTATTATAGGTAATTATATTTTTATACTAAAAATTAATATATATTAATGCATGAATTAGACATTGAATAAAATTTTAATAAAGAAAATAAAAATAATGATTAAATGAATTGTAAATTTGAAATATGAAATTTGCTTTTTAATTAAATAATTGTGAAGCACTTGAGTCTGCTCAAATGTAAATAATTTAATGAATGAATTTATAGAATTTCAGACTTGAATTCTTATAAGAAGATATTATTATAATGAAATAATAATTTTCAAACATAACAAAAAATAAGAATTTTGTTTAGTTAAAAAAAAAAGAATTATTTTAAGAACTAATTTAAAATAAAGAATTCTTTTAAGAACTGATTAAAAAATATTAAAAGAATAAAATTAATTCATTTAATTAATAACAAAATTCTTATAATAAAAATTTTAATTTAATTTGGGCGAGCATGGAGTGCGGAGGGAAAAGGAAGAAGAAACAAATAAAGAAAGAAAAAAAATAAAGGGTGAGAGAGGATGCTAAAAAGTTGGGTTAAAAAATATTAAGATAACGAGAAAGAAAAAAAGAAATTTCGATAATTTTTTTAGAGATAGTTTCAGAAATATACATAAAATTACTATTTAAATTCATGAAATGAGAATTAATTTATTTAAAAAACACTTTGGATGTTATATTTTTTAAACTCTAAATTCATCCATATTTAAATGATTTCCTAGAAAAGAAATTTTTTGAGAAAGGGTTCAATTATAAAAAATTCGTTTTCATACGAGAATGAGTTTTATTTCTTGAAATGTGTTTTCTCAAATAAAATTTTAATTTACATTAATTTTAAAAGATAAAATTATCATCTAATGATATATAACTCGTTCTCATATGAGAATGTGCTTTTAAAAAAATGGAGAAAGATTTTGAAAAGGGGGGAATTTATTGTTGAGAAATAACGGAGGGGACCAGTGGCGCCTGAAAATGGAGATGATGGATCGTCATCTAGAAAGCCCACAACCTAAGTATGAGGTGCACGGCTAAAACTTTATGAAGCATTAAAAATACTTAATAATGTATAGATGTACAATATTCAAGTCTTAAGCTAACTGCCCCTCCATTTGTCTTCGTATTTTTCTCTTCTAGCCCTTCTCATTAAGCAATGAGGGATGATTTTATGATTATTCTTGATATAAAATCACTTACTCACATATCTTTTTATCAATTTTTTCAATAAAATGGTCATACATATTTAGATTTTTAATTTATTTTTAAGTATTTTTATTCTTGTTTATTAAACACAATTGAATCGGTTTTGTTTCGTCTTTTATTATGGTATTTCTTGTAAGTAAGCGATTGACAATGAAAGCATGTCGCCGTTGGTATATTATAAGTGGTCATGGAGTAGTGTTTATATGGGTATATTGTGCTCCAAAATATCTTAAGTTTTGAATTGATTTATTATATTATTAATTTTGATATTATTTCATCTTTTAGAAATTTTAGCAAATTTAATTTTGTGTGTTTCTATGGTATATATTATTAGTTTGAATTAATAAGATTATTTCTCTTTTCAAAAAAAAAAAAAAAAAGTCATAAGAGTTTAGTTGGACCAAAATCAGATTCTCAAGAGTATTTCACAATAAAAAGGTCACACTATGTTACACTTCTTTTTAAGCAAAAGTAGGTAATAGAAATGGGGCATTCTAGTCTCATCTCTGCACCCTTCACTGTAAGACATTGGGGTCTTTCCTTTTCTTTCCTGGACCCACATAACATTTCCCTCCCCCTTTTCTTTTTTTTTTTTTCTTTTTCTTGAAAATGACCTCTCCCATTTGCCGGGCCTCCCACCCCTTTTTTTTTAAATCAAATCAAACTGAAATTCCAAAACTTTATGAGGGTTTAGAGGTGGAGGGGAGTAAGGGACAACCTCCACTTGGGTTTAGGCTGTGAATCAGGTAATGGGACATTGATCTACTTATAGATTGGTTGGTTTTGGGTCTTAATCTGTCTATTATGGTATGGGTTACCTAATATCTCAAGCTGCCGACCTCATCCAGCTAGGGTTTTTGTCTATCAACACCTAAGGACCAATGGAGTAGCTTGGGTGATTAGAACCCAAGTCCTGCACTTTGCCCTCACTGAAAAATGTAAGCATTCAACTATATTGATTTATAGTTGTTTATATTACTTAAGTTTGCTCCCATTAAACTTCAATCTTGGTTGTGCCCTTGCCTGAGGGATAGTTCAAATGGTCCAACCTTGAGTTTGCTCACATCACCAGTTTGAGTCTCTATAAGACCATCAGTTTGAGTCTCTATAAGACCATCAGTTTGAGTAACTTTGAATAAGTGTTGGTAGCGGAATGATGAGATTAGGCCCAATTTTTGAATGAGAATTAGTGAAGTCTGCGACGTTGGTAGATCTTGGGGAATTGTGGCGGGACAAATTAGTGAAGGTGAGTTATTTTTAACTCTTGGTTTTTTGGCAGGAAATTAATTAGTCTCATGGGAGGTAAGCTAGAACAATGTTTTTATAGTTTTTACAAAAAATAATTAAATAACTAAAAATTTAAACAAAAAAATTTTATTAACTAATATATTATCAAATAACTAATAATAAATACATGAAATAAAAAATAGCTTAATATATTATATATGATATAATATATTATAAAATATAAATTTAACAATATATAAATTAGAATATATATTATCACGAAAAATATTTAAATATATGTTATTATTTTGGATACGTGATTCGCGTATTATTAACGTTGGGTTCGTTGCCCAGAAACGATTTATTCTTTTAGTTCTTGTTAAATGAGCTTGTATGAATAATTCTGCTTTCGAGATTTTAGTAAAAAAATTTGATCAGATTAATGACTTATCGGAAAATCGGAAAAATTTCAAGCATGCCGTAGATAAATGAGCTTGAATTACATTGTGATTTCTGAGGCAATTCATGTGGGTTTGTTTAATCTGTAGAATCTGAGAATTTTTTAGAACCTACGAGCAGCATAATGATTATTTTATTAGCATTTTTCTTAATTTTGAAAATTCCCGGTACCGGGTTTATAGAGTAATAGTCTCGAGCGCGTATCGGTTGAGAAAATAAGCAGAAACGCGTTAAAGCGTTAAAATTAAATTAATAAGATCTTAATTAAAATGAAGGTGGGCGTGGAAATAAAAATAATCAGTGCATTCTTGAATTTCATATATTCTGCAATGTTAAAAACAAACTTGACTTAATATTTAATGCACATTAAGTCTTATTAATTATTAAGCTCAAAAAGAGTTATATTCGTTAAGTAAAAAAGCAATAGCGTAGTGGGTATCAATATAGGCGTGGGATAAAAAGTCGTAATTTTAATGCAGATTGTCAGAAGCGGGACGGTGTCAGTGTCCACGAGTTAGTCATATAAGATTGGTCGTCCAGTACAAAGTCATCGCCTTAATCATACGTGCAAAGCGTGGGCGTTAGAGGCTGTGGGATTAGTCTGAGTTGTCGAGTACTGGTACCCGCGCCTAGTGAATCCATTCCCAGCATGGACCAGGCTGGGCCCAGTTGGGGCTCAAACATATTGTCTTAGTCAGAAGCCCAATGAATTGGGCCTCGGCTCATTTGGTTTTTGAATCTTTCCCAACTTATCAACTTAAATGCGACCATGTCAGTCACAAGACACAGATGATACCTCATCCAAAAATATTAAATAACAAAGATTCAAATTCAAAAAGAGCAAGTTTCAAAAAATAAAATAGATACAGATATTTGGATCTCAAGGTCAAAGCATCTAACGGCTAAGATTGTGAAAGTTGACTGGAAATCCAAGGGCCCCGATTTATGCACAGATTATCTCTTCCATCCTAGATGTGACTTTAACGTTAAGAAGAACATTATTACTAATAGCATATGCGAGTTTCGACTGACCCAACATTAATCATTTGCCTTGTTCCCATCGACCTCTGAATCTTTTCTCTAACATGCCTCAATGCTGCTAGCACTTCTCCCACGTTTACTTCCTCCGGTGACGCCGCCGGAATGCCCACCGGAACCAATGCCAGTGAATTGTCTATGTTCTCCATCTCTGCCTCTGTTGAAGATTTTTGGCTGCTATTTTGATGAAAGATTAAAACAAATCCTACATTGTTCTGATTCATGTTTCTAAGATTCACAATTGGAAATTAGGTTTGAAAGATTAAATACCTGTGTTGATAGTTGTTGGGGCTGGGTTTTGATTGAAGTTCAATGGGTTCTTGGGAGACTGTTGGGGGGTCTGGTTTCTGTATCTTTTCTTCTGTCTCGCATTTGGGAGAGTTTGGAGTTTGGGATTTGGACTCTTTTTCTTCTGGGTCTTTGGAGGATGAGGAGGTTATGGATGATTTGCAGGAGATTTCGCTGTTATCTGATGAAATGGACGGCTCTGATTCATCCGAGGAAAATGGGATTTTCAAGGATTGGAGCTTTTTCAACAAGAATTTAAGCCTCTTTTCAGCCTTGTCCCTTGCTTTGATCTCTGTTTTTAATTTGTTCTCAAGCTCCAACAACTGTGAGCACCAATGAATTTTGGAGAAAAGACAGAGAGAGAAACCAGATCCAGTGATTAAGAGGCAATGCATTTCACAGCCGGCAATTACGAATGAAGAGGTGAGATTAAAAAAAAAAAAAAAAAACCTTGTTGCTCATGAACTCCGCATCCTCTTTGGCTGTTCTTGAAGCTACTCTCTCTGCAAGTAATCTTGCTCTCAAGCACTCTAATGTCCTCAAACGATCATCTTCCTCCATCTTCTTTTCACTGAGAGAAAGAGAGAAACACCCATTTCATGAAATGTGAGAGAGAAAAGAAGCAGAGAGAGAAAAGAGAAACAGAAACAGAGAGAGCAACAAGAACCCACCTCCACTTCGCATCTACATTCCCAACATCTATCATTTCCTTCCCTTTCTTCTGTCTCAGCAGCAACTCCGATGACCGCAATTCCACAGACCCAATGGAAACTACCATCAACACCAGCAGATTTATCACTCCCCCTCCGGTCGCCCACTACCAAAAATCCAGAAAATTGGCAAAATATTTATCAGACCCGAGATATTCTAAATGCTCTCCTCCTTACCTACAAAAGGAGAATACTTGCTTGAGTAGAAAACAAAGATGTTACTTCCTTATAGACAACAAAGCCAGACCTTGGACAGTTTGCCCAAACCTCTGACCCCTTTATATGTATATATATCACCACTCCCCACATCCCCTCTTCTTTTTCACTAACTCTCACCCCTCTCCTTTTTTTTTTTTTTTCAATTAATCTTTCTCACCGCCACTGTCTAAAGTCTTCCTAGCTATGACTCATTAGTATATTGTTGGGTGCCTTACTATCCTTAACCTTAATTCTCAAAACTCAATACCCAATTTGATGAATTTGTCTTTGATTCGGTGGTGGGTATATGATATCTATATATCATGCACATGACAGACATATCTTTGTGTGTTTGTTAGCGCTTGGGAAAAAGGGCCTGAACTTCTGAGGTCACCACTACATTTAAAATTTTGATGGCGTCGCGACAGTAAACGCTAAACACCGATGGATACACCTGACTTTGTCACGTGAATTCCCTGTAATTTTTTTTCCCTCCCCTATTCCTTTTTTGTGGACAAAATTCCTACAAAATTTTTACTCATTCATTTTGATCATTATTTTCAGTGAAATGAAAAGATTAATGAGCTTAGATGTTTCTAATACACGTGGCTTACTGGGAATTTGAACTATATGAGTGAGATGATGATGAGTTTTCATTTAACTGTTGGCTTGAATAGCACTCAAAGATATATAAGCATGGCAAAAAGGCAAGCCCCAGCCCCTTGGTACTTGAGATTTTCCACTTCACTGCCTTGTTATATAAATCATTAAATACTACCCACCAAGCTTAAAGTTAAAGCAGAGTCAATATGATTTAAGTGGGTCAGTGTAATTCCATGGGGGGGGGGGGGGGGGTGGGTTTGGTGTAGGGGGGTGCCTTCAAAAGTGGGCCTAAAGGCAGCAGAAAATACAATCACAACACCTCTCACTGTATCTACTCATTTTCGTTGTCGTAGTCGAAAGGGCTCCGCGCACTTCTTCAAATTTCGGAGGGCCATGTGACTGAAAGTGATTCGATGCAGGGGGGTGATATTTAGTATTTACTACTATTTCCTGTTCATGATTTTTGTTTGTGTCATGTCATATTATAAATATCATGGATGAAAATTTTGATAGTTACGAAAATATTGATAACTTGATTTTACATAAATATCGGGAAAATTTCTACGACACAAAATTTCGATAAAAAAATTTTAAGAAAAAAGAAGTTAAAAAGTAAGAAAAAAATTAAATTAAAAGTATAATAAACATCTTATTGTTGTTTTAAACCATTAGATTAAAGAAATTATTAGATAAGTATGATAGAAATTTTTTAAAAAATATTGATAAACCAAAGACTGTTGACATTTTTTTGTTTTTTTAATCGTTGAATGAAGCTTAAAAGACGCGGGCGCAATTGTAATTGTCAGATAGAGAAGGTGCATCATAATCAAGGTTAAAAATATCGGTTTTGATGGATATATCGGTATTTGGATTTTACGGATATATCGGAAATATTTTTACATGAATATCGATATATTAGAAATTAACAAAAATACTTTGAAATTCATAAAAATACTTTGTAAAAGTATAAAATGACATTAATAATAAAATATACACATTGATATTACATTGCAATGGTCTTTAACGAAATGAAGATCGTGAACAATTGCAACGTTTGATGAGAGGGATCATATCTTGGTGAAAACGATACTCATACAAGAGCGTAGTGTTCAGTAATATTGATTATAGGATCGAGCGTATCATCGTAAATGTCTTGAGCACATGCCTGACATAGCCATTGGATAGTAAATTGGGGTTAGCCGCGTCTTTCGTTGAAATCGACATTGGAACGATATGGAATTTGGAATGGCGTTTGTGGATCGTGAAGATGGTTAATCGAATATATTCACTAATGGAACTTTTGAAGATCACGAATAAGGCTAATCACTGCTTCAGTGTGTAAAGGGGAAAAAGCGTTAGCGTCATTGGATGAATCCTTTGTATTGAGTGTCAATGCCCATGGATTCAAAACTAGTTGAAAATGAATTCTCTCGTTGTGTTGTGTCGTCGCCTTTGTCAGCGCTGCATATGGCTTTCAATGGGACCAATCTGTCACGTCGCGGGTAGGCGCCACTAGACTCGTGGTCTTAATCTTGTGTAATATATGTGAAATCATCTACACCGGTGAATGAACTCAATGGATATTCACTTTGTTGTCGAAATGCATTATCTCACACCATCATTTCCAATATCACAACCATCATCAGTCCCCTCTCCTCTTGAGCCATCATAGCATGTAGTAGAAATCTTAAGTAATGAAGTCTACTTATTATGTTAAACACTTGAATCAAAGAGGGTCGAGTAATAACCAGTGAAATAGTCTAGTGTTTTGATTGAAACTTTAACTATGAACTTCTTCAGATAAAACCCGCTCAACATCAACACCTGCTTCTCGAAGATGTGTAGCAATTCATGGATCAGAATTTCCATTTTCATCATCTAAATGGAGAGGTCTAACGCATTGAAATAATTGATTATCCTATTTTTCACCAAACTCGGCTAAAATGTCGAGTAAATCAAGGTAATATTTTTCAGCAACTTTATCGGTCTCTGCTTGCATATTTCATATCTTTAGTTTCAAGTTGCAGTAACAAAAAACTAATTGTTGGAGTAGAGGGTAAGCTAGCCGATTTCTTTGTTTTGTATGGATCAGAGCAAATGTGCTACAATTTATCTCATATGCTGAAGATGTTGTAGTTTGGGAAAGAACTTTAAGGGCCAATTCTTTAATGTGGGAGCGTGGTTTCCATACATAAACCACTATTCAGCTGCAATAAAAATTACTAACATTCAAAATCTAATAATAACATAGTAATGAACTTTACTTTTAAACTTTTAATGAGAAACAATACTCATCGGGAACCATTAAATCTCTTGATGATATTGCTGCTCAATCATTGAATCCCCTTTTGACATCTGGAAACATTATAAGCTATAAATTCAAAATGAACTTATCAAATCAATATATGTGTAAATGTAACCAAATAAATTGAATCAATTAATTAGAAATATAGCCTATTGATGTTCCTCATTTCCAATATTACCATGACCTATAGTAGTAGAAGATAATTTTCCAAATACTTCATGAACAACTTGAAGTAGCTCAGGGTCATTACTAACTCCAGGTTTGGAGTAGCTCAAGGTCACTACTAGCTCTAGGTCTATATTGAAATCTTGGATTAAGATAATATGCTACAAAAATGATTTAGAATTAGTATGTGATAAAAGGAAAATAATATGCATTAAAAGTGATTAAGATATTGAATACCTGCTGTATGAAGAGGATGTTTGAGGGTTTTATCCCAATGATCTGTGATGATTTTTTTGACCCAATCTTTAGCTTTGAGTGCATGTAACTTTTGTTTCATTATTCGAATCAACTCATACACAAATGACATTGTTAGGACGATTTCCGAATCAACAATGCAAAGAACTGTATATAGTACCTCATAGATTGACACTAAGTTCGAGATCTTCTCCCAA